>CM068371.1:243602695-244802695 GCA_034769895.1 Magicicada septendecula
CCCGTGTACCCAGTTACCCCGCCTTACCTTAATACACTTTATAGTTGCATTGAGTACATGGTAATGTATTTGTGTAATTGTGTATAATACTTGTAACGTTGCAGTATATAATTATTTCACTACCGACTTGGAACACAAAGTTTTTTATGGGTAAAAACGTAAAAGGTTTACCTTATAGCCTGAACTGGGTTTCACTTTTAAAAAGCTTCTTCAGAGGCTTTTATGTTTTTACCCATAAAAAACTTTGTGTTCGAGTCGGTAGTGAAATAATTATATTTAGTTAAGAATGGACACGTCATGGACAACGAAATCCAAGAATTTAACACAGCAAGATGAGCTATAGTCCAAACATACAAGTTCACAGTACTGAAGGTTAGAGAGATCACTACGCACATAACGTTTAACAAAACATGCCTCAACAAATCAATCACACCAAAATATGCACAAATCAAAATCAAACACAACAATCAGGCCACACAAATAACACAAAACATTCCACAAAGGACATACATAAAAAGAGTCCATAAAACAGTTATACAAAAAAAAATACGCTCTCAACCGCAAAGCACTGACGCTACACCTACAGATCGCCAACATATACGGACACAATTACATGACCGAATTAATACACCACACAAATGACTGGACAAAAAAACAAATACAAAACATACGGACAAAACACGAGAGAAAAATAAAAAACCTCACACCAATCAGCACAAATATAATTCCTGCACACAAATTCTATCCACGTACAGTAAAACTCACGAACATCACAATCATAAAAAACAAACAAACACTCCTTGATAAAGGCCTAAAACATAAACTAAATTACAAACAAAACAACCAGACTCTAACAAAACTCATAGTTGACACTGAAACAAATAAACAAAACACAGCACCAGAACATCAAGACACACTAAGATATAACGTACCGTAAACAATATAATAGGAGCACATAAGACATCAGACAACAAGAACCAGACCTCAGAAATACACACAGCCATCAAACTGAGAGAAAAGGCACACAAACACAACATCACATTTGTAAAAGCAGACAAAGGAACACGACTGTAATCATCTCCACAGACAACCTACACAATAAAGTACAAAACTTCATGGAACAGAACATCACAAAACTAAAACACAACCCCACTGAACAGATACCAAAACACAGTGAAACAACTAATCAACAAAGCCAAACACATAATGACACACAAACAAAAGCCCTACATGAAACAAATCCGACCATCAGCCCCTACTCTCCCAGCACTTCCCAAAATCCATAAAGAAGAAATTCCGATCTGCCCCATTATCAATGAACCTCTGAAGAAGCTTTTTAAAACCGAAAACTGGTTCAGGCTATAAGGTAAAACTTTTACGTTTTTACCCATACAAAACTTTGTGTTCCGAGTCGGTAGTGAAATATTTATAGTTAAGAACGGACACGTTATGGACAACGAAATCCAAGAATTTAATAATTCTATTATGGTCCACTTTGTGTTATTTAAAATTGGTTATTACAGTTATTTAGATCAATTATAATCTGTTTTCTTATGTTTATATCTACAAGTTACTATGCCTCATATTCACCCACATTAGTGAATTCATATCATACAACTAATTAATAGTTAATTAATTACAAATGGTATGGCAATTTCAAATAGAATGTTTTTTTTCCATATACACAATCACAAATATGTACAGTATTTCTATTCGTGCTATACACTATATATAATTATTAGTGCACTTTTTTCTCTTTATAATACTATTGAACTTTCCAAATTGGTACCATCTTGACCTTATTTGCTGGCAATTTATGGCACTATGTAGATATCAGACCTCTACGAAACACCAGCTTTACCCACCCTTTTCCAAAAGTCAGAGCCCAGGATTCTGACAACGAATAAAGTGATCTGATCCAACTCAGCTCTCTTACATATTGTCTACCATTATCAGGTCTTGATTATGAGGAATTCGATAATAATTGAATGAGTTTTGAAGATGCAAAAGGATTGAGAATGTGCTACAAGACACAATACAAGAGCTACATACAAGAGTTGCATAGTCCTGATGCTTGCATAGTACATGACTAGAATTATTAATGACAGTTGTGGAGGAAATAAAAATAGTATATTTTGCAGAGTCATGAGTAGTTCGGTGTTCCCTCAGTAAGTAAACACTGTTAGCGGAATCGAACAAATCTTGTGTAACTTAAGCTCAGAATTTTATTCTGCTCTTTTGACAACAGCTGTGGCACAAATTTTGCTGCCACACATTTCATTCCAAGATCTTCTGTCAAAGTCTCCGAAAATCAACTCTACAGAATCCCCAGATCTTCTTCTAATTCTTGCACTGTCAGCCGTCAATTTTTGATTATTGCAGCCTGTACACATTAAACAGTTCCAAGTGTTCTGCTTGTTAAAGGCCTTCCAGAATGTGGATTACTTCCAACAGATTCCTGGACATCTTTAAAGTGTTTGTACCATAATTTTGTCTATGTATCACACTCACTGAGTCCTCTCTGAAAGCTTTCTTCATCTTTGTGATAGTTTCTGTATGATGTTCAAGCTTTACACAATATTCAAGACAAGTTCGCTAATTTAGTTGTTCAGACATACAAGGTCACAGACACAACAATCTCACAGCTAACTGAATAGTCCAATATGTTAATAATGTTCATGCTTGCTTCAAGATGCCGCTTCTGATTGGTTACTGAGTTACAATGAAGGTGTACAACTGGTTCCCATAATATTAAAAATGGTCAGATACTTTTTGGTCAGACCTTATACAATTGTGAACACCAAGAATTACATAATGAAGAATTCTAATATCAAAGAGAAACAACCTAACTAACAGCGTAAATTTGATTTTATTATAAATTGCAAGTTTAATTAACCACTTTATGATTAACCCAAGTTATTTTGGTCTAAATGAAATTTTCAAAAATTGATATTCCCGAGTTATCTCAGCATTGTCTCTTTTGCCGTTCTGATGCAGTTTTAACCTGAGATATTTCACCTCAGTACTAATTTATTACATTCCCGCTCACAGCAGCACTCTGCAGGCATTTATAACTTACTGTACAGTAGGTAGTTTGCTGTTTCACCATTAGGGGGCATTGCTGTCAGTATGTGGTGTCCCATACAGCAAAACAGTATCCTACAGTATGTGGTGTCATTCTACAGTATTCTTATTCCCCTCTTAACATTAAGACATTTGTTTTTGTTCACTGCAGTTTGTTCTGTAACCATATTTGTGATTTGTTCCATGAAAACAATGAGTAGTGAAGAAGCAGTAGCATAAGTTTAGAAGCAAATGATAATGAGGACAATTCAGATAGTACAGACAGTGATAGTGGCACATCTGAGAATTTTGTCGGTCTGTAGACCTTGCAGCAGCACGCCAGTGGCATGAAATTGATTTACAGAATATCCCACCTTCTCCGCCTTGTTTTCCATTTACTTGAATGCAAAAGTTAGTTTTGAAATTTAATAGAGTCTTATATTCTTCAATACTTTGAGAACTATTTTGATTGTGAACTCACTGAAAAAATTTGTGTTCAAGCGAATATATAAGCCGAACAACACATTCAAACACGCTAAGCCATTTCCTGAACGGACATGTAATAAACTAAAAGTTTTTTGGCCTTGTGATCTTGCAAGGCATAATAAAAAAACCACAGATGGAACAGTACTGGTCAAAAAATCCAATTATTTTGACACAATTTTTTCTACAAGCTATGCCTTGTAGGCATTTCAAGCAAATAAAACAATACCTACAGTTTTCAAATAACAGCAAATTCTATCCAAGTACACCCAAACCCAAAACTTAATAAAATTTTGTCTGTTCTGGAATTATTAGTTAGGATATTACAAGAAGCCCTTAGTTCAGAGGGAGACATTACTATTTATGAAAGTCTTCTTTAAACTAAATATAATTAAATCACTACCGACTCGGAACACAACGTTTTTTATGGGTAAAAATGTAAAAGTTTTACCTTATAGCCTGAACCAATTTTTGCTTTTAAAAAGCTTTTTTAGAGGCTGCCGTTTGGAGCACTGTCTGTCTTGTTCTTGGCGACCGTATCGACTTTTGAAGGATCAATGTTGTGTGTGTGGGGTGTGATATGTTCAAATAATGCGTGTGATTTGAATTGTGTCTGTTCGTTTAGGATGTCGTTTTTATGTGTTTGTATATGTCTTCTTTTATTCAAGGGTCACCTATCATTGATGCAACACTTACCATTGAAAAGGGCACGTTTTGCTATCAAAAGCTTCATGCTCTGCGAGTCAAAATCTGGTTATATATGGAATCTAATAATTTTCACTGGACAAGAAACTAAGCTAAATAAAATTTATTGTACCTGTTTCTTCTCAAGTATGCTTGATCCTTTGTTATAAAATGGACATTACCATACCACTGATAACTTCTATACCTCACCACAGCTTGCTGATCTTGTATCACACACAACTGATATTTATGTAACTGTAAAGAAATCACAGGACATGCCACAACAACTGAAGAAGTTACAAAAAGGAGACATTATTGGTTTTCAGAAAAGAAAAGTCACAGCAATGGTATGGAAGGATGTTTCACTTCTGTCTTCAGTCCACACTATAAAAATGGTTGAAGTTCAAAAATAGAGTGAGACTAAAAGAAGGCCGGAGTGTGTTGTTGATCAGAAACTTGCTGATTGTTGTACTCCACGGAAAAGAGGACAAAATATTATAAAAAGATATTTTTTTACTTCTGGCTGTGAATACTGCAACTAGCGACTGGCGATGCGTTGTACCCCACTAAACACAAAAGCTGTCTGGTATGCTTTGGTCCTTTCCGGACTGTTGAGCAGAGGTTTATTTATTTTTTTTACTTACTGGATCTTGCCATGTGGAATTCTTTTATTATATACACAAAGTCAGGAAGCACCAAAGAGTCCATGTGTATCTCACAGTGACAGGCATCTGCAAGGGTCAGTTGAAAAGTTCACGGAGCAACATCTAAAGCTCAGTGGTAGAACTAAAATCTTTAGTGAGCTGCAAGATGTATACTTCACGTGAACACCTGTTAATTTCCAGATATATCTGTCAATTTATTCACTTTTCACCAGCTGTCTGAAATTTTCCTGTCATGCGTGTTTTTAAAATGCACAAAATCAAACGTCATGTTGTGATGAATTCTCTGTTAAAAACGTTTTAGCCCCAATGGAAAATCAAAACAAAATTGTAAATGTGTTAGAATATGTTGCGCCTTCAGAAACAACGGTAAGTGGGGCACACTCGAGTTTAAACGTGGTCGTACAAGCACTGAAGACGATCCCAGGAGTGAACGTCCAAAAAGTGCAACAAAAATGACATTATTGAAAAATTTTATAGTGTGTTGGAAGACCGCAGATTGAGGAGTGGATGACGTTGTTGAAATCATAGGCATCTTATATGAGCGTGTGCATCATACTTTAACTCAAGAACTTGGTGTGACAAAGCGTTGTGCAAGATGGCTGCCACATCTGGAGTTGTATTTTTGGGGTGCCCAGTGTAGGGGGGGGGGGCATGCTCAATGCTCGTACTACCACGTTTTAAACTCAAGTGCTTACTTACAAACCATCTGTTTTTAAATCGCAGCATCTCCTGTCACATTTACAATTTCGTTCTGAATTTCTGTTGGCACTAAACAATTTAACAAAGAATAACACCATGATGTTTAATTTTGTCCGTTTTTCAAAAAATGGATGACACGTTAATTTTAAACTACTTTTAAACAATGGATACATTGATAGATAGATTTGGAAATTAAAAGCCAAAGTACCATCTTTTTTAAAAGTTTTGTATGTTAGTTTATTTTGTTTAATTAGCCCATACAGCACAGGTTTTAACTTAGATGGACTAAAGGAAAGCCGTGGTTCACTAACCAGTTAATCATGTCTGCCTATGGTTTTGTTAATGATGTTGGACATAGATTTATTTGTACATTATAGTAAGGAGGCATCATCTTTTACTATTACATTGTTTTTATTCAAATTCGAAATAAGCACTTCAGTTATACACTTTTCACAATTTTCATAGTTCACGGTGTTGTGATAATTGCCTTTTTTTGGAACCCAATTTAAATATTAAGAGCTGAACTACAGTCACCCACTGTCCTTTGTTTATTGGAATTTTCAGTCACCTTTGTTATTGTGTATCCACATTCTTGTAACTGACATTGAACTGTGAATACACGTTTTGTCGGTCTACTAGAGGTGGGCAAAACTAGTATTTTAAAATAACAGGTACGAAAATACTGTTCCAAAAAAATAACAGGTACAAATACCTGTTATTATATAATTATTATAAATAACCGATATTATTCCTCTGTAAGTAACTCATTGAGTTTCCTGTGGGTCTCCTATATAATATCTTCAAATAAATACACTGCAAGTAAGTTTATTTTCACCTAGATAAACTTAATAATACAGTAGAACTCCATTTATCCTAACTCCAGTTATCCGAATCACCAATTAACCGAATCGTTATCAGGAAATTAAAAAATGCAATTTCTAAAAAAAAAGTTTATTTAAATTGCAGTTGCCGTACTAACAAAAAAACATCGTAAGCAAATGAAATACATATAAGACTGTGTTATCTATGCATCATAGTTTATGTACTGATCGCTGCAAAGTTTTTTAGTGTACTGCTCGCCTAAAATTATAATTATGTGTGAGTATTATTTTTAATTTGACCTAGTTTTTATTAAGATACTGTATTCATGTAATGAAAATAAACAACAGTGATTTTTTAGAAATTTTCGCATTTTCTTTCACAACATAACCTTTTTCTTATGTTTGTCCCAATTATCCGAATTTCTGCATATCCGAATTACGTCTAGGACTCATTAGTTCGGATAAATGGAGTTCTAATGTATATTAAAAAACCTACTTGCAGTATATTTATTTGAAGATATTACGTAACCTATACAGTGTATTATATAATTTGTTATAAGAAATAAATTGAAACTAAAAGTATTAACAGTGTTACTTTACACTGTGACTTTATTAAACTATTACTCTTTAAAAGAAAATAAGAAACAAGAGAATTTATAGCCCTATCTCCCTTTGGGAATACTAATTTCAGTTTTCACTAGGAGTAAACAAACTAACATTGGTTAGACAAATCAGTTGCGAAACTCAGGCAATGAAATATGAAATTTAGAACAGCACACCAAATAATGTGTAAAAACATCAGAAACATATAATAAAAACATAACAGTAAGCTACAAGAGTGAATGAGAATAAACATGATTAAACCGATTACCCTTTTAAAAACACAGCTTAAACACTTTGCGGTAATATTTCATTAGATGTCAGCTCTTATCTTATTTTGTTTTTTATCGGGTGGTACTCGAAATGAACACGGAAGACCAAAGTGACAGGCAGGTCCGGAAAGGTTGGGAACTGTGCTAACTACTAAAAGCTAGTAGATCAACTGTGCAACTAATGGATCCTGGCAAAAGCACAAGTTGGGCAAATAATGTAAACTTCCAGCCATATCATAATTCAATCATGAATGTTTTACAGTCTCCAAGAAATTCAAACAAATTTGTAGCTTTCTCTTATCACCTCCTTGTTTTATTGATGGCCTTCTAATAAGTTTAGTAAATTCTTATCTTCATCAGATCGTGTATTTATTTTAGGCTGCAGTTTGACCATTTATGGCTGTTACGGAGTTTATTTTTATTTCTTTACTAAGTGGAAACTACTATTAGTCAAATGATAAGTAAAGTGATAGACAAAAATTCAAAATCAGCAGTTTAGAGAAAAGAAACAAATTTACGAAAACACCTTATGTGTTAGGGTAGCCTAATCAGATCAGTAAAGATTTAATGAACAGGACTAGATAAAGCGCATACAGTAAATGTCCGTTACAAAAATCTCATCACTTACGTGAGATGTGCAGTGAAGTTAGAATCACATTAACAAAAAGTATAATATAGCCTATCAACTATCAGCCACTCTGTAGGTTATAACACAATATAATTCGTTTTTGGTATAGTACAATAAAATTTACCAAGTTGGTGACTAGTAAAATATACAATTTATTATAATCTGTTTTATATATCTGCATAACACACAAGAATAATACTAGTATAATATATAATTTATTATAATCTGTTTTATATATCTGCATAACACACAAGAATAAATGTAACATCAGTATGAATTTTTTTCATTTATTAAAAACAGCTTCGTCTCTTTGCGCAGAATGAAGTATTCAGCACCAAAAAGTGGCTTCATACTCGTGTACTCAAAATACCCCTGATACTCCAAATACTTGTTGTACTCGTTTACTTGTTGTTCCTTGTGTATCCATAATACTGCTAATACTGGTATTCTCGTTTACTCGTTACTTGTGTACTCGTTAGTTGCGTAGGGGCATCCCTCGACTCGGAACAGCGAGACCACGAATAACAGGTCACTGTTACATTTCAACTTTTCAGTCACTGTTACATCCGTTCCACAAAAATATCGTTCAAAAATACCTGTTAGATATATCGGATCACCTCTACTGTCTACACTATGGGCTGCAGTTCTCCTCTGTATTGACATAATTTTCTTATATATCAACTTTGTAAGTTTCTAATGTCGTGTATCTTTATTAAAAGTTTCCTATTGCATTCATATTTGATGAATAATGTGTCTCAGACTAAATACACTACCATTATAATTAATTAGTTCTTTAGAATGTTTTAAATAACTTTAAATATTGGTCTTTCCTCTTCTATGGAGTGGCATTCATGAATAATTAGTAGAACAGTACACTTGTCGAAAACGCCTAAATCAGTTTTCATTTCTTTTGCATATGTTGACTATCTATAAAATTTGTTTTCCATATTTTTTGGGAGGTTCTAATCCCCAAACCTCCCTGGGTGTCATTATGTAGTTTTATAATTCTTCTTTATTTTGGTGTTTAGTACAGGAAGTCCTCACCGATTGTGGCTTTGCTATTTGAGATTGAAATATGTTCCATGCTTTGCCGACAGGATCCCGCTTCGCTTATTCATGCTAGCCGATGGGAAGGTTTTTTTATTCAACATCACGATTCTTTCCAAGAATCCGCTCTAGACTTATTTGTCTGATAACAGTTGCTTTGACTGCAGAAGTTATCTGTTGTTAACATTTACAATCAAAGAAGCTGTTATCAGCCACTAATTTTTCATCTGAGATTCTAAAACCCGCAAACAGCGAGGAATTGCTGTACCCTTTACTAAATGTAAAAAGCCTTGTATTTTTAATTGCATTAATAAATTCTCAAGACTTTTACAGTAGAATACATCTTTTTTCCAAGTTTTTAGCATATTTAAAATTTTTATTATTGTTTTTTTACTGTTCACAAGATAACTTGGGATAATCCACAAAGGAGTTTTTAAGCCATTATAATTCCATAAATACAAAAAATAAATGAAAATTAGATCATTCCTAAATCTTCAGAAGTACAATACATTTAAAAAATGAAATAAAAAATATGATTGTATACAGGAGGTTTTTAGGACAAAAAGTAAACCATTAAATGGTTAAAAGTGTGGCAAAATTATATAATCTTTTTTCTCTTCCCCTCCTTTCCTGAAGTGAATCTTTATTTAGTCATACATGCTTCTGAAAATTATTGTCTTATCTTATAAATTAAAGGTATTCTCCCTTTAGATACTTTACTGCAACTACAAAACGCTGAACAATACACCAAGGCCATTTGAACTCACAGTCCACCTACGAGGGCAGTATGAAAAGTTCTCGGCCTACCAATGAAAAAACAAATTTCTAATTTCAAAAGTATTTTTATTTTTCAGCATATTCTCCTTTTGGCATAACACACTTATTCCAGCGATATTCTACTGCCACTATCCCGTCCCTGAGTGGTGTTCTGTAAGGTCTGCAAAATACCCTCCACAGCTGTAATCACCTCTTGATCCGATGAAAAATGCTGACCAATAAGAAAGATTTTGAGTTTTGGGGAAAGATGGAAGTCTGAGGGAACCAAATCTAGGGAATAGTGAGGATGTTCCAACAATTCCATAGTAGCGATCTCTTAATTTTCCCATTGCAAAACACTTGTGTGGGCAGGTGCATTATCTTGGAGAAAAATGATTTTTGTCTTTTGCATCTAGTTTTTATGAAAGGTTGGAATAATATCTGCTGGTTATTGTTGCACCATTTTCAAGGTAATCAATGTACAAACCACATTTAGCATCCCAAAACACTGATGCCATGACTTTTCCTGCTGATGCACTTGACTTTGCCTTCTTTGGCACTGAACAACTTCTGTCCACTGCTTTGACTGTTGTTTGGACTCTGGTGTGTAGAGGCGTATCTATGTTTCATCCATCATAATAAACCAATCCACAAAATCTGCGTTGTTCTTATTAAAACGCTCCAAATACTGTTCAGATATTTTCATGTGGATGAGTTTTTGATCTGCTGTGAGCAAACGCGGCACCCACCTTGTACAAAGCTGTTTCATTTACAATTCCTCATGTAAAACATACCTGATATGTTCTTTCAAAATGCCTGTAGTCTCAGCAACTCCATGCAGTTTAATTCAGCACTTTATTTCAACACATTCTGGAGTCGTTTCCATTTTGGACATCCTTCACACGGACTGTCTTCCAGGATGGTACAGCCACACTTAAAATCAGCAGCTTATTTTTTAACTGTTGAAAATGACAGAGAAGAGTCCCCATACACTTTAACTAACCTTGAATAAATTTTGCTTGGTGTTAAACCTTCTTTCACGATGAACTTTATGATTACACGATACTCAACTTTCTCTATTTTAAGGAATATGTGCAACACTCCTGTTTCAAATGGCTGTATAATACACATTATTTGGTAGAATGCCCAGAAATTACACACGCACGCTAACAACAGATGTAGTAGAAAAAATCATGATAGTGCTGCTGCCATGGTCAAGGCCAAGAACTTTTCAGACTGCCCTCATAGGCTGGTGTGAAGAGTGGTAGTCAGTCCGGCTATGCATCTAATATCTGGTAGCCACTTTGATATCCAACTAGGATACAACTGGTTGCCAGTAACTGGGTCAAAGTAACCACAACTTTTTAGTACTGTTTTCCAGTTAACAATTACACAACTCAACAAAATACAATATTTTTATTCATAACAACTTTGTAACAACAAAATTTTGCCTCTGTCAACAAAATTAAAAAATGTGAATATTACTTTTTACAACATTGCACTGAACAACAAATTCCAGCATATTTTCACAAAACATATCACTGCCACAAATTAAAACAAACAATTTATCCAAATTCTTATCCAAAATTTCTTTTTCAATTACTTTTTTATCTATTTTTCTATACATAAAATTTTCTCCAAATTTTGGACATACTGTAGTACTTTCTTGTGATAGACATATAGTTTCTGTAAAGTTCCAAAAGTCAGTAAGTCTCCTTAGTTCATTTCTTAAAAGTATTTCAGACACATTTTTGACACCATACACCAAATGTACTGTTGTTTCATCTACTTCATTCTCTACAATACTCTTTGCAATTGGATACATTGGAGCAATACCTGTGCCCATACATATCATCAAAATGTTACTATAAGTGTTTTCACTATAAAAATAATTCCCATACGGTCCCCTTAAATCCACAACATTCCCTACACTTAGTGATTTAAAAACATTGGACATTGACCCATGTTCATATATTTTTACTACTATGTCTAAGTAACAATTCTGTACTTTAGGTGCCACAGTGATTGGAGTATAAGAACGCACTATCATATCTTCACTGTTACAAATAGATAACTGCTCATTGTCTGTAGTCATGTCATCATTACCCTCAGTTACAAATCTACTGCAACAATAACTACGCAAAACTACATGCTGACCAACATTGTATGGCAGTACACCATCTATATTAAGCATGATCTCATTTTCACTATTTGTGTTGATAATACCACAGGAATTTATCCCATGATTATTTGTTTCTCCAATCACTGGTTGGAATCTCAAAACATAAAACTTGCCAGTTAGCATATTTTTTTCAATTAACCTGAAATGTTTGAAACGAGTTTGTGATAGCAAGTCTGTACGTAAATTATCTGAGTGTTTTGTGCATTTACTTTGTTTCCATTCTTCCACCTGTTTTCTGTATATATCAAAAACACAAGGAGAACACCCACTGTTACAACAATCCAATGGGTCCGGCTCCTCTGGTTCATCCAACATTACATTCTAGAACAAACAAGGAAAAATATGTTACACAAATGTAGGTGTGCACACTAATTATGCACATAAAAAAATAAAAACACACACACACACACACATTCCAACACAAACATGTTTTAGAATGGAGGTTTTAACTCATGAAAACACCTAACATGTAATTTAATGATATAAAAGAAAGGTAAGTATGGAAGGATGGAACAAGTGAATATCATATAATTATTCAATTATATATTTATATAATTATTCAATATACAAAAGTAGTACTACACAGTAAAAACCACAGTACCAGTACTAAATTGAAAATTTTATGTGTGAAGTTATTATTATCATCCTGTCACCTGGAACAGGAACCATGTTTATTTAGTAAATTAACTGAGAGATCAGAGAAGATTCTTGTCGTGGCCAACAGATTTGGACTAGTGGATTCTGTATTTGAGATTATGAAAGCTTTTGGTCTTACTCCAAGGACTCACGCTGACTTATTCTTTTTTCAAAGTGTCATTCATGGACTTAGTAGACTGCCCACGAGAATTGGTTTAAAAATGCCACACATGCAGAGCCTAGATTTATAGGCAGCCATGAGGGTTCATGTAGTCCTCTTGATATGTACACTGATGTTGCTAACCTCTATGTTGACTGTTTTTTTTATTCACTTTAGTCAAAAGTAAATTTCTCTGATTCATCTTACTCTGACCTGCTGCATTCATTTTGCAGAGTAGATTAATTATGTAAATTTGACTTCGTGTCATTTATGTCTCGGACTCTTTGACAATGACTGTAAAATCCCTCGGCATTAAGGCTAGTAACCCACTGGCACGACACATCGCGCGCGACAAGCCGTACGTGGCAACTGATGAGACATTATAAATGCGACTATGGTTACATGCAGTCAGTGTTGTGATGGACGTTGAGGAAATAGCATGTTGTGTTTATGTTTTTAATAAATATGTGTAACGTCAGAAGAAGAAACCAAGATATTGGATTCATCCTATGCTTCGAGAACGAAATACGAAGGGACTTTTCTATTCGCTGTATAAAGATTTACGAAAATATGATACATTTTTTAATTTTACAAGACTGAGTACAAGTTCATTTGACGAACTATTACATAGAAAATGACATACGAGGACAGAACACGAATTTTCATGAAAGTATAGTGCCATAGGAAAAACTGTTAGTAACTTTAAGGTATGAAACTATCTTACAATTTGTTGTTAATTGTGAATGTGCTGTGTTAACATTACTGTGTATAGTCTTGGCAGTTTGCATAAAGTAGAAGAAGTAAAATGTACACCAGATACAAGAATACAAAATAATTAATAATATTTATTTAATTTATACATGATATATTTATAATAACAAACTCAATCATTAAGTAAACATTACTCCATTAATTATTTTCAAACAAATTCAAATATTCAGATTCCAGTGATGTCGTATTGCTTGGTGACTGATCACAATAATTTGGAGACAGGGCACGTGCATGAGAATTCCTCTGAGATTGTGGAATGGTACTAGAGTACTGAAAAACTCCGCTTGTAGAAGTCCCAGCATCACAATTCGATTGCTGTAGTGTATCGCATCTGGGAGTAGAATACCCACGTTGATGAACTGATGCATGGTCGAGGCGATTGGAACTTAGAGACCCACTCCACTGTCCGGTAGGATACTGTTCAACGTTTAAATGAAATGCGGGACAAGAAAACAAATGGGCATTTTGAATAGTTTGAATAATTTCTACTTTAACTGCCATTTTTAAATGGTCTGGTATTTTTTTGAATTCACCCGCTAACAAGAAAAACAGCTTGTCTCCATCAGAATCCCTTTCTCGTTCTTCTCGCATTTCTAAACTTTTTTTTACAACTTTGATCATTTCCATACCAATTTCATTCTGTGCTTTATTATTTTTAAAGGGTGGGCGATAGTTTTCGTGTGATGATTCCTGACTAGGAGTCATTACTGGCAGAGAATCATCAATATGGTCTATATTAGAAACCGTAGCATGAGTGTCTGCTATGCTTTGTAAAAATAGCAGATGCTGATAATACACGTAAGCAGATTCTTTTGGTGCTGTGGACCCACTGCGTACATTTTTTATTCGACTCAGTTCTCTGTCACGTAAATTTTTCCACTTTTTCTGCAACTTCAAACCTGTAACAAAGAAAAATTCCTTGTTTCAGATACTTGGCAACCGGTAATTAATTCAAAGAATTGTCTCATACAAGTCATTCCATGTCAGTTCAACCACGCCATCTCACCCACCATCCCAGATTTTAATGAAACTTGGCTTATTTGTTTCCCCTACAGAGATAAGTAACCACACCAAATTTTAACCCTCTCTCTCTCCATTTTCATTCTATAGGCTTTCAAACTTTTGAAAGGCGCGTGTTGTCTTGCCGGAGTACGGCGCGTGTTGTCTTGCAAGGCACACCTAACATTTTAAAGCAAGTTATGTACATAGTTTTAATTGCCATATTGTGTTTTTAATATTTTGACAAATGTCATCATTTATGACATAGATTAGTTTTTATAAGTTCTGATGATGAGGCAAGTGCCTCGAAACATGTAAACACGAAAAAACATTATGGAAAGGCCATAGACGGTGAGTAACAGTGTATTTGGTTAACAAACACGTGGCTTGGGACTACAATAGGATTATTCCATTTAAATCAAAACTTTTGAAATTTTTGTGTTTTTAACTATCGGATGTCGCGAAACGAGATTTGCTAATCTTTTGAAAATAAATTGTAACATTTTTATTTATCATTTAATCTTTGTGAAATTTTGTAGTTATCTACTCTAAAGTCTAAGGAGTATAGAAAAAAAAACACAAAATACCTTTAATTAAAACTACTAAGGCTGGAAAAAATGTTTTATTTGCACCTTTGTAGTTTTTTTTTTGTAAAAACCATGTTTTAACATTAAATTGAATATCACAGAAAGGGAAAGTGATAATCACAAAAACTTTTTTTTTTCAAAATAATCCTCAATACATGGGCATCATATGAAAAAATAAAATTGATGGGGTTTTCATTCATTCCTTTGTTGTTGTTTTTTTCTGTTAAATGTACGAATTTCAGGCAAGTTTTTATCGAGTTGTTTTACTAATGTATTACTGTTAAAGGTTTAAAAAAAATTTTTTTTTTTAAATATAATTAAAATTTCTGATTATTATAATGCTAATTAATATATTTAAAGACAATATAAATAACACTAATATAGGCCTAAATAAATTAAATTAATGTGGGGTGTAATATGACAAATATGTATTAATAATGATGTAAGCTGTGTATATATAAAAGTTATAAGAAATTAAAAATTATTAGTAACTATTTTTCCACTCATAGTAGCCTCTGTCAGAGCCTGCTGAGCTATTAGCAACAGACAGCTCTACAGTAGCTAGCTATCTTCGCTCATTTGGCCAGTCTGTTTTTGGTGCTTCTTGATGAAACAGTGGTGTGTTCTACTTACAGTATTACTTCCTATAAGCCTGTGTATGTGTGTTGTTTTTTTATCCAACATATATGAATAAATTTTTCCCAAAGTGATGAAGTGATGGTGTGTTTTTTAGCAGGTGCCAATGGTACTCACTCAGTATGTGGATGCACCATTCATAAGAATGTAATTTTATTAATTTATGCTGCACAATTTGAAGAGAGCTATAAAGATCTAGCAAAAATGCTAGTATGTGAAAACCCAAACCGTGCGTGTATGCTAAGCCATTGTAACAATTACCCACCCAAAGAAAAACTAACAGACTTTCAATGGATTTCAACTGACAAAACACAAATGACTACATGTTCTCCAAAAATTGATGAATTTATTGATGACCTTTCATCTAAATTGGAAAAACTTCTCCCACACTCTTACACTGCAAAGTCTCAATCAAAATATTTCAAGACACTTAGATGCAAATGTTGACACAGTATCAATGGATTTTAGTGAAAATTACTCTTTTACTATCCTCAACGAAGCCCAAGGATACCACTGGACATCTGACTCTTGCACTGTACATCCTATTATAATTAACCTTAAAAGTATTGAAGGTGAAATATTGGTTTTGTATTTTTGTGTTATATCTGACGACATAAAACATGATGTTTGTATGGTCTACAAAATTCAAGAAATTATGACAGAATTCATTAAAGAAAAGTATTCACGTGTTACAAAAATCCACTATTTCAGTGATGGCTGTGCAGGGCAATATAAAAATAAATTTAATTTTATAAACCTTTGTCTGCACGAAAAAGATTTTAAGATCAGGGCGCAGTGGTCGTTCTTTGCAACTAGCCATGGGAAAACCGAGTGTGATGGTATAGGAAGCACTGTTAAAAGGCTAGCACGAAAGGAAAGTCTACAAAGACCTCTTGGACATCAAATATTATCTCCATCAGATTTGTGTGAGTTTTGTACAGTAAACATCACCAAAATTAATTTTCATTTTATTTCTAAAGATTCTGTAAATCAGATACATTCTGACCTTGCGGAATGCTTTGAAGATATATAAACACTTCCAGGAACCAGAAGTTTCCATTAGAACCAGAACTTTAAGCCATTAGATTGTTTAGGGAACTTGGAAGCAAGGAGGATCAGTAGTGATGAGAAACCCACCCTTACGTATGGAATAAATTGATATCACTTGTGACAGAAGAAAATTTGAACCTATCATGCTACATAGCATGTAAATATGACACTCAGTGGTACTTTGGAATCATCACTGAAGTAAATAAAGAAGGTGATGTGACTGTTCAAGTTTTGCATCCTACAGGACCATCATCATTTCATTGGCCCAAACGAGAGGACATTTGCCCTGTGCCAATTTCTCATGTGCTTGCAACTGTTGAGCCTCCTCACACATCAACTGGAAGAACCTACCGATTCTCAAAGGAGTTTATTCAATGAGTTCAATTCAGAAAAAAACGTTACCCCATTAAATTTCTTTCACTGCACATACTGTAAATACCAAATATTGGAATGCAATACATACTGTAAATAACAAATATTGGAATGCAATTTTGGTAACTTTCCAGACTTTGTTATCATTTATTTATTAAATGTACATAATGTTACACAATTTTTGATCTTTTGTCAGCATTAAAAAAAAATTCTTTAACAAGCCTATTTAGGTTAAAATAGAATATTTCCTATGGATGAAAATATTTATTAGTTATTTATTCTTCAATAATATCAACCTAGGCCTATACCTCAAAATTCAAAAGTCTCAAGAAAATGCAATTAGGGATTTTTTGTATTTTGATTGATTACTTGAGAAGTTGTTGATTTTGTTCTAACTTATATTTGTTTTAATATAGAGCCTGTTTGTTTTATAATCACTTAAAATTTTAGTTTTATTAAAAAAAAAAATACTTAAGACCCTTTTAAATTTCTATGGCTTAGTAAAATCGCTCATTTTTTTTTTTTTTTTTTTTTAACTTACTTTTAACAGAACAAAACACAACAAAGGAATGAAAACCCCATCAATTTTATTTTTTCATAAGATAGCCCATGTATTGAGGATTATTTTGAAAAAAAAAAGTTTTTGTGATTAGGCCTATCACTTTCCCTTTCTGTGATATTCAATTTAATGCTAAACCATGTTTTTACAAAAAAAACCACAAAGATTCAAATAAAAACATTTTTTCCAGCCTTAGTAGTTTTACTTAAAGGTATTGTGTATTTTTTCTATAATCCTTATACTTTAGAGTATATAACTACAAAATTTCACAAAGATTAGATGATAAATAAAAAAGCTACAAATTATTTTCAAAATGTTAGCACGTGTCGTTTCGTGACATCCGATTGTTGAAAACACAAAAATTTCAAAACTTTGAAAGCCTATACAATGAAAACGGAGAGAGAGAGGGTTAAAATTTGGTGTGGTTACTTATCTCTGTATGGGGAACAAATAAGCCAAGTTTCATCAAAATCTGAGATGGTGGGCGAGAAAGTGATTTTTTTTTTTGTTGAATTGATATAGAATGACCCATACATTCCGTTTGGGAATGACAACTGTTCGAAGAATAGTGCGAAAAGTCTGTGGTGCAATATGGTTTAAAATGAAGGATAAGTGTTTACATGAGCCTACAGCTGAAGAATGGAAAGAAATAACAAAGGAATTCAAAACTCATGCCAATTTTCCTAACCATATAGGTGCTATAGATGGAAAACACGTACGGATTAACAAACCACCTCATAGTGGATCACAGTTTTATAATTACAAAAGATATTTCTCTTTGATATAACTTGGCATTAGCGATACAAATTACAGATTTATAAGCATTGATGTAGGCGCTTATGGCAAATGTAGTGATTCCACGGTGTTCAAAAACTCTGCATTCCATGAAAAACTGGTAATGGATAAATTCAATATACCACCAAAGTGCTCAGTTTCAACCACAGACACCAAATTATTACCTCATGTGTTGGTACGAGATGAAGTTTTCCGCTTTCTGAAAACCTAATGCGGCCCTATCCAGAAAATAATTTAAATTCCCACAAAAGAATATTCAATTACAAATTTAGCAGAGCTAGAAGATACATTGAATGTTGTTTTAGAATATTAATCAACAAATGGAGAATATTTCAACGACCGCTCGATGTGGAATATGATTTTGCTGTTGACATTGTAAAATCTTGTTGCATATTACACAACTTTATTCGGGAGCGAAATGGCTATACATTTGAAGATACTTTGTACTCGTGCTCCGTGTTGTAAGATATACCTCGTGATCAGTCGAGAGGTACTAAATATATCTATCTATAACATATAAAGCCCCAAAGGTCACTCACTGACTGACATAAATTCTAACCCATAAGGAAGCCTCGGAGCGAAAAAACACAAGAGACCTTTTTTATTCCCCGTCCGAAGTAACTTGGGGAAAAATTATAAAACCAAAGCTTTGTGAAACCGGAAGCCTGGAAAAACGAATTTCGTCTGACCGATTTTCATACCAGCTATAAGGAAGCCTCGGAGCGAAAAAACACAAGAGACGTTTTTTATTCCCCGTCCGAAGTAACTTGGGGAAAAATTATAAAACCAAAGCTTTGTGCAACCGGAAGCCCGAAAAAACGAATTTTGTCTGACCGATTTTCATACCGGATATAAGGAAGCCTCGGAGCAAAAAAACACAAGAGACCTTTTTTTATTCCGCGTACGAAGTAACTTGGGGAAAATTATAAAACCAAAGCTTTGTGCAACCGGAAGCCCGAAAAAACGAATTTTGTCTGACCGATTTTCATACCGGATATAAGAGGGGAGCCTATCTCGAGAACGGTTAGCGCTATCGAGCTGGGAGTAATTTTAATCCAGTCGGCTCGCCTGACTAAATGTAAACCGATTATCGGTTGTTTGAAATTTACGAATAACTTTATTGTTTCTTTACTAAAAATGAACTTTATCTTGTGAAAAACTTACTTTTTTCGTCGGACGCGTTTCGGCTTAAGTATCCGCCTTCTTCAGCTTTTAGTCAGACTGCCATCATTTCGTAACGGTTTTTGTGTGGAAGGTGTAGTGGGGGTGGTATGTGGAGGAAGGGGATTGGTGCAGGGATTCAACTTGATGTTTGTTTTTTGTAAAATTGTGTCAAAAAGTGTATGTGATTTATATTGTAATTGATCGTTGAGTATGTTGTTTGGTTGTGTTGTGTGGTGTTTATATATTTCGTATTGTTCAGTTGTGTTGAGTTTTCGGCCTTTAGGTAAGTAATGTAAAATTTCGAGATTGGTGTTGGCGTTGGGTGGGTGGTTTTTTAATTTCATATCAGTGGGTGGTGGTGGGTGGGGGGTGGTTCCAACTCGATGCATTATAGTGTATATTAAAATATATGATCAGGTGTACCAACCTTTGCATGAGTTCAAATTTGTCGTGTATTATAATGTATATTAAATCTATATGATCAGGTGTACCAACCTCTGTAGTATTATTATAGTGTATAGATATTTTATATGAGCAGGGTTGTCAACATTTTCTGCGGTGGGGTGAGGGAAATTCAAATATGTGTTATATAGTGTATATATTAAAATATATGATCAGGGTTACCAATCTTAAATTATTGTGTGCGTGTATAGAGCAGATCTGCCAACATTTCTTTCTCTTCTGTGGTGGGAAATTCAAACTATATATGATCATAATTGTTACTCTCTCTCTCTCTCTCACACGGTGTGTATGTCTCTCTCTCTCTCTCTCGTTGTCAAACGTTATACTCACCGGCATTATAGTGTATATTAAAATATATGATTAGGTGTACCAACCTTTACATGAGTTCAAATTTGTCGTGTGTTATAATGTATATTAAATCTATATGATCAGATGTACCAACCTCTGTATTATTCGTCCTCTCACTCCCTCTCTCTCTCACACGTTGTGTATGTCTCTCTCTCTCTCGTTGTCAAACGTTATGCTCAAACTGTTCTCCTCTCTCTGTGGTCAGTACCGCACGCATGTATATGAAATTAGAAAGTTTATTCGACAAATATTAACGCTCACTCTCACTTGTTTCAACTGTATCAACAAATAGTAACGTCCTCTCTCTCTCTCTCTCACTCTCACACGTTTCAACTATGCAAGGTTCCATACCCTTTCTCCTGTCTCCCTCTCGTACATTGAGTAGTCGGTGTGATGAATAAATAATTTTAGCACTATCTCTCTTTCGTTGTCAAAACGTCGTCTTCATTTTCAATGTATTAAATAATTAATAGTTTTATAATGCAGTCAGTGTGATTGATCCTTGTTAGAAATATATATATTTGGCGTCAATGAACTACTTACCTGTTATGTTGTTACAGATGACAAATCCATACGTTAACGGCTTAGCAATCTGGTACAATACTTCTGTTTTAAGGTTGCAGTTTACACACACACATAGGTTCAGTAGTGTATAGCGAAATAAATTAAAATTATACACACACATGAAAACGGCGGCTGAAATTCATACAAATCTTCTGATGTAACAGTTCACAAAATAAATTAATTGTACACATGTTCAGAGGTGTAGAGTGAAATAAAATAAAGTCATAATTTGTTAATGATTAAATATATTTTAACATTCACAATATAAAATTCACAATTAAATAAATACATTACAAATTGATATTTTTCGAAAGTTTATATATAATTGTGTGTCGTACTTGTAGAAGAAGCAACCTGCAACATAACAATACAACAACAACATTAAAATCATGTTAAATATCACACACACACACACACACACACACACACACACACACACACACACACACACACACACACACACACACACGCATACGTAACGTAATCACACACATACATACATACAACGTACACACGTTTGGGTTACACCACACGCGCACGCACACACACATATGCACACGCACACACATACGCATACGCAACGTAATCACACCAATACATACAACGTACACACGTTTGGGTTACACCACACGTGCACGCACACACACACACACAGACGTACACGCACACATACGCAACACGTGCACACACACACGCACACGCACACACATACAGACAACATGCATACGTTTGGCTTGAATCATGTACATGTAGGTCCAATAAAACAGATAACAGATAACAGATTTAAATATGCTATAGTCATTGTATGTATGTATATATATCACTGAATAATAATAATATAATCGTTCTAGTGTTATCGTTTGCTGCAACAGGTAACGCAGTTTACAAATAATTACATATAGGTTCAGAGGCGTATAGTGAAATAAATTAAAAAAATTGTTTATTAAAAGTAGTTTGTCACCTTAACGAGATACAATTTCCACATGCGCCGTCTGGTTCTTCATCCCTCGAAACACAAGATGTAGGTCGCTGGGATTTATATGACGGAGTTCTTCATCTGTAAAGACGCCAGCATACCTCTTAGGTAGATATACACGATAGCGGCGCTCACAATCTTCCAACGTTACAAGCACAGACTTCCCATATCGCGTGTCCACATGCAACATGTTAACGATCGGATACTGTTTGTCCACTGTTAATTCTGCACAACGTTTGTACTCAATAGCAGAAACTGCGTTGAATTTTGTGATAAACGACATTATTAGAAGTGAAGACGTCTGTATCAAGCGAGGTGGAACCATACAATGTCAGAATATTCGCTACAAAGAAGACTAGTGAAAGGAATGGTGTGGCCATCAGGAAAGTTCACTTTCATCGCCTGAAGCTTTGCATGTACATACACACAGGCAGAATTAGCGCTGTTACAAAATATATATATTAGGAAAGTCCACAGAAATAGTTATCGCCAGATCCGTTCTAAAATGGACTATTGGTGCGAAGTCTACTCTTCAGCCAGAAAGTTTATCCTAAAAACATGAGTCATAGTGCATACCGCAGGGTTCCGTTATGTCACTGCGACTGTTCATACTACCCCAACTGAAAGCAGATTTTTCTGAACCACGTCGGGTTGCACATCCACTCGTTCAGTTTTGGGATTGTATAACCTATCAACCGTGCATGTACATCCTATATTGCCATTGAAGTATCATCGATGGGATATGATAATTGACATCTGTAGCAAATGAAGGTCATTTATATTTTCTAATTAACAAGGGTTAAGAAAAAATAAGAGCTTAAGACTTTATTTCTCTAATCCATAACTACAATGAAAAATAAATAACTCTATTGCTGTTGCTACTGCTTGTCCTTCCGCTGCAAAAATGTTATTGCTATTGTTCTTCTACTAGTGCTAGTATATGTATACTATGAAATGTAATAAGCAATCTTCTGTCAAAACATCAATAATACATTTACTGTCAGTTTATTGATAAGACATAATAAAGCTAGTAAACGACTTCACCCGTAAAACGACATAATCGACTTACAACAGACAAATTTCAAGACTAAAGTTTAAGTTATGAGTTAGTACTTCACGGACAGTTGAATAATAGACGAGAATTGACTCAGAACTGCAGGATTCGATCGAAGTATACCTTAACTTTTGTTCTGTACGTTGTAGATGTGGTTACTGGAGTTTAAAAGTACCGGTAAAGGTCATTTCTGTTTACTCAGCGTAGTACATGACATCGAATAGATTCTGGAGAAAGTGGATAGTTGTGTGTCTCGCCCGATATGCACGTCTCTGGGGTAACCTGTCATCTGATCAACTATGTATTTGAATGAAATTGTTGTATCTCAAAGTACATACGGAATACATTGTAATTCTTTGTTGAATAGTAATCTCTCGGGGAACGGTTCAGCGATATATACTTGTAACATCACAAAAAGAGATGATAATAATAAAAACAGACAAAAAACAAATGCATAAATCATTTGAAACGTCTGATCCTCCAATGCGACATCTCATAACTTGTGTAATTACATGACCTGTCGCCACGGAAATTATAGCTCACACTGTCTACGTGCTCCTGAATTAGAACGAACAAACTACTGAACGACTAACTGGATTTGTACGTCCTTTTGTGTTTATATTACGTATTATCCCTTTGAAACACTATGTGTTTCATGCGACAACTTTGTTTACTAATCTAAACAGCTCCAATTCGTCAGCTCCGACCATTCAATTTCGAAATTAAATTGGGCTCGCTGTTGTGTCCATCGAAACAGATTTTGGTTATTTGTGGATGGCGCTTATATACTGTTTTCATGGGAATGACATCATTCTTATGTTCACCTTCTTCAATACTGCGCGGTAACAAATTAATTTTTCTGGTTGATACTTGTGCCCGCTATTTGTTCACCAACTGGAATTTAAAACTAAACGTTAGTGTTCCGTTTGTACGCGTTAGTGAGTAGAATATTGTTTCGTTAAAATAAGCGATATGAGTAGAAGAATTAGTAACACGCTAGACCCAGTCAAGACTTGATTTTAAATATTTCAGCCAAACAGGACTACTTTAAATTCTTTGTTTCCTTCAAGTTTTTGTTAGCGCCCGTGCCAAAGGTTTTCTTAAACCCCCATTTAAAGAAACCATAAATACACTGCACTGTCGAGATCAAAGTTGTTCGGCTTCTTCATCTCGTTTTGGTTTGCACTCTTTTTAATATCGCGCATAGCCTAGTTGATAAACCAATGTTGCACTTTTAACAAGGTGGAACCAACGCTCTTCTTCCTTTATAAAAAGGTTAACAGAGTCTGCCCAACGCGTGAAAGTCCCACGTCAACGCTTTTCTGAGGCTTTATCGTGTAAGCAGTTTCATGTCGAGAACTAAAAACAAGATTAAATTTGAAATCACACCCTTACAGTTTCATATCAAAGGAACATTGCGTGCATGAGATAGAAGTGAAGTTAAGAGTGTAATGCACGATGGGTATACAGAGCTGAAGGGAGGTTGGAGCAGAGAGCAGTAGAGTGTAAAACCACAAATATTTTCAAGCGAGTAATACTTTTATAAATTTCATTGAAAATTCCAAGGCATTAAGCACTACAATAGTTCTAAGGAATTCGTTAACTGATTTCTAGAAACTTAGTTCGTGGAATCCTTTGCACCATTCTGACTAACTGTTGATAGTTTTCTTGAATGTTTTAAAAGCACAGAAACTTTTTAACCTGTCCGAGTAACGAGCTATATAGTTGACATTCCGAATAAATCATGACATCCTACTGAACCTGCCTATACCTCGTGGCTACAAAACAGCAGCAGCAGAAGATGGACGTAAATTTGAGTATTCCGAAAAACGTATCGCATCGCAAAATATTGAGTAACCTTGATTCACATAGTCAGTTTTAAAGAATAGTTGAACTTGAGCTCAAAAGACCACTTTACGTTTTGAAATGTTACTCCGTTACTCATAATTAAATTACAGTTTTGTGCATCAGTTAATATCAAAATTAATTAACAGAAATTCACTAATATACAATAATTGAAATTATGAAACCCTTACACTTATCACAGTAACAGTAACACAGGTTTTAAGAGCTAATTGGATTTTGTTATTTGTTTTTCTTAAGCCTATCACTGCCACCATATAGCTTTATCAGCACTACAATGAAGACCAGGTCAAACGCTAATGACACGGACGCTAATTATCATGCATGTTTTGGAGTTGAAATTCCATTGTATGGGACTAGTAAATTATCGGCTCTTGATTCCACCCCATTGTTATTTATGATCTGTCGTTTGGATTAATGAAGCGCTAACAACTAACGTTGTTTCACACAGCATATGAGTATAACTACACAAAGTTTTTAAACGTATCTTTCGACTGGTGTTTGCATTTTCATGCACGTAAAGAGACAAAGATTTACAAAAATATTAATATGAAAGCAAAAGCATATAAATTAATGAGCTAACGAGCCCTTGATGAATATAAAACATTTTCATCTAACACAATTTCCAGTTAGGCCGGAAGTTGATATCAAATGAACTTATCATATTCGAAATAACCACTTACCCCCTAACGAAAAAAGAATTTCACACACAAGCGCACAGGTGCAAGCGGGTAGTCGGAATGCAAGTCGTGTAAGGTATTAGGATAGTGTAGGTCGACTTCGAGAATGTACCTGATGCGGAATCATCACTCACATGTTATTTAAATAACATACACACGTTTAGTGTTTAGGTCATCAGCACATGCCGCAACGGGAGTGAGAGGTCCAATTAGGTTTGTTACACGTTGTGTTTTAGGTTAAAATGCGGTTCATTCACGTTTCATGTTAGGTTAAAATGCAACATACACACGTGTAGTGTTTAGGTCATCATTACATGACGCAACGGGAGTGATAGGTTTGTTACACGTTGTGTGTTAGGTTAAAATGCGGTCCATTCACGTTTCATGTTAGGTTAAAATGCAAACAAACACACACACACACACACACACACACGTGTTAGCCTGCAGCCTAACACGTGTGTATGTTATTTAAATAATAATTTAAATAACATACACGTGTCTTATTTTATCTTAACCCTTGTTAATTAGAAAATATAAATGACCTTCATTTGCTACAGATGTCAATTATCATATCCCATCGATGATACTTCAATGGCAATATAGGATGTACATGCACGGTTGATAGGTTATACAATCCCAAAACTGAACGAGTGGATGTGCAACCCGACGTGGTTCAGAAAAATCTGCTTTCAGTTGGGGTAGTATGAACAGTCGCAGTGACATAACGGAACCCTGCGGTATGCACTATGGCTCATGTTTTTAGGATAAACTTTCTGGCTGAAGAGTAGACTTCGCACCAATAGTCCATTTTAGAACGGATCTGGCGATAACTATTTCTGTGGACTTTCCTAATATATATATTTTGTAACAGCGCTAATTCTGCCTGTGTGTATGTACATGCAAAGCTTCAGGCGATGAAAGTGAACTTTCCTGATGGCCACACCATTCCTTTCACTAGTCTTCTTTGTAGCGAATATTCTGACATTGTATGGTTCCACCTCGCTTGATACAGACGTCTTCACTTCTAATAATGTCGTTTATCACAAAATTCAACGCAGTTTCTGCTATTGAGTACAAACGTTGTGCAGAATTAACAGTGGACAAACAGTATCCGATCGTTAACATGTTGCATGTGGACACGCGATATGGGAAGTCTGTGCTTGTAACGTTGGAAGATTGTGAGCGCCGCTATCGTGTATATCTACCTAAGAGGTATGCTGGCGTCTTTACAGATGAAGAACTCCGTCATATAAATCCCAGCGACCTACATCTTGTGTTTCGAGGGATGAAGAACCAGACGGCGCATGTGGAAATTGTATCTCGTTAAGGTGACAAACTACTTTTAATAAACAATTTTTTTAATTTATTTCACTATACGCCTCTGAACCTATATGTAATTATTTGTAAACTGCGTTACCTGTTGCAGCAAACGATAACACTAGAACGATTATATTATTATTATTCAGTGATATATATACATACATACAATGACTATAGCATATTTAAATCTGTTATCTGTTATCTGTTTTATTGGACCTACATGTACATGATTCAAGCCAAACGTATGCATGTTGTCTGTATGTGTGTGCATGTGCGTGTGTGTGTGCACGTGTTGCGTATGTGTGCGTGTACGTCTGTGTGTGTGTGTGTGTGTGTGTGTGTGTGTGTGTGTGCACGTGTGGTGTAACCCAAACGTGTGTACGTTGTATGTATGGGTGTGATTACGTTGCGTATGCGTATGTGTGTGCGTGTGCATATGTGTGTGTGCGTGCGCGTGTGGTGTAACCCAAACGTGTGTACGTTGTATGTATGTATGTGTGTGATTACGTTACGTATGCGTGTGCGTGTGTGTGTGTGTGTGTGTGTGTGTGTGTGTGTGTGTGTGTGTGTGTGTGTGTGTGTGTGTGTGTGATATTTAACATGATTTTAATGTTGTTGTTGTATTGTTATGTTGCAGGTTGCTTCTTCTACAAGTACGACACACAATTATATATAAACTTTCGAAAAATATCAATTTCTAATGTATTTATTTAATTGTGAATTTTATATTGTGAATGTTAAAATATATTTAATCATTAACAAATTATGCCTTTATTTTATTTCACTCTACACCTCTGAACATGTGTACAATTAATTTATTTTGTGAACTGTTACATCAGAAGATTTGTATGAATTTCAGCCGCCGTTTTCATGTGTGTGTATAATTTTAATTTATTTCGCTATACACTACTGAACCTATGTGTGTGTGTAAACTGCAACCTTAAAACAGAAGTATTGTACCAGATTGCTAAGCCGTTAACGTATGGATTTGTCATCTGTAACAATATAACAGGTAAGTAGTTCATTGACGCCAAATATATATATTTCTAACAAGGATCAATCACACTGACTGCATTATAAAACTATTAATTATTTAATACATTGAAAATGAAGACGACGTTTTGACAACGAAAGAGAGATAGTGCTAAAATTATTTATTCATCACACCGACTACTCAATGTACGAGAGGGAGACAGGAGAAAGGGTATGGAACCTTGCATAGTTAAAACGTGTGAGAGTGAGAGAGAGAGGACGTTACTATTTGTTGATACAGTTGAAACAAGTGAGAGTGAGCGTTAATATTTGTCGAATAAACTTTCTAATTTCATATACATGCGTGCGGTACTGACCACAGAGAGAGGAGAACAGTTTGAGCATAACGTTTGACAACGAGAGAGAGAGAGACATACACAACGTGTGAGAGAGAGAGGGAGTGAGAGGACGAATAATACAGAGGTTGGTACATCTGATCATATAGATTTAATATACATTATAACACACGACAAATTTGAACTCATGTAAAGGTTGGTACACCTAATCATATATTTTAATATACACTATAATGCCGGTGAGTATAACGTTTGACAACGAGAGAGAGAGAGAGAGACATACACACCGTGTGAGAGAGAGAGAGAGAGTAACAATTATGATCATATATAGTTTGAATTTCCCACCACAGAAGAGAAAGAAATGTTGGCAGATCTGCTCTATACACGCACACAATAATTTAAGATTGGTAACCCTGATCATATATTTTAATATATACACTATATAACACATATTTGAATTCCCCCCCCCCACCGCAGAAAATGTTGACAACCCTGCTCATATAAAATATCTATACACTATAATAATACTACAGAGGTTGGTACACCTGATCATATAGATTTAATATACATTATAATACACGACAAATTTGAACTCATGCAAAGGTTGGTACACCTGATCATATATTTTAATATACACTATAATGCATCGAGTTGGAACCACCCCCCACCCACCACCACCCACTGATATGAAATTAAAAAACCACCCACCCAACGCCACCCACTGATATGCAAATCAGCTTTCTTAAAAAAATAAATTATATTCACGGATGCTGGTGGTCCATTGAACCTCATCCCACCAAATCAATTTAATTAAAAAAATAAAATTAAAAAAATTAAAAAATTTATTCGCGGAAATTCGCGGTGCTGTGGTCCATCGGGATGCTGCGGGTCCAGCGGTGGCGGCGTCATCTCTTAGATCATGTTTTTTAGTGTTTTTTATTGTTTTTTAAGAAGGCGGCATTCCTTTGTGCGTTTGAACCCCCAATTTCCCTCTACTCATACATAGTAACAAAAATATTTAAATAATTTGACACACATTAAAAACAAGACAAAACAGAACGAAACACAATACACGCGGCCGCCGCGGACCTGCGCAGGAACACGGTATACAGTAAAATTAATCGATACCGATTTGACCTTTGATAAACTTTATCAATCTGACACAGCTAATATCTCGTTCTATATCGTTGACTCTGTTGAATAAAATATTATTTTTATGGATTGATTTTTCATTTAAGATGCGATCGTAATTCTCTTTAGTGGCCTTATATATTTCAAACCTTTCGAGAGTGTCCAGTTCAAGAGATTTCCTGCATTTATGTAATATGTCCAAATTCTCACTAATACTTTTTGTGTTATGATCTTGTGAACTTAAATGTTCAGCAAATGTGGATCTTCCTATATTTGATTTAGAGCTTGGGATGTGTTCTTTATAACGCAATTTGAACGAACGACCCGTTTGTCCTATGTAGAAATTTGAACAATCCGAACAATTAAGCCTGTATACACCTGTACCGTCGTATTCATCGAAAGACTTATTTTGATTTTTAAACTTAAGTTTGTTCTCGAGTTTATTATTTGCTTTTAAAGCCAATACTATATTTTGTTTTTTCAATTGGTTTTTTAAAGTGTGATGTAACATTTCGCCATACTCTATTGCGATATATTTTACTTTTTCTTTAGGCACGTCAATATTTATTAGTCTATTTTGTTTCTTATTTATTATTTTATCTATTATGTTACATTTATAACCATTGGCTATAGCTATGTGTTTAATAATTTCGACTTCGTTTTTATGGTCTTCTGTGGAGAGGGGCAATGATAGCAATCTATGTAAGGAAGATTATACAATATACAAGTAATATAACGTTAGAACAAGAATAGGTGCCTATGAGCCTATGAATAAATTATGAACCCGAGGAACGCTGGGTAAATCGGCTAGATATAGATATCTATATAACCCAAATACCACTGACTGACTCACTGATCACGATATCTCTGAAACCACTGAATGGATATCAATGAAACTTTGAACATAGCTTCATCATAGGTCTTAGGTGCTCACTAAGAAACGGTTTTAAAAACTTTCATTCCTAAGGGGCAAAAAACCAAATACTGAAATTTATTGCGTGAATTGCATACTTTGTAAATGAAGTGGTTGACATCTCAGTTTACTGGAAACCCCGAATACATTTAGTCCTGAGTTTTTAATCATTGTTTTAAATTGAAAAAACTTCGTTGTTTGCAGGTTCTTATAGTCGAGAAAATTTCGAAGTTCAATTAATTAATAAATGTATGTCCTTTTTATCTCGGAAACGGCTCAAACGATTTTCTCGAAATAAATAATAAACAGCTGTTGCTATGAATGTAAATAAACAAACTAAGAGTTGAGAATTTGTACAATCTATCTAATCCTATACTATTAAGCGTGCAATAATTGTACAATTACATACAAAGTGAAACTCCGTAGCGAAGCACGGGTATTTTGCTAGTAACATATAAAGCCCCAGAGGTCACTCACTGACTGACAAATTCTAACCCATAAGGAAGCCTCTGAGCAAAAAACACAAGAGACCTTTTTTATTCCCCGTACGAAGTAACTTGGGGAAAAATTATAAAACCAAAGCTTTGTGCAACCGGAAGCCCGAAAAAACGAATTTCGTCTGACCGATTTTCATACCGGATATAAGAGGGGAGCCTATCTCGAGAACGGTTAGCGCTATCGAGCTGGGAGTAATTTTAATCCAGTCGGCTCGCCTGACTAAATGTAAACCGATTATCGGTTGTTTGAAATTTACGAATAACTTTATTATTTCTTGTTTGTTTTATGGCCCAGTGGGGGACTGGTATTAGTTTCTTATTTTGAGCAGTTGTTTTCTGCAATAAACGTACCATTTACCATGTATTTAAATGGAGAAATACAAAATGAAAGGATTGCGCAATAGATGAGTCATCCTGTTACGTCAGAATGTTACGCAATCGATATGACGTCAGCATTGACGTAAATACACAATGCTAGAATCTTCGGTGTAATGCGCATCCTATCCCCTTTCGTCGTTGCGCAGTGTGAACTGTTTCAATCACTGCGCATCCCCCACTACCAATTCTCCCCACCACCGATCCTACCTTTATAAAGGCTTGCCTCCACATCGGATCTCAGTGTGAGATCAGGAGCCGAAGAGTAAACAAGTAAAAAAGGGGGAACCCGTGCTACTTTGTTACTCAATTTTCTGAAATCACACTTTTCACTTCACTTCAACTATACGACTACAGCGAGGATCATCACGCAGGACATCTGAAAAACATTTTGCAGAGGAAAATTAGCAGCTGACAACTCAGAAGCCATCAGTTCCAGATTTCACATCACAGTTTGCAGTTCATCTATATTTCTGCGGTCTGGATCATCATTGAAGACATCTGATAACCTGACGAGGATTAGCAGCTGTAGAGTATCATACGTCATCAGTTCCAGATTATCGTAGGAACAGAATTAATGCAGGCTGGCGATTTGAAGACATCGTTTTATGTGAGTTAAAAAAATTTAATACTTTATTATTTTCGTTTTTATTGCATGATAATTTTGTATTTATATTATTGGTTAATATTTATTGTTTATTTATATTTTTCCTTTACATTGTAAGCAATTATTATTTTTTTTTGTTTACTTCTAAGATTTTTTTGAAATTATTTTTAAAGATGTCACATTTCGAATGCGTAGTCTCCGGTACCATTTCCCAGGCCAATCCGCGATTTAGTGAAACTCGTAACGTTCAATGTGTTTGCATTTCAGTCGCAACCTGTTGCTTCATCGAAAATGTGCGTAGAGATTATCTCACAACACAAGATATTGACCGCTTGATAGTTCAGGGCGATTGTTATTATAAACAAACAAAACAGACACTCGGGGAAAACCACCGCCACGCTTTTTTAACGGTAAACGAGGTAGCCGATTATCTCAAATTAGAAAGTCAAACTTTAAAAATTGAATCGCACTTTGAAGATTACGGTGTTTATCCATCGTCGGATAATGATTTAGGGTCTTGCACGGAGGAATTGAAGAAAAGCTTACAAATTTATTCGAAAATTACGCGGACTCGGGTTTCGTTTTTATCGGATTACACGTCGCGGTTTCGCTTTGGAAATGCAACTCCCAATATTTTATTTTCGATTCCCACGCGGTAAACGAGAATGGAACCCTCTCTTCTGACGGTGTCGGCCGCCTATTCGCGTTTTCTAATTTGAAAGAAATGGCAAGGTTTCTTATGAAAAGGTCCCCTTTTAATGGTTTAATTAACCAATATAAAATTACGCGGGTGGTAGCAACAAGAGGTCAGGAGCCCCAGTGTTCTACAAAGAGACCAATTCCACTCGAACTTAAGTCGGATCCGAAATTTAAAGCGCGAATATCGGTAGATTTGGAAGATATTGGGGGATTAGACATCACTGAGCTTTAAAGGATAAAACTGCGCCAAAAAGAAAAGACGGAAGGCCTCCGAAAAGGCCCCGTGGTCGTCCAAAGACTTCCTCGTCGAGCACAAGAGATCAGCACCGAGAAGCGGTTCAACGATACACCGAAAGCCATCCAGAGGTACACAGAAAAGCTGTAGAAAAATACACGCAAACACATCCGGAGGTAAACAGAAAAGCGGTAGAAAAATAAACACAAGAACATCCTGAGGTACACAGAAAGGCTGTCGAAAATTACTCGCAAGAACATCCTGAGGTAAACAGAAAGGCGGTAGGGAAATATAGAAAAGAAAATCCGGAGGTAAATAAAGGGGCAGTCAAGAAATACAAAGATTCTCATCCTGGACCTCATCTACCGACAGTGCTTAGAAAAGGACCAATAATTGCTGAACGGACGGGAAAATGAACACAGTGGTGCTGCGGACTAGGAAAATACAATGTGATGGATTTTCCAATTCTTTCAGATAAAATTTATTCGGACAAGCGGTTCCTAAAACAACCGCGGAGGTATAACGACCTCTTCTCTTTTTGTGCCCTTTCGGTTCCCTTAGGCTATCACCACCCTAAAGGACTCTCTTTTATGAAAATATTAGGTCGGACATACCATTTGGTGTATGATTTAAATTGCGGAAGCCGGAATAATAGTTTTCTTTATATAGACGACGGTAATGCGCGGATCGCTGAGGGCCAACAGAAGCAACTGGAACCGGAAATAATACGCGAAATCCAACAATTTCTTGGATCCCGAAACCCATACGTTTCCCTTTACAAGAAGTTACATGAGGAACCTTCAGAAAATGCCCGCCTTGAATTCAAAACCACCTCGCGACGAACACACGGACCGGTTTTAGGTGACAGGCCGTTTTCCACTGAAGTCTCGGCAGTCCTCAGTTGCGACGAATCAGAACCACCGCAGGGAAAATTCTGCGTTTGGAAAAAGGGATCAACAGAGCCGAGAATTATACAAGTAGGGTAAGAATGAGAGTTCTAACGCGGAAGTGACGTCACAGCCCCCCTTTTGGCGCGAAATTCAAAAATCCATGTGGTGGGGGTAGACTTCCGGCGCAGCGTGTCGTCATGTGCAGAGGTTATGATGGACCGGGGGGGTAGTGGTGTGTCCCACATGACCTCGATGGGCGTACCGAAGTTGTCGGCCATGTTGTCGGCGTTCGGCCATTTTGCGTGGTTACGTGTGCGTTGATTGGCGGAGGCGTGGCCGCCGTTCGCCGACAAAATGGACGACGACCCCACCACGACGGGCGACGATCAAGCCACGACCAGGCCGCCGCCCAGCGACGATGACGACGTCAACGGCGAAGGGCGAACGGCGAACATAGCCACGCCTCCGCCGTGTGTGGTGGCCATGTTGGGAAAGCTGTGATGTTGTCGGATTGTGCGTGTGTGCTGGTTAAGGTTGGGCCACGTTGCCGGATCGTGGTGTGTTATAGTGTATGGTTTGGGTATGTTTTGTTTTTCCGGAAGGGCGGCCATGTTGGAAAAGCGTCGACGTTGTCAACTTGTGCCGGCCACGTTGTCGGCTCGTGCATGTGTTATAGTGTACGGGTTTTGTATATGTTTACACTGCCACCATTGTCCGTCGACGTTGTCAACTTGTGCCGGCCACGTTGTCGGCTCGTGCATGTGTTATAGTGTACAGGTTTTGTATATGTTTACACTGCCACCATTGTTGCCAACTCATGAACTGTAAATTTGAATGTGTGCTTTTGTGGTAAGTATATATTGTAAAAATACAAAAAATGTGCACAGCATCGATGTGAAACTCTTGTTGACTGGCTATTGTGGTGTAATTGTTTTGATTGACACTTCACTTATAAAACATGCATGATAGAAGGAAAAAGGATAGTTGAAAAGAAAAGAAATAACTAAGCAAATTCAAAAAATTTACATATTTATATACAATATATATACAGAAAAAAAATTACAAATACAATATATATATACAGAAAAAAAACATTATAAATATACATATAAATAATATAATTTAATGAAAAAAAAATAAAAAGTTCAGTTTATATTACATTTTATATACAATATATATACAGACAAAAAAAACGGTTATAATATATATACAAAAAATAAAACATTATATCAAAAAAACATCACTTTGTATATTACAATAGTAAAAAAAAAAAAAAAAAAAAAAATACGGATACAATATACAGAAAATAAAACATTATATGAAAAAAAACATCATGTTGTTCATATTTAATGTGCACGACCATCTGTAACAGAAACAAAAACAATATTAGTGATGTATAATTGATAGGCGTAGGATGGATTAGAATAATTTGTACTGTTACATACCTCAAAAATGCATGCGTGCATAAAATGGGTGTATTGGCCTGCTGAATGCATACACCCGACATTGCGGACATCCTGGCGGCGACCCCTCCAGTGCCACGGTTTGAAACCAATTAATGATGCAAAGATAGTGGTAAGTATGCCCACACATTAAGCCGAGGAGTCTCTGCCCCTCAGTATAATTTTCTTGGCACACACTACAAGATGTGTGCCCTAACATACCCTGAATGGGGCAGAGATCTCCACGGCTCCATCGCCACGTTGGAAATCTACTTCTGAGAAGTAGTCTCATCGTGGCGACTTCGCTATGCATCCTTGGTTCCACCGTGTCGATAATATCATAAAACACGCATGGCGCGTCTTCTGGAGGGGACTGTAATCGTGGATCGTGCCGCATATGCTGTTGCTGAGGTTGTGGTTGAGGCTGCTGAGGTTGTGGCTGCTGTTGAGGCTGTGGGGATTGCGATTCTGGTTGTCGTGCTGTACTTATCCATTGCGGACGTGGTTGCGGCTGTTCCTGTGGTTGTGGCGGTGGTGGTGGCGATTGTGGTGGTGGTGATTGTGGCGGTGTGATCGTTATTTGTCGTGCTTGTGGACGAATATCACTGGTGAAAAGAAAAAATATAAAAATCATGTAAAAAAAAACATGAAAGTATGTAGACATAAGAAGAAGACTTACATATTAAATGTGATGGTAGGTAATTGTTGTTGTTGTTGTTGATGCTCATCAACATTATTTTCATCATCATCATTATTAGTTCTTTCGTCAAGCAGTAACGTATCACTGTCACTATCATCGTCATCATAAACCATCATCTCATCATTGCTGAAAAAAAGTACACTTTTAATACCAGATGTAAACGCAATAGTACAAGTGAACGTTAATGAAAAAAAACGTACCGACTCGTGCCGGCTTCCTGAGATGCAGCAGCAGCAGCAGCAGCAGCAGCAACAACAGCAGTAGCAGCAGCTGAACCGGTAGCATCACTGAAAAAAAAAAATACATTTGAATACCGAACGTAAACGCAATAGTACAAGTGATTGTTAATAAAAATGGTCTTACCGACTCGAGTTTTGTTGTGATACTGATGAAGGTCCCAATAAGGCCTGACGTAACCTTTGGGAACTATAAAAAATAAACAGTAAGGCAGTCGAATGTTGTATTCTGTTTGTACTCGTTAAATAAAAAAAATGTTGTAATTTACCTTCGAACTCGTCGCTGCTCCTCACAGACTCTTTTATATAATCTATTATCGTTTCCGCTCATTCTGTAAAACGTAACAAGAAAAATGTTGTATAGTAATTTGCTAACATAATAATGTGTGTGTGTGTGTGTGTGTGTGTGTGTGTGTGTGTGTGTGTGTGTGTGTGTGTGTGTGTAATGTCAAATATTAACGTAAAAATATAGTAAGTACTTACATGCAAATTGAAAAATTATAATGAATGTGATAATACTTATTATGACGAAATGCTTATATATACGTATATGCTTGGTAGGAGTCTGCTATAGACAAAGTCCCCTTACCCTCAAAGTGTTCACCACACACACACACACACACACACACACGGCTTGCATCCTGTACGTAACAAAGCCCCTCGCCATCACAAAGTTCACACGCTGCGATAACATATGGCTAGTCAGCGAATAAAATTAACTGCACATGTGCATAGTGTGGGAAGGTCTCAGTGGGAGTCGATTACATCCTGTTATAAATATTAACCATTAATGTCTCATCGTCTACCTCACCTCTCCTACCAATTGAAAATTAAATGAAAGTAAATAAATAAATTTTATATTTGCAATACAAGTTTATTATTACCATGAGTTACTGCTCTGTGTATCTTAGTCTCTTCATGTTAGGACTGGTATCGTCATTGGTTAACGCACGTTTACACACTCTGTAGTGTCCGTACGCGAGTGTAGTTACACCATCGTCCAGTACGTACCTCTTATCGTCATAAGGAGACAGGGAAAGTTTTGTTACACGTTGCGTGTACAGCTTATGACGATCGCTTCGTATACACTCGGCAGAGGTGAAAACTGTACGACTATCGAAAAGACACTCGCTGTATAACTGATGACGTAACCTTTTTTTTATTGCCGTTCTTGGAACACCTTTCGCCACCTTTTTGTCGGTACAGTCGGACAACAGGAGCGAGTAACATTTAGCTCTGAGTCCGACGAATTCCCTGATGGGTTTCCCATTAGTTTCATCCTTGAACTTCCCCACGACTTTTTTGTTGTCGTCGCAATGACAAGGATGATCTGAGGGATAGTCCGACGTGTCGAAAAGGTGGAGATCCTCTTTCATATCCAAGTACACATCGTCAGTCTGTATGCTGTAAAGTAAACTGTCGGTATCGGTCATTAATAATGTTAATCGTTGTCCGTACTTGCTGACAGCGTACCGATAATGAAAATCGTACATTATCAATTTACTGACATCAAGTACTGTGAAACCAACATACACTGGACGGTAAAGGTATATAGTTCTGTTTCGTAAAGCCAATCCGACCAAGTCGTCGGTGTAGCGGATCATACGCTTTAGTCGTGGATTGGAAACAAGTTTCTGCAGCCGCCCTTTGGTAGAGACTAGTTGGAAGTCTATTCGTTTCCTTACGTTCTCCAGCGATTTACCATAGACAGCGTTGACCATCAGTTTGAAAAAATCTTTTTCAAAACTGTTGGTGGCTGCTGCTCTCTTTTGTGTGTTGAAATCGATAAACGGTTTCATCCACGCTTTCTGTTTAAAACTCAACACCCTATGGATCGCTTTCAATTTTAGACCAAGGTTCAGATACAACTTTAAATTTCGAAAATGAAGAACGTATTTTTGCTTATCGTCCAAAGTCGTTAGCAACTTGGGGACGGTCGATGAGGGCGTTTCTGATCCGTTATACCCTTTTGTATAGTGTAGTCGTGTGTGAAGTCGTCGAGAGTACGGTGAAAGTATGTCAGGATTGACGCAGGAACGCACAGGTGCTAGTGGATAATCTGAGTGAAGATCATGAAGTTCGGATGGATAGTGTAGGTCGACCTCAAGTATGTAGCCCATGTCACTGTCATCACTCAGAGTACGTACGTCCAGTGAGTCGATCTCGTTACGATCGAGCCATCTAAAGTCACCGTAAGGGAGTGGCTGTGACATGGCTGCACCGTAAAGGTTGTTGCAGTCGGTGTACAATATGAAAGAGGTCGGCTTTGAAGCATCATACTGATCAGCGATTAGCGGGTTGTTGGCCTTGGCATAGCGGTTGGGTACCATGCTAACACCACCGCGAACGGCTGATTCAATAAAAAAGATGCTGATCTATATCCGTCAACAGTTCCAGTCGCACACCGGTCATCTTTAACATCGCGTGCCAAGCAACGCCGGGAAGCGAGTAAAGATGAGCCGGATCAATCTGGTAGTACCGTATGGCCATCTCACGAAACGCCTCGAAGACGTCAGCCAGCAGCAGTACATCTGTTTTAAGATAAAGATCGTGATAATCACCCAGCGTGCGGATTCTGAAAGTCTGCCACACATTCTGTGCATGTGCGTAATCTTCGTCCAACACGGGTGATTCACTCAGCCTATTGAAAAAGTGTTCGCGTGCGGGCAGACATGTTTCGTCGAACTTCTCGCTACCTGTCATGTAATCGTAAGGGTACACCCCCTTACGTAAGAGTAGCTCGAAGTGTTCTTCGAAACATTGCTTTGTTAAAGCGAAATCCGCACCGCTCGCGCGCAAGTTTCCAACAAGTGTATCCAAGGACGTGTTCAAAAATTGTAACGTGTCTACGAAACGTAGGGCACCCAACGTGACTGATACGAAGCGTTCACTAGTGGTAGCGATACAAGTGAGAGTTTCATCATTGTATTTACCCAACCCTTGTATCAAGTGATGTGCGTCGTAACCTCGTAAGTTATGGAAAAAGACAGGAATATGTTGGGCGGACTTGGAGTTGAGGTTACATACGTTGTGAGCTGCGCCAAGGTATCGTCCAGTCAGATGACAATGGTTGCGCACCTTGTCGTCATCAGTCAGCGGTTTTTCGCAGAGATGGCATACGACAGCATTCGTGAAAGATAATACGTCACGATCACTCATAGTCATAGGGATATTGGTACGCATGATCCTGTACAGTTCATGCTCTTCATCGATTAGTCTATCTAAAAAGGTTTCTATCACGTTCACACCACGATAAACGACCTGTGGTTTGAAAATGTTACCCTCGTGGTCGACTATGAGGTAGGAAAAACCTGAAGGAAGATGTAACGACTCTGTTGTGGTGGACGATGTGTGTGGAGGAGCATCGCAACGATGGCAAGGTACAATGAACGATTCAAAGTCTGCATATATAGCGAAAGGGACTTTATGACAGTACGTGTAATTTTTGAAGTACATAACCTTCTCCTTCTCTTTCGTTGGTAAACGAATTCTTTGTTCACCATACGGTGAACAACGAGGGACATGTTCACTAAGGAGTCGTTCTTCACAGAATCTATGCAGACAGTAGTTGCAATAGAAAGAACGTCCGTTGTGTTTGGTTAGTGAAGATAGTAAGCGGCTAATATTTTTTATTAAACAGTAATGTTTTCGGTCAGCGGTGGTGAGAAGTAATAGATTAAAATGGTGTTGTCTGTCACTGAAAGGAGTTATTCTTAGCGGGTAAATTTCATTTTCTTCGTAACCAAAAACATTTATAGAAATGTCAGAATTGTCTCGTTCGAACTTCACAATATCGCATAGGCGGGTGGGATAAGTTATACCAGAAGTGGTGATACTGTGAATATGTGATTTGTATTTGGATACACGCTCGCTGTCTCTGTGTTGTGGAAACAGTGCGGCCAACACTGACCATATAAAACACATTTGATCGCCTGTATTGTTTACATTGATGATGGATTTAGTACAAGACAATTCAGGAGGTGTACGGATGAAACTGGAGGCGGCCAGCGGTTGGTATCGTGAGAGAACGAGTTCTAACGAGATTATATGATCCAACGCCCAACCGCTACCCTCACGAGTGAATTTATAAATCGATTCGATGATTTTTTCGTACGAAGCTTCTAAACGTTCAGGCAATACGTTCTGATCAGCGATCAATGTCGTATGACATCGTCCATGAAAATAGCCTTCACTCGTCACTTCTTCGTCCTCGTTCGTGTCGGCATTTACAATGTACTTGACAAATCTCGCTTTTAGCGCTATATGCCACTTTATAGTAAGCAAACGTGTCAGTTCGTTTAGAATGTCCGTACGTAACATATCGTGAATTTCATCGAAAAAGGTAATGACATCGTTGACACATTCTTCTTCTTCCTCTACAAGAGGTGTGTAAACGTACGACACCAACGAGCCACGCAACGAATGTTTACGATCAACAGAAAACGTCTGCATTGTTAGAATAACGATAAAAGCAAAATCAATTACTTGCTCACTTGAAGAACATTAGAATACTGATACAAAGTTAGAAAATAAGTAACATTTTATAAGCAGTGCGTGAAAGTTAGCCTGCACGAGACTCGAAGGTGAACGCAGGCAGCGATCACCGCTCCACTTATACTATCTATGATGAGTGCGTGCGCAGCTATTTGTTCCCACTACTGTGCTTTATTTCATACCGACCAATTGACGACAGCAATCCCCACTACGATTGCGCGCGCAGCTACCACTGAGGAAGTGAAATGCAGCGCAACAAACCAACATTCTTGCTTCAGATATGGACGTGCACACATATTCTTTTGCAAGCCGATTAAAAAGCTTTTATAACATCCATCGTCGAGGTAACATTAAATTTTACGTACGTAAATTTCCGAATACGAACGTGAGATTTTTTGACCTAGCCAAAGCCGGGTTTATTTATGAAGGCGATGATGATGTTGTAAGATGCTGCAATTGTAAAATACGAATTATGGATTGGATGGCGGGTGATGATCCTGTCCAAGTCCATAAGGCGTCAATGCCTACATGTAGTTTCGTTCGTGAACACTTGTAGAAGTCGACGCACGCAAAAACGGCTCTTTTCAGAGCCAACATAAACTCATGTACAAACATACCCGTTTGGGTAGTACTAGTAGTACTCTGTGTTAGTACTATACTAGTACTAATAGTACTATATATATTACTATTACTAGTACTACTACTAAATGTGTGTACACAATTCAATGTCTGACTGATGGCGCCAATGATAAAAAAATAAAACAAAAGATTTCATAAAAATTATACCTATTAAATATCATGACAATTTCGAAGCTGTATCACTTGCATCACAGATCGATGACACAATGGATGTTTATCGATACGATGATGGGAAACATTTCACACTAACAAAACCGTTACGAAGCACGATACGTTCCAACTTGTGTTCTATGTATTTTGTGAAGAAAAAACGGTTTTGTGGTAACTACTGTACACGTTATAAGTTTGGTGTTGACAAATATCACGGACGTTGTTGGCGTCACATAAAGAAACGTAGCGGTTATCTGCCGCCGATCGTGCTGTTGATGATAATCTCTGATCGTATACACAACAAATCACGATGGCTTCATTTTATCGAAGAGTGTGATCGAAACAATGTACCGATTGAACTCGTGGTTTATGAAAAGAATATGTTCAAGTGTACAGTACGTCACGCGTGGAATTTTATTTCACGTTTCCGACCGATTCCTGAACTGTATCATGCCGTTCAACGTGTTCACGGTTTACAAGATTCACACGGACAAATGAACTATGCGACTGTGTACACAGACATGCTCGCCTACGGAAGTTCAATCCCACACGCTTTGTGTTGCATTGTCATTACAGAGCGCACTATTCCGATACGTACAGCGATTGAAATATACAGAAGCGCGATTATGATAGCACCAAAGTGCGCAGTGGATCCTAGCTACAACGTAAGTTTTGACGTGCGCTGCCCGCCATCTTCGTTACCGACACTTGCGAGAGGGAAACAGTTCACATTGGTGAACAACAAGGCGCAGGGATTGTTTTCAGTAGCCTTTCTGAAGGAATCATTGCCTACACTCCGCAAGTATTGTGAATACTTCGGTCTGCAGTATTCACATGAAAAAGGGTACACAGTGAAAGATCGACGTTTATACGAACAGTGGCAACGATGTACAGGTGCTATGGCAGACGAGTTTTGGTTGTTGAACTCGTATCTTATACACCTGCATATGGAGTCGAGAAGTCATCGTCCGATCATAGAACTCAAAGCTAAACACATGTGCGAGCATCTACCCGTAAACGATAACGTCATAGTCGCGGAAATGCACGAGTATCGTGCCAACGTTATACGCAGCGTCATGTTCAAAGACATGAATTCCGTCAAGACCGTAAGAGCGTTGGACATGAAACAACACACGCTCATGAGATATTACATCGGTATGAGTCTCGTGCGTAATGGACGTATGAAAATCAGTTTAGCGCATGTTTTAACGTACTTACGCAATCACAAGAAGAACGCGTTGTTTTTCCGTTCGGTCGAGATGATATAACTGGACGTGGAGTGGAAATCTTACTACAGTCACGCGATGGAAAGCAGACGTACCAGAACGGTACCGAGGAGAGTTACATTCAGCACTGAGTTAACGCTTTACCACGTTCCGACGTATTGTGAATCACGGTTCGTACGATATGAGAATGAAACGACAGGTGAAGAACATACAGCAGAGCGTTCGGAAGACTATCGCGAAGGAGTTGCACAGACCGGTAAGAAGGAATTTTCCGAGACGTGCGGTGGAGTTAAAGGGACTTCACGACTTGTACCAAGCGGACCTGGTAGAGATGATACCGCACGCGAAGGTGAACAAGGGATTCAAGTACCTTATGACAATCATTAACGCGTTTAGCAAGTACGCGTACGCTGTTCCGTTGAAAACAAAAACGGGCGTAGAGGTCGCACGAGCTCTGGAACCGATTCTTCGTGCTAATAAAATGAAATATCTGCAGACAGACAACGGGAAAGAGTACTATAACAGTAGCGTACAAAAATTGCTGAGCAGATACGGTATCACACTCTATTCCACGTATAGTGAAAAAAAGGCCTCCATTGTGGAACGTTTTAACCGTACGTTGAAAACGCACATGTATCGTGCGTTCAGTGAACAAGGTCATTATCGTTGGTTGGATATGTTGCCGGAACTAGTCAACACGTACAACAACAGCGTGCACAGAACGATTGGAATGAAACCGTGTCAGGTGAAAGAATCCAACGAACGCACAGTGCTACAAAGGATTCGTGTGAACACAGCGAGGAGCATCGTTTATAAACGACCGAAATTCAAAGTAGGCGATCGTGTGCGTATAAGCAAACACAAAATGACATTCGCCAAAGGATACACACCAAATTGGACAAACGAGATATTTCTCGTTCATTCGGTGCGTACCGGCAGCGTACCCATTACCTATTCGCTAAAGGATCATACAGGAGAAGTGTTGAAAGGTGGTTTTTATGAACATGAAATCAGTAAATCGAACGTTGGTGACGTGTACTTGGTAGAAAAGATTGTACAACGTAAAGGCGATCGTGTAAAAGTCAGATGGTTAGGATTCGATGGTAAACACGATTCGTGGATACACAAGAAGAACTTGCTATAACAACTATTCGACTCATGGAAATAGAACCAGTATGCATCGATGCGTTATGATGACAACATGCACGCTGTGTACAGTGTAAAAGACATTGTGTCACATCCTGGTTACGATGAGTACATCGTGAACACGACTGCAAACGACGTTGAACGCATGCGTAGGATCTTGACAGTGCACGAGTACTGGCAACGGGTTATCAATCGTGTGAAAAGATTCCGTCTTAACGAAATAGTACCAAGTGGTACCGGATTCGATCACTACAAAGAATGTGTTTGGTCGGATCCGAACTGTGAAACGGGTCCGGACACTTGTGTATGCAGTTACATATCTACCGACTGCTGCAATATAGTGCGACTATTAAATAGACTGTGCACGGAACGTCAACATGAAAATATTGCAACAAGCGCACAGATTAAAAATAAAGGACGTGGACTATTCGAAATTGTGCGGCGATGGTGGTGGGGGTGGTTGTGGCAGAAAAAAACGTAAACACGGACGTCTTCTGCCCGATACCGTTCGTTCGATCATCTGCGGACCTTCTGCGTGCGGGAAGACAAACGTCATGTTCAACCTGTTGTTCGATGTAAACGGATTAAGATTCGCGAACTTATACGTGTTTTCTAAATCACTATTTCAACCCAAATATCAGATGCTGGAGACCTTGATGACACAACTTTCCAACGAAGGAATGGGTTATCACGCCTACAACGATAACGAAGAGGTACCGCCTCCCGACGAGGTCGATCCTGATTCTATTATGGTGTTCGATGACGTGTCTTGTGAAAGACAACACAATATACGCAAGTATTTCTCTATGGGACGTCACAGCGGTGTGGACGCGTTTTACCTTTGTCAGACGTACAGTCAAGTGCCAAAACAGTTGGTTCGTGATAATGCCAATCTAATAGTATTGTTCAAACAGGACGATCGCAACTTGAAGCATGTGTATAACGATCATGTCAACACGGACATGAAATATGACACGTTTAAGAACATGTGCGCTGAAGCGTGGAAAGATCGTTATGGCTTTCTCGTTGTGGACAAGGATTCTTCTATCGACACCGGTAGGTACAGAGTCGGTTTCGATCGTTTCATAGTAGTCGCACCTAACGATTAAACAAAAAAAATTGTCAAAAGTTTAGCTAAATACACGTGTCCTGCTGTCAACGACTTTAGTTGTCGTACTACCGTTTATCGAGATGGATGACAAGAAAAAACGATTAGCACGTGATATCGACACGATCAGTGATGACATACGGAAGAAATACCGTGCGTTAAAACATGGTATTCGTGAAGAAGAAGCAACGTTATCCAAAAGTTACAAACCGATTCTGGAACCGTTACAAAATATTTCGCAAGCATTGCTTGAAAAGAAACGTAAAACAACAAATGAAAAGCCGATAAGAGTGAAAAAAATGAAACAAGAAGATGAAGAGGAAGAAGAAGAAGAAGAAGAGGATCCATTAGATGCAATTAGTAAGAGCGATGTAGGAACACCACTTCGTTCCCGAACGAAACCGTCTTTCCTGAAAACACCCGTGATAGCCGAAACATCAGGTGATGACGATGAGGACGATCCTAGTCAAAACATTGAAAAAATGTTAGACACACCGGAAGGAAGACGTGAAGCGCGTAGATATTTTCAGGACAAATACGACAGTGAATCGTTAGCGAACAAGTACATGCGTATGATCGTTTCGTCCGAACGCGATCGTCTGATGGACTATACGTACGGTGTAAGACATGAAAACGGAAAATGGATGATTGGTGATTCACAGTTCGAAATCGATAAGGACGATACGATTCTTATCAACGGTAAACGATACAAAGGTACACCTGGACTCTACGAACTTGTATTCATGAAGCATCCTAATGAAAATATTTACAAGGAATCAGATCTGAAAGCGTACAAAGATATACTGCGTAACACCAACGCGCATAAGCAGTATTACTTAGCGAACGCACAGGTGAACGCGAACAGAGGTGTAAAGTATAAACGAATAATATCGCAACTGTTTCCACCGAAACGTACAGGACAGGGGCATAATAATATTGATACATCGTATATGACGCTAACGAGAAAAAAAGACAAAATCGATTACGTGCACTGGGACGATCCGAACGAACTGGTGGACAGATTGCGACTGTTAATGGCATCACAACGTGTTGGAAACAGTGGGCACACGAACGAAATCGTCTCCATAGTGGAAGAACTACGTGAAGCAGACATAATCGTATAACAAGAGCGGTATATATCATCATCTGACATTAGCAGCAGCAGCAGCATGGAATCGATCTTAAAGGACTCGTTAATGCCATGTGCTCCCTATTCGATTCTGAAAGCCGATAAAGTATAAATAATACTGTCGTACACGCACCGGGGGACATTCCACGTTTGGTTGTGACAACATGGATATCGTGCTACTGTTTATTATTGCGTGCACAAGTGCCGTCGTCGTCGCATCGTCCGTTAACGCTAACGATGTAGATTTCGCTATAGATTATTTGGTGCGATACGGATACGTGCCCGACGATAGTTTACGACTCACGGACAACACTACCATCGATATGGACGCCTACCTTCGCACGTTTCAAGTGAATTACAATTTAACCGTAAATGGAGAATTGAACAATGAAACGATGAATCTGATGCGTGCGCGGAGATGTGGTAACGAAGATTTCGTGTCGTACACCTTACGAACGCCGTGGGCCAAGAAACGTCTGTCGTGGCGATTCTTTCACGGTAGCGTCAGCGCTATCGAAGCGTCGCGACAAGCGTTCGCTGTGTGGCAGAAACATTCGAATCTGGAATTCGAATATCGACCCAACGACATAAACGCAGACATGGTTATCGCTATGAAATATTTTAAACACAGGTGTCTGACTTCCAGGTGCACGATCTGCGGGTACGATTTGGACGGACGAGGAGGTATACTCGCTCACGCTTACTACCCGCCCGATTTACCGTATAACACTACTGAAATACATATGGACTACTACGAGTCGTGGAATTATACAAACGCAACCGAAATACCGGACGATCAGACCAGTTTTCTTCAGGTGCTAACGCACGAAATCGGACACGCGTTAGGACTGTCACATTCCCTCGAGAGGGATTCGATCATGTACCCGTTCTACGTACCACGCTCGGACGGACCGTTCGACCTGAGAGACGACGATATAAGAGGCATTCAACGCTTGTACGGGAAGCCGCCGCCGCCGCCCGCTACGACGTCGACGACAACGTCAACGTCGACGACGACGTCAACGACGACGACGACACCGACAACGAACGAGACCGTGCGGACGACAACGGATTTATGTCGACTAAAGAACGTTAACCAATTTTTAATAATCAACAGACATCTGTATATCGTGCACGATAACTTTTTGTGGACATTGGATATCGAGTCGAAGCGAACGGGCGAGAGTCCGCTTCTGTTAACGGATTGGTTGACTTTCTTACCGCCGACGTTCACCAACGTTTCGGCGATGTACCAGAGACCGCGGACCGAAGAAGTGGTGCTTTTCATAGACAACTATGTATACATGTTTGATATACACAGTCTGCAGCCGGTGAACGGGTATCCGCGTTCAATCACAACGCTCGGTGTTCGCACGATGACGAAAATAAACGCTGCAATACACACGTACACGGGTCGAACTCTTCTGTTGTACAACGATATGTATTACAGTGATTACAGTGAGATAGACGAGTGCACGTTCACGATCAAGAAACATGGTTATGTTAAAGATCGTTTTGTCGGCTTACCAGAAGCCGTTGATAGTGCGTTCCGATATATCGACGGAAAAATTTATTTCTTCAAAGACACACACGTATACGTGTACGATGAATTTCTAGATACGATTGTAAAAGGAAAACATAACGACGCACTATCCGTTGTCGGAATAAAATGCATAGACAGTACGATCGTATCAAAACTAATCGATTTATTACGTGAATACGTATAAATGCCGTGCACAACGAACGAGGCGCATCATTCACGAGATGAGTGTCGACAAGTTTGGTAGACACCAGAGCGCTGTCAGAGCGCGAAGAGAGACGCGACGCAGTCTGCGAGAGGATATTGGTATCACAATGACCGAGGACGGACACTTTGATGTAGCGGGAAAAAAAATACATAATTTGGGCGAACCGCGCGATGATAGCGATGCCGTTTCACTGCGCTTTGTGCGTGACAATTGTCTGTTAGCTGGCGATTCGTCGACGGCGGCGCAAGGAATAGATGCGAAAGGTCGTAAGCTCGTCAACGTCGGCGCTCCTGTCGATCTCGCGGACGCTGTCAACAAGCAGTACGTAGACTACTCGTGCTTACGTTTCACACAATTGGTACCGAACAAGAAGAACGGGGCTGTCGTCGACGCACGAGACCATCGCATACAGTCTCTGAGGGAACCGATTCGTGCGAGAGACGCCGCGACCAAAATATACGTGGACTCGAAAATCATACCGAAGGATACGAACTCTAACCTAATGGTCGGCAATGTGCGGATAACACAGTTAGCTCCACCCATGAACAACAAGGATGCAGTGAATTTGGAATTTTTGAACCGACACACAATCACCGCGGTAAACGATGCTTATTTCAACGCACAAGGAAAAACCATTCTAAACGTTGGCGATGGTGGCGCACGGGCCACAGATGCAGTGAACGCGCGTCAATTGGAGGACGTGAAGCGGTACGCGAAGAGCGAAACGTACAAACTCGCAAAAGTGTTCCAACATCGTTGGGAGAAAGTGGTATCGTATATCTATAAATTGCATACACGCGCAGCGCGTACTTCACTTGGTGCCGAAGAGGCAGACTTACTACTTATGAACAAGACGGAGACGAGCGTGTTGATTAGTGATCTGGACAAATCCAACAACGAGCAAGATTGGAGATCTCTTTATCGAGAGCAAACGAAACAGTAGTCATGTATGAACTACGTAGCCGTGTTGATAAAAAAAAGGGGGGCGTGGTCTTATCGGAAAAATAGTTAAAAGCGCGGTACCATTCGTCGCGAAGTCAGTACCTACACTGATCAATCGAGCGGTGGACGTATTACCGGTAGAACTACATCTGCCTGGCTACAGGTTCTGCGGACCAGGAACGAAACTAGAGGAGAGATTGAGTCGTGGTGATCGAGGAATCAACGAGTTGGACGAAGCCTGTCGCGAACACGATATCGCTTACAGCAAGTACAAGGACAACGAACGACGAGGTATAGCGGATCGTGTGCTAGCCAGTAAAGCGTGGGAACGAGTTAAAGCTTTGAATTCAGACATCAGTGAAAGAGCGTACGCAGCAGCCGTAGCAGCAGCAATGAAGGCGAAATCTGCGTTAGGCAGCGGGCTATGCTGTAGTGGTGGTGGTGGTGTGCGTAAACGTCGACGTCGCACCAGACGACGCAAGCCGGTTCGACGCACGATAATCAGGAAGAGGAGGAGGACGACGACAACAGGGACAGGAAAACGACGAAGAAGGAGTGGCGGTAAAAAGGCTTCAGGACTCTATCTTCGACCGTACCGAAAAAACTAATCAAAATACCCGTGCGTGCATTGACCGATCATGATCTTTATGAGTACACGAAACGATTGCGTATACCCTATTTCAGAGGTGTGTACATGCGCGACGCACTTCCTAGTACATCACCGTGGGTGAACGAAAGTGCGATCGTGAATCTGGACGATGCTAGCGGACCGGGCACGCACTGGGTATGCTACAAGAAGCGAGGCGACAGAGTCTGGTACTTTGATGGATTCGGCAATCTACGTCCACCTGTCGAGCTAATGCGGTACTTTGGATCGAACGTGACCGACGTTCATTACAATTACATGCGAAAACAGCCGTCGGATACAGTCATCTGCGGACATTTATGTTTAGAGTTTTTGACATCGAACGATCAGTAAACTACAAGATGTCTTCGCTTACGGTCACCGTCACAGGAACGGTTCCGAGCGCACTGGTTTGTGACTTTTTTCCACCGCTTGAATTGACGGACGGTGAATGGTACGCAGGACTGCTGGACTTTACCACGTACAACTCTATACCGAACGTGGAGAGTGGAAAAAACAATGTCTTTCCTGTACTAAAGGGAGCACGTAAAACGTTAGACCCTGTCAATATACCGACCGGTGTGTATGAAATCAGTGATATTGAAACGTACCTGAAAAAAGAACTAGCAGACCCGAAATTTTCTCTACGACCCAACAACAACACATTGAAATGTGAAATTTATTGTTCATATGATATCGATTTCGGATGTACAGAACACACGATCGGTACCATGTTGGGTTTTTCCAAGAGCCGCAAGTTAGAAGCGTATATATTACACACGTCGGATGCGCCTGTAAACATTAACAAAGTGAACGTTTTGGAGATAAGGTGTAACGCTGTTCAAGGTTCATACAAGGCGGGTCGAAACGAGCATATATTGCACTCGTTCTATCCAACAGTTGAGCCAGGATTCAAGATAGTCGAAACGCCTAGAAACGTCATTTATTTTCCGCTTAACGTACTACACTTGCGTAACGTTACAGTGTCCGTACACGATCAGGACGGTGATATTGTGAATTTTCAAGGGGAAGTCATCACCGCACGTATACATTTGAAACGTGTGTAATAATCATGGGAATTTATTTTACCGAAACCTCCATGATGATGAAGAGCGGAGGTAGCGACGGCTTGCGCTACAAGATAAAAGAGGACAACACTTTTGGAAAAGGTATCAGTAGACGTTCGTCGTTGACACGATTAACAGCAACTAACCGACGCTACCTGATTTCACTAGGATTCAAACTCAAGAGAAACAAGTAACATGACGGACAGCGGTATAGTCTTATCGGTTGAACGTCGACCGTTCTTTGAAGACAACATCACACATTATGAATATCATCCTCATGCACCGTACGCGTCGGCGTCACGATATGGAAATAATGATGAGATACGCATACCTATCCTGCAACAGGAAGTCTTCACTTTACCGATGGAAAGTTTCCTGTACGTTGAAGGCAAGTTGAGCAAAAAAACCACTGCCACTGGTAATGTGAACGTGAAAATGATAAACAATGCGATTGCGTTTCTCTTCGAAGAAATCCGTTACGAATTGGCCGGCGTGGATGTAGATCGTACCAAGAGTGTTGGCATCACATCCACTATTAAAACCATACTATCTGCCAGCAAGCAGGACATTGTTTCGATGCAAAATGCCGGTTGGGTTGCTCCTACAGCTGACGAGCTAACACCATCTGGTAAAAATAATGAATTCAACTTTTGCATACCGTTGAGGATGCTGATGGGATTTGCTGAAGATTTCACACGTTATTTTAAACATGAAACAAGAACTGATACTATTACGCACTTCCACTGACGTTAACGCTCTGTTCTCGTCTACGGATGCGCCCGCTAACGCTGATATAGAACTAACAAAAATCTCTTGGATGATACCGTTCGTGTACGTGAACAATGAAGTACGGATACGATTATTGGATATCATACGCAAAGACCTACCACTATTCTTACCGTTTCGTAGTTGGGAACTGCACGAGTACCCGGTTTTACCAACGACTGACAGACAGACTTGGACAGTGAAAACAACTACACAACTGGAGAAACCGCGGTACGTGATACTCACCTTCCAGACCAGCAGAAAGAATAATCTGAAAAAACATGCCGGCGAATTCGATCACTGCAATGTGACAAATGCGAGACTCTTTTTGAACGACAAATACTACCCGTACGATAACCTGAACCTGGATATCGATAACGGACGTTATGCATTGCTGTACGACATGTATACACGATTTCAAAAGTCATACTACCACAGAAGTCAACCCAACGTACTTCTAACGCCTACTGAGTTCATAGCAAAAGCACCGTTATTCGTCTTCGATTGTAGCAGACAGGATGAGTCGCTCAAGTCTTCACCAGTCGACGTCAGATTGGAATTCGAGTCATCGAGCAATTTCCCCGCTCAGACCGCGGCCTACTGCTTGATACTGCATGATTCGCTCAACGTGTACACTCCGTTATCCAACACAGTGCGCAGACATAATTAAACATTTACTATAAATTATTGTTTTTTTTTGCTGTAAATATAATGTTGCTTTTTAGAATGTAATGTATGTGTTACATGTATGCGATTTTTATTTAAAAAAAAAATGTAATCAATTTTTATGTATTTGCTGTAAATAGAATGTAATGTATGACTTACATGTATGTAATTTTTTTATTAAAAAAAAAATGTAATCATTTTTCATGTATTTTATTTTGTGGAGGGGGAAACGATTATCCTCTTCTTCCTATTTTTTTTTTTGCTCAGTGTTTCATCAACACGACTCGCGAGAGGACGCACAAGATGCTTTCACACGATTTCGATGATGATGATACCAAACCCAAGAACGACCGCTATTTCAAACAATGCGGTGAAGCGACAGCAACAACAATCAAGTCCTTATCACCAGACGATAAAGAAGTGCAAGTCATCTTAATTCAAAAAATCACATCTCCGTACCCGCGTTACAGAAGCTTGGAAAATCGTTTAAAGAGTTTTAAAGAATGGCCTGTATCGTTAACGATAACACCTAAAGAATTATCAGAAGCGGGTTTCTTTTACACTGGATGCAACGATAGAGTGATTTGTTTTTGCTATGGAGGCGGATTAAACAAATGGGAACGTGGAGAATATGCTTGGATGGAACACGCACGTCATTTCCCTGCGTGCTCTTACGTAATGTTAATGAAAGATAAAAATTTTATCATCAAGGCACTGGGTATCGTTACCGAAGCGCAAGCACCAACAGCAATAGCGACAGCAGAGAACGAACAACGCGTCGACACTATCAAGGAGAATATAAAAAAACATAGAAGGAAGCTCTAATCGTGATACAATGTGCAAAGTCTGTTACGCACAAAACGTGGAAGTTGTACTTATTCCCTGTCGACATTTTATCACATGTGTGAATTGCGCCATAACCCTACATACTTGTCCTTTATGTAGAACCACATGCACCGCTTACATGAGAGCGTATTTCTAGTTCATTTTCACGCCTTAATTTAATCGATTAGTGAACACAAGGTTTGAAAATATATGCTGCCGTGGCAAAAGTGTTTAATCCAAGTCCACTAATATCGAATACCTCAGTGTTTGAACAGCACGCGTTGAAGACGGACGCATGGAGCTGTTATCTCCGTACCAGTACATACGCTGTAGTGAATTAAAGCACACAATACTATACCCTATAGACATTTTTGTATACAACATTTTGACCTGTAAATTTGTTGCACTGATCCGTGACGAAAATATAAGGTACAAAATAAACGTTCCGAAAAAATTCTTTACGAGCGTTTCACAACATACAACGTGTCTGTTCCGTAAGACGGACGGATCTGCAGCGTTCTTAGTAACACCAAACACATTATTTATAACGAAAAAAGGATGTGCGAGGATAATCTAGCAGTCATCCTTGACTTTCACTGTTTCATCGGCAACGATGGAAACGAACTCGTTAAGGAACTATCCATTATGGATGTCACTGCATTTGCCAGCAGACATTGGATATTTTCACCTCCAGCAAACATGATTGTTTCGAATCATAAACATGCGAGGACAAACAGATGGTTAACAGAGCATTATCATGGACTAGCGTGGACGGACGGGGACACATCGTATGAACATCTTGTACCGATATTAGAAAAATATACATTTCCTTTTAAATTTGTGTTCGTAAAAGGATTGCAAAAAAAAAAATTTCTACAGAAGCGTATCGTACATTTTAATATTATAAATTTAGAAGATTTCGGTTGTCCTAAACTCGATCAATTACAATCAATACATGGAACAGTCTGTCTCGCGCACCACTTACTTCCAGAAATATGTACAAATACTAGAGTACACGCTTTACGCGAGTGGGTTGTATCAGATTTTAGAGTAATCAATATGTTTCTAATAAATTACTAATTGAAAACATTATTGTTTAGCGCTTACGTAAAACAAATTAACCTTTCTGACGATTACATCACTCTGTATAGTCATATAAAAAAATTAGCTTCACCGACATGTTCTAACACGCATGAGTGCTGTTAATTAAATCATTCTGTCTATTCATAAAAAAAATAACCGAGTCGTCTCCTCTTCCCCGCCTACCCATCGAGTCGTGAGAAGTCAAGTCGTATCCTGTTCACACGGATAAAAATAAACGCTTACTGTACGATAAAAAAATTAGCTTCAGCAGCATGTTCTAACACGCATGAGTGCTGTTAATTACATCATTCTGTCTATTCATAAAAAAAATAACCGACACGTCTCCTCTTCCCCGCCTACCCATCGAGTCGTGAGAAGACAAGTCGTATCCTGTTCACACGGTTAAAAATAAACGCTTACTGTACGTTATGTAGTTCCCCCTCTCTGGTTCCACCTCCACAACTACCTCCCTATTTATTCCGCTGTGCGCGAGCGTTATTCGTTCAGTCCTTGAGAGACGCGCGAGACAAATATAAAATTCTTTATTTTAAAATGGCATCATTCACTGAAAAATTTGCAACTATTAGCGCAATTGAATATAAAAAAATAAAAGAATTAATAATCGGTGTAAAATATCCGATAGAAGAAATGCAGAATATAGACGCGAAGTACGGGAAAGCCGTACTCGTCACTCTTCAAGATTATAAAGACCCTAAACTAAAATATCGCGTATATCTACCTAAAAGATACGCGAGCGTTTTCGAAGATGATGAATTAAAAGATTTAGTACCGTGTTCGCTGCATCTAATTTTTCGTGGAGAAAAGGATAGAGCGTACATAGTAGAAATTGTACAGTAAGACCGAATGGACATACTCACTTACCATGTATAATTTTCATTGTAAATACACATAATTGTCATTAGCTGCACGTATGTGTTATATATTAACATGTACTTAGTTGTATTTTAATTTATAATATATTGTGCTTACACATATATTTCATTTAATTTAATTATATTTAATTATCAATGTATTTACTGTATATCTAGATAATAAAACAAGGCTTACATGGTGTACATTTTAGAGTAAGCCTGGATAGACATCTTCAAAATTAACAAATATATTTGTTCAAAATTGTCATTGCACACGTACACAAACAGTAAATATAATGTGCTTACACTTATTTATTTTAATGTAATTCAAAACAATTATTAAAACAATTACAAATAATAAATTATTATGCGTAATGAATTTATAAATTAAAATCTAATTTGCTTACACATAATATAAATGTATACAAATGTATTTATTAGTTTTACTTATTTGTAATTCATACACAATTGTCACACATGTTTACATATTAATTTTTGTCATTACTGTGTACGTCATCATATTTTAATTTGTAATTACTTTATTTAGATGAATATTGTACACAAATGTCATATTGTATATGTTTACATATTATGTATTTTGTACTTGTCACCACTGTTTACTATTACATAACATTTATTTTAAATTGTAATATATTTTGATTACTTGTATTTTAATTAAATAATATTGCTTTAACATTTTTATTCTATATTTATTTCACAAATCCTTGAAAGATTAACACTAATCATCACTCAATATACAAGCTAAAAGAAATGTTGCGCAATGTGCATTCATGTGTTATTACATATAACTAATTTAAAAAATCAATATTATTAAACAATAATTGCTTGATTAGAAATTACAAAAATTATTTTAAAATAAAACTTACCTTGTACGAGCTCTAGTTGAGAATTGCTTGATTATATTATATTTTAGAAATTAAAAAATTATTTAAAAATGAAACTTACCTTGTACGAGTTCTAGTTGAGTTACTGAATGTGAATCTCGTCGAACGAAAATTAAAAAAATTATTTAAAAAATGAAAATTATTTAAAAAAAAAATGAAACTCACTCTGTACGACTGAATGTGAATCTTAACGAACGAAAATTAAAAAAATTATTAAAAAAATGAAAACTTATTTAAAAATGAAAAACTCACACTGTACGAGTTCTAGTCTCGTTGAACAATGTGATGATGTGAGCAATTCGTACAGCGTATATATACGCTATCTCAAGGATGAACGCGAAAGCAGCTGGTATCAACCAGAGCTGCTACACGTGCAGTCAAGGACAACCATTTAGCTTGGCTTTTCTGTTTCGACGACAAAAAAAACCTAGAGCTACTACACGTGCAGTCAAGGACAATCACTTAGCTTGGCTTGGCTTTCTGTTTCACACAATAATTTATGTACGGTCATCACTTCGTTCACACACACACACACACACACACACGCACACACACATTAACAAATGCACAGACAGCTGGAGCCCAATTAAAATATTACATCACCAACGACTTGTGTTCTTCAAATTATGTACGGCTATTAAAGCCTCAGCTCTCACGCTTTGGTAATAGATGGCTAGACAATTACATCATCACCAGCATGTGTACATATGCTCAGATAGCCGAAGCCAATTATTATTCATTAGTTAGTCAACGGCTAGGGTTCTGTTATTAAACAAATGGATGTACGCACACACAAGCGCGCACAGACAGCTGGAGCCCAATTAATAATATTACATCACCAACGACTCGCGTTCTTCAAATTATGTACGACTAATAAAGCTTTCGTTCACACGCTTTGGTAACAGATGGGCACACAGATGGATTGATTACATCATCACCAGCATGTGTACATATTATGCTCAGATAGCCGAAGCCAATTCATTACAACTAGACATTCAATTATGCAATGCATATCATGTGTATTTTCTTACATGTACACAACACTACTCATTTTTTTACGTTCGTGCAATATAGATTACTATAGTAATAATTATTTATGCATAAATATATATTTCATGAGTTGGCAACAATGGTGGCAGTGTAAACATATACAAAACCTGTACACTATAACACATGCACGAGCCGACAACGTGGCCGGCACAAGTTGACAACGTCGACGGACAATGGTGGCAGTGTAAACATATACAAAACCCGTACACTATAACACATGCACGAGCCGACAACGTGGCCGGCACAAGTTGACAACGTCGACGCTTTTCCAACATGGCCGCCCTTCCGGAAAAACAAAACATATACCCAAACCATACACTATAACACACCACGATCCGGCAACGTGGCCCAACCTTAACCAGCACACACGCACAATCCGACATCACAGCTTTCCCAACATGGCCACCACACACGGCGGAGGCGTGGCTATGTTCGCCGTTCGCCCTTCGCCGTTGACGTCGTCGTTGACGTCGTCATCGTCGCTGGGCGGCGGCCTGGTCGTGGCTTGATCGTCGCCCGTCGTGGTGGGGTCGTCGTCCATTTTGTCGGCGAACGGCGGCCACGCCTCCGCCAATCAACGCACACGTAACCACGCAAAATGGCCGAACGCCGACAACATGGCCGACAACTTCGGTACGCCCATCGAGGTCACGTGGGACACACCACTACCCCCCCGGTCCATCATAACCTCTGCACATGACGACACGCTGCGCCGGAAGTCTACCCCCACCACATGGATTTTTGAATTTCGCGCCAAAAGGGGGGCTGTGACGTCACTTCCGCGTTAGAACTCTCATTCTTACCCTACTTATACACGCCAACAATTTTTTTGGTCGAACCTTTCCAATACCCTCTTCTGTATCCCGAAGGCCAACCGGGTTGGCACTTGGGTAGGTCAGATAACAAGGGACAAAAATTGTCCCTCTTGAAGTATACTCGGTGTTTACTTCTTTCGGAAGATAGGTTTTCAAGGTTCGGCCCTCTTTCGGAAACGACATGTATGCGCGGATCGAAGGACAGCGATTGTTCTTTTTTCAGAACGAGCAGAAGAAAGCACAAAAACCAGGAGGACTTCGAACTGGCCCAATGGATGAGGTGCAAGCGGCGGTTGAGAAAGAGATATTAAGTGACGAAACGGTGCAAGGAGAAGGAAAAATAGTCGCTGGAAGAATATATCTTCCTCACACGTTTACCGGTGGCACGAGATATATGAAAATTTGTTACACGGACGCGATGGCCCTCGTATCCCGATTAGGCGGCCCCACGTATTTCCTAACTTTTACAGCTTGCGGGGGCTGGGAAGAAATTAAAAAATCCAAACACCCCGGCAGTAGACATGAGCCCCACTTATGTAACCGGGTTTTCGAACTTAAAAGGCGAGAATTAATGCGCGATATTCAAAGTGGTAGATTATTCGGGGAAATCGCGTATATAGTATGGGTAATAGAAATTCAAATGCGCGGTTTACCTCACGCGCATATTTGTTTTAGGGTTAAAGATGGTGGCCCAAAACAGAACACGGAAATAGACAGGATAATTAGGGCAGATATTCCGGGCAAAGAAGAGGCTGGCGGCAGACTAAGAAGTCTTGTCTTGCGGCACATGAAGCACGGACCTTGCGGGCCCCCATACAGAACAGATTTGCCGTGCTGGGATCGAGAACTGCAAAAATGCAATAAATTTTATCCAAAACCCCATACGGACACCACGTACACAGACGAAAGAGGATTCGTACACTACAAGCGGAACAGCGAAAACAAAACGACCGTACAATTTAAACATCAAATGATAGAGGTCGATGATAGGTGGATAGTGCCATACAATGCGACGTTACTGCTGAAGTATGAATGCCACGCTAACCTGGAAATTGCGTCGGCCCGCAGAGTAGTAAAGTATCTTTTCAAATACATTTCGAAGGGTTCTCCGCTTCGGCGCATGACAGTAGTTCGGGAAGATGAAGAAGTCGACGAAGTTGAAGAATACGTAACAAAACGGTACATAGGAGCTTCAGATGCTGCTTGGAGGGTTCTGGAATTCGATCTAACAGGCCGCAAACCAACAGTTATAAATTTGCCGGTTCACCTAAAAGGAAAGCACAACGTCGTTTTTCGTCTCGGTAACGAACAGGAAGCGTGTGAAAAATCAACGTCCCTTTTAATTTTATACTTCGGTCGCCCTGATACTCCGGAAATGAATGACCTCACTTATTTAGATTTTTACGAGCAGTACAGAATCCACCCGAGCAGTCCAAAATCCTCCCTTAATGGGGTTCGGCATTCGGACGGGAAACATTTCATAACGCGAAGACAGAGGGGTGATTGTGTCGCGAGACTCTTTGGGGTCGCTCCCACCAGAGGTGAGCAGTATTATCTGAGAATGCTGCTATGCAGGTATCCATGCCGTGGGTATATGAGGACTTGTACGCTCTCGGAGGCCCTGATTGCAAAACGTTCCAGCAGGCGGCTAGGGAATTGGGACTCGCGGATGATAAAAAAGAATACTTTGACACTCTTGAAGAGGCTGCACGCTTCATGAAAGCCAACAGATTGAGGCAATTTTTTGTTATGCTCTCGGCGATAGGATCTCCGGTGCCGGAAATGTGGGAGAAATATAAAGCAAATTTATGCGAGGATTTTTTGGAACATTTTCACGAAGATGAGAAAAGAGCGTATACGTTAGGTCTTATTCACATAGATAGGTGTCTGCGCCGACATGGATCTTTACTTCTAGAGGGCGGTCTTCCCGTAGTTGAAGATGATTCCACGGAATTAGGTCGCGAAAAACTTCAATACAGCGTCTCAGTTCAGAATGCTTTTGTCGAGGAATAGGAATCGCGGCTTTCTTCTGATCAATCTAGGGTTTTTGATTACTTTAAGTTGCTCATGCGCGACGAACAAAATGAAAAAGTTCTCTTCTTGGACGGTCCTGGCGGTTCGGGAAAACGCTCCTTCTTAAAATTATTTCAGCTTTCGCGCGGTCTCAAGATAAAATCGTCTTATGCGTAGCCAGTTCCGGCATCGCCGCTCAAAATCTCACCGGAGGTACGACTACACATAGCCTTTTCAGATTACTCCTAGATATACGCGATGACGGTTTCTGGTCGATAACCAACGGGACACAGAGAGTTGAACTCATCCGAGAGGCGACTTTACTGATTTTCGATGAAGCGGCTATGGCGCATAAAAAACTAATCGCAATGTTGGACCGGTCTCTCAGAGGCCTGATGCAAAAGGATGAGTTGTTTGGCGGTAAAATAATAATTTTCTCGGGAGATTTCAGGCAAATTCCTCTGGTAGTAGAAAACGCTAAGACAAATGCCGATATCGTTCGTGCGTCAGTTAGCGGATCTTATATCTGGAAAAAAGTTAAGTCGTTCACGCTTACAACGGCCCATAGGTTAACCGGCGAAGGATATTATGAAGAATTTTTAATGAAGATAGGTTCCGACTCCACCGAAAAACGCGAGCTCGGCGAAGGGTGTAATTTGGAAAAACTCGTGGCACTACCACAGCTATCCTACGTGACTAAGCTTCGCGAATTGATCGACTTTGTTTTCACCAATGAAATTTTACAGAAGCCTGATGAATGTGCAAAAAGGGTTGTAATATGCACTCTGAATAATAATGTCAAAGAAATTAACGGTATAGTATTACAGGCGCTCGACGGGGAAATTCAAAATTTATATAGTTTCGACAGTGTAGCCGAGGAGGACGGAGCGGGAATAGATGTTGATGAGTCCCTATTACATCAGGCTCAAGGGAAAGGAATTCCAGAACACATTCTCAGGCTTAAGGTAGGATCGGTTTGCATGGTGACGCGAAATTTAAATTTTGATCTCGGCTTAGTCAACGGTACAAAAGTAATTATCGTCGCAATTACTCGTCGACTTATCACATGCCGAAGAACAGGCTCTGACGAGCTTTTTGGCATCCCAAGAATAACTTTTAAATTTCCGATCTTCCCAAATAGTCCAATCGAAATGTACAGGCGGCAGTTTCCCCTCCAACTTTGTTACGCGATAACGATCCACAAAAGTCAAGGGCAAACCATAGATTTCGTGGGATTAGATTTACGGTCCGACCCTTTTACCCACGGGCAACTTTACGTCGCGCTTAGCCGGGTAAGATCTCCGAAAAATATTCACTTACTTGTTCCTCCCGACCGGGTTATAGATGGCGTTCCTCACACAAGAAACATAGTGTATAAAGAACTATTATAAATAATGTATTCTCGGTAATAAGCTTTCCACCCTGTAAATATGTAATATAATAATGTTTAAGTTGTGTAATATTGAAGTTTGCATGTTAAAATAAGTGATTGTAAATATTCAGATATTGTAAATAAATAAAAGGCATTACCGAGAATACATTGTCTCGGATAGGTTCGTTCGGAGGCCGTTGTAAATATGTACATAGCTCCCCCGACGTTCGTCGGATCGGGGCGTCCACCTAGGGGTCTGGGGGCGAAGCCGCGAGTTCTATTGTGTATTACTGTATTCTATTATGTTAATTACATTGACTAGCTTGTTGATAAAGTTTATCGTTTTTTTATTGAGTGATGAAAACTACTTAGCCTACCAAATTCCTTTTTCCCATTCTCAGTGAGATCTCCAAACTTGACAATTTCTTCCCACGTATTTTTCCTTGCCTGCTTGTTAGAATAGTCTTCCAGAGCAGTGTTCCAAATAACTGACTTACATTCTATTTCCATAATTAATTCTTCTACTTCAATATTGTCCATTTTGTAACAAAAAACACAACTGCACAAACTGATAATGTTACGTGGTCAACAAATATAAAACACTATATAATATACACACCTACACAAGATGATACTGTAAAAGAAAATACACCAGACACGTGTAACGCGCACTACAGACCAAACGAATGGGTTACCTCACATTAAAAGCAAAGTAAATATTTGCCGTGTGCAGCAGCATTGTTGCCTGTGTGTCGCAGCTTGAGAAACAGCCACATGCGGCAAACTGGCCGTGTCGCGCCAGTGGGTTATACTAGCCTAATATTTTAAAAAGTGTGAAAAATACCAGGATTGGAGTGGAGATCAACCAATCTATTAAACTTGTTCCCTCATTCCTCTATTGAGTTGTCTTTTCTCCCCCCCCCTGTTTTCACAAGTGTGTGTGTGTGTGTGTGTGTGCGTGTGTGAGCGTTCGTATGCATGCACACATATGTTACACAATTACATACATTTTCTGTTTCTTGATTGTTTATATACACTACTTAAAAACATGAAAATCAAGAATCAAATGATAGAAAAAAGGCACTTTTAAAACAAACTCGAATTGGATTTCTTTAAAGCTCCATGCATGTCCACTCTTGCTCATATTTTCCAAGCTCGGACACACACTCCTTGCTTAGATTTTCCAAGTTAACATATGAAGGTAATGAAAATTTTATCTGAACTTGAAAGTCTCAGTGTCCTTTTAAAAAATTGAATTTCTTCCTAGTAGTTGCTATACATACAGTGAAAATTTCATTACTGGGTGGCATAGTGAAATACTATTTTCACAGTACAAGCTATACAGCATTTTCATTTATTTTAAGCTAACATTTATATATTTTATCATCTGTTTTTTTTTTTATTCATTGATTGTTCATGTCTATCATTACAAGAAACAAATAATACAAATTGAAGTTGCTTACCACTTAACTAAAATTACATTTAATTTGTTTGCCACTTACACAAAATTCAAAAATCTAAAGATGTACAGGTATAAAGCAGATGTAAGTTTAACATTCATATGAGCCATCGCCATTCTTTAGCTACCATGAAATTGATTATATTTTCAGCAGAAGGATATTCTCATTCTTCTTTCTTGAACACTGAGAATGTTGCGGTGATGATATGTAGATGCTTGTGAGAAGTATACCGTCATCTTCCATACTTCCCCTGCAAAACAATTTATGAGAAAGTAACACTAGCTTGGGCTTGATATCTTTATAGGACTCTAAAAGGAAACTTAATCAGGAGTATATACTGAGCTGACTACTTAATCCAAAGTAAACAGACAGACCTAGTTATAACACACAGTTATAAGCTCATGAGTAATACTGATAATATGATTCCCGTCATATACAGTATATAAGTTGGGTATCTGGTACTCTTTTGTAATTATGTATTAGGCCTGTATTATAACATTAAACTCTTAATCCATATCACTGTAAAAGAAGGAGGGTTTCTCCTTCTTTAATTACAACATGTAAAAAAGAAAACTTTTACACACACACACAGTCTTCTTTACTTCAATTCCACTGATCAACACATGTTTTGTCCCGGACAAAATTTTATGCGATTCTTATGTATTTTCATACGAGGAATACAGTTTTGCTATCAAAATTTTGCTATCATGTATAGTTCTATAGATATAAGAATAACTTTTTTTTCAATTTTCTATGTTGGAAATTGTATTATTTTGCAATACATATTACTACAGTATTGACGTGGAGCATGTATTGTTTATATTAAAGGAGAAAACCGGTTCAGGCTGTAAGGTAAAACTTTATGCTTTTACTTATAAAAAACCTAGTGTTCCGATTCGTTAATGTAACAGTGATATTTAGTCACTATAATAAATAAAATGCCTTAACAGTACTATAAAAACTCTCAATCCAAAGAAATTAAGCACATTCAATTCAGAACAAAAGTGTTAAACCATATAGGATGATTATTATCCCAGTAACATCATCAGTATACCCAGTAAGATAAGGAGCAGTAAGGAAATATAACCAGGAACAAATTAATTAAAATAAAAATATCAAAGGGACAAAACCTATTTTAAAGACAGAACACTCTATAAGAGTCAATCAAAATAAATCAATGAAATAAAAAATGATTATTATACAAAAAAATTAGAAACCCATATAAAAAAGTAAGAAAATACAATACCAATAGTCTGATCTAATGTAAAGTTAGTTATAAATAAAACAGTGTATAATTAAAGGGAAACGCCCCAAACCACTTTTGAAAGGACAGCAAAAGACTGTAATTAGGCTAAGACCATAATTTGTTTATTTATCTAATTATTATGTTTAATTATTATCTGGGTGTTCAATACCTACCATGTTGATATTAGCATATACTAGATGTTAGAAAATAAGTGTTTATTGTATTTAAAGAATGATAGTTTATGTCAGAATTTTGTTAAGGAAGGAAAGGCAATATATTAATTCAAATTTCATATAAATAGTAACTCAGAAAAGAAATTAATAATAATGCGAAATAATTATAATATTGATAGGAAAAATGAAAATTGATAATCATGCCAAATTCAACTTTGACTCTGTAATCAAATCAGAGGAGATAAATTAATGAAAACCTAGACCAAAAATTGATATAAATTATTCCCTTTAGCATACAAATACTTTATTATAATTATCACAACAACCTATAGTAGTAATTAAAAGAGCCAGAGGGTAAAATTGACTTAAATAAGGAATATTGTAACAATAAGTTCTGTTACGGGTGTATTTGTGAGACTTAAAGCCCACATTGGATGCATCAATCTATAACGTTTAATTTGTAATGTTACGGGTGTGTTTTATGAACTGCGGATAACGAACTAAGTTACCCTTCAAAACTTGGTTGTACTCGTTAATCTGTTCGTAAATGTCCTGGTGTTATGACTATTATTTATATTAGTTGTTTTGTTATCGTTTACAGTGTTGTTTTTCAGTATTCGTTGATTAGCAATGATTTTATAGGAACGAGAATTTAGTGTGTCACCGTCTGTTTGAAATCGGCGCGTGAATAATATTTGTTCAGTAATGGTCAAATAGATTGTATAAGCAGCCCACTGGATCTACTTTCGTGTCTGGATGTCCTTACGCCCACTTCAAATTTTCTCTTCTGGTTCCTGTAATTAATAGTCTTTATAATTACTTTATTGGAATAAAATAGGACTGGTACGATTGACAAATTACATCTTTTATTCGTAATTTCTTTGAAACATTGGTCAAATTACCGTTTCATTAGTCGAGGATTTACAACTGGATGAGTTCATCCGCCGTAACAAATAGTCCGTAATAACAAAAAAATTCACAATATATATATTTTATGTTTCTCAGGTAATGGGTACTTGGAGTTGCTAGGAAAGATAGGAAATATGCTTCCACTTAAAAATACAATGCATTACAAAATATATTTACTTCTTATCGACTAACAAAATGTATATAATAATGTTTTCCAAAATTGTTCGCTTTCAGTTTGCAACAGTGCTTTCAGTAATACAACATGGCCGACTATCGAGTTCTCACCTCAGAAAAATATGTTTTTTAAATTCCACTTAAAGTGTTTTAAATAAAGTCTTAGTTATAGTAGTTTATAGTAATAGTTTGTATATAGCCTCCTTTATCTGGAACAGCTATGTTTTTTAGTGGAAATTGTGTTGTGAGTATTCTGCTGGAATTAACCAAAATTTCTCACCGTTGCCTTCGTATATACGGAATGGACGCTTTTGAGTTGGGTATCTATTTTCTCAGATTCTCGTTAGTGTGTTGGTTTTTCTTGGTTCTGGTGTCATGTCATGTGTTGTCGATCTTTTCGGTATTACTTTTATCGGAATCACCTCGCCTGGAGTAAGTTTTCACTCTTTTAATATTAATTTTTTACTGCCAGCAATATGCTGTTGAAGTTTTCAGTTTTATATCTAACAATCAACTGTCTCTCTAAAAATATTTAAATCTCCTTGGTGACCTAGCTTTTTGGTGTTTTTGATTGGCCCTGGGCCTTGACCCCACGTCACGTGACTAAGTTATTTTTGAAAATTGGGGTTTTTAATGTTGTCACCTCAGATTACGTTTCATTTATTTTGATTTAAATTTATTTTTAATTAGTACCATTTTATTGTTCATTAAAATTAAATAGTTTTGATACTAATCTCGCCCCATTTTGGCCTCTTATCTACTGTTTATCTACTGTTTCTTATCTACTCTTATTTACTGTTTTGGCAGGTTTATACTTTTGTGTTTGGAGGCATTGACCTAATCTTGTTTGACATTTTTGTTGTTAGTCTTACAGATCTAATATCTTCTAATATTGTTATTCTTACTACTAAATATAATTCTGAGTATTCCTACTTTACATACAATATCATTCATTTAAATATCTACACCGATTTTTCTGACAATAACAATAATACTGAAGCCATGTCAGCTTAGTGGCTTACTAAACACTTTACAATTATGTTCATTATCTATATTATGATAGCAATGGATGGTTTATACATCTCCCTCCATTAACATCTTTATATTTTATCAAAACCAAGCTTTTGTTTTTAGTTTTATTTAATTTAGTAGTGTTTATCTAACTATTTCAATGTTGCTTGGGTCTGGCTCAATTCCTTGGGCCTATATGTCTAACAGTTAGTTATTTCTGTACAATATCCTTTTTATAATATTAGATCTTTCCCAATTACCTGATTAACATTTTGAACAGTTTATGAACATTCTGTTCACTAAATAACTAACATTTTTTTAACAAAACTTTTTATAACATATAAATTAATGGTGCACACAGGCTCCCATATTAACTATTTCTAATATAACTGAACATGGGTGTTTATTACCCTAACTCTTTTATATGTCACTATATCTTATTATTTAAATTATAGCATAAGCCAATAACTGTGCATTATTTAAAAATGAATAGGTGTTCAATCCTTATGAATAAATAATTATATATGACATAGAACATTGGAGTTTATCAAAACACTTAATACAAAAATACTTTGTCACTATATTTTGGTTCTTATTTCCATATATGTGGTTCATAAGACCTTTATCACTTTAATGATAACCCCCACTGGCTTTCACTTCCCCACTGGTTTATATTATGATCTTTTGATCATCATTTAATTATTTTGGGCTCTCACTATTTTCACTTGTATGAACTCATAGATTTACACTGGTTTCTTAAATTATTACATATTTTGTTATTATTTACTCTACTGCATTGCATTCTTAATTTTATATTATCTTTATTGGGTACTCCTATCAATTGTATTGTTTATTAAAAGAATGGGATTAGTTTATTCATTAAGTTGGGTCAATTTGTCATGTTTTTTGGTACAAACTTCTGTTTCTCAGTTCTAATTCTGGTTCTTTGCCTCTTCTCATTTCTTCTATTCAATGTTGATTTTTCTTGTGATATTCATAGTCGCCCGTTTCATTTTTCTTTTATTATCAGTCCATTTGTAGTTCGTGTTATTGTTCATATAGGATCTGTTCATGCCCCTCACCTACCATAACTATTGGGTTTTGTCACGTTATTAGAAATTTTTTTCTGTTTGTTCTTTTCTGAATTTCCTTTTATAACTAATGTTTCTTATATAATATTAATATAATCTTCTTTGGTTACTTTTGTTGGATGTTGGAATTGATAATTTAATGTTAGTTACATACTTTTTAATAAGTTTTTTCCCTTTCATGGCTTGTGCTAGTACTTGTTATTTATATCTTATCGTGATAATATATCTTATACATATGTGATGAGATGTACCATCACAATATACAAGATAATACCTAGGCCATGAACCAAGTATAAGTAAAATGTAAGTAAATCAGTAAATGTTTAGTATAATGACAAAGTAGTGAAGGCAAATTATAATGATTTAATTAGTGATCTTATTTGAGGACAATGGTAACATAAAACATAGTGTAAACCATTTAATGGGTAATGGACTGTTGTATAGCCTGAAAAACTTCGCGGCTGTGTTGTCCTCCCTTCTTCCAACATTCAATGCCCGCAAGAGCACACTTTCCCCAGTCTTGAAACTCATGAGTTTATGTTCGGCATTAAATTTTTCCGTGCGCTCTTCTGTGCACTTTTTAATGCGTCGCCTCGCCTCAAGTTTCTTTATTTCGACTGATATCGGAAAATTCTGAGTAGCTGTCCTTTCGATGTGGCCTTCCCAGACCCGTCCTGGCATCGCTCCAGTTTGCAGTTCATTTGGGGTGTATCCTGTTGTCGAATTGTAATTGCCATTTATAGCCGATTCGAAAAATTCCAGGAATTCCGGCCATTTACTCTGGTTGACATTACAATATGTCCGGAACAATCTCCCCAACTCCTTATTGACGCGTTCAGCCAGGTTTCCTTGTGGTCTCCGGATCGCTGTCAGAACAGTCTGCACACCGTGTTTTTCTAGCTCAGAGTGCCACTTGTTGTTCGTAAACTGTTTACCTTGAGCAGACAGTAATTATTTTATGGGACCATATTTAGGTATGTAGACTACTTATTTATTATGATGTTTATTACCGCAGATGTGGTCGGCCTACCGATGGCGTACAGGCTGACATGTTTGGTGAAGGCATCGGTACAAACCACAAGGTTCTTCATCCCATGAGCCACCCGCGGAAGTGGACCTAAAAAGTCGATGCAGACGAGGTCGTTTTTATTCTTTGACACGACGTTACCCATTTCTACCTGGGTATGTTGGTTGGGATATTTTGCAGTTTGGCAGGCGTGGCATGTGCGCAGAATGGCCTTTACTTTCCTGGCCATATTTAGCCATACAAAATCCTCCCTCATCGCTAGGTAACATTTATAGGCCCCCGCATGTGCGAAGCTCTCGTGACACATCCAGGTAAGGTCTTCCACCATCGCGTCAGGCACCATGATTTTCCAACCCCCATTAACAATTTTATACAGCACATTTTTATATATTTTGTATTTGGGGTTTTCTTGGATCCGGATCGCCTCACTGATCTGGTTTAATTTGGTGTCCCGTTGCTGTTCCGTAACAATATTTTTTAACTTATTCTTCAGACTATCTTCTATTTTGTATTTAATAGCCAGAATTTGTATTTCTTTATTATTTTAAGAGTGTCGCTTTACATATGATGATGGGCTATATGTATCAAGTACCAAAAACACAAATGCAGAGAACATACTGAAACAAATCAATAACATACATCCTAAAATACAATTCACAGAAGAAAAAGAAAAACATAACAAAATCAACTATTTAGACATAACCATCACAAGATATAACAACCACATACAATATGCAACATATAGAAAACCAACTTCTACTAACATCATTATACCTAACCATTCTGACCACCCACCACAACATAAAATGGCAGCATTCTATTCGCTATTTAACAGAATGTACAAAATTCCCCTGAAAAAACAAGAAACTGACAAAGAAAGAAATATAATATACCAAATTGGTTATGAAAATGGAGACAATAAAAATACTGTAAACAAAATAGAAAATAAAATCAAATATAAAATAAAAACTGAACAATTAAAAATTAATCAAAATGAACAACATATAAATAATAACAACAACAAAAAATGGGCCACATTCACATACATAAATAATAAAATGACAAAACTAACAAAACTATTTAAAAACACAGATATAAAAATAGCATACAAAACTAATATAAATAATTTACAAAAACTAAATAGCCCACATAACGAAGACAATACAACAACTAATGGTATATAGCCTACAAAATTGAATCCAAGATTGCAATAAATGTTATATAGGACAAACAAAAAAACAGCTGAAAAGTTATTTTGAACACCTAAATGCATACAAAAAACCAGAAATATATAAATCCAATTTAGCCACACATGCAATAAACACAGGACATGAATTCCCAGACATAACCAATGTAACACTAATAAAACATATACCACACAAAGGCACCATGATGAACATTTGGGAAAATTTACAGATATACAAACATAAAACAAACTAATACCTGAACAAATACAAATCAATACAAAACATGACGCAATATTCAAAGCACTCAACATAGAAAATACACAAAAAACTAACACATACACCACAAACACACACAATAAAACCAATTTGAAATACCAGAAGCCAACAGGAAGCCACAATAATAATAGTCAACCAACAGAACATATGTACTTCACCAGACAAAAAAACCGGAAGGCTGAGGATGGGTACGAGATAGTACCCGAAACATGTTCCAATAAAGGATAAAAATAACATCTTGAGGTAAATTTAGTTATAAATATTAAATGTAATATATATATATAAGTAAAATATTATTAAACAATTAATAAAACACAAAACCAAAATAATTTGATTTATTACAAATTGCCGCACAAATGTGGGGCTTACCACTAAAACCACATATAATTGCAAATAATTTGTTTTATTACAAATTGGCGCTCAACTTTAGGGGCTAAAAATAGGGATTGATAGGCCTATAAAATAAAGATAATTTGCCCAATTTCCTATTTTAGCTGGCAGCTGTTAACAGGTCAGGAAAGTAATCAAAATGCACAGGAGGGCGACGTCAAAGAAAAGGGTGGCAGAAGCCGAGAAGGAGATAGACATGGAGGACAAGGAGGCGACTCCAGTGGAAGATGTGGAGATGATATTACCTCCGGCGGAACCAACTGAGCCCGCACTCCAGGAGAAACAGTTAGAGAAATCCACCACCACAGAAGATACGAAATTGGATAAGATGATGGAAATGTTCCTCCGAGAATTCAAATCGACAAAGGAAGAATTAAAAAATGACAACCAATCCTTAAAAGAAGAATTAAGGAAGGACATTGGAGATACCAATAAGAAAATAGAGGAACCAGTAAAAAGATGGAAGAAGATAACAAGAAAGCCAGGGAAGAGAATCAGAAGAGTATAGAATCAATAAATAAAAATATAGAATCCACAAAAGAAGAGTTAAGGGCGAATAGTAAGAAGATTGAATAAAACAGCAAAAAGATGGAGGAAAACAATAAGAAGATGGAAGAAAAGATGGGGGAGAAATTGGAAGAATTGAAGGATGACAACCAACTGTTAAGGGAAGAGTTGAGGGAGAATATTAAGAAAATGGAAGAAAATAGCAAAAAGATGGAGGAGAAGATGGATGAGAATAACCAACTATTAAGAGAAGAATTAAGGGAGGTTAACCAGAAAAATATGGACAAGGTAGACGAAAGAATAGAGTTGTTAAAGGAAGAGTTGAGCCAGAAGATGGTAGAGAATAATGAAACCACCAGCAAGAAGGTACAAGAGGAAATGACCGTGATAGAACAAAAAATTACGGAGGCTGACAAAAAATGGAGTCAGACTGAGCGATAAGTACAGAGTTTTAAAGCAGAAGTCAACACCAAAGTTACAAATATACAAGAGAAACAAAAGGAAGCATGTGAAGAATGGGAGAAGGTGCAGAACCGATTCACAGAAAAATGTAACGGGATTGAAGCTGCTGTTACTAGTATAAATGGTCAGGTACTCCAAAACCAAGCAGATATAGAAACTTGTCTGAATCGACCGACTAGCCTTACTAATTTTCCCACTACTGAAAATTGAGAATGGGTTAATTTCAGATTATACCAGAGAAACCCCATGGAGTTCATAGCTAGGATTGAAGAATATTTCACAAAACATCGGGGTAACCGCTGGAATACCAACAAGGAAGTACTCGATGAGTCGTTTAAAGAAATGACGGATAACTGGTGGATGGCTATCAGGGATGACATCACGGACTACCAACAGTTCAAGAGATTATTTAAAGCGAAATATTGGTCAGAATCCACCCAAAACATAGCAAGAGACAACATATGTCATGGGAAATATAACCCATATCGAGGTAATACTTTGACAGCATATTTCCTGGGAAAGGTGTGCGTAGCCAAACACCTAGAGCCTAAAATACCCGATGAGTGCCTGGTCAGTAAACTATCATATCATTACGAAGAGGATATAATTAGAGCACACAGAAGTAGTCAAATCAAAACCGTACAAGCTATGACGGAGTTACTCGAGATGTACGAGCACGAAGATTATTACCAACAGAGTAGAAGGAGAACCGATAGACCTGAGTTAAGGAATAATAATAGTTATAACCCCGCAAACCAAAATAATATTAACTATAATAATAATAACAGCAATAATAATAATAATAATAATAGTAGTAATAATAATAACCAACCAAGTAGAAATAATTATTATAATAACAACCAGTATAACGGAAATAGTCAGAGAAACCCAAACCAAATTAATAATTATCATTACCCCAATAACAATAGAAATTATCAACAAGGTGGTAATAATAATAACAAGACATATAGACCTAGAGTGAATTACATAAGAGCAGAAGGAAGTGGTCAGCAAAGGTACCAACATCAAAGAAGGAACAGTTTCCATGAGTATAGAATACGAACAATAAACCATGAAGATAATGATAATAGGAACTATGTACACAGGCAAAGTTCTAGCCTTGAGGATCAAAACAGACAACCGAGGAACGAAGTACATTTTGAGGATAGCATTGAACGGCAGGAACCAGTCCAAGAATTTCAGACTGACGTTCCAGTCGGCCCCATCAGTAATAACACTCAACATTTAAACTAGAGGAGGCGGTGGTAAGCTACCACAACCCTTCATTGCTCCTATCTACTGGGTATGGACGAGAGTTGAAATACAAAAATGATGATCAGAAGATCACTATTATTTATAATAATTACTTAAAGGATATTAGAAACGATTTATTAGAAGAAAATGATACAAAGATTAACAATCAGAACAATGAGATAATTTACATAATGGCAGAAGTAGAAGGTTTTTCAGCTCAAATCATGATAGACACAGGTGAGAATGTCTCGATAATCAGTAATAGTGAATTAGACCGAATACAACGAGAATGTCACTGAACATTACCGGTATTACCAATTAATAATATAGTACTAATGGGAGCCACTGGTCGGCAAAATAAAACAATACGAAAACAAGTATCTTTACGTGTTACAAGTAAGGGTGTAAGTTTGGACATGGTGTTTCTCATTGCAGCCGGGTTACCATTTAATATCCTCATAGGATGTGATCTGTTAAGAAGAAACTCTGCTGTTATTAACCTGTGCAGAGAGAAGGTGTCACTATTTTCAGAGGGTTCAACATGGATAGCCGATTTAATAAGTAGCGAGATGGTAAATTCCCAACTGATTCACAACCAAACAATTGAAGTAAACTATTTAGCGGATAACTCATTAGACAATAAACCAATATGCCGGGAGACGGAAGATAAACTATGGGCGCAGAAAATACAGGAGACGGGATTTCCAGGACAAGAAAACGACGGAAAAATTAACGGAGAACCAAATAAAATCATTTGATAGTAATATATGAAAAATATCGTGCCGTATTTTCCGATGTGCCAGGAAATATCAAGAACTATCAGTGTAAAATCCGATTCAGGGAGCCAGTGGAGTTCAATCGTAAATCCTACCCGATAGCCCAGTCACTGAAAGAAGCGGTACGAACCAAAATCAATATGATAAGTAGGGACATAATAGAAAGCAGTCAGTCACCATTCACCAGTCCGATTGTGGCTATTCAGAAGAAAAATGGTAAGGTCCGACTCTGTCTGGACGCACGAGAAATTAATAAAATGATTATTAATGATCGCACCTCGCCCAGAGAAATCGAAGAAATACTAAAGAGATTCCATGGCACTAAATTTATTACTACATGGGACACCGTGTGTGGGTACTGGCAAGTGGAGTTGCACCCACAAAGTCGTCAATACATGGCGTTTATCTTCGAAGGACGCAATTACCAATTTAAGAGATTGCCCTTCGGTTTGGTAAATTCGGTAGCCATCTTTGTAGCCTGTATGGACCAAATACTCGGTCAAGAAGTGCTCCAGTTTACAACGGTATACGTTGATGATCTGTTAATCACCTCACCCAATTGGGAGGAACACTGCTACCAAGTGGAGCATGTATTAAAGAACTTAGCTGCTAATAATATCACGTTAAAATTAGAAAAATCCAAGCTTATTGCCAAGGAAGTTCAGTTTTTGGGATTCAATCTGAATAACCAAGGAATCTCACCATCCTCAGACAAAATAGACGTCATACAGAAATTCCCTAAACCTAAAAATAGGAAGCAATTACAATCATTTTTAGGCCTTTGTAATTACTATCAAAAGTTTCAAAACAATTATTCAGAGTTAACGGCCAAGTTCCAATATCAACTATTTGCCAAAAACAAATGGAGATGGTGTCAAGAACAAGACGAGACTTTCCAGCTAATTAAAGATAAGTTTTTAGAAGTAGTGATACTTCATTATCCAAATTTTAACCAACCTTTCTTCCTAAACTGCGATGCCAGTAATATCAGTCTGGGAACGACCTTGTACCAAGAGGACGAAAATGGCAATCATCTCGTTATTAGTTTTGCTAGCAGGACACTGAATAATGTGAGAAAAACTATAACATAACGGAAAAGGAATTGCTCAGTGTGGTGTTTGCCTGCGGAAAATTTCGTACTTATATATTGGGATATCCAGTGACGGTCCGTACAGATCATAAATCCATATCATTCTTAAGGAGGTGTAAGTTAAGCCACGGTAGACTGACCAGGTGGATACTTGCCCTGCAAGAATATCATCTACAGTGGGAATATATTCCAGGGAATAAGAATGTTGTAGCTGACGTATTGTCACGGGTGGATTTGGAAAATCAGACATTTGAGGGGGAGAAGGAGAGCATACTTAAAATTTACAATATCATCAAGGACAGGTCCGATTTGGAGGAAGTGGTACGAAACATCAGCATACACCAGCAGTCTGACCCAAAACAAAGCAATATTAAAAATCGTCTAGCAGATCACGACGACACAGTAACAAAATTTTATTGTATACATAATGGTGTGTTATTTATTAAAACATCTCTTGATTAAGAAATCTGGAAAATTTTAATCCCTACTAATATTGAGAAGGAAATCATCCTGGACTACCATATCTGATATGGCCAAATGGGGGCCATGAAGGTGGTAAAGGCGTTAGAGGAAAATTGTCACATAAAAAATGTTAATCGTAAGGTAAGAAGGTATATTAAGACTTGCTTTATTTGCCAGTTAGTAAAGACCAACAATGAAAAGAAGGAGGGTGTAATGATACCTATTACATCACAAAAGAAGCTGGAAAAGGTTTTCTTGGATATATGTGGGCCATTTCCCCGTAGTGGCGGGTGCCATTGATATAAATATATTATCATAATGATGGATCATTTTACTAAGTTTATAAAATTATACCCGGTTAACCGAGCAACCACTTTGAAAGTTTTGGGAGTGATTACCAACCAATACCTTCCGGAGATAGGAAAACGTATATCAATCATTACCGATCATGGGACTCAATTTAAAAGTAGGAGATGGAGAAATACTTTATTAGCACTAGGTATCAAAACCTATAAAATATCTGTTTACCACCCCAGTAGTAATCCGGCGGAGAGAGTGTTCAGAGTGGTAGGAAGGATACTTAGAACATACTGCCACCATCAACAGAAAAAATGGCTAGAATATCTATTAGCCACAGAAGAATTCCTCAATTTAGCCCATCATCCAGCTATAGGGAGTACACCGTATACTGCAATGCATGAGAAACCACCTCCCCGAGAGATACAAGAGATTATATGAATTTCCTACCAATAACAAATATAAATTTGACCAGATAATGTTTTACAATAAATTGGCCGAGGACCAGGAAAGGCGAAATAACAAATATAAAAAAGCAATTAAAAAGGTGTTAAAATACAAAATTGGAGAAAAGGTATTACTGAAGAATCGTGAATTACCCAGTACTATGGAAGGTATTACTAAGAAATTATTACTGCTGTATACCGGACCATATGTGATTACTAAAGATAATAACAATAACACTTATGAGTTGAAAGATATTAATTCTTATAAGATAAAAGGCACGTATAATCAGCTATCAATAAAAAAATATTTTGATGAGGATAAATCATCTAAATTCTAAAATGAGTAAGAACATCTTACAATATATTTCAGAGAAGTTATTGTAAATCAAATAATAGAAAGAAGGAATAAAAATAAAATATCAAAAGTTTAAAAATAATAAGGGCAACTTATGTCAATAAATTGAATGAAATAATTTTACAAAGAAAAAAATATATATCCACGAAGATTATCAGCATTATAAGAAGAAGGTACACCAGTGATTTATATGAACCAGTTCTGAAGGGAAGAATAAAAAACACTTATCACAACTCTGAAGGCTAAATAGTGACAGCTCACAACAACTATGTAAATGAAATAATTCTTGAAACAAAGATGTTACGGAACTTTTAAGTGAAAAGGGAATAAAAGACCAGATCGTTGATATGTTTTAAATAATATAATTTGATGAAACTCACAATAAAATTAATTTTATAGAAGAATGAAGAGTAGAACCAATCAACCAAATCAAATAAGGATAAGGTATTACGACCAGACATTATGCCATGAGCAATAGAATAATTGATTAAACAGAAAATATATATATATATTGCAACACATCTTTTTATGATTTCTTTCATTATGGATTATGAGTTTTACATGGACCTGGTTAGGGTATACCATGCCAACACTTACCTGCAGTATATGGTACTTTTCTGCTTTGCCGGCTATTAGGTGTGGGATTTGGGCTTATTAGGTATCAGGTAACGAGTTGGGACGATGTGTTTCCAAAAGAATTATTTTAGGAAGCTGAGTTGTATAAATTGTGAATAAATGAAAACTACCTTTTTAGTCTATCATTCCAATGATTATAATTGTCACCCTCAAGGTGCTTATCTTTAAACAAATCATAATAATAAAAAGAATTTCAAATATTTAACACAATTTACGGCGGGTTCCACCATTTATATTCTTTCTTGAATATTACTTTACCATATTTTCTCTAGTGATATATTGTTATAATGCTTACGTCTAACAATCACATATTAAAATCATATATCTTAGTACATAATTTACAAGTTCCTGAAAATAAGACATACAATACACAGTATATACACAAAACATATAACATGGAAATATACACACATATATGGGCAGTTTCACACTGTCTGCCTGTAATTATAATTCATTTATAAAAATCATTTTTGTTATATTGAAATAATTATTTAATAAAATGGAAATACTGAATTGATTTCATTCTATGAAATCCATAACCCTGTTCTTTATACATGAGAAAATAAAATACGAACTTTTTAAATGAATATAACAAGGGTTATAGTTATCGTTATCTCTATGGTAATTATTCTTTATACAGTGCACAATCTCATGAAAACATTTGCTTAGAGTCTTTCTGCACTCTTATTAACATATTATTATAATGATCACACATTATCTAAATGTTCTGTCTTTTTGAATAAATGTCTCTATATGATATACAGTACAACATTTAAAAGTGTCTTTAGGCTTTAGTCATACCGCCTATATAATTAAATGTTTATCAATTATTTAAAACTGTTCAATTTCGCTTATAGCGGCTTTTCATTTACTTGTTGTGTTTTACAACATTATTATGAACCCTGAACCATATCAGGTCACCTGTTTTGATGATTTCATGTTACACAGATGTACACGGGTCTCAGGCGTCGGCGTTGAGTACAGCTATTCCTCTCGAAACCCCCGTCAGCGTCGCTTAGCGGTGTATGAACAGCTAGGCTAGGCGTCGTTCCTTTATCGTCATGGACACAGCGTCTCTGGCCTCGGGTATAGTCTGATGTCCGTAGTACGTAGTTGTAGTAACTCAGGTGTCTGCCGGTCTCATTGAAGCGTCTTCTGCAGCGTATCGTTCCGTGTGTACGACTCAACGAATACTTTATGAATGCGCGAGACAGATGCTCGTTTTTGGCTCACTGTTTATAGGGCAAAGCCACGTGTGCAAATGAGTTTCTATCGGCGAATATCTCAACAATCCTTTATTTATTTAGGTAACAAAGTTGTTTGTTAGACGTGTCTTGAACACAGTTATTAGCTATGTATACACGCGATCTTTAATTAGCACCGCGAAAGGTGTGAAACAGTAAAACGCTTATAGTTCACGACACTCTCACTATCTCGTTATGTGTTCGGTGTCTAAATAAAGCTACATTTCCGCACTATTCACTGGTCAACCTAGTTCTTCTTAATCTTTTGTCATTTTTTTATTATTTAAGTTTTAAAACACTTCTGACATGTGCCGACAAAATTATACATATTTATGCAGGTGGACTGTTATCTGTACCCTTCTAAATGTACAATTGTAGCAGATAACGCTTATTATGTGTACTCCAGTTAGAACGATAAACATTGATAACAATGTTTTGTTATAACACTCCCCCACTTGCTTTAAAAAAAATTGTTTGTGCTTTACAGAACAACATATTTTTTTTTTTTTTTTTTTTTTATCTATGTTTAGTACATACACAGTCAGTTATATTACATGTTTATTAGAAAGAATATAAAATCTTTTCTTAAAGTAACAATCACATATGGGTATTATTGGATATAATGACGCAGAGATGACGCATGGTACTTTCCGACGTCCTTTTTCTTCACTGGGTCATATACCATGTAGGTGTGTGGTCCTAGACGACTCCTTAGTTCATATGGGCCACAGAATAATCTGAAGAATTTCTTGGAAGTTTTTAATATACTACTTCCCACAGGATTTGTCTTTATCAATACCTTATCACCAATCTGGAATCTTGTCAATCGGTGAATTCTATTATACCGGTCTCTCCTTTTACCTGCTTGATGATATAACTGTCGTTCAGCTCTGTTTATTTTTATTTGAATTGGCAAATCTACATTATAATTTTTCGGTTTATTTATCATGTTGTGCCAGAATCTTTTAGGTATTTTATTCTCACTTAATTCTAACGGTGTGTATCCTGTAGCTTCACTATAATTGTGATTCATTGCATCTTCGAAAAATTGTAGATAGTCAGGCCATTTACTCTGTTGATTGTAGCAATATAACCTCATGTACTTGCCTAACTCTCTATTTATTCTTTCAGCAAGATTAGTTTGTGGATGCCTTATGGATGTAAGTACAGGTTTTATACCTTGTCTTGTCAATGCGTCCTTCCATAATTTATTACCAAACTGCTTACCTTGATCTGTCAACACTTTATCCATTTTTCCATACTTTGGTATATACTTCTGGGTGATGACGTTCAGAACAGATTTCATGGTGGGTCTTCGTACAGCATATAACTTCACTAGCTTGGTAAACACATCTACCGTCACAATTATATGGCGGTACCCACGACTTGATCGCGGGAGTGGTCCAAGGAAATCAAGTGCAACTATATCCCCCTTCTTCTTAGTTCTGATACTCCCCATTTCAACGCAAGTGTTTAAATTCGGATGTTTGGCTGTTTGACAATCATGGCATTTCCTAACAATTATTTTAATTTTTCTGAACATATTATTACAGGTGAAGGCTTCTTTCATAGTTAAATAGCACTTCAATGGAGATGCATGAGCTAGACTACGATGACATGGCATAATTAATTGCTGTAACATGTCATGAGATAGCACAACTTTCCAATCATAATTAATAAGCTTAAATAAAATTCCATCTTTCACATAATAATTTATAGGTAACGGATTATTTTTTATATTCTGTAATCGCTGATCTTTATCTTGCTCTTTAGCGAGATTACGTAGTAATTCTTGTACTTCTCTCTCGGGTTTGTATGTTATGTTGCTAAGTACCCTGACATCTTGTGGTTTAGCTTCATGTGTTTCTATACAGACTCCAGAATGTAGTCATTGATTTTCAGTCTTCGATGTGGATGGTTTATTACGTTCATCAGTGTTTCTCGGTGTCTCTTTCTGTTTTTTCTCAACGGTAATCGCCTGCGTATTTGCATTCCTATCAGATGTCCATGGTTTCGAAAATCGTTTCGACGAATTCGGCCATCGGTAACCTCCTTTGTAATTACCTCTTTCATTATTTTGCTCCTGCTTCTCATATGTTCGTCCATCTTCATGGCGTCTATCATATGATACATTTTTGTTTTTCGGATATTTTTCATCGTCTGTACGTCTATCTTCTCTGCCTTTATCTTCTTGGCGATATCTTTGCGAATACCACGTACCTCTATCTTGATTTTGGTTCCGGTTATCTCGCTGAACTCCTCTTGGTGGGTCTCGTTCACGGATTACACCCTCCATCTGTGTTAAAAGTATTAATAGATCTTCAATGGTAGCTATACCCTGAACATGTATAGCTAGTTGGATGTTCCTGCTGAAATGATTAGCAAGCTTAATGACTAATTCTTTTTGTGTTAAAGCGGGACGTAAATGTTTACTCCTCTCTACTAACATAATGACGTATTCATCTTCAGACAGCTTACCTGGATTATATTTACCAAATTCCAGTGTATTTCGTATTCTCATTTGTATGTATTCATTCCAATACCTCCGTTCGAATGCTAGTTTAAATTCTTCATACGTTTTTAAATCGTCATTCACCATCGTGAACCAACTGGCTGCTGCATCTTTTAAGTAACGACTTACAAAGTCTATTTTATCTTTGTCACTGAGAATAGATCCAATACTATCTATTTCTTTCTCACATTTGATACGAAATTCAATGGGATTTTCCCCTCTGGATCCTCTAAAATAGTTAATGGGTCTCTCTTCTCTAGGTACGGTCGAGTATACTAACGCTTGTGTTGGTAGTCTTCTCACTTCTCGTGTAAGTCGGTCTACTTCACCTTTTAACTTGACTTCCAGCTGATCTACCCTGTTGTCATGGTGTTGGATAGATTTCTTGATGGTGTCGTCTGCTGCGGCTAGACTTTTTGTTTCTTCTTCAATTTTCATGGTCTTCCTGACATTACTCTGCACCAACTTGCTGATGACTTGTATCTTGGTATCTTGTCGATGCGTAATTTTTTCGAGTTTCTGGTCCAGTGTGTCGGCCATAGATTTAAAATTTTGTTGTAGTCTTTTCCGCTGCTCTTCGAAATTTTCATTCATCACCACCGCTTGTTGTTTTAGAGACTCTTTAACTTTACCTTCTAAGGTCTCCATTCGTTCCATAATTTCTACCTTACTTTCAGCATTATACGCGTATAGTTTCTGAATTTCTGACGTGCTTGCTTCCAATCTTCTCATAGTTTCAGCACCACTAGTTTTTATTTCTTCAAACCTTTTTACGTTTTCAACGTTGCTGGCTTCTAACTTCTTCATTATGTCGGCTAAACTGACCTCTTGTTTATGTGCCATGTTTAATTTTAATTTGGTGAACCGATTTTAAAATATTTATTATTAATTTGTATATTATTAATTATTTGGATTATTATTAAATATTGTATTGGTAGTCATTTATTCATCAACATACAACCATTATCTTGGGCGCCTGTAGTATCAGTTTCTGATAACCACAATATTTATCTAAGCTCCCCTTTGTTTACTCTACTGATAACGCTAACTGTACGTTCTTATCAGCTACATTCAACATATAAATGCACGTTTTATAATAATTACACATCAACTCTAAATATTTGTTCTACGTGAATTTATATTTATTTAACTTCTAACTAATTTTTAATTTTTTTCTTTTCGTATTATGTTTTTTTTTTATTTATTTAATCGTGCCCCACGTTGGAAGCGACATTTTCTTTTGCAACACATCTTTTTATGATTTCTTTCATTATGGATTATGAGTTTTACATGGACCTGGTTAGGGTATACCATGCCAACACTTACCTGCAGTATATGGTACTTTTCTGCTTTGCCGGCTATTAGGTGTGGGATTTGGGCTTATTAGGTATCAGGTAACGAGTTGGGACGATGTGTTTCCAAAAGAATTATTTTAGGAAGCTGAGTTGTATAAATTGTGAATAAATGAAAACTACCTTTTTAGTCTATCATTCCAATGATTATAATTGTCACCCTCAAGGTGCTTATCTTTAAACAAATCATAATAATAAAAAGAATTTCAAATATTTAACACAATTTACGGCGGGTTCCACCATTTATATTCTTTCTTGAATATTACTTTACCATATTTTCTCTAGTGATATATTGTTATAATGCTTACGTCTAACAATCACATATTAAAATCATATATCTTAGTACATAATTTACAAGTTCCTGAAAATAAGACATACAATACACAGTATATACACAAAACATATAACATGGAAATATACACACATATATGGGCAGTTTCACACTGTCTGCCTGTAATTATAATTCATTTATAAAAATCATTTTTGTTATATTGAAATAATTATTTAATAAAATGGAAATACTGAATTGATTTCATTCTATGAAATCCGTAACCCTGTTCTTTATACATGAGAAAATAAAATACGAACTTTTTAAATGAATATAACAAGGGTTATAGTTATCGTTATCTCTATGGTAATTATTCTTTATACAGTGCACAATCTCATGAAAACATTTGCTTAGAGTCTTTCTGCACTCTTATTAACATATTATTATAATGATCACACATTATCTAAATGTTCTGTCTTTTTGAATAAATGTCTCTATATGATATACAGTACAACATTTAAAAGTGTCTTTAGGCTTTAGTCATACCGCCTATATAATTAAATGTTTATCAATTATTTAAAACTGTTCAATTTCGCTTATAGCGGCTTTTCATTTACTTGTTGTGTTTTACAACATTATTATGAACCCTGAACCATATCAGGTCACCTGTTTTGATGATTTCATGTTACACAGATGTACACGGGTCTCAGGCGTCGGCGTTGAGTACAGCTATTCCTCTCGAAACCCCCGTCAGCGTCGCTTAGCGGTGTATGAACAGCTAGGCTAGGCGTCGTTCCTTTATCGTCATGGACACAGCGTCTCTGGCCTCGGGTATAGTCTGATGTCCGTAGTACGTAGTTGTAGTAACTCAGGTGTCTGCCGGTCTCATTGAAGCGTCTTCTGCAGCGTATCGTTCCGTGTGTACGACTCAACGAATACTTTATGAATGCGCGAGACAGATGCTCGTTTTTGGCTCACTGTTTATAGGGCAAAGCCACGTGTGCAAATGAGTTTCTATCGGCGAATATCTCAACAATCCTTTATTTATTTAGGTAACAAAGTTGTTTGTTAGACGTGTCTTGAACACAGTTATTAGCTATGTATACACGCGATCTTTAATTAGCACCGCGAAAGGTGTGAAATAGTAAAACGCTTATAGTTCACGACACTCTCACTATCTCGTTATGTGTTCGGTGTCTAAATAAAGCTACATTTCCGCACTATTCACTGGTCAACCTAGTTCTTCTTAATCTTTTGTCATTTTTTTATTATTTAAGTTTTAAAACACTTCTGACATGTGCCGACAAAATTATACATATTTATGCAGGTGGACTGTTATCTGTACCCTTCTAAATGTACAATTGTAGCAGATAACGCTTATTATGTGTACTCCAGTTAGAACGATAAACATTGATAACAATGTTTTGTTATAATATATATATATATGCTATTCACAATGTAAACAAGAAGCAGGTTGTACAAACAACTAACCAAAATAAAGGAATTTCAAAAAAGAGGATGAATGGATATTATGCAATATACCTAGTGATACATAATATAAATGAGCTTTAAAATGTAAAAAGAACCATATGGATAGAAGTATTAATTAATCTGAACAATTATGAAGTGATGATTCTAAGGATGTTTATTATTAGTCGAAATAGACTACTTTTTATAATTTATATTTTAATGACTGGATGTAGATAATTCCACCAGCTTAATAATTGGGCAGAGATAATTCCTCTTAGCTCAAATAAGTGAAGTATGGCCAGCAGAGAATGTAGCCGAAATGTGCGACTCTGAACTGTTCCAGCTCACGTGATAGGGAATGTTAGGGAGTGAATATCCCAAGGATGAAGCACCAAGTAAGTAAAGAAATATATAATATTAATAATGATAATATAAATCAGATTAAAATGACTATCTAATAAGAGTGAAATAAAAAATGAAAGAGAAAATATACATGTCAACTTAGAGCTCAACTATAAAGAGGCAGGTATATTGTAACTTTTATTTACTTTTATTGTATTTATTAATGAATTAAATTGAAACTTCCACTTACCTTTTGATTCTTGATCTGGCCTGATCTCTAAGTGTGGACTAACCCCGTTCGTACGGCGAACTTAACAGTACAGTAAATGAAATAAGGTGATTTAAATAATTTGTAAACTCTTTTAGTAAATAAAATAAAGTAATGAATTTATTGTAATAATTTCAACCATAATTTCCACAATTAAATTAAATTGTACTTGATACTGAGGTGAAGCCCCTTATTACCAGCAATAATTTTAACATATTTCACCACATTACTTATATCTGCCTTAGAATATTCATTAATTAATTTAAAGCGACCCAGCTTGCTATTCACACACACTCATTCTTTTTTATTACCCCCTTTTAATTATTTAGTCCCCAAAATAGATTTATTTATTTAATATCATGTCCAGTTGATTACTTAACCCTGGGCGTCTATGGTGATCCAGCGCCGTACCGATTTTATGTTCGAAAGTTTAATATCCGTGCACTTTTTCTTCTTCACTTCATTTCGAGCACATAGATTGCTTCATGGTTAATTGGAGCTAAGTTTTCAACAATTTGTCGACATTTTATAAGGTTTTATAGTTTGCGAACTTTTTATGATACCCCGGCCAGGTCGGATCTCTTTTGTCGACTCACTTTTAACTATTTTCCCATTTTTAATAATAGATAAAACTTTGCCTGGCCGGCGACGCACACCACGACCGGCGTCCACTGCACTTAGTTCTTTTTCGCCGACTGACTAAACGGCGGGTAACTATATCCTCACCTTGTCTGACTGTTTCCAGGCACATACACGGCCACTGCGATTACTAAGCTTTTCATCACCGTTTAGGTAGCATGGTTTGGCATTGGGCAGAGGTGTTGACGAGGCTGACTGGCGAAAATGTTGAAGCTGTGGAAGGCGTGGCCTCTAAGAGTATCTGTCAGCAACGAACCGCATGGAACAAAGTTTTCGTCCTCGCCATTTTTCGTGGTGTCCCTTTGGAGTCTGATGTGCGTCTTTATGCGCGCTTGGTCATGTTGCGCGTCTTTGTACGTGCCTCAATGCCTAATTACCGCCGTGTGTTTAGACTAGGCATCGCATTCCATTGCCAACTCGCCGTTCCCAATCTCACTTCATTGTTCCTTTGACGACAATTTTACTTCACATAGGGACTGACCGTGCAGAGGGAAAATATAATATTATAATCTTTTAATAAAATGAAAACCCTTCCCTTTTGCCCCGTTATAATACCCCCCAATGAGAGATCTTCTGTCGAAACTGAAGAAATCTCATTGCTACACCCCTAAGAGGATCGGAGAGGATATGGTGCCAACAACCCCCCATTAGTTCTAACACATCATGGGTAAACTACCCCCCTGGCTCGGCGACTATGGCCGCACCCGAACGAGATTACTGGACTTCTCTATTCGAGATCCCAACACCATAAAATCGAACAGACGCGCACCTAACCTTCTAACATACCGCCCCAAAATCCAAACCCCTGGTCTTATACCATGCCAGATCCTCAACCGATATGTTCCCCCTTTTCATGCACACTGGGTCGCCTTCAGCAATACTGGGCGCATACATATACTTATTAATACATTTTTCATATTCAAAATATTTATCATTAAATCAAACTCATTTAAGTGACCTTCTAAAATCAAAAATCTGTTACACAATTCATCACTCTATTAATTCTCTTCACTATTATTCATAATCAGAAAAACAAATAAATTGAACATCTAATTAAAACATGACCTCATTTATCGTAATATTTAATTATACATGCATACTAAACAATACCATTCAATAAAAAACGCTAGTACTACACATAAACAATAATACACTTGAAATTCAAACATCGCCTATATGGCAGGCATAAAATAAATTTTTTTTCAACAAACAAAAATTTTAATTTATTAAAATATACTTTTCTCCATATTCAGAAAATTTAAAATAATTAAACAACAAAATTTGCATCACTTCATTGCCAAAACTGGTCTAGTTTATAACATTCAACCATCAGCTGATCAAACTGGGTCAAGTCCACAACCTTGACCTACATAGGTTATACATAGGCTACATCATAAAATACATTAAACAGCTTTAAAATTTTTATCTTCAAACATAATATAATAAGACATTCAGAATTAACATGGTTATTATTACAATTAACAATAAAATTGACATTTAAATTAATTAAAAATTACACATTTTATAGCTTTACTTTATTCTCAAATTCTATTAAAATTGTCACTTGTTTCAATTAAAATTTTATATTTTTACTATGACTCTCTTTCTTTAACATTCTCAGTCTCCATTAGTTTGGGTGATTTAATTATTTATACTAACTTGACTTACAACTTGGCATATATATTTTCTCTTAATCCCCTTCTGACTCTAACATCACTAACAACTTTAACATGACACCCCATCTCTATCAAAACATCTATCAAACATTCTCTAAACCCAACTTACTACTCAACTCAATTCGCATCATTCTACCCTTATATACAAAAAATATACTCTCTACCCCTTTGTACTCAGGATGTGTGTCCCCCCCCCCAAAAGCTCATTCCCTTATGTTGGTCCCTGGACTTCATTCCTAGGTAACCCTTTCCGGCGTTAATCGGTCCCTTCCCATCCCAACACCTTTCGTTGTGGACTCCTACCACACCACCCCCTCTTACAAAATTCCCATCAACTCTAATTACTCTCCCAATACAATACCCTCATTTACAAAATATCTCCACTTATTTATTACATCAATATATTGTAACGGTACATAACCCGGTCCCAATAAATTAACTCTTGTAATACCATAAAGGTCAGAAATGGGTAATCTATAACGAGCTCAAAATTAAATTGTATCACTAAACATTATAAACGATTAGAGTGATATACAATGACAAGTGAGTTATAGTGTACCCATTGAGGTAAAAAGAAAGTGAAGGGAACTTTTTACAGAATTGTGCTGTAGTGTGAGAATTATAAACGATGATAGTAGACTATAATGCTACTAACTGATTATGTATTTTGTTAATTTATTGTAATGTTTATATTGTGTAGACAACCAAGTTTAATACCTAAGTTAATTTTATATTTTTTACAATATTTGTGTTATAGTATAAGATAACCCAGGGTTCATTTTAAAAAACATAAAAGATTTAAATATCAGATGATAATAAAAAATTAAAATAATACTGTATGAGGGAAATGGTAGAAGGAAGTAGTGCAGTGTAGGAACACTATAAGAGACTAATAAATAATATATAAATTCATTTATAGTTAATAAAAATATTAAATACTTATATCCAAAGTTATAAGAAAATAAACAGAAACCTATTATGTAAACCAAATTGGGAAAGAAACCAAAATTTAAAAAGAATTATTTTTCTGTAAATGAAAAATAGATTTATAATAATTACAAACTGCCTATATACTAAAAAGTAAATAGCAGAACCAATAAAAAGATATAAAAAATTATGGGTTACTAAGAGTAACGGAAAATAACAAGTATTGTTAGTCGAATTTATAAATTAAACCTGTCCAGTTGACAAAATGATGAGACCACAATTTTATTAAAATATCTTTTTTGAAACCTTTGAGAAGTGTAAAATTGGTACAAAATTAAACAACAGTATGAATATTATATACTAATACCTTATTTATCAAAGTCAAATTGCTATACTACATAATAAAAGTGAAAGAAAATCAATTCTGGACGATCAGGCCTAGTTTCGCTATGTGTCAAGTTTGACGAGAGAATATTTTCCAGACGGTAATGAAATTACAACAAAAGACGGACACCACCGGAGAAACGGCTTCATTCAAGTACGAACTTTAAGAAGAGAGGTAATATAAACATTTCGTTTAATATTTAACGAAGAAAACTCATTCCGAATGGTTGTATAGAACAAAAATTATTAAAAATTAATCACATGTTCTAATGAAAACAAACGCACTCTGCTCTCTTACGGACATTTCCGGAACTACGTATTAAGCGAAAATAAACAAATTTTTGAATATTTTTCGGTATTTGTAAAGCGTAGTATAATTATCCATTTCTGACCATCTCATAACAAAAAGAACTTACCCTTAACCCTGGGGAAATAAAAAGAATTATATATTGATTGATGTGTTAAATATAGTATAAGATTTGGTAAAAAACCATATATTTTCTTGACAATTCCATGTTTACTCAATGAAGTCGATATTATGTTTTAATTAAGGAAAAGATCGTTTGTGATATTTGTATTTTGGCGGCAGGGAAAAACCAATAATATAAATAATAAATATTATTGAAAAAATGATATTGAATAATAAAAATGTGTTATATTTTTTGTAGTGGGTAGTTGTAATAGATTTCAGAACAAAATAGAAGAGGTCGATCCACCGGGTCATATTCTGCCACAGTGTAGTCTGGTTGAACTATGTGTGGAGACTCGTCTCACAATCAGCTGATTTGATTCACGGCGAACAATTTGAAAAAAATTTCAGAAATCGTCTAAACCGAGTGTAAACAATCGGTACTTACTCTCTCTTCGACATAAGGCTGAACAACTTCCCTACTTGACCCAAATCACACACACTCGATTTCGGCTTTGGTTGAGTAACATTACCAACAACTTTATTTAAAACTTCGGTCTTTATAATTCATAAGTGGCGACTGCGGAGAGGCGGAAACCTCTGATCAAAACCGCACGTTACAGAAATGGCGCTCAACGTAAAAGGGCTGTAATTAGGAAAGAAATTTGATATGTTTAATAAATTAATATACGAAAAAACCTAATTATCGTCGGCAGTTATGAGAAAACAAGAAATGCATAATACCAGAGGCAGATCGAAGAAGAGGGCAGAAGAAAAGGAGAAGGAAGAAGGTGGACAGGAACGAGAGATAGAAATAGTTATGGACGATGAAATGGAACAACCAATGGGTGATAAAGAAGAAACCGAAGTAGTCGTAAACACGGAAAAGGAAATAGTTGAAGAGGATGCCCAAGGGGACCAACCAGAAAAAGCGGAAGCCAGAAGAGAACCAGATTGGCAAGAAATTATGAGGATGATGATGGAGAAAATTGATAGCATTAAGGAAAGCAATAAACAAACAATAGATGAAAACTCAAGGAAACAAAATGAAACCTTGAGCGAAAAATTTAATAAAATAGATGAAAACTTGAAGCAAACCAAGGAGGAAAATAAGGAAAATTTTAAGAAACAGGAGGAACAAAATAGACAGACCAATGAGAAAATCGATAGCATTCAGGAAAGTTTAGTCAAACAACTAAATGAAAAAATAGAGACCATTCATGGAAATATCAAACAAACCATGAATGAACAATACAATGAACTGAAAGAAACTGTTGAAGGACAAAGAGAAGAGATGAATGCAAAATTTGAAGAGAATAATGAGAATTTAAAACAAATTGAGGGTAAGATGGAGAACTTCAACAAGGAATTAAGAGAAAATCTAGAGAGTAAAATTGAACGTGTCAGTAATACGCTTAGCCAAAGAGTAGATGAATATAAGGAAGAGGCAGAGAAGAAAGTAATAGAAACCAATCAAAGGTTGGATAAAACAGAAGAAAAGATGGAACTAATTAAAACAGGAATTGATGCCCAGATGGAAAAGGAAGAACAAAATAATCAAGTTCGTGTAATGGCCATACGACAAGAAAACAATGACCAGTTAGATAGTATCAAAAGCAGTCTAAACTGTAAATTTTCAGAGTTTCATAAGACAGTAGAGAATGTAAAAAATCAGTGTAATAGCCAAGCAGAGAAATTAGATAATTTGCAACAAATACAAACCAATTTTCAATGTGATGTAGATAGAATAAGTTCTAGATCTGCATGCAACAGTCATCATGTTTATCAAGATAGTAAGGAAAGTGTAAACTTTCGGGATTATCGCAGAAACCCACTTGAATTTTTAGGGAGAGTAGACAAAATTTTGAACAGATCAACACTTTATTTTATAATTTTTTGGCCGGTCTCTCTACAGTTTATTACATTTCAAAGTATTTTTTCCGAACCGCGCGTACACGCAACTGCGCGGCTCAGATGTCGTTAGCCGACTGTCTTTAACTATTTTTCCATTTGTTCTAATAAACACAACCCCGCCCGGTCGGCAACGCACACTACGACCAGCGTCCGCTGCACTTAGTTCTTTTTCGCTGACTGACGAAACGGCGGGTAATTAAATCCCCGCCTTGTCTGACTGTGTCCGGGCACATACACGGCCACTGCGATTACACAGCTTTTTGTCACCGTTTAGGTAGCATGGTTTGGCATTGGGCACTGGCGTCGACGATGCTGACTGGCGAAAATAGTGAGGCAGTGGAAGGCGTGGCCTCTAAGAGTATCCGTCAGCAACGAACCGCATGGAACAATGTTTTCGTCTCTCGCCATTTTTCGTGGCGTCCCTTTGGAGTCTGATGTGCGTCTTTACGCGCGCCGTTCATGTTGCGCGTCTTTGTACGTGCCTCAATGCCTAATTACCGCCGTGTGTTTAGACTAGGCATCGCATTCCATTGCCAACTCGCCATTCCCAATCTCACTTCATTGTTCCTTTGACGACAATTTTACTTCACATAGGGACTGACCATGCAGAGGGAAAATATAATATTATAATTTTTTAATAAAATGAAAACCCTTCCCTTTTGCCCCGTTATAGTATATAAGTGTATACAAAACCAAGAATATAATAAAGACGATTATTTATTTCAGAAGATTATTAAGTCAGAAGCAATTATTTCATCCATACTAAACGTATGATCTGAACTAATCACTTTTACAGGAGGGCATATGTAGCATAACGGAAATTTTGCCTTATTTTATAATTTAATACCACATAGAAAATGAAAGGAAGAAGCAATCTGGAATTAGTAGAATAAACCTAAATAAAAGTAACATAAACAAAGTAATCACTATAATAAATAAAATGCCTTAACAGTACTATAAAAACTCTCAATCCAAAGAAATTAAGCACATTCAATTCAGAACAAAAGTGTTAAACCATATAGGATGATTATTATCCCAGTAACATCATCAGTATGCCCAGTAAGATAAGGAGCATTAAGGAAATATAACCAGGAACAAATTAATTAAAATAAAAATATCAAAGGGACAAAACCTATTTTAAAGACAGAACACTCTATAAGAGTCAATCAAAATAAATCAATGAAATAAAAAATGATTATTATACAAAAAAATTAGAAACCCATATAAAAAAGTAAGAGAATACAATACCAGTAGTCTGATCTAATGTAAAGTTAGTTATAAATAAAACAGTGTATAATTAAAGGGAAACGCCCCAAACCACTTTTGAAAGGACAGCAAAAGACTGTAATTAGGCTAAGACCATAATTTGTTTATTTATCTAATTATTATGTTTAATTATTATCTGGGTGTTCAATACCTACCATGTTGATATTAGCATATACTAGATGTTAGAAAATAAGTGTTTATTGTATTTAAAGAATGATAGTTTATGTCAGAATTTTGTTAAGGAAGGAAAGGCAATAATATATTAATTCAAATTTCATATAAATAGTAACTCAGAAAAGAAATTAATAATAATGCGAAATAATTATAATATTGATAGGAAAAATTAAAATTGATAATCATGCCAAATTCAACTTTGACCCTGTAATCAAATCAGAGGAGATAAATTAATGAAAACCTAGACCAAAAATTGATATAAATTATTCCCTTTAGCATACAAATACTTTATTATAATTATCACAACAACCTATAGTAGTAATTAAAAGAGCCAGAGGGTAAAATTGACTTAAATAAGGATTATACAAGATAATACCTAGGCCATGAACCAAGTACAAGTAAAATGTAAGTAAATCAGTAAATGTTTAGTATAATGACAAAGTAGTGAAGGCAAATTATAATGATTTAACTAGTGATCTTATTTGAGGACAATGGTAACATAAAACATAGTGTAAACCATTTAATGGGTAATTATGTGAATCATGATAAGGCCTAGAAGTAAATTGCAAGGATTGTAAATTTTCAGTTTAATTCAAACCAAACTAGGTCATGTTTAATATTAACTTGTATAAAATCAAAGCAGGAATATAGTTATGTAATTAAAATTTCATAAAAATACTAAATAACTAAATTATAGCCAATAAAATATAAAAAATGTCATTTATTTCTATAAAATTGAATCGGTAATTAGGCAAACAGCTGATAGTGAACAATGAAAAATGAGATCAAAATCTTACAGAATTTTCTACGTCAAGGAACAAATAAAAATTAGTTGATTGTTAGACTCCAAGCAGAACGGATGTGTTAGAGTATTGAGAAGAAATCTGAATTAAAAATTTTAACTAACTAAAACCAATACGTACTATGGAAATATGAAAGAATGAAGTACATACAGTAAATCAGCGAATCCAATTTAATTAATCATTGGAAGAATAAAACATTTAAAACACACTAAACTAACTACCAGAACAAACGACTACGAGGGAATTATAAATCTAACCTAATCTATGAACAGCAACTGATTTGAAGAAACCGTTCAACACTACACACATTGTAACGTACCGCGAGCTTTCTTAGTATGTTTCTCTATGTGTTACGTCTTTTTGATACTCTGACTGTGTGGTGTTATTTTTATTTATTGTGTAACTCTTTAGTAAAAATAAACCACAGGATCCTTTGCCGTTTTTTATCTCCTTGCAGGTATTACAGTTCAGTTGTTAGAGAGAGAGAGAGAGAGAGAGAGAGAGAGAGGGAGAGGGAGAGGGAGAGGGAGAGGGAGAGGGAGAGAGAGAGAGAGAGAGAGAGAGAGAGAGAGAGAGAGAGAGAGAGAGAGAGAGAGAGAGTTCCTCTCTTGGTGTACTGTTTAATCGTTTTATTTAAACACGCGTTGCATCAGCTGTTTTCAATTTGATAACCAGTTACAGGTTATGTTGGCTGTTGTACTTCATAGGCTATGATGTCTGAGCTAACTTTCTCACTCTTCTCTGCTATTCACTGGTTTCCTGTAACAAATCTGCTATCTACAAAGAATAATACAAAGTCAATTCCCTAAAAGAAAGGTATTTATTGATTGAAATTGGTTTATTTTCTGGAAACTATTACATCCAGTTCATCGATTTTCAGATCGACTATTATCGAAATTACAACAGTTTTTGATATAAGTTTTTCTATAACACAACAGGTATATTCAATTATAGTTATTAGTAAAATTAATAAATTATTTATCTCAGGGTTATTTGGGGATTCTTTGAGCTGTAAGAAAGTCAGAAATGCTTAGATAAGAGTATCATACTTTACAATAATTAATATTTTTATTCTTAAAGTCTGATTCAATAAGTTCGTTTTTTAGATGCCAGAGCGCAGACTACTCGTATTCATACCGATGGCAAAAAAGAAAACGGCTGCTGTGGATTTCTAATGAAACCACGTGTTTACAGTTTTGGGTTAAATAAATAAAGTTTAAAATGTTCACACTAAGTTTTCTTATAAATTGAATAATGTTGTACTGGTTTCTAGTGTTCGTTACTTGGTGGTGATGTGTAGTTTTTTTAGTTTATTAAGGTAGGCGTTTTCACCAACGCAATGACAGTTCAAATTTTTCAAGCGATCTGATGGTTGGACAATTTTTCAGTGTTCTTGGATATTCCCGCATCAATTATTATGTTTCAATGGATGTCTCAGACGTAGTTTCTTGTGCTGAATCGTTTTGTTACGTTTCTTGAGTGAATGGTTACAATATTTGGTTAATATTTGATAAGTTTGCTGAACACTATTTCTGTATCATCTACCCTCTTGAAAATCCAATTTAACAATTACTCATCTTGTTAACGCTGTTACTCTTAGTAACCAAGGAATTGATGAGTTTTCATTGGCTAACCTAGGTACAGTTTTAGTTAATAGGCTAGTATAAAGATATTATTAGTTCTTCCATTTTTTAGGAAAAATACTCCTTTATAAATTTTAACTCTAATTACATTTAATTTACATAATGTTTTTCTTCATATGATTACATAAACTTAGATACTTGTATGTTATAATTTAGTGGTTTTTTAACTTAGTTTATTTCTGACTTTTACTTCTGTAAATGTATTACTGCTCTAGGCACTATTTTATCTTCCACCATCTCTTTACAATTTATACTAATTAGCAGTGATTAATTTCTTACATAACCCTGGATCCTTCAAACATAAACAAAAATAACATTTTACTTCCATTGATATTGCCTTTGTGGCCTAACAAAATAAAACTATAATAACTTATTACTAAACTTATTGTTTATTACCATAGTTCTGTATCTTTATCACAATTTGTGATTGATGTCTTTTTTTAAATTTACATATATCATACTATGTTGCACTTTGTATACACTGCACTTCTATAGTAACACTTAGTACACTGTTTTTTCATTGCTAAAGTATTTATTGTTTGGTGTAAAGATTATACAAATGTTTCATAGTATGATACTTAACTATCATTCATTTCTGACTTGGGGAATGGGGTAACTACTGACTTTTATTATTATTATTTTATAAAATAATAATAATAGGTATTTTACTCAGTATTAGGCACTGATTATGTAATGTTACATAAAGCTCCCCCACTAGAACATGTTTATTTTTTATTTCAGTATTAAAAATTAACTGTTTGATTCCTCATCATTCACCTTCTTTTATTATTCTTCATAATACAGTTTCATCTCTGTCTGGTTATATACCCCTTTTAGTTTGTTATTTGGAATTGACTTTATTTCATAGGTATTGTTACCCTTTACCTGGGTTATTAGGTATGGCCCAGTATAAAGTAATAGTAACTTCCTTGCTATACCCTCTATAGAACTAGGTAGTTGTCTATTTTTAATTAATATCCCCTACTTTATATTGGATAATTCTTTTATTTTTTCCTGTTTCTTTTTTATACAGAAGTTCAGCCTTATGAAGCAGCCTATTATGCATTTCAATTTTAGTATATTCAACTCTCTCTCCTGGAGGAAAATTAACTAATGATATTATTTCTCGTGGTGGTTTTTCGAACATCACTTGATGAGGACTGGTCCCAATAGTTTCACGGTATGCTCAGTTAAGGAAGGTTTCAGCTGGTTCAAGGTACTGGCTCCATTCATTATGTTCATGGTGGCAATAGGTCCGTAAAATTCTCCCAACTTCCCTCAAGACACGTTCTGCAGGATTACTATTAGGATGATATACCGATGTCTTATATGTTCTTATATCACATTTCAACAATTCCATCTTCCACTTCTTTCCTCGAAACTGGGTCCCATGATCGGTTACAATGGTTTCTGGTTTTCCCGCTTCCACCATGTACTTATGAATAATAACTTCTAAGATCTTTTTTGTGGTGGCTCTACTGATGGGGTAGAGTTTTGTGTACTTTGTATAACGATAAAAAATAATTACTATGTATTTAAACCTATGTCTTCCTCCACTTCTGGGAAAAGGGGCACATATGTCGAGGAATGTTTTCTCAAGTCTGCTGTTAGATGTTATAGTAATCATAGCTCCTGTTCTTTTCTCATTATTTACTTTCACTAATTGGCATATTTTGCAATTTCTTATGACTAGTCTCACTCGTTTATTGATTGCTTTTATGTACCAATGTTCTGATAATGCTTTGATTACTTTGAGTGGTCCCATATGCCCATATCTTTCATGATAGTCTTTTATTATTGCTGCTTCCGTTACTTCTGGTACATAAATTCGCCATTATTGTGGCGAGTCATTTTGTGATATCCTGTCTCTAATTTTGATTAATTTGGAGTCCGTTCTTTTATCTTCTTTTAATCTGCCGATTACTTCCTGTAACTCTCTCTTGGATTTTAAAATGTAATATATTTTACTAATACTCTCCTGCTCTACTTCAAATGTTCCCTTTTCTAGGTTCACTCGTGACAGGCTGTCTGCTATGATATTCTTTTTTCCAGGGATATATTCCCAATCTAAATTGTATTCTTGGAGTATCAACACCCCTCTGGTGAGCCTACCGTGGTTAAGCTTACAGTTTCTTAAAAACGATATTGACCTATGGTTGGTCGTAATAGTTACTGGGTAGCCCAATATAAATGTACGGAATTTTAAACAAGAAAATACAACACTCAGTAGTTCCTTTTCGGTCACTGTATAATTTCGTTCACAACTACTCAGGACCCTGCTTGCAAAGCTAATTACCCAATGATTGCCTTCCTCATCTTCCTGATATAATTCACTTCCAAGACTAATGTTGCTGGCATCACAGTTGATGAAAAAACGTTTATTGAAATTTGGGTGATGTAGCATAATGCTATTTAAAAATTTATCCTTTATTAATTTAAAATTATTGTCTTCATTTTCATCCCACTTCCATTTGTTTTTCTTTGATAATAAATGTTGGAAATTTGCAGTCACTTCTGAATAACTATGTTGAAATTTCCGGTAATAGTTGCATATTCCCAAAAAAGATTGTAATTGTTTTAAATTCTTAAGTTCTGGAAAATCCTGGATAGCTTTTACTTTTTCTGGTGATGGTGTTATCCCAGTAGCAGGCAAATTAAATCCTAAAAATGGTAATTCATGTGTGATAAACTTCGATTTGTCTAATTTTAAAGTTATATTGTTTTGTAGTAGTTTACTTAATGCTGTTTCTACTCTATTACAGTGCTCCTTCCAAGTACATGAAGTAATCAATATGTCATCGACATATACTGTTGTAAAATCTAAAACTTCTTTACCAAGAATTTGGTCCATACATTGTATGAACACGGCCACAGAATTTACCAAGCCAAAAGGCAAGCGTTTGAAATGATAATTTCGTCCTTCAAATATAAAAGCGACATATTGTCTACTGTTAGGGTGCAATTCTATCTGCCAATAGCCGCAGACTACGGCATCCCAAGTACTCATGTACTTACATCCATAAAAGTTCTTCATTATTTCATCAATCTCACCTGGAGATGTGCGGTCATTAATGAGCATCTTATTTAACTCTCGAGCGTAGAGGCATAATCTAACTTGAGCATCTGTCTTTGGTATAGCTACCAGTGGACTAGTGTACGGGGAGTTGCTTCTTTCAATTATGTCTTCCATTATCATTCTTTGAATTTTTTCGTGCTGCTTCCTTTAAAGCTTGAGCGATAAGATAAGACCTTTTATTAAAATTGACATTGTCCTTGAACTTTAACTGACACAGGAAGTTTTTTAGCTTTTCCTGGTGATTCCGAAAATACCGTACTGTATCTATTATACGAGGGTTATTCGGAAAGTAAGGTCCGAATCGCCGTAGCTAATCAAATGACGCATGAACATTGAAACGTGCATGCCCACCGACTCCCGGCAAGCCTTCCGCGTCAAACGACGCCATTTGCATTGGTATTGTTGCAGTGTGGTGTTTACAGTGTCAGTTCAAAATGTTTAAAACAATTGATCAGCCCGCCGACTGTGAAATACGTTCAGTGATTCGGTTTTTGACAGCAAGGAACGTTTCACCAGCGGAAATTCATCGACAGATAAGTGAAGTGTACGGCCCCAATGCGATGAGTGACAGCAAAGTGCGTAAGTGGGTGAGAGCTTTCAAGGACGGATGGGAAAATGTCCATGATGAACCGCGATCAGGCCGACCATCAGTGATCACAGAAGATTTGGTCAATGCCGTGGACGAAAAAATTCGTGAAGACCGGCGATTCACAATTTCAACTTTAGCATTGGAATTTCCGAATGTGGGTAGAACAACTTTGCACAAAATTGTCTCTGAAAATTTGCAATTTTGCAAACTGTGTTCATGTTGGGTTCCCAGGCTGCTTACTGAGGAACACCAAATGAAAAGAATGGCTTGTGCTCTTGATTTTTTGGACCGATATCATAAGGAAGGTGATCAACTTTTAGAGAACATTGTCACAGGGGACGAGACGTGGGTTTCTCACACGACATCACCAGTCAAAGTCAAGGCCAAGCAGACAATCTCAACATGCAAGGTTATGGCAACCGTGTTTTGGGATAGACATGGAGTCTTGTTAGTCGAGTTTATGCAGCAAGGGACAACAATAAATGCAGCCGCTTACTGCGCTACCCTGACTAAACTTCGACGTGCAATACAGAATAAGCGACGTGGCCTTCTGACATCTGGAGTTTTGTTGCTGCATGACAATGCCAGACCCCATTCTGCCATTCAAACCCAAAATCTGATCAGATCTTTTGGATGGGAACAGATTGACCACCCACCGTACAGTCCAGACTTGGCGCCGAGCGATTTTCACTTGTTCCGCTACCTAAAGGACCGGCGGCAAGCGCTTCACCACAGATGACGAGGTGAAAGAAGCAGTTAAAGACTGGTTATCCTCACAGGCAGCAGACTTCTATGACTTCGGCATACAAAAGCTTGTAGAACGTTATGACAAATGTTTAAACAAAAATGGAAACTATGTAGAAAAATAGAGAAAGATGTAAGGAATTAAATAAAAAGTTTTTTGAAAAAATCTGTGATGGTTTATTTTTTATAAGAAATCGGACCTTACTTTCCGAATAACCCTCGTAGATTTCTATAAGTTGATGTTTCTCTTCTACACTTATTGTTTCCTGGGCCTGCCTACCTTGAAACTCCATTATCTCTTCTATCTTCCTCTGCCACATCTCTGACTCCATTACTTTATTATTTTTACCTATGGTTAACCTATTATTCTCCCAATATAATATGAGTTCAGACACTGAGGGGCACTTTGGCAACCAATTATCTCAGCCGACAACTCACCTTCTTCTGTACTCAGTGTAACCTTACCACTGGCCAGATTTATAATTGCAGTGTGTTGCCGTAGCATATCACACCCTATTAATATCCTAAAAGGTAAGCCTTTGGCTACTAAAAATTCCATAGGTATTCCTATTCCACTGTTGGTAACATTCAGAGATACTTGTTTTCTAATCGTCTTATTTTGTTTCCCGGTGGCGCCAATAATTGTCATGTTGTTAATTGGTAATGTAGGTCTTCTTTCGGTGGTTAACTCTGTAATTCTGTCAAGCTCTAATTGGTCAATAATTGAAACATTTGCTCCCATGTCAATCATAGCTTCTGCTAATACTCCATTTAATTTTACTTGTATATAAACTATATCATTATTTAATGGTGCCTCTTCAAATGCTCTTTCTTCAAGTAATTCCGCCTGCAAATTTTTTAGATAATTGCTTCTGATTATTGTAATTGATTCCTTTAATTTGTTTTGAGGACCTTGGTAAATTCTGTACATGGTGGTCTCTAGCAGTGACGGGCTGTCACTTCTTCTCACTGCTGGTACCCGTTTCCCCGACTTCCATCATTATTATGGGATTGTTCCACATTCTCCCTGGGTTGATGCTCATGTGAATGCCTTCTCTCTTCCTCACTGTTTCTGGATCTTTGATGTTCTTCGCTTCTACTTCTTGGCGGAATTTCCTCTCTCTGGTATGAATTGCTATGATAGCTTCTATTACTGAAATTTCGCTGTCTTCCTTGGTATCGACTATTATTATAATTATTGTTATAATTATTATTTGCCCTTACATAATTTACTCTTTGTCGAGTGTCTCTTGGTTGTTCATTCCTATGACCCTCTGTATTTCCTGATCTCCATCTACGTCTTCTGTAATAAGAAACTTGCTCATAATTATCCAATAGAGCTTCCATACCTCCGATAGTCTTAATTTCTCCACTCAATCGAGCACTGATAATCTTCTCCTCAAAATGATAAGCTATTCTGGTTACAAGACACTCTTCTGGAATTTTCGGGTCTAAATATTTTGCCACACATACTTTTCCTAAAAAGTATGCTGTAGGTGTCTGTCCTTTAATGCTGTCATACCTCCCATGACAGATATCGTCTCGAATAATATTCTGTACTGATTCAGACCAATACTTCAGTTTGAATAACTGTTTAAATTTATCATAATTACACACCTCATTCCTAATGACTGTCCACCAGTTGTCTGGGGAGGGAGGGAGGGAGGGAGGGAGAGAGGGAGGGAGAGAGAGAGAGAGAGAGAGAGAGAGAGAGAGAGAGAGAGTTCCTCTCTTGGTGTACTGTTTAATCGTTTTATTTAAACACGCGTTGCATCAGCTGTTTTCAATTTGATAACCAGTTACAGGTTATGTTGGCTGTTGTACTTCATAGGCTATGATGTCTGAGCTAACTTTCTCACTCTTCTCTGCTATTCACTGGTTTCCTGTAACAAATCTGCTATCTACAAAGAATAATACAAAGTCAATTCCCTAAAAGAAAGGTATTTATTGATTGAAATTGGTTTATTTTCTGGAAACTATTACATCCAGTTCATCGATTTTCAGATCGACTATTATCGAAATTACAACAGTTTTTGATATAAGTTTTTCTATAACACAACAGGTATATTCAATTATAGTTATTAGTAAAATTAATAAATTATTTATCTCAGGGTTATTTGGGGATTCTTTGAGCTGTAAGAAAGTCAGAAATGCTTAGATAAGAGTATCATACTTTACAATAATTAATATTTTTATTCTTAAAGTCTGATTCAATAAGTTCGTTTTTTAGATGCCAGAGCGCAGACTACTCGTATTCATACCGATGGCAAAAAAGAAAACGGCTGCTGTGGATTTCTAATGAAACCACGTGTTTACAGTTTTGGGTTAAATAAATAAAGTTTAAAATGTTCACACTAAGTTTTCTTATAAATTGAATAATGTTGTACTGGTTTCTAGTGTTCGTTACTTGGTGGTGATGTGTAGTTTTTTTAGTTTATTAAGGTAGGCGTTTTCACCAACGCAATGACAGTTCAAATTTTTCAAGCGATCTGATGGTTGGACAATTTTTCAGTGTTCTTGGATATTCCCGCATCAATTATTATGTTTCAATGGATGTCTCAGACGTAGTTTCTTGTGCTGAATCGTTTTGTTACGTTTCTTGAGTGAATGGTTACAATATTTGGTTAATATTTGATAAGTTTGCTGAACACTATTTCTGTATCATCTACCCTCTTGAAAATCCAATTTAACAATTACTCATCTTGTTAACGCTGTTACTCTTAGTAACCAAGGAATTGATGAGTTTTCATTGGCTAACCTAGGTACAGTTTTAGTTAATAGGCTAGTATAAAGATATTATTAGTTCTTCCATTTTTTAGGAAAAATACTCCTTTATAAATTTTAACTCTAATTACATTTAATTTACATAATGTTTTTCTTCATATGATTACATAAACTTAGATACTTGTATGTTATAATTTAGTGGTTTTTTAACTTAGTTTATTTCTGACTTTTACTTCTGTAAATGTATTACTGCTCTAGGCACTATTTTATCTTCCACCATCTCTTTACAATTTATACTAATTAGCAGTGATTAATTTCTTACATAACCCTGGATCCTTCAAACATAAACAAAAATAACATTTTACTTCCATTGATATTGCCTTTGTGGCCTAACAAAATAAAACTATAACTTATTACTAAACTTATTGTTTATTACCATAGTTCTGTATCTTTATCACAATTTGTGATTGATGTCTTTTTTTAAATTTACATATATCATACTATGTTGCACTTTGTATACACTGCACTTCTATAGTAACACTTAGTACACTGTTTTTTCATTGCTAAAGTATTTATTGTTTGGTGTAAAGATTATACAAATGTTTCATAGTATGATACTTAACTATCATTCATTTCTGACTTGGGGAATGGGGTAACTACTGACTTTTATTATTATTATTTTATAAAATAATAATAATAGGTATTTTACTCAGTATTAGGCACTGATTATGTAATGTTACATAAAGCTCCCCCACTAGAACATGTTTATTTTTTATTTCAGTATTAAAAATTAACTGTTTGATTCCTCATCATTCACCTTCTTTTATTATTCTTCATAATACAGTTTCATCTCTGTCTGGTTATATACCCCTTTTAGTTTGTTATTTGGAATTGACTTTATTTCATAGGTATTGTTACCCTTTACCTGGGTTATTAGGTATGGCCCAGTATAAAGTAATAGTAACTTCCTTGCTATACCCTCTATAGAACTAGGTAGTTGTCTATTTTTAATTAATATCCCCTACTTTATATTGGATAATTCTTTTATTTTTTCCTGTTTCTTTTTTATACAGAAGTTCAGCCTTATGAAGCAGCCTATTATGCATTTCAATTTTAGTATATTCAACTCTCTCTCCTGGAGGAAAATTAACTAATGATATTATTTCTCGTGGTGGTTTTTCGAACATCACTTGATGAGGACTGGTCCCAATAGTTTCACGGTATGCTCAGTTAAGGAAGGTTTCAGCTGGTTCAAGGTACTGGCTCCATTCATTATGTTCATGGTGGCAATAGGTCCGTAAAATTCTCCCAACTTCCCTCAAGACACGTTCTGCAGGATTACTATTAGGATGATATACCGATGTCTTATATGTTCTTATATCACATTTCAACAATTCCATCTTCCACTTCTTTCCTCGAAACTGGGTCCCATGATCGGTTACAATGGTTTCTGGTTTTCCCGCTTCCACCATGTACTTATGAATAATAACTTCTAAGATCTTTTTTGTGGTGGCTCTACTGATGGGGTAGAGTTTTGTGTACTTTGTATAACGATCAAAAATAATTACTATGTATTTAAACCTATGTCTTCCTCCACTTCTGGGAAAAGGGGCACATATGTCGAGGAATGTTTTCTCAAGTCTGCTGTTAGATGTTATAGTAATCATAGCTCCTGTTCTTTTCTCATTATTTACTTTCACTAATTGGCATATTTTGCAATTTCTTATGACTAGTCTCACTCGTTTATTGATTGCTTTTATGTACCAATGTTCTGATAATGCTTTGATTACTTTGAGTGGTCCCATATGCCCATATCTTTCATGATAGTCTTTTATTATTGCTGCTTCCGTTACTTCTGGTACATAAATTCGCCATTATTGTGGCGAGTCATTTTGTGATATCCTGTCTCTAATTTTGATTAATTTGGAGTCCGTTCTTTGATCTTCTTTTAATCTGCCGATTACTTCCTGTAACTCTCTCTTGGATTTTAAAATGTAATATATTTTACTAATACTCTCCTGCTCTACTTCAAATGTTCCCTTTTCTAGGTTCACTCGTGACAGGCTGTCTGCTATGATATTCTTTTTTCCAGGGATATATTCCCAATCTAAATTGTATTCTTGGAGTATCAACACCCCTCTGGTGAGCCTACCGTGGTTAAGCTTACAGTTTCTTAAAAACGATATTGACCTATGGTTGGTCGTAATAGTTACTGGGTAGCCCAATATAAATGTACGGAATTTTAAACAAGAAAATACAACACTCAGTAGTTCCTTTTCGGTCACTGTATAATTTCGTTCACAACTACTCAGGACCCTGCTTGCAAAGCTAATTACCCAATGATTGCCTTCCTCATCTTCCTGATATAATTCACTTCCAAGACTAATGTTGCTGGCATCACAGTTGATGAAAAAACGTTTATTGAAATTTGGGTGATGTAGCATAATGCTATTTAAAAATTTATCCTTTATTAATTTAAAATTATTGTCTTCATTTTCATCCCACTTCCATTTGTTTTTCTTTGATAATAAATGTTGGAAATTTGCAGTCACTTCTGAATAACTATGTTGAAATTTCCGGTAATAGTTGCATATTCCCAAAAAAGATTGTAATTGTTTTAAATTCTTAAGTTCTGGAAAATCCTGGATAGCTTTTACTTTTTCTGGTGATGGTGTTATCCCAGTAGCAGGCAAATTAAATCCTAAAAATGGTAATTCATGTGTGATAAACTTCGATTTGTCTAATTTTAAAGTTATATTGTTTTGTAGTAGTTTACTTAATACTGTTTCTACTCTATTACAGTGCTCCTTCCAAGTACATGAAGTAATCAATATGTCATCGACATATACTGTTGTAAAATCTAAAACTTCTTTACCAAGAATTTGGTCCATACATTGTATGAACACGGCCACAGAATTTACCAAGCCAAAAGGCAAGCGTTTGAAATGATAATTTCGTCCTTCAAATATAAAAGCGACATATTGTCTACTGTTAGGGTGCAATTCTATCTGCCAATAGCCGCAGACTACGGCATCCCAAGTACTCATGTACTTACATCCATAAAAGTTCTTCATTATTTCATCAATCTCACATGGAGATGTGCGGTCATTAATGAGCATCTTATTTAACTCTCGAGCGTAGAGGCATAATCTAACTTGAGCATCTGTCTTTGGTATAGCTACCAGTGGACTAGTGTACGGGGAGTTGCTTCTTTCAATTATGTCTTCCATTATCATTCTTTGAATTTTTTCGTGCTGCTTCCTTTAAAGCTTGAGCGATAAGATAAGACCTTTTATTAAAATTGACATTGTCCTTGAACTTTAACTGACACAGGAAGTTTTTTAGCTTTTCCTGGTGATTCCGAAAATACCGTACTGTATCTATTATACGAGGGTTATTCGGAAAGTAAGGTCCGAATCGCCGTAGCTAATCAAATGACGCATGAACATTGAAACGTGCATGCCCACCGACTCCCGGCAAGCCTTCCGCGTCAAACGACGCCATTTGCATTGGTATTGTTGCAGTGTGCTGTTTACAGTGTCAGTTCAAAATGTTTAAAACAATTGATCAGCCCGCCGACTGTGAAATACGTTCAGTGATTCGGTTTTTGACAGCAAGGAACGTTTCACCAGCGGAAATTCATCGACAGATAAGTGAAGTGTACGGCCCCAATGCGATGAGTGACAGCAAAGTGCGTAAGTGGGTGAGAGCTTTCAAGGACGGATGGGAAAATGTCCATGATGAACCGCGATCAGGCCGACCATCAGTGATCACAGAAGATTTGGTCAATGCCGTGGACGAAAAAATTCGTGAAGACCGGCGATTCACAATTTCAACTTTAGCATTGGAATTTCCGAATGTGGGTAGAACAACTTTGCACAAAATTGTCTCTGAAAATTTGCAATTTTGCAAACTGTGTTCATGTTGGGTTCCCAGGCTGCTTACTGAGGAACATCAAATGAAAAGAATGGCTTGTGCTCTTGATTTTTTGGACCGATATCATAAGGAAGGTGATCAACTTTTAGAGAACATTGTCACAGGGGACGAGACGTGGGTTTCTCATACGACATCACCAGTCAAAGTCAAGGCCAAGCAGACAATCTCAACATGCAAGGTTATGGCAACCGTGTTTTGGGATAGACATGGAGTCTTGTTAGTCGAGTTTATGCAGCAAGGGACAACAATAAATGCAGCCGCTTACTGCGCTACCCTGACTAAACTTCGACGTGCAATACAGAATAAGCGACGTGGCCTTCTGACATCTGGAGTTTTGTTGCTGCATGACAATGCCAGACCCCATTCTGCCATTCAAACCCAAAATCTGATCAGATCTTTTGGATGGGAACAGATTGACCACCCACCGTACAGTCCAGACTTGGCGCCGAGCGATTTTCACTTGTTCCGCTACCTAAAGGACCGGCGGCAAGCGCTTCACCACAGATGACGAGGTGAAAGAAGCAGTTAAAGACTGGTTATCCTCACAGGCAGCAGACTTCTATGACTTCGGCATACAAAAGCTTGTAGAACGTTATGACAAATGTTTAAACAAAAATGGAAACTATGTAGAAAAATAGAGAAAGATGTAAGGAATTAAATAAAAAGTTTTTTGAAAAAATCTGTGATGGTTTATTTTTTATAAGAAATCGGACCTTACTTTCCGAATAACCCTCGTAGATTTCTATAAGTTGATGTTTCTCTTCTACACTTATTGTTTCCTGGGCCTGCCTACCTTGAAACTCCATTATCTCTTCTATCTTCCTCTGCCACATCTCTGACTCCATTACTTTATTATTTTTACCTATGGTTAACCTATTATTCTCCCAATATAATATGAGTTCAGACACTGAGGGGCACTTTGGCAACCAATTATCTCAGCCAACAACTCACCTTCTTCTGTACTCAGTGTAACCTTACCACTGGCCAGATTTATAATTGCAGTGTGTTGCCGTAGCATATCACACCCTATTAATATCCTAAAAGGTAAGCCTTTGGCTACTAAAAATTCCATAGGTATTCCTATTCCACTGTTGGTAACATTCAGAGATACTTGTTTTCTAATCGTCTTATTTTGTTTCCCGGTGGCGCCAATAATTGTCATGTTGTTAATTGGTAATGTAGGTCTTCTTTCGGTGGTTAACTCTGTAATTCTGTCAAGCTCTAATTGGTCAATAATTGAAACATTTGCTCCCATGTCAATCATAGCTTCTGCTAATACTCCATTTAATTTTACTTGTATATAAACTATATCATTATTTAATGGTGCCTCTTCAAATGCTCTTTCTTCAAGTAATTCCGCCTGTAAATTTTTTAGATAATTGCTTCTGATTATTGTAATTGATTCCTTTAATTTGTTTTGAGGACCTTGGTAAATTCTGTACATGGTGGTCTCTAGCAGTGACGGGCTGTCACTTCTTCTCACTGCTGGTACCCGTTTCCCCGACTTCCATCATTATTATGGGATTGTTCCACATTCTCCCTGGGTTGATGCTCATGTGAATGCCTTCTCTCTTCCTCACTGTTTCTGGATCTTTGATGTTCTTCGCTTCTACTTCTTGGTGGAATTTCCTCTCTCTGGTATGAATTGCTATGATAGCTTCTATTACTGAAATTTCGCTGTCTTCCTTGGTATCGACTATTATTATAATTATTGTTATAATTATTATTTGCCCTTACATAATTTACTCTTTGTCGAGTGTCTCTTGGTTGTTCATTCCTATGACCCTCTGTATTTCCTGATCTCCATCTAAGTCTTCTGTAATAAGAAACTTGCTCATAATTATCCAATAGAGCTTCCATACCTCCGATAGTCTTAATTTGTCCACTCAATCGAGCACTGATAATCTTCTCCTCAAAATGATAAGCTATTCTGGTTACAAGACACTCTTCTGGAATTTTCGGGTCTAAATATTTTGCCACACATACTTTTCCTAAAAAGTATGCTGTAGGTGTCTGTCCTTTAATGCTGTCATACCTCCCATGACAGATATCGTCTCGAATAATATTCTGTACTGATTCAGACCAATACTTCAGTTTGAATAACTGTTTAAATTTATCATAATTACACACCTCATTCCTAATGACTGTCCACCAGTTGTCTGGGGAGGGAGGGAGAGAGGGAGAGAGAGAGGGAGAGGGAGAGAGAGAGAGAGAGAGAGAGAGAGAGAGAGAGAGAGAGAGAGAGAGAGAGAGAGAGAGAGAGAGAGTTCCTCTCTTGGTGTACTGTTTAATCGTTTTATTTAAACACGCGTTGCATCAGCTGTTTTCAATTTGATAACCAGTTACAGGTTATGTTGGCTGTTGTACTTCATAGGCTATGATGTCTGAGCTAACTTTCTCACTCTTCTCTGCTATTCACTGGTTTCCTGTAACAAATCTGCTATCTACAAAGAATAATACAAAGTCAATTCCCTAAAAGAAAGGTATTTATTGATTGAAATTGGTTTATTTTCTGGAAACTATTACATCCAGTTCATCGATTTTCAGATCGACTATTATCGAAATTACAACAGTTTTTGATATAAGTTTTTCTATAACACAACAGGTATATTCAATTATAGTTATTAGTAAAATTAATAAATTATTTATCTCAGGGTTATTTGGGGATTCTTTGAGCTGTAAGAAAGTCAGAAATGCTTAGATAAGAGTATCATACTTTACAATAATTAATATTTTTATTCTTAAAGTCTGATTCAATAAGTTCGTTTTTTAGATGCCAGAGCGCAGACTACTCGTATTCATACCGATGGCAAAAAAGAAAACGGCTGCTGTGGATTTCTAATGAAACCACGTGTTTACAGTTTTGGGTTAAATAAATAAAGTTTAAAATGTTCACACTAAGTTTTCTTATAAATTGAATAATGTTGTACTGGTTTCTAGTGTTCGTTACTTGGTGGTGATGTGTAGTTTTTTTAGTTTATTAAGGTAGGCGTTTTCACCAACGCAATGACAGTTCAAATTTTTCAAGCGATCTGATGGTTGGACAATTTTTCAGTGTTCTTGGATATTCCCGCATCAATTATTATGTTTCAATGGATGTCTCAGACGTAGTTTCTTGTGCTGAATCGTTTTGTTACGTTTCTTGAGTGAATGGTTACAATATTTGGTTAATATTTGATAAGTTTGCTGAACACTATTTCTGTATCATCTACCCTCTTGAAAATCCAATTTAACAATTACTCATCTTGTTAACGCTGTTACTCTTAGTAACCAAGGAATTGATGAGTTTTCATTGGCTAACCTAGGTACAGTTTTAGTTAATAGGCTAGTATAAAGATATTATTAGTTCTTCCATTTTTTAGGAAAAATACTCCTTTATAAATTTTAACTCTAATTACATTTAATTTACATAATGTTTTTCTTCATATGATTACATAAACTTAGATACTTGTATGTTATAATTTAGTGGTTTTTTAACTTAGTTTATTTCTGACTTTTACTTCTGTAAATGTATTACTGCTCTAGGCACTATTTTATCTTCCACCATCTCTTTACAATTTATACTAATTAGCAGTGATTAATTTCTTACATAACCCTGGATCCTTCAAACATAAACAAAAATAACATTTTACTTCCATTGATATTGCCTTTGTGGCCTAACAAAATAAAACTATAATAACTTATTACTAAACTTATTGTTTATTACCATAGTTCTGTATCTTTATCACAATTTGTGATTGATGTCTTTTTTTAAATTTACATATATCATACTATGTTGCACTTTGTATACACTGCACTTCTATAGTAACACTTAGTACACTGTTTTTTCATTGCTAAAGTATTTATTGTTTGGTGTAAAGATTATACAAATGTTTCATAGTATGATACTTAACTATCATTCATTTCTGACTTGGGGAATGGGGTAACTACTGACTTTTATTATTATTATTTTATAAAATAATAATAATAGGTATTTTACTCAGTATTAGGCACTGATTATGTAATGTTACATAAAGCTCCCCCACTAGAACATGTTTATTTTTTATTTCAGTATTAAAAATTAACTGTTTGATTCCTCATCATTCACCTTCTTTTATTATTCTTCATAATACAGTTTCATCTCTGTCTGGTTATATACCCCTTTTAGTTTGTTATTTGGAATTGACTTTATTTCATAGGTATTGTTACCCTTTACCTGGGTTATTAGGTATGGCCCAGTATAAAGTAATAGTAACTTCCTTGCTATACCCTCTATAGAACTAGGTAGTTGTCTATTTTTAATTAATATCCCCTACTTTATATTGGATAATTCTTTTATTTTTTCCTGTTTCTTTTTTATACAGAAGTTCAGCCTTATGAAGCAGCCTATTATGCATTTCAATTTTAGTATATTCAACTCTCTCTCCTGGAGGAAAATTAACTAATGATATTATTTCTCGTGGTGGTTTTTCGAACATCACTTGATGAGGACTGGTCCCAATAGTTTCACGGTATGCTCAGTTAAGGAAGGTTTCAGCTGGTTCAAGGTACTGGCTCCATTCATTATGTTCATGGTGGCAATAGGTCCGTAAAATTCTCCCAACTTCCCTCAAGACACGTTCTGCAGGATTACTATTAGGATGATATACCGATGTCTTATATGTTCTTATATCACATTTCAACAATTCCATCTTCCACTTCTTTCCTCGAAACTGGGTCCCATGATCGGTTACAATGGTTTCTGGTTTTCCCGCTTCCACCATGTACTTATGAATAATAACTTCTAAGATCTTTTTTGTGGTGGCTCTACTGATGGGGTAGAGTTTTGTGTACTTTGTATAACGATCAAAAATAATTACTATGTATTTAAACCTATGTCTTCCTCCACTTCTGGGAAAAGGGGCACATATGTCGAGGAATGTTTTCTCAAGTCTGCTGTTAGATGTTATAGTAATCATAGCTCCTGTTCTTTTCTCATTATTTACTTTCACTAATTGGCATATTTTGCAATTTCTTATGACTAGTCTCACTCGTTTATTGATTGCTTTTATGTACCAATGTTCTGATAATGCTTTGATTACTTTGAGTGGTCCCATATGCCCATATCTTTCATGATAGTCTTTTATTATTGCTGCTTCCGTTACTTCTGGTACATAAATTCGCCATTATTGTGGCGAGTCATTTTGTGATATCCTGTTTCTAATTTTGATTAATTTGGAGTCCGTTCTTTGATCTTCTTTTAATCTGCCGATTACTTCCTGTAACTCTCTCTTGGATTTTAAAATGTAATATATTTTACTAATACTCTCCTGCTCTACTTCAAATGTTCCCTTTTCTAGGTTCACTCGTGACAGGCTGTCTGCTATGATATTCTTTTTTCCAGGGATATATTCCCAATCTAAATTGTATTCTTGGAGTATCAACACCCCTCTGGTGAGCCTACCGTGGTTAAGCTTACAGTTTCTTAAAAACGATATTGACCTATGGTTGGTCGTAATAGTTACTGGGTAGCCCAATATAAATGTACGGAATTTTAAACAAGAAAATACAACACTCAGTAGTTCCTTTTCGGTCACTGTATAATTTCGTTCACAACTACTCAGGACCCTGCTTGCAAAGCTAATTACCCAATGATTGCCTTCCTCATCTTCCTGATATAATTCACTTCCAAGACTAATGTTGCTGGCATCACAGTTGATGAAAAAACGTTTATTGAAATTTGGGTGATGTAGCATAATGCTATTTAAAAATTTATCCTTTATTAATTTAAAATTATTGTCTTCATTTTCATCCCACTTCCATTTGTTTTTCTTTGATAATAAATGTTGGAAATTTGCAGTCACTTCTGAATAACTATGTTGAAATTTCCGGTAATAGTTGCATATTCCCAAAAAAGATTGTAATTGTTTTAAATTCTTAAGTTCTGGAAAATCCTGGATAGCTTTTACTTTTTCTGGTGATGGTGTTATCCCAGTAGCAGGCAAATTAAATCCTAAAAATGGTAATTCATGTGTGATAAACTTCGATTTGTCTAATTTTAAAGTTATATTGTTTTGTAGTAGTTTACTTAATACTGTTTCTACTCTATTACAGTGCTCCTTCCAAGTACATGAAGTAATCAATATGTCATCGACATATACTGTTGTAAAATCTAAAACTTCTTTACCAAGAATTTGGTCCATACATTGTATGAACACGGCCACAGAATTTACCAAGCCAAAAGGCAAGCGTTTGAAATGATAATTTCGTCCTTCAAATATAAAAGCGACATATTGTCTACTGTTAGGGTGCAATTCTATCTGCCAATAGCCGCAGACTACGGCATCCCAAGTACTCATGTACTTACATCCATAAAAGTTCTTCATTATTTCATCAATCTCACCTGGAGATGTGCGGTCATTAATGAGCATCTTATTTAACTCTCGAGCGTAGAGGCATAATCTAACTTGAGCATCTGTCTTTGGTATAGCTACCAGTGGACTAGTGTACGGGGAGTTGCTTCTTTCAATTATGTCTTCCATTATCATTCTTTGAATTTTTTCGTGCTGCTTCCTTTAAAGCTTGAGCGATAAGATAAGACCTTTTATTAAAATTGACATTGTCCTTGAACTTTAACTGACACAGGAAGTTTTTTAGCTTTTCCTGGTGGTTCCGAAAATACCGTACTGTATCTATTATACGAGGGTTATTCGGAAAGTAAGGTCCGAATCGCCGTAGCTAATCAAATGACGCATGAACATTGAAACGTGCATGCCCACCGACTCCCGGCAAGCCTTCCGCGTCAAACGACGCCATTTGCATTGGTATTGTTGCAGTGTGCTGTTTACAGTGTCAGTTCAAAATGTTTAAAACAATTGATCAGCCCGCCGACTGTGAAATACGTTCAGTGATTCGGTTTTTGACAGCAAGGAACGTTTCACCAGCGGAAATTCATCGACAGATAAGTGAAGTGTACGGCCCCAATGCGATGAGTGACAGCAAAGTGCGTAAGTGGGTGAGAGCTTTCAAGGACGGATGGGAAAATGTCCATGATGAACCGCGATCAGGCCGACCATCAGTGATCACAGAAGATTTGGTCAATGCCGTGGTTGAAAAAATTCGTGAAGACCGGCGATTCACAATTTCAACTTTAGCATTGGAATTTCCGAATGTGGGTAGAACAACTTTGCACAAAATTGTCTCTGAAAATTTGCAATTTTGCAAACTGTGTTCATGTTGGGTTCCCAGGCTGCTTACTGAGGAACATCAAATGAAAAGAATGGCTTGTGCTCTTGATTTTTTGGACCGATATCATAAGGAAGGTGATCAACTTTTAGAGAACATTGTCACAGGGGACGAGACGTGGGTTTCTCATACGACATCACCAGTCAAAGTCAAGGCCAAGCAGACAATCTCAACATGCAAGGTTATGGCAACCGTGTTTTGGGATAGACATGGAGTCTTGTTAGTCGAGTTTATGCAGCAAGGGACAACAATAAATGCAGCCGCTTACTGCGCTACCCTGACTAAACTTCGACGTGCAATACAGAATAAGCGACGTGGCCTTCTGACATCTGGAGTTTTGTTGCTGCATGACAATGCCAGACCCCATTCTGCCATTCAAACCCAAAATCTGATCAGATCTTTTGGATGGGAACAGATTGACCACCCACCGTACAGTCCAGACTTGGCGCCGAGCGATTTTCACTTGTTCCGCTACCTAAAGGACCGGCGGCAAGCGCTTCACCACAGATGACGAGGTGAAAGAAGCAGTTAAAGACTGGTTATCCTCACAGGCAGCAGACTTCTATGACTTCGGCATACAAAAGCTTGTAGAACGTTATGACAAATGTTTAAACAAAAATGGAAACTATGTAGAAAAATAGAGAAAGATGTAAGGAATTAAATAAAAAGTTTTTTGAAAAAATCTGTGATGGTTTATTTTTTATAAGAAATCGGACCTTACTTTCCGAATAACCCTCGTAGATTTCTATAAGTTGATGTTTCTCTTCTACACTTATTGTTTCCTGGGCCTGCCTACCTTGAAACTCCATTATCTCTTCTATCTTCCTCTGCCACATCTCTGACTCCATTACTTTATTATTTTTACCTATGGTTAACCTATTATTCTCCCAATATAATATGAGTTCAGACACTGAGGGGCACTTTGGCAACCAATTATCTCAGCCGACAACTCACCTTCTTCTGTACTCAGTGTAACCTTACCACTGGCCAGATTTATAATTGCAGTGTGTTGCCGTAGCATATCACACCCTATTAATATCCTAAAAGGTAAGCCTTTGGCTACTAAAAATTCCATAGGTATTCCTATTCCACTGTTGGTAACATTCAGAGATACTTGTTTTCTAATCGTCTTATTTTGTTTCCCGGTGGCGCCAATAATTGTCATGTTGTTAATTGGTAATGTAGGTCTTCTTTCGGTGGTTAACTCTGTAATTCTGTCAAGCTCTAATTGGTCAATAATTGAAACATTTGCTCCCATGTCAATCATAGCTTCTGCTAATACTCCATTTAATTTTACTTGTATATAAACTATATCATTATTTAATGGTGCCTCTTCAAATGCTCTTTCTTCAAGTAATTCCGCCTGTAAATTTTTTAGATAATTGCTTCTGATTATTGTAATTGATTCCTTTAATTTGTTTTGAGGACCTTGGTAAATTCTGTACATGGTGGTCTCTAGCAGTGACGGGCTGTCACTTCTTCTCACTGCTGGTACCCGTTTCCCCGACTTCCATCATTATTATGGGATTGTTCCACATTCTCCCTGGGTTGATGCTCATGTGAATGCCTTCTCTCTTCCTCACTGTTTCTGGATCTTTGATGTTCTTCGCTTCTACTTCTTGGTGGAATTTCCTCTCTCTGGTATGAATTGCTATGATAGCTTCTATTACTGAAATTTCGCTGTCTTCCTTGGTATCGACTATTATTATAATTATTGTTATAATTATTATTTGCCCTTACATAATTTACTCTTTGTCGAGTGTCTCTTGGTTGTTCATTCCTATGACCCTCTGTATTTCCTGATCTCCATCTAAGTCTTCTGTAATAAGAAACTTGCTCATAATTATCCAATAGAGCTTCCATACCTCCGATAGTCTTAATTTGTCCACTCAATCGAGCACTGATAATCTTCTCCTCAAAATGATAAGCTATTCTGGTTACAAGACACTCTTCTGGAATTTTCGGGTCTAAATATTTTGCCACACATACTTTTCCTAAAAAGTATGCTGTAGGTGTCTGTCCTTTAATGCTGTCATACCTCCCATGACAGATATCGTCTCGAATAATATTCTGTACTGATTCAGACCAATACTTCAGTTTGAATAACTGTTTAAATTTATCATAATTACACACCTCATTCCTAATGACTGTCCAGTCCACCAGTTGTCTGGGGAGGGAGGGAGAGAGGGAGAGAGGGAGAGAGAGAGGGAGAGAGAGAGAGAGAGAGAGAGAGAGAGAGAGAGAGAGAGAGAGAGAGAGAGAGAGAGAGAGAGAGAGAGAGAGAGAGAGAGAGAGAGAGAGAGTTCCTCTCTTGGTGTACTGTTTAATCGTTTTATTTAAACACGCGTTGCATCAGCTGTTTTCAATTTGATAACCAGTTACAGGTTATGTTGGCTGTTGTACTTCATAGGCTATGATGTCTGAGCTAACTTTCTCACTCTTCTCTGCTATTCACTGGTTTCCTGTAACAAATCTGCTATCTACAAAGAATAATACAAAGTCAATTCCCTAAAAGAAAGGTATTTATTGATTGAAATTGGTTTATTTTCTGGAAACTATTACATCCAGTTCATCGATTTTCAGATCGACTATTATCGAAATTACAACAGTTTTTGATATAAGTTTTTCTATAACACAACAGGTATATTCAATTATAGTTATTAGTAAAATTAATAAATTATTTATCTCAGGGTTATTTTGGGATTCTTTGAGCTGTAAGAAAGTCAGAAATGCTTAGATAAGAGTATCATACTTTACAATAATTAATATTTTTATTCTTAAAGTCTGATTCAATAAGTTCGTTTTTTAGATGCCAGAGCGCAGACTACTCGTATTCATACCGATGGCAAAAAAGAAAACGGCTGCTGTGGATTTCTAATGAAACCACGTGTTTACAGTTTTGGGTTAAATAAATAAAGTTTAAAATGTTCACACTAAGTTTTCTTATAAATTGAATAATGTTGTACTGGTTTCTAGTGTTCGTTACTTGGTGGTGATGTGTAGTTTTTTTAGTTTATTAAGGTAGGCGTTTTCACCAACGCAATGACAGTTCAAATTTTTCAAGCGATCTGATGGTTGGACAATTTTTCAGTGTTCTTGGATATTCCCGCATCAATTATTATGTTTCAATGGATGTCTCAGACGTAGTTTCTTGTGCTGAATCGTTTTGTTACGTTTCTTGAGTGAATGGTTACAATATTTGGTTAATATTTGATAAGTTTGCTGAACACTATTTCTGTATCATCTACCCTCTTGAAAATCCAATTTAACAATTACTCATCTTGTTAACGCTGTTACTCTTAGTAACCAAGGAATTGATGAGTTTTCATTGGCTAACCTAGGTACAGTTTTAGTTAATAGGCTAGTATAAAGATATTATTAGTTCTTCCATTTTTTAGGAAAAATACTCCTTTATAAATTTTAACTCTAATTACATTTAATTTACATAATGTTTTTCTTCATATGATTACATAAACTTAGATACTTGTATGTTATAATTTAGTGGTTTTTTAACTTAGTTTATTTCTGACTTTTACTTCTGTAAATGTATTACTGCTCTAGGCACTATTTTATCTTCCACCATCTCTTTATAATTTATACTAATTAGCAGTGATTAATTTCTTACATAACCCTGGATCCTTCAAACATAAACAAAAATAACATTTTACTTCCATTGATATTGCCTTTGTGGCCTAACAAAATAAAACTATAATAACTTATTACTAAACTTATTGTTTATTACCATAGTTCTGTATCTTTATCACAATTTGTGATTGATGTCTTTTTTTAAATTTACATATATCATACTATGTTGCACTTTGTATACACTGCACTTCTATAGTAACACTTAGTACACTGTTTTTTCATTGCTAAAGTATTTATTGTTTGGTGTAAAGATTATACAAATGTTTCATAGTATGATACTTAACTATCATTCATTTCTGACTTGGGGAATGGGGTAACTACTGACTTTTATTATTATTATTTTATAAAATAATAATAATAGGTATTTTACTCAGTATTAGGCACTGATTATGTAATGTTACATAAAGCTCCCCCACTAGAACATGTTTTATTTTTTATTTCAGTATTAAAAACTAACTGTTTGATTCCTCATCATTCACCTTCTTTTATTATTCTTCATAATACAGTTTCATCTCTGTCTGGTTATATACCCCTTTTAGTTTGTTATTTGGAATTGACTTTATTTCATAGGTATTGTTACCTTTTACCTGGGTTATTAGGTATGGCCCAGTATAAAGTAATAGTAACTTCCTTGCTATACCCTCTATAGAACTAGGTAGTTGTCTATTTTTAATTAATATCCCCTACTTTATATTGGATAATTCTTTTATTTTTTCCTGTTTCTTTTTTATACAGAAGTTCAGCCTTATGAAGCAGCCTATTATGCATTTCAATTTTAGTATATTCAACTCTCTCTCCTGGAGGAAAATTAACTAATGATATTATTTCTCGTGGTGGTTTTTCGAACATCACTTGATGAGGACTGGTCCCAATAGTTTCACGGTATGCTCAGTTAAGGAAGGTTTCAGCTGGTTCAAGGTACTGGCTCCATTCATTATGTTCATGGTGGCAATAGGTCCGTAAAATTCTCCCAACTTCCCTCAAGACACGTTCTGCAGGATTACTATTAGGATGATATACCGATGTCTTATATGTTCTTATATCACATTTCAACAATTCCATCTTCCACTTCTTTCCTCGAAACTGGGTCCCATGATCGGTTACAATGGTTTCTGGTTTTCCCGCTTCCACCATGTACTTATGAATAATAACTTCTAAGATCTTTTTTGTGGTGGCTCTACTGATGGGGTAGAGTTTTGTGTACTTTGTATAACGATCAAAAATAATTACTATGTATTTAAACCTATGTCTTCCTCCACTTCTGGGAAAAGGGGCACATATGTCGAGGAATGTTTTCTCAAGTCTGCTGTTAGATGTTATAGTAATCATAGCTCCTGTTCTTTTCTCATTATTTACTTTCACTAATTGGCATATTTTGCAATTTCTTATGACTAGTCTCACTCGTTTATTGATTGCTTTTATGTACCAATGTTCTGATAATGCTTTGATTACTTTGAGTGGTCCCATATGCCCATATCTTTCATGATAGTCTTTTATTATTGCTGCTTCCGTTACTTCTGGTACATAAATTCGCCATTATTGTGGCGAGTCATTTTGTGATATCCTGTCTCTAATTTTGATTAATTTGGAGTCCGTTCTTTGATCTTCTTTTAATCTGCCGATTACTTCCTGTAACTCTCTCTTGGATTTTAAAATGTAATATATTTTACTAATACTCTCCTGCTCTACTTCAAATGTTCCCTTTTCTAGGTTCACTCGTGACAGGCTGTCTGCTATGATATTCTTTTTTCCAGGGATATATTCCCAATCTAAATTGTATTCTTGGAGTATCAACACCCCTCTGGTGAGCCTACCGTGGTTAAGCTTACAGTTTCTTAAAAACGATATTGACCTATGGTTGGTCGTAATAGTTACTGGGTAGCCCAATATAAATGTACGGAATTTTAAACAAGAAAATACAACACTCAGTAGTTCCTTTTCGGTCACTGTATAATTTCGTTCACAACTACTCAGGACCCTGCTTGCAAAGCTAATTACCCAATGATTGCCTTCCTCATCTTCCTGATATAATTCACTTCCAAGACTAATGTTGCTGGCATCACAGTTGATGAAAAAACGTTTATTGAAATTTGGGTGATGTAGCATAATGCTATTTAAAAATTTATCCTTTATTAATTTAAAATTATTGTCTTCATTTTCATCCCACTTCCATTTGTTTTTCTTTGATAATAAATGTTGGAAATTTGCAGTCACTTCTGAATAACTATGTTGAAATTTCCGGTAATAGTTGCATATTCCCAAAAAAGATTGTAATTGTTTTAAATTCTTAAGTTCTGGAAAATCCTGGATAGCTTTTACTTTTTCTGGTGATGGTGTTATCCCAGTAGCAGGCAAATTAAATCCTAAAAATGGTAATTCATGTGTGATAAACTTCGATTTGTCTAATTTTAAAGTTATATTGTTTTGTAGTAGTTTACTTAATACTGTTTCTACTCTATTACAGTGCTCCTTCCAAGTACATGAAGTAATCAATATGTCATCGACATATACTGTTGTAAAATCTAAAACTTCTTTACCAAGAATTTGGTCCATACATTGTATGAACACGGCCACAGAATTTACCAAGCCAAAAGGCAAGCGTTTGAAATGATAATTTCGTCCTTCAAATATAAAAGCGACATATTGTCTACTGTTAGGGTGCAATTCTATCTGCCAATAGCCGCAGACTACGGCATCCCAAGTACTCATGTACTTACATCCATAAAAGTTCTTCATTATTTCATCAATCTCACCTGGAGATGTGCGGTCATTAATGAGCATCTTATTTAACTCTCGAGCGTAGAGGCATAATCTAACTTGAGCATCTGTCTTTGGTATAGCTACCAGTGGACTAGTGTACGGGGAGTTGCTTCTTTCAATTATGTCTTCCATTATCATTCTTTGAATTTTTTCGTGCTGCTTCCTTTAAAGCTTGAGCGATAAGATAAGACCTTTTATTAAAATTGACATTGTCCTTGAACTTTAACTGACACAGGAAGTTTTTTAGCTTTTCCTGGTGATTCCGAAAATACCGTACTGTATCTATTATACGAGGGTTATTCGGAAAGTAAGGTCCGAATCGCCGTAGCTAATCAAATGACGCATGAACATTGAAACGTGCATGCCCACCGACTCCCGGCAAGCCTTCCGCGTCAAACGACGCCATTTGCATTGGTATTGTTGCAGTGTGCTGTTTACAGTGTCAGTTCAAAATGTTTAAAACAATTGATCAGCCCGCCGACTGTGAAATACGTTCAGTGATTCGGTTTTTGACAGCAAGGAACGTTTCACCAGCGGAAATTCATCGACAGATAAGTGAAGTGTACGGCCCCAATGCGATGAGTGACAGCAAAGTGCGTAAGTGGGTGAGAGCTTTCAAGGACGGATGGGAAAATGTCCATGATGAACCGCGATCAGGCCGACCATCAGTGATCACAGAAGATTTGGTCAATGCCGTGGACGAAAAAATTCGTGAAGACCGGCGATTCACAATTTCAACTTTAGCATTGGAATTTCCGAATGTGGGTAGAACAACTTTGCACAAAATTGTCTCTGAAAATTTGCAATTTTGCAAACTGTGTTCATGTTGGGTTCCCAGGCTGCTTACTGAGGAACACCAAATGAAAAGAATGGCTTGTGCTCTTGATTTTTTGGACCGATATCATAAGGAAGGTGATCAACTTTTAGAGAACATTGTCACAGGGGACGAGACGTGGGTTTCTCACACGACATCACCAGTCAAAGTCAAGGCCAAGCAGACAATCTCAACATGCAAGGTTATGGCAACCGTGTTTTGGGATAGACATGGAGTCTTGTTAGTCGAGTTTATGCAGCAAGGGACAACAATAAATGCAGCCGCTTACTGCGCTACCCTGACTAAACTTCGACGTGCAATACAGAATAAGCGACGTGGCCTTCTGACATCTGGAGTTTTGTTGCTGCATGACAATGCCAGACCCCATTCTGCCATTCAAACCCAAAATCTGATCAGATCTTTTGGATGGGAACAGATTGACCACCCACCGTACAGTCCAGACTTGGCGCCGAGCGATTTTCACTTGTTCCGCTACCTAAAGGACCGGCGGCAAGCGCTTCACCACAGATGACGAGGTGAAAGAAGCAGTTAAAGACTGGTTATCCTCACAGGCAGCAGACTTCTATGACTTCGGCATACAAAAGCTTGTAGAACGTTATGACAAATGTTTAAACAAAAATGGAAACTATGTAGAAAAATAGAGAAAGATGTAAGGAATTAAATAAAAAGTTTTTTGAAAAAATCTGTGATGGTTTATTTTTTATAAGAAATCGGACCTTACTTTCCGAATAACCCTCGTAGATTTCTATAAGTTGATGTTTCTCTTCTACACTTATTGTTTCCTGGGCCTGCCTACCTTGAAACTCCATTATCTCTTCTATCTTCCTCTGCCACATCTCTGACTCCATTACTTTATTATTTTTACCTATGGTTAACCTATTATTCTCCCAATATAATATGAGTTCAGACACTGAGGGGCACTTTGGCAACCAATTATCTCAGCCGACAACTCACCTTCTTCTGTACTCAGTGTAACCTTACCACTGGCCAGATTTATAATTGCAGTGTGTCGCCGTAGCATATCACACCCTATTAATATCCTAAAAGGTAAGCCTTTGGCTACTAAAAATTCCATAGGTATTCCTATTCCACTGTTGGTAACATTCAGAGATACTTGTTTTCTAATCGTCTTATTTTGTTTCCCGGTGGCGCCAATAATTGTCATGTTGTTAATTGGTAATGTAGGTCTTCTTTCGGTGGTTAACTCTGTAATTCTGTCAAGCTCTAATTGGTCAATAATTGAAACATTTGCTCCCATGTCAATCATAGCTTCTGCTAATACTCCATTTAATTTTACTTGTATATAAACTATATCATTATTTAATGGTGCCTCTTCAAATGCTCTTTCTTCAAGTAATTCCGCCTGTAAATTTTTTAGATAATTGCTTCTGATTATTGTAATTGATTCCTTTAATTTGTTTTGAGGACCTTGGTAAATTCTGTACATGGTGGTCTCTAGCAGTGACGGGCTGTCACTTCTTCTCACTGCTGGTACCCGTTTCCCCGACTTCCATCATTATTATGGGATTGTTCCACATTCTCCCTGGGTTGATGCTCATGTGAATGCCTTCTCTCTTCCTCACTGTTTCTGGATCTTTGATGTTCTTCGCTTCTACTTCTTGGCGGAATTTCCTCTCTCTGGTATGAATTGCTATGATAGCTTCTATTACTGAAATTTCGCTGTCTTCCTTGGTATCGACTATTATTATAATTATTGTTATAATTATTATTTGCCCTTACATAATTTACTCTTTGTCGAGTGTCTCTTGGTTGTTCATTCCTATGACCCTCTGTATTTCCTGATCTCCATCTACGTCTTCTGTAATAAGAAACTTGCTCATAATTATCCAATAGAGCTTCCATACCTCCGATAGTCTTAATTTGTCCACTCAATCGAGCACTGATAATCTTCTCCTCAAAATGATAAGCTATTCTGGTTACAAGACACTCTTCTGGAATTTTCGGGTCTAAATATTTTGCCACACATACTTTTCCTAAAAAGTATGCTGTAGGTGTCTGTCCTTTAATGCTGTCATACCTCCCATGACAGATATCGTCTCGAATAATATTCTGTACTGATTCAGGCCAATACTTCAGTTTGAATAACTGTTTAAATTTATCATAATTACACACCTCATTCCTAATGACTGTCCACCAGTTGTCTGGGGTGGGAGGGAGGGAGGGAGGGAGGGAGGGAGGGAGGGAGGGAGAGAGGGAGAGAGAGAGAGAGGGGGGGAGAGAGAGAGAGAGAGAGAGAGAGAGAGAGAGAGAGAGAGAGAGAGAGAGAGAGAGAGAGAGAGAGAGAGAGAGAGAGAGAGAGAGAGAGAGAGAGAGAGTTCCTCTCTTGGTGTACTGTTTAATCGTTTTATTTAAACACGCGTTGCATCAGCTGTTTTCAATTTGATAACCAGTTACAGGTTATGTTGGCTGTTGTACTTCATAGGCTATGATGTCTGAGCTAACTTTCTCACTCTTCTCTGCTATTCACTGGTTTCCTGTAACAAATCTGCTATCTACAAAGAATAATACAAAGTCAATTCCCTAAAAGAAAGGTATTTATTGATTGAAATTGGTTTATTTTCTGGGAACTATTACATCCAGTTCATCGATTTTCAGATCGACTATTATCGAAATTACAACAGTTTTTGATATAAGTTTTTCTATAACACAACAGGTATATTCAATTATAGTTATTAGTAAAATTAATAAATTATTTATCTCAGGGTTATTTTGGGATTCTTTGAGCTGTAAGAAAGTCAGAAATGCTTAGATAAGAGTATCATACTTTACAATAATTAATATTTTTATTCTTAAAGTCTGATTCAATAAGTTCGTTTTTTAGATGCCAGAGCGCAGACTACTCGTATTCATACCGATGGCAAAAAAGAAAACGGCTGCTGTGGATTTCTAATGAAACCACGTGTTTACAGTTTTGGGTTAAATAAATAAAGTTTAAAATGTTCACACTAAGTTTTCTTATAAATTGAATAATGTTGTACTGGTTTCTAGTGTTCGTTACTTGGTGGTGATGTGTAGTTTTTTTAGTTTATTAAGGTAGGCGTTTTCACCAACGCAATGACAGTTCAAATTTTTCAAGCGATCTGATGGTTGGACAATTTTTCAGTGTTCTTGGATATTCCCGCATCAATTATTATGTTTCAATGGATGTCTCAGACGTAGTTTCTTGTGCTGAATCGTTTTGTTACGTTTCTTGAGTGAATGATTACAATATTTGGTTAATATTTGATAAGTTTGCTGAACACTATTTCTGTATCATCTACCCTCTTGAAAATCCAATTTAACAATTACTCATCTTGTTAACGCTGTTACTCTTAGTAACCAAGGAATTGATGAGTTTTCATTGGCTAACCTAGGTACAGTTTTAGTTAATAGGCTAGTATAACGATATTATTAGTTCTTCCATTTTTTAGGAAAAATACTCCTTTATAAATTTTAACTCTAATTACATTTAATTTACATAATGTTTTTCTTCATATGATTACATAAACTTAGATACTTGTATGTTATAATTTAGTGGTTTTTTAACTTAGTTTATTTCTGACTTTTACTTCTGTAAATGTATTACTGCTCTAGGCACTATTTTATCTTCCACCATCTCTTTACAATTTATACTAATTAGCAGTGATTAATTTCTTACATAACCCTGGATCCTTCAAACATAAACAAAAATAACATTTTACTTCCATTGATATTGCCTTTGTGGCCTAACAAAATAAAACTATAATAACTTATTACTAAACTTATTGTTTATTACCATAGTTCTGTATCTTTATCACAATTTGTGATTGATGTCTTTTTTTAAATTTACATATATCATACTATGTTGCACTTTGTATACACTGCACTTCTATAGTAACACTTAGTACACTGTTTTTTCATTGCTAAAGTATTTATTGTTTGGTGTAAAGATTATACAAATGTTTCATAGTATGATACTTAACTATCATTCATTTCTGACTTGGGGAATGGGGTAACTACTGACTTTTATTATTATTATTTTATAAAATAATAATAATAGGTATTTTACTCAGTATTAGGCACTGATTATGTAATGTTACATAAAGCTCCCCCACTAGAACATGTTTATTTCTTATTTCAGTATTAAAAATTAACTGTTTGATTCCTCATCATTCACCTTCTTTTATTATTCTTCATAATACAGTTTCATCTCTGTCTGGTTATATACCCCTTTTAGTTTGTTATTTGGAATTGACTTTATTTCATAGGTATTGTTACCCTTTACCTGGGTTATTAGGTATGGCCCAGTATAAAGTAATAGTAACTTCCTTGCTATACCCTCTATAGAACTAGGTAGTTGTCTATTTTTAATTAATATCCCCTACTTTATATTGGATAATTCTTTTATTTTTTCCTGTTTCTTTTTTATACAGAAGTTCAGCCTTATGAAGCAGCCTATTATGCATTTCAATTTTAGTATATTCAACTCTCTCTCCTGGAGGAAAATTAACTAATGATATTATTTCTCGTGGTGGTTTTTCGAACATCACTTGATGAGGACTGGTCCCAATAGTTTCACGGTATGCTCAGTTAAGGAAGGTTTCAGCTGGTTCAAGGTACTGGCTCCATTCATTATGTTCATGGTGGCAATAGGTCCGTAAAATTCTCCCAACTTCCCTCAAGACACGTTCTGCAGGATTACTATTAGGATGATATACCGATGTCTTATATGTTCTTATATCACATTTCAACAATTCCATCTTCCACTTCTTTCCTCGAAACTGGGTCCCATGATCGGTTACAATGGTTTCTGGTTTTCCCGCTTCCACCATGTACTTATGAATAATAACTTCTAAGATCTTTTTTGTGGTGGCTCTACTGATGGGGTAGAGTTTTGTGTACTTTGTATAACGATCAAAAATAATTACTATGTATTTAAACCTATGTCTTCCTCCACTTCTGGGAAAAGGGGCACATATGTCGAGGAATGTTTTCTCAAGTCTGCTGTTAGATGTTATAGTAATCATAGCTCCTGTTCTTTTCTCATTATTTACTTTCACTAATTGGCATATTTTGCAATTTCTTATGACTAGTCTCACTCGTTTATTGATTGCTTTTATGTACCAATGTTCTGATAATGCTTTGATTACTTTGAGTGGTCCCATATGCCCATATCTTTCATGATAGTCTTTTATTATTGCTGCTTCCGTTACTTCTGGTACATAAATTCGCCATTATTGTGGCGAGTCATTTTGTGATATCCTGTCTCTAATTTTGATTAATTTGGAGTCCGTTCTTTGATCTTCTTTTAATCTGCCGATTACTTCCTGTAACTCTCTCTTGGATTTTAAAATGTAAGGGAGGGAGGGAGGGAGGGAGGGAGAGAGAGAGAGAGAGAGAGAGAGAGAGAGAGAGAGAGAGAGAGAGAGAGAGAGAGAGAGAGAGAGAGAGAGAGTTCCTCTCTTGGTGTACTGTTTAATCGTTTTATTTAAACACGCGTTGCATCAGCTGTTTTCAATTTGATAACCAGTTACAGGTTATGTTGGCTGTTGTACTTCATAGGCTATGATGTCTGAGCTAACTTTCTCACTCTTCTCTGCTATTCACTGGTTTCCTGTAACAAATCTGCTATCTACAAAGAATAATACAAAGTCAATTCCCTAAAAGAAAGGTATTTATTGATTGAAATTGGTTTATTTTCTGGAAACTATTACATCCAGTTCATCGATTTTCAGATCGACTATTATCGAAATTACAACAGTTTTTGATATAAGTTTTTCTATAACACAACAGGTACATTCAATTATAGTTATTAGTAAAATTAATAAATTATTTATCTCAGGGTTATTTGGGGATTCTTTGAGCTGTAAGAAAGTCAGAAATGCTTAGATAAGAGTATCATACTTTACAATAATTAATATTTTTATTCTTAAAGTCTGATTCAATAAGTTCGTTTTTTAGATGCCAGAGCGCAGACTACTCGTATTCATACCGATGGCAAAAAAGAAAACGGCTGCTGTGGATTTCTAATGAAACCACGTGTTTACAGTTTTGGGTTAAATAAATAAAGTTTAAAATGTTCACACTAAGTTTTCTTATAAATTGAATAATGTTGTACTGGTTTCTAGTGTTCGTTACTTGGTGGTGATGTGTAGTTTTTTTAGTTTATTAAGGTAGGCGTTTTCACCAACGCAATGACAGTTCAAATTTTTCAAGCGATCTGATGGTTGGACAATTTTTCAGTGTTCTTGGATATTCCCGCATCAATTATTATGTTTCAATGGATGTCTCAGACGTAGTTTCTTGTGCTGAATCGTTTTGTTACGTTTCTTGAGTGAATGGTTACAATATTTGGTTAATATTTGATAAGTTTGCTGAACACTATTTCTGTATCATCTACCCTCTTGAAAATCCAATTTAACAATTACTCATCTTGTTAACGCTGTTACTCTTAGTAACCAAGGAATTGATGAGTTTTCATTGGCTAACCTAGGTACAGTTTTAGTTAATAGGCTAGTATAAAGATATTATTAGTTCTTCCATTTTTTAGGAAAAATACTCCTTTATAAATTTTAACTCTAATTACATTTAATTTACATAATGTTTTTCTTCATATGATTACATAAACTTAGATACTTGTATGTTATAATTTAGTGGTTTTTTAACTTAGTTTATTTCTGACTTTTACTTCTGTAAATGTATTACTGCTCTAGGCACTATTTTATCTTCCACCATCTCTTTACAATTTATACTAATTAGCAGTGATTAATTTCTTACATAACCCTGGATCCTTCAAACATAAACAAAAATAACATTTTACTTCCATTGATATTGCCTTTGTGGCCTAACAAAATAAAACTATAATAACTTATTACTAAACTTATTGTTTATTACCATAGTTCTGTATCTTTATCACAATTTGTGATTGATGTCTTTTTTTAAATTTACATATATCATACTATGTTGCACTTTGTATACACTGCACTTCTATAGTAACACTTAGTACACTGTTTTTTCATTGCTAAAGTATTTATTGTTTGGTGTAAAGATTATACAAATGTTTCATAGTATGATACTTAACTATCATTCATTTCTGACTTGGGGAATGGGGTAACTACTGACTTTTATTATTATTATTTTATAAAATAATAATAATAGGTATTTTACTCAGTATTAGGCACTGATTATGTAATGTTACATAAAGCTCCCCCACTAGAACATGTTTATTTTTTATTTCAGTATTAAAAATTAACTGTTTGATTCCTCATCATTCACCTTCTTTTATTATTCTTCATAATACAGTTTCATCTCTGTCTGGTTATATACCCCTTTTAGTTTGTTATTTGGAATTGACTTTATTTCATAGGTATTGTTACCCTTTACCTGGGTTATTAGGTATGGCCCAGTATAAAGTAATAGTAACTTCCTTGCTATACCCTCTATAGAACTAGGTAGTTGTCTATTTTTAATTAATATCCCCTACTTTATATTGGATAATTCTTTTATTTTTTCCTGTTTCTTTTTTATACAGAAGTTCAGCCTTATGAAGCAGCCTATTATGCATTTCAATTTTAGTATATTCAACTCTCTCTCCTGGAGGAAAATTAACTAATGATATTATTTCTCGTGGTGGTTTTTCGAACATCACTTGATGAGGACTGGTCCCAATAGTTTCACGGTATGCTCAGTTAAGGAAGGTTTCAGCTGGTTCAAGGTACTGGCTCCATTCATTATGTTCATGGTGGCAATAGGTCCGTAAAATTCTCCCAACTTCCCTCAAGACACGTTCTGCAGGATTACTATTAGGATGATATACCGATGTCTTATATGTTCTTATATCACATTTCAACAATTCCATCTTCCACTTCTTTCCTCGAAACTGGGTCCCATGATCGGTTACAATGGTTTCTGGTTTTCCCGCTTCCACCATGTACTTATGAATAATAACTTCTAAGATCTTTTTTGTGGTGGCTCTACTGATGGGGTAGAGTTTTGTGTACTTTGTATAACGATCAAAAATAATTACTATGTATTTAAACCTATGTCTTCCTCCACTTCTGGGAAAAGGGGCACATATGTCGAGGAATGTTTTCTCAAGTCTGCTGTTAGATGTTATAGTAATCATAGCTCCTGTTCTTTTCTCATTATTTACTTTCACTAATTGGCATATTTTGCAATTTCTTATGACTAGTCTCACTCGTTTATTGATTGCTTTTATGTACCAATGTTCTGATAATGCTTTGATTACTTTGAGTGGTCCCATATGCCCATATCTTTCATGATAGTCTTTTATTATTGCTGCTTCCGTTACTTCTGGTACATAAATTCGCCATTATTGTGGCGAGTCATTTTGTGATATCCTGTCTCTAATTTTGATTAATTTGGAGTCCGTTCTTTGATCTTCTTTTAATCTGCCGATTACTTCCTGTAACTCTCTCTTGGATTTTAAAATGTAATATATTTTACTAATACTCTCCTGCTCTACTTGGTTCACTCGTGACAGGCTGTCTGCTATGATATTCTTTTTTCCAGGGATATATTCCCAATCTAAATTGTATTCTTGGAGTATCAACACCCCTCTGGTGAGCCTACCGTGGTTAAGCTTACAGTTTCTTAAAAACGATATTGACCTATGGTTGGTCGTAATAGTTACTGGGTAGCCCAATATAAATGTACGGAATTTTAAACAAGAAAATACAACACTCAGTAGTTCCTTTTCGGTCACTGTATAATTTCGTTCACAACTACTCAGGACCCTGCTTGCAAAGCTAATTACCCAATGATTGCCTTCCTCATCTTCCTGATATAATTCACTTCCAAGACTAATGTTGCTGGCATCACAGTTGATGAAAAAACGTTTATTGAAATTTGGGTGATGTAGCATAATGCTATTTAAAAATTTATCCTTTATTAATTTAAAATTATTGTCTTCATTTTCATCCCACTTCCATTTGTTTTTCTTTGATAATAAATGTTGGAAATTTGCAGTCACTTCTGAATAACTATGTTGAAATTTCCGGTAATAGTTGCATATTCCCAAAAAAGATTGTAATTGTTTTAAATTCTTAAGTTCTGGAAAATCCTGGATAGCTTTTACTTTTTCTGGTGATGGTGTTATCCCAGTAGCAGGCAAATTAAATCCTAAAAATGGTAATTCATGTGTGATAAACTTCGATTTGTCTAATTTTAAAGTTATATTGTTTTGTAGTAGTTTACTTAATACTGTTTCTACTCTATTACAGTGCTCCTTCCAAGTACATGAAGTAATCAATATGTCATCGACATATACTGTTATAAAATCTAAAACTTCTTTACCAAGAATTTGGTCCATACATTGTATGAACACAGCCACAGAATTTACCAAGCCAAAAGGCAAGCGTTTGAAATGATAATTTCGTCCTTCAAATATAAAAGCGACATATTGTCTACTGTTAGGGTGCAATTCTATCTGCCAATAGCCGCAGACTACGGCATCCCAAGTACTCATGTACTTACATCCATAAAAGTTCTTCATTATTTCAGCAATCTCACCTGGAGATGTGCGGTCATTAATGAGCATCTTATTTAACTCTCGAGCGTAGAGGCATAATCTAACTTGAGCATCTGTCTTTGGTATAGCTACCAGTGGACTAGTGTACGGGGAGTTGCTTCTTTCAATTATGTCTTCCATTATCATTCTTTGAATTTTTTCGTGCTGCTTCCTTTAAAGCTTGAGCGATAAGATAAGACCTTTTATTAAAATTGACATTGTCCTTGAACTTTAACTGACACAGGAAGTTTTTTAGCTTTTCCTGGTGGTTCCGAAAATACCGTACTGTATCTATTATACGAGGGTTATTCGGAAAGTAAGGTCCGAATCGCCGTAGCTAATCAAATGACGCATGAACATTGAAACGTGCATGCCCACCGACTCCCGGCAAGCCTTCCGCGTCAAACGACGCCATTTGCATTGGTATTGTTGCAGTGTGCTGTTTACAGTGTCAGTTCAAAATGTTTAAAACAATTGATCAGCCCGCCGACTGTGAAATACGTTCAGTGATTCGGTTTTTGACAGCAAGGAACGTTTCACCAGCGGAAATTCATCGACAGATAAGTGAAGTGTACGGCCCCAATGCGATGAGTGACAGCAAAGTGCGTAAGTGGGTGAGAGCTTTCAAGGACGGATGGGAAAATGTCCATGATGAACCGCGATCAGGCCGACCATCAGTGATCACAGAAGATTTGGTCAATGCCGTGGACGAAAAAATTCGTGAAGACCGGCGATTCACAATTTCAACTTTAGCATTGGAATTTCCGAATGTGGGTAGAACAACTTTGCACAAAATTGTCTCTGAAAATTTGCAATTTTGCAAACTGTGTTCATGTTGGGTTCCCAGGCTGCTTACTGAGGAACACCAAATGAAAAGAATGGCTTGTGCTCTTGATTTTTTGGACCGATATCATAAGGAAGGTGATCAACTTTTAGAGAACATTGTCACAGGGGACGAGACGTGGGTTTCTCACACGACATCACCAGTCAAAGTCAAGGCCAAGCAGACAATCTCAACATGCAAGGTTATGGCAACCGTGTTTTGGGATAGACATGGAGTCTTGTTAGTCGAGTTTATGCAGCAAGGGACAACAATAAATGCAGCCGCTTACTGCGCTACCCTGACTAAACTTCGACGTGCAATACAGAATAAGCGACGTGGCCTTCTGACATCTGGAGTTTTGTTGCTGCATGACAATGCCAGACCCCATTCTGCCATTCAAACCCAAAATCTGATCAGATCTTTTGGATGGGAACAGATTGACCACCCACCGTACAGTCCAGACTTGGCGCCGAGCGATTTTCACTTGTTCCGCTACCTAAAGGACCGGCGGCAAGCGCTTCACCACAGATGACGAGGTGAAAGAAGCAGTTAAAGACTGGTTATCCTCACAGGCAGCAGACTTCTATGACTTCGGCATACAAAAGCTTGTAGAACGTTATGACAAATGTTTAAACAAAAATGGAAACTATGTAGAAAAATAGAGAAAGATGTAAGGAATTAAATAAAAAGTTTTTTGAAAAAATCTGTGATGGTTTATTTTTTATAAGAAATCGGACCTTACTTTCCGAATAACCCTCGTAGATTTCTATAAGTTGATGTTTCTCTTCTACACTTATTGTTTCCTGGGCCTGCCTACCTTGAAACTCCATTATCTCTTCTATCTTCCTCTGCCACATCTCTGACTCCATTACATTATTATTTTTACCTATGGTTAACCTATTATTCTCCCAATATAATATGAGTTCAGACACTGAGGGGCACTTTGGCAACCAATTATCTCAGCCGACAACTCACCTTCTTCTGTACTCAGTGTAACCTTACCACTGGCCAGATTTATAATTGCAGTGTGTCGCCGTAGCATATCACACCCTATTAATATCCTAAAAGGTAAGCCTTTGGCTACTAAAAATTCCATAGGTATTCCTATTCCACTGTTGGTAACATTCAGAGATACTTGTTTTCTAATCGTCTTATTTTGTTTCCCGGTGGCGCCAATAATTGTCATGTTGTTAATTGGTAATGTAGGTCTTCTTTCGGTGGTTAACTCTGTAATTCTGTCAAGCTCTAATTGGTCAATAATTGAAACATTTGCTCCCATGTCAATCATAGCTTCTGCTAATACTCCATTTAATTTTACTTGTATATAAACTATATCATTATTTAATGGTGCCTCTTCAAATGCTCTTTCTTCAAGTAATTCCGCCTGTAAATTTTTTAGATAATTGCTTCTGATTATTGTAATTGATTCCTTTAATTTGTTTTGAGGACCTTGGTAAATTCTGTACATGGTGGTCTCTAGCAGTGACGGGCTGTCACTTCTTCTCACTGCTGGTACCCGTTTCCCCGACTTCCATCATTATTATGGGATTGTTCCACATTCTCCCTGGGTTGATGCTCATGTGAATGCCTTCTCTCTTCCTCACTGTTTCTGGATCTTTGATGTTCTTCGCTTCTACTTCTTGGCGGAATTTCCTCTCTCTGGTATGAATTGCTATGATAGCTTCTATTACTGAAATTTCGCTGTCTTCCTTGGTATCGACTATTATTATAATTATTGTTATAATTATTATTTGCCCTTACATAATTTACTCTTTGTCGAGTGTCTCTTGGTTGTTCATTCCTATGACCCTCTGTATTTCCTGATCTCCATCTACGTCTTCTGTAATAAGAAACTTGCTCATAATTATCCAATAGAGCTTCCATACCTCCGATAGTCTTAATTTGTCCACTCAATCGAGCACTGATAATCTTCTCCTCAAAATGATAAGCTATTCTGGTTACAAGACACTCTTCTGGAATTTTCGGGTCTAAATATTTTGCCACACATACTTTTCCTAAAAAGTATGCTGTAGGTGTCTGTCCTTTAATGCTGTCATACCTCCCATGACAGATATCGTCTCGAATAATATTCTGTACTGATTCAGACCAATACTTCAGTTTGAATAACTGTTTAAATTTATCATAATTACACACCTCATTCCTAATGACTGTCCACCAGTTGTCTGGGGAGGGAGGGAGGGAGGGAGGGAGGGAGAGAGAGGAGAGAGAGAGAGAGAGAGAGAGAGAGAGAGAGAGAGAGAGAGAGAGAGAGAGAGAGAGAGAGAGAGAGAGAGAGAGAGTTCCTCTCTTGGTGTACTGTTTAATCGTTTTATTTAAACACGCGTTGCATCAGCTGTTTTCAATTTGATAACCAGTTACAGGTTATGTTGGCTGTTGTACTTCATAGGCTATGATGTCTGAGCTAACTTTCTCACTCTTCTCTGCTATTCAATGGTTTCCTGTAACAAATCTGCTATCTACAAAGAATAATACAAAGTCAATTCCCTAAAAGAAAGGTATTTATTGATTGAAATTGGTTTATTTTCTGGAAACTATTACATCCAGTTCATCGATTTTCAGATCGACTATTACCGAAATTACAACAGTTTTTGAGATAAGTTTTTCTATAACACAACAGATATGTTCAATTATAGTTATTAGTAAAATTAATAAATTATTTATCTCAGGGTTATCTGGGGATTCATTGAGCTGTAAGAAAGTCAGAAATGTTTAGATAAGAGTATCATACTTTACAATAATTAATATTTTTATTCTTAAAGTCTGATTCAATAAGTTCGTTTTTTAGACGCCAGAGCGCAAACTACTCGTATTCATACCGATGGCAAAAAAGAAATATGGCTGCTGTGGATTTCTAATGAAACCTCGTGTTTACAGTTTTGGGTTAAATAAATAAAGTTTAAAATGTTCACACTAAGTTTTCTTATAAATTGAATAATGTTGTACTGGTTTCTAGTGTTCGTTACTTGGTGGTGATGTGTAGTTTTTTTAGTTTATTAAGGTAGGCGTTCTCACCAACGCAATGACAGTTCAAAATTTTCAAGCGATCTGATGGTTGGACAATTTTTCAATGTTCTTGGATATTCCCGCATCAATTATTATGTTTCAATGGATGTCTCAGATGTAGTTTCTTGTGCTGAATCGTTTCGTTACGTTTCTTGAGTGAATGGTTGCAATATTTGGTTAATATTTGATAAGTTTGCTGAACACTATTTCTGTATCATCTACCCTCTTGAAAATCCAATTTAACAATTACTCATCTTGTTAACGCTGTTACTCTTAGTAACCAAGGAATTGATGAGTTTTTATTGGCTAACCTAGGTACAGTTTTAGTTAATAGGCTAGTATTAAGATATTATTAGTTCTTCCATTTTTTAGGAAAAATACTCCTTTATAAATTTTAACTCTAATTACATTTAATTTACATAATGTTTTTCTTCATATGATTACATAAACTTAGATACTTGTATGTTATAATTTAGTGGTTTTTTAACTTAGTTTATTTCCGACTTTTACTTCTGTAAATGTATTACTGCTCTAGGCACTATTTTATCTTCCACCATCTCTTTACAATTTATACTAATGAGCAGTGATTAATTTCTTACATAAACCTGGATCCTTCAAACATAAACAAAAATAACATTTTACTTCCATTGATATTGCCTTTGTGGCCTAACAAAATAAAACTATAATAACTTATTACTAAACTTATTGTTTATTACCATAGTTCTGTATCTTTATCACAATTTGTGATTGATGTCTTTTTTTAAATTTACATATATCATACTATGTTGCACTTTGTATACACTGCACTTCTATAGTAACACTTAGTACACTGTTTTTTCATTGCTAAAGTGTTTATTGTTTGGTGTAAAGATTATACAAATGTTTCATAGTATGATACTTAACTATCATTCATTTCTAACTTGGGGAATGGGGTAACTACTGACTTTTATTATTATTTTATAAAATAATAATAATAGATATTTCTTTATTTTACTCAGTATTAGGCACTGATTATGTAATGTTACAACGTATTACTGAACGAAATCCAGTGGAGGACGAAAACTAAACACCATAACTTGAAAATCTTCCAATAACTACATCACAGAAGAGGAATTTATCAACTACTGCATTTATTGAAGGAAAATTCCAGAGCCAGATCATCAGTGCGGTACAACACAGGGAAGCGGCCATCTTTTAATTTCGACTAGTAGCGGCCGGCACAAGGCGGAGACAGTGTGACATCAGAATCGCCAGCCTGTGGTTCGAATTCCTTTTTAATAATATCTACTATATTTTTGTTATAATTATATGTTAATGAATAAGTTTTTTTCTAATTGTAAGTATTGAATTCTCTAACTTGCCTTTCCTGACTATTTCAACAGTTCAAAGAATCCATGTTAAATAATAATTTAATTTGCAATAATTTTGGAACCTGTCTTAATCGACCAGAGATCCAGTCTCGACTCCGAGAGCAATAGTCGACGCAAGTCGAATAATCGCATTGATCATAATAAACATAATTATTTGTTTTAAATTGTCATTTTATTGATTAGTTAAGAACTAAAATAAAACACATTAATTCTCAATTTATCAACGAGGACTTCTGAGGGAAAAAGACGAGCAGAAGAAGAAATAAAGAAACTGAATTGACCGCGCCCTTCAATCGATTTGGCTACGACAATCTATTTAACGCGGTGAAACAAATATTTCTTCACCAAGTCATACCTAATTACTAATTATTATTTTAGTTAATTGAATAATAATACAAACACTTAACATAATTAAATAATTAAATTTAATTTAAAAAAATGTATATATAAGTAAAATATTATTAAACAATTAATAAAACACAAAACCAAAATAATTTATTACAAATTGCCACACAAACGTGGGGCTTACCACTAAAACCACATATAATTGCAAATAAATTGTTTTATTACAATTTATACGTTTTTTCTCTGAGGGACCAAATTCAGTAATCACGTATATGTACGTTTTATACTTTCGCTGCCTCAGTATTGCCGATATACAACGTTAGTTGCGAAGTTATGCTGCACTCTGGTAGATTGTTTTTTAAACGTTTGGTAGGCCCTATTCGTTGATTCTTGCTGTGATGTAATATGCGTGGATGTGGTGAACATTTGTGCAGAAGTATGCTTGGAGGTTATGTTGTGCTTAGTTTATGAACATACAGAGCCGTGCAAGTATATTCTTTTATAAACAACTCGTATTGTTTATCTTACCTTAAACACTGTGTTATTGTTCTGTATTAGTAGCTTTTATTTGTGTGAAAACTCAAAAATGGCTCGCAAGTGCCTAAACCATCCGGACACGTTTTGTTATGTGTGTGGTGAGTTGACTTTTAAACTTCAAAGGTGGAACTTTACCCCTTTAATAAAAAAGTACTATTAACTTTATTTTGGTTGCAAGGTAGGAGATCAAGACAAGAGTTGGGCCCCCAATATTTGTTGTGATACTTGTTCAAGGCTTTTAACGGGGTGGGCAAACGGCTCTCGCCATATGCCATTTGCAGTTCCCATGGTATGGAGAGAGCCAAAAGATCATTCTTCTGACTGTTATTTTTGTTTAACAAATACAACGGGAATAACAAGTAAGTCAAAACACACTTTGAAATATCCCAATATACCTTCAGCGATTCGACGTGTTCTCCACAGTGATGATCTCCCAATACCAATTCACCCGGTATCAATCGATATAAATGAAAATCCAAGCTCTGAAGAGGATCAGAATGAAGATCATTCTGATCAACATGATCCAAGTTTTGAAGTTTCTAACGAGCCTCATTTATTGACACAAGGAGACCTAAATGATTTAGTGGGTGATTTACATTTATCCAAAAATCAGGCAGAACTTTTGGGATCACGACTAAAAGGGTGGAACCTTCTTGATCGCGGAACTAAGGTATGCTACTTTCGAAATCGTCAAGAGGATTTCAAGAACTTTTTTGCTCAAGAAGGAGATTTTGTGTACTGTAATGATATTTTATCAGTGATGGATACTCTAGGACATTCTCATAACCCAGAGGAATGGCGTTTGTTTATTGATTCATCTAAAGCTAGCCTAAAAGCTGTCCTTCTTCACAATGGAAACAAATTTCCATCAGTTCCACTAGCACATGCTATTAATATGAAAGAAACTTATGAAAATATGAAGATTATTCTAGACAAGATAATGTATGAAAAATTCAATTGGAACATATGTGGAGACCTTAAGGTGATTGCTATGCTGCTAGGTTTACAGACTGGATACACAAAAATTTGCTGCTTTTTATGTGAGTGGGACAGCAGAGATCGCAAAAGTCATTTCAAAAAGAAGATACGGCCTTCACGTAAATCTCTCACACCTGATGAAAAAAATGTTATGAATACTCATTTAGTTGATCCCAAAAAGATCCATCTTCCACCTCTTCATATCAAATTAGGTTTGATGAAAAATTTAGTGAAGGCAATGGACAGAAATGGAAGAGGTTTTATGTATTTGAAGGAAAAGTTCCCCAGAATTAGTGATGCAAAAATTAAAGAAGGAATTTTCATAGGACCACAAATAAGAGAACTAATAAAAGATGACAATTTTGAAGGACGGTTGAATGACTTAGAATAACATGCATGGATTTCTTTCAAGAATGTACTGACGCAATTTTTAGGCAACAACAAGTCTGACAACTACAGGGATCTAGTAAATCAGCTCCTGAAAGCATATGAACATTTAGGCTGCAATATGTCTCTCAAGATCCACTTTCTTCACTCTCACTTGGATTTCTTTCCAGAAAACCTGGGAGCCGTAAGCGATGAACATGGTGAACACTTTCATCAAGACTTTTCAAGCATGGAAAAAAGGTATCAAGGGAAGTGGAGCTCCAATATGTTATCAGATTACTGCTGGACTCTCAAAAGGGATGTTCCTGATACAAAGTACTCCAGGAAATCTTCAACTAACACCTTTTAGGTATGTTGAACATTGACTAATTTCTTTACTGTATGTTATTAATGTAAAATATTTACCTAGCTGTCACACGAAACCCTTACGTGATAGAGTAAAATGGGTGGCATTTTTGAATTCAGTGCAAAAAATACTATATAGATCAGCCAATAGTCTTACACAAAAAAAAGTTTTTTTTGTAGACTACTGTTCTTAGAAGTATTTTAGACACATTTTTGACACCACACACTAAACGTCCAGTTGTTTCATATACTTCATTTTCTAAAATACTCTTTATATATTATAGTAAAAAATAAAACCATAAAATAGTTTTTGTGATTTCCACTCGTCAATTTATTAAAATTATAAAACTATGACAGCTGTTTCGGCAACACAGTGCCTTCATCAGATGGTATAAGCTGACTAATTTTCGTACACACAATACAGAATATAAAATATAATACAAGTGCTGTTGTATAGAGAGCGATAGTAATCTCGTGTCAATAAGATTTATACACATTACACAAATATATAACATAACATATACCAAGTCTATTTATACAAATTAAGCAGAGGCGAGCTATTTAGATCTAACTGATCATTTAATGATACATTTAAATATTTGTGTTTATTAATTTCAAGGGTTTCTAATAAATCAAGCTTTGGACCCTTATCAGATAAATGTAAAATTTCAAAATTGTCATTATAACTATGGTCTTTTTCTAACAAGTGATTTGCATAATTTGATTTGCCATCATTATATCTAAAACTATAATTGTGACCATACATTCTTTTTTCGAAAGATCTACCTGTCTGTCCGATATACACTTTATTACAAGACCCACAGGATAATTTGTATACACCAGACTTTTGCAGTTTATCTGTTTTACTCTTATTATTTTTAATATATTTTCCCAAAGAAGACTGCGTCTTAAAAGCTATATTTACATTCCTTTGCGTGAAATATTTACCAATATTATCAGAAGCAGAACCTATGTAAGTGAGAGTGTGATATCTTTTAATCTGTGTTGAGGGAGGGTAAACTAGTTTTAAAGCTTGTGAATAAAATTTTTTGTTTAACAAGTGATCTATGAGGCTAGGTTGGTAACCATTGTTGACAGCTATTTGTTTAATAATGTTAAGTTCTGATTGGAAATTTGAGTCTGATAACGGAATACTAACTAGTCTGTGGATAAAACTGTGAAAAGCAGCCAATTTATGTGAGTATGGATGTGTGGAAGTAATGTGTATCGTCATATCTGTATGTGTAGGCTTATGAAAAATACCGAAGTCTAATTTATTATTGCATTTTGTTATTGTAAGGTCTAAAAAATTGATACTATTGTTATCTTCTAATTCTAAGGTAAAGCTAATATTTTTGTGTAAATTGTTAATAAAATTAAGAAAGATCTGTAATTGTCTACGTGTACCTAGAAAAATTGCTAAAATATCGTCCACATATCTATACCAAAAAATAAACAATTTGAAATAAGGGTGTGCTCTAATTTTAGTTTCTATGTAGTCCATAAAGATTTCAGCTGCCAAAAGGCTAAGTGGATTTCCCATTGCAAGCCCTTCTTTGCCAATATAGATCTTTCCATTAAATTCAAAGTAGTTTTGATTAAGGCAAACCTTCAGTAAATTCAAGATATCCTCTCTCATAAAGGGGTTATTACAATTTTCAATTAATAATTTTTCTACAATATCTATTACATCAGTCGGTGGAATACTCGGAAACAAATTTTTCACATCAAATGATAATAAAACAGCTTTGTCTGGGATATTTGAATCTTTAATTCTGTTAATTAAGTCTAGTGAATTTTTAATACTATGTGTTGACTGAAATTTGCATTGTGTTTGTATAATCTTAATTAGTCTTTTAGATAATTTAACAGAAGGAGCAGTTACATATGATACCACTGGTCTAATTGGATGGTTATCCTTATGCAATTTAATTAAAGAGTAAAGCTTTGGTGGCTGAGGATTCATTACTGATAAATAATCCAAATCTCGATTATCAAAGAAAGAACAATTCTTTATAGCCTGTTTAACAGCTATTTGAAATTTAAAAGTCGGGTTAGTATCAATGGGTTCAAAAGAGTTCAAACATTCAAGTGTCTTGTTTACATATTCGCCTTTGTCGATAGCAATAACAGTATTGCCCTTGTCAGCGCGGGTAAATATTATATTATTAACTACAGATTTTCTCTTAATTGAATTAATAGTTAGTCTATTTTTATTGTTAAATGGTAGAGTCTTAATTTGTTTCGCATAAAGAGAAGTTAATTTATCCGCTACAATGTATTTGTTCAATGGTATTGATTCGGAATTTTCATGAAATTTATTGTACTTATTACAAGCTAACTCACAATCCACACCTAAAATTTCAAACTCCTTTTTATAATTTGACGGTTGTATATTATATTTGAAACCCTTTTCGATCAGTTTAGTTTCAAAACTATTAAAAGTTACGTTGGTCAAATTCATAAAACGTTGATAAAATATATGGTTAGAAAATTTGTTATTATGCCCGCATTGTCTATTATAATAATTACCGCTATTACTAACCTTAAACATTTTGAACTTGTTTAACTTACGTAACTGATTTAAGTATTTATTATGAATAATTCTTTAAACATCATTTCGCACTTTACGGTCTAGCAAGTCAAATTCTATATTATGCAATCTACGTAATAATTCTGTATGTATAAACTTAAGGTAAATATTACAAACGTCTCTTTTATTGTATTGAATCTTCATGTCGTATAACATCCATTTTCTAATGCCAGCTTCAACCCCTTTTATCGCTGATAAACTTTTGTTGTTCGTCTTCAAACTCATGTAATGTGGTGTTAAGTTGTCCATTAAGCACTTTTTGAAGAACCAAATATTCTGCGATGTAATTTTTGTACAGAGTAACACTTTAAAATACCACAAGGCCAACATGCTAGTTGTAGCATCTTTCAAATAATTAATGCTTGATGCCTTTACTTGGTGAAAATCCATTGTAAATTATAGTAAAAAATAAAACCATAAAATAGTTTTTGTGATTTCCACTCGTCACCACCAAATACAAATACTCTTTGCAATTTGGTTACATTGGTGCAATACCTGTGCTCAAACATATCATCAAAATGTTACTACAAATGTTGGAGTAATACATTCTGACTTTCTGGAGTAGTTCAAGAGAACATCATAATAATTTGTGGCTGGCAACTCAGTTATACAAACATTTTTTCTAAATTTGAAATTAATATACAAATATCTGTGTTTACTTAATGGACGTGCTTAAAGAGTTACTTCATAAGTGAAGAAATATACAACTTCCAGTAAAGAAGAGTAAATTATGCAAAAGCAGCTATTAAAGTCACAGGTACCTTATTTACTAACAATTTTGTTCTGTATAATTTTTGTTTGGTTTAGCTATGTTAAAAATGATAGTGTGCAAAAACAAATGTGTAATGCACATGGAATTAGTACAATAAAAATAAATGCTTTACAAAAAAGAGAAACTGCATAAATTATTTTTGTAAAGAGCAACTGGTAAAGTGAATATCTAGTGCACTCTCTTTTACAGGATGGCTATGTTGGCAAATTTGTATTAAAAGAAAAAACTGGTTACCACCATTCATTTCATAACACCTGTAATTGGGCCTGGTCCGAGCCCAATAAATGACACCTAGAAACTACTACAGTAAACATGTCTGGGAGGGGACATAAACTCATAAAACCTTAAGAGATAGGTTGAACAGCAACCACTCCTGTTGAATAGTGTAAGAAAATTAAATGTTTTCCAAATCCGTATAAAGTTTCAATGTTACATACAAATTAACAAATACAAATTTGTTTATTCTAAAACCGAGTCGGCAGAGTTATATTTGGTCTTTTAAAGTATTACAATCTTTAACTGAAAGTAATTTCTACGTATCCATAAAAACTACTGTCACTAAGGATAATGTAGCCTACAACACCTTGGTAACTGACAACTTAATTCACACAAGCTTCCCAAATTTATTTCCTTCCAGTAATACGTTTACAAAGTAAATGCTTGAAGTATTTTATAAGTACTTTTTTGTTGTTTGCAGTGTAAACAATTAAGCTTTTAACCTCTTATCCAACATTCTAACCTCAAAAATCTAACGATTACTTATACGATTTACATGTCTCTTCTGCATCCAGCTACTAGTAATTGTGGTATACCGTAATTGTTCTCATTTAAAACTGAGGTATACCAAAACTGAAATATACTTATACTAAGTTATCTACATATAAAAGTTGATGTTAGTTTGTGCCAATTTTATACGTGACAGCTATTTGAGAAAGTTCGACACTATTTAAATATGTATGTCAATAGTGTAAAATAAATCAAGTAAAGCACTTCCCTTTTTCACCCCAATTAAAACAAAAATTAGGTATTTTATTCAAAAATTTTAAACTTCCTACCTTTCACCTATCCTTTGATTGTAGGCCTATTACACCATATGCGTGAGTGGTGAAACTTGAAGTCAAAGTTCAAAGGTAAGTTCAGCTACCGGGAGACGGCTTTAAAATAAACGATTCGAAATAACATCGTTTGCAAGTGTGCAGATTTACTTACATTACGTTCTTATCAACAACAGCCTTTATAACATAATTTCGCTTCTATTCAACTGCAGTCGGGGGCACGACATTCATCCCAATACACAGATATCATACAAACAAATTTCATAAAGACGCGGTTCCGCAAGACAAAAATTATACTGGTAATACTGGTATTTGCCTTCCTTATTACTTACACAAATTTTCGATACTTTGATTATGCGATAGTTGGCATCGATAGGCAATTAATATCGCATATAATTTTAGTTAGATAATAGAATATCTAACTATTGCTAATTTTAAGGCTAATTTAAATATCGGTATGGAGAACCATACATGACTTCCATATTCTAAGATTTATATTTAAAATCGATTTCGAAATGAAATATTTCCATAGAAACTACGTCTTTCTACTTATTGCTTCAGCATTAACCACAGTACTGTGGTCACTAACGTATACCACCTCATATTTTCGCACTCGATTTTCACCGATGATGGCAGTCGATGGCACAGCCGAAAAGACTGGTTTTACAGAAAACATTGGACTACGGCTAAAGAGACCGGGAAGCAATTTTAACAAAAAACTACTTCTTTGTTGCCGATAACGTAGTATACATACAAAAAATTCTACCCTCCAGCTTAAACTATAATTTTTAATAATAGGAAATTACCCCCACCCCGTTCACCAAACTTCTTCATTTATAGATATTTCATCTACGTTTCTACAGTGGATTACTATGAGCTTCTTATCAGGATACTTTATTTATAAAAATTAAGTACTTTACTCTTGTTAAATCATAAAATGTTTCAGGTAAACTACCCCTTTCTCTTAACCGATCTTCTCCAAAATCAACAGACCTTCCGTCCTCTACAATTCAGGGAAGCATGCAAAAAAATATTTGATTCTGTTTGAATGTGCGGCAGTTATCGTTCGTCATGGAAACATTTCTCTTGTTACAACATAAAATGTTGCAGGTAAACTACCCCTTTCCCTTTACCGATCTTCACCAAAATCAACAGACCTTGAGCTCTCAGCAACTCAGGAAAGGGTGCAAAAAATTATTTGATTCTCATTGAATTTTCGGCAGTTATCGTTCGTCATATAAAAAATGACCCTTGTTAAAACATAAAATGTTGCTGGTAAACTACCCCTTTCCCTTAACCGATCTTCACCAACACCAATAGGTATTGAGAACTCTACAATACAGGGCTGTATGCAAAACATCATTTGATTCTGTTTGAATTTGCGGCTGTTATCGTTTACTATAGGAAAATATCGGTATGGAGAACCATACATGACTTCCATATTCTAAGATTTATATTTAAAATCATTTTCAGCCAAACAGCCAGGCTGTGTCTTACCTGCCTTTTTATTGCTGTATTAAATGAAAAATATTATATTACATTAAAATGAAAAAATTATAATTTTATTGCCTGGCAACAAAATTATTTTATTTTTAACAATTACCATTGTTTCAAAAAGTTTAAATAAATTTTCAAGTACTTTACTCTTGTTAAAACGTAAAAGGTTGCAGGTAAACTACCCCTTCCCCTTAACCGATCTTCACCAAAATCGAAAGTCATTGAGACCTCTACAATTTAGGGACGTATGCAAAAAATTATTTGATTCTGTTTGAATTTGCGGCTGTTATCGTTTGCCATAGAAAATACGCTTGATAAAAAAACGTTGCAGGTAAACTACCCCTTCCCCTTAACCGATCTTCACCAAAAACAATAGGTCTTGAGTACTCTACAAATCAGGGCTGTATGCAAAACATTATTTGATTACATTTGAATTTGCGGCTGTTATCGTTTGCCATAGAAAATACCCTTGTTAAAAAAACGTTGCAGGTAAACTACCCCTTTCCCTCAACCGATCTTCACCAAAAACAGTAGGTCTTGAGAACTCTACAATTTAGGGCTGTATGCAAATAATCTTTTGATTCTAAATAATCTAAAAAATATACTTAAGCCACGAAAACCAATAACTTTGGAGGAATGTTCAGGAGTATATAGAATCCAGTGCAGTGAGTGCGATAAGTTCTATATCGGACAAACGGGGAGGAAATTTATCGAGAGATTTAAAGAACACCTACCAAAAAAGAAACCCCAAACCACCTCATCAAATTACGCACTCCACCTAATAAACGAAAACCATAATTACACCGGATTCAAAGAGAACATGGAGCCGATACATGTTTGTAATAAAGGTCATTTCCTGAATGCTTTAGAAGAGTTTGAGATATACAAGGCATCCAAAGTAAATAAAGAGCAGTTACTCAATGATCAGCTATCATTTAAATCCAATAAATTATATGATACCGCGTTGATGATAAGCAATGAAGCACGAACACGGGCTAGTTGACGATCGGAGGTCGACCGGTGCACTGAGTCGCTTTTAACGTGTTCATGTGTTTGTGTTATATGTTAATTTATTCAGTGATTTTTGTGCGTGTGTTTTTATGTATAAACATTTTAATCATTTCGACGACCCCTATGTATTAGGGGAATAATACATTTTTTACTGTACCTGAAGATGGGGATTTAGTCCCTGAAACATGTTGTATGAAAAAACTGAGACAGCATAGTGGATTATACAAGGTAAAAAATTCTTAAGTTAATCTTTTGATTCTGTTTGAATTTGCGGCTGTTATCGTTTGCCATATGAAATACCCTTGTTAAAACATAAAACGTTACAGGTAAACTACCCCTTTCCCTTAACCGATCTTCACTAAAAACAATAGGTCTTGAGTACTCTACAAATCAGGGCTGTATACAAAACAGTATTTGATTCTGTTTGAATTTGCGGCTGTTATCGTTTGCCATAGAAAATACCCTTGATAAAACAAAAAACGTGGCTGGTAAACTACCCCTTTCCCTCAACCGAACTTCACCAAAAACAATAAGTCTTGAGAACTCTACAATTTAGGGCTGTATGCAAATAATCTTTTGATTCTGTTTGAATTTGCGGCTGTTATCGTTTGCCATAGGAAATACCCTTGTTAAAACATAAAACGTTACAGGTAAACTACCCCTTTCCCTTAACCGATCTTCACCAAAATCAGCAGATCTTGAGAACTCTACAATTCAGGGCTGTATGCGAAACATTATTTGATTCTGTTTGAATTTCCGGCTGTTATCGTTTGCCAAACAAAATATCGGTATGGAGAACCATACATGACTTCCATATTCTAAGATTTATATTTAAAATCATTTTCAGCCAAACAGCCAGGCTGTGTCTTACCTGCCTTTTTATTGCTGTATTAAATGAAAAATATTATATTACATTAAAATGAAAAAATTATAATTTTATTGCCTGGCAACAAAATTATTTTATTTTTAACAATTACCATTGTTTCAAAAAGTTTAAATAAATTTTCAAGTACTTTACTCTTGTTAAAACGTAAAAGGTTGCAGGTAAACTACCCCTTCCCCTTAACCGATCTTCACCAAAATCGAAAGTCCTTGAGACCTCTACAATTCAGGGACGTATGCAAAACATTATTTGATTCTGTTTGAATTTGCGGCTGTTATCGTTTGCCATAGAAAATACCCTTGTTAAAAAAACGTTGCAGGTAAACTACCCCTTTCCCTCAACCGATCTTCACCAAAAACAATAGGTCTTGAGAACTCTACAATTTAGGGCTGTATGCAAATAATCTTTTGATTCTGTTTGAATTTGCGGCTGTTATCGTTTGCCATAGGAAATACCCTTGTTAAAACATAAAACGTTACAGGTAAACTACCCCTTTCCCTTAACCGATCTTCACCAAAAACAATAGGTCTTGAGTACTCTACAAATCAGGGCTGTATGCAAAACATTATTTGATTCTTTTTGAATTTGCGGCTGTTATAGTTTGCCATAGAAAATACCCTTGTTAAAAAAACGTTGCCGGTAAACTGCCCCTTTCCCTCAACCGAACTTCACCAAAAACAATAGGTCGCGAGTACTCTGCAAATCAGGGCTGTATGCAAAAAATTATTTGATTCTGTTTGAATTTGCGGCAGTTATCGTTTGCCATAAAAAAAAAATCTACAGACAGACAGACAGACACACAGACACACAGACAGACACACACACAGACACTTTTCGGAAAACGACTTTTTTTCATGTTTTGAGTGTAGTAGAATCAGAATCTGCAATAATCTCGAACACGATTTTTTTTGCCATCACCATACTTCTATTCCTTAAGGAATATGGAAGTAAAATATCGGTATGGAGAACCATACATGACTTCCATATTCTAAGATTTATATTTAAATCTTAATATCGCCTGCCAAGCGCGATATATTTTCTCTTATACATGATGTACATTAAAATGAAAAAATTTTAATTTTATTGCCTGGCAACAAAATTATTTTATTTTTAACAATTACCATTGTTTCAAAAAGTTTAAATAAATTTTCAAGTACTTTACTCTTGTTAAAACGTATAAGGTTGCAGGTAAACTACCCCTTCCCCTTAACCGATCTTCACCAAAATCGAAAGTCATTGAGACCTCTACAATTCAGGGACGTATGCAAAACATTATTTGATTCTGTTTGAATTTGCGGCTGTTATCGTTTGCCATAGAAAATACCCTTGTTAAAAAAACGTTGCAGGTAAACTACCCCTTTCCCTCAACCGATCTTCACCAAAAACAACAGGTCTTGAGAAATCTACAATTCAGGGCTGTATGCGAAACATTATTTGATTCTGTTTGAATTTGCGGCTATCGTTTGCCAAAAAAAAAAATTTCCCTTGATAAAAAAAACCGTTGCAGGTAAACTACCCCTTCCCCTCAACCGATCTTCACCAAAAACAATAGGTCGCGAGTACTCTACAAATCAGGGCTGTATGCAAAAAATTATTTGATTCTGTTTGAATTTGCGGCAGTTGTCGTTTGCCATAGAAAATACGCATGATAAAAAACGTTGCTGGTAAACTACCCCTTCCCCTCAACCGATCTTCACCAAAAACAATAGGTCTTGAGTACTCTACAAATCAGGGCTGTATGCAGAAAATTACTTGATTCTGTTTAAATTTGCGGCTGTTATCGTTTGCCATAGAAAATACCCTTGTTAAAAAAACGTTGTAGGTAAACTACCCCTTTCCCTTAACTGATCTTCACCAAAAACAAAAGATTTTGAGAACTCTACAATTTAGGGCTGTATGCAAATAATCTTTTCATTCTGTTTGAATTTGCGGCTGTTATCGTTTGCCATAGGAAATACCCTTGTTAAAACATAAAACGTTACTGGTAAACTACCCCTTTCCCTTAACCGATCTTCACCAAAAACAATAGGTCTTGAGAACTCTACAATTCAGGGCAGCATGCGAAACATTATTTGATTCTGTTTGAATTTGCGGCTGTTATCGTTTGCCAAACAAACAAAATTACCCTTGCCAAAAAAAAACCGTTGCAGGTAAACTACCCCTTTCCCTCAATCGATCTTCACCAAAAACAACAGGTCGCGAGAACTCTGCAAAACCGGGCTGTATGCAAAAAATTATTTGATTCTGTTTGAATTTGCGGCAGTTATCGTTTGCCATAGAAAAAAAATCTACAGACAGACAGACACACAGACAGACACTTTTCGGAAAACGACTTTTTTTCATGTTTTGAGTGTAGTAGAATCAGAATCTGCAATAATCTCGAACACGATTTTTTTTGCCATCACCATACTTCCATTCCTTAAGGAATATGGAAGTAACAAAATTACCCTTGCTAAAAAAAAACCGTTGAAGGTAAACTACCCCTTTCCCTCAACCGATCTTCACCAAAAACAATAGGTCGCGAGTACTCTGCAAATCAGGGTTGTATGCAAAAAATTATTTGATTCTGTTTGAATTTGCGGCAGTTATCGTTTGCCATAGAAAAAAAATCTACAGACAGACAGACAGACACACAGACACACAGACAGACAGACACACACACAGACACTTTTCGGAAAAAGACTTTTTTTCATGTTTTGAGTGTAGTAGAATCAGAATCTGCAATAATCTCGAACACGATTTTTTTTGCCATCACCATACTTCCATTCCTTAAGGAATATGGAAGTAAATATCGGTATGGAGAACCATACATGACTTCCATATTCTAAGACTTATAATCTGAAATATGCTTGCCTGCCAAGCACGATATATTTTCTAATATATACATAATTTACATTAAAATGAAAAAATTATAATTTTATTGCCTGGCAACAAAATTATTTTATTTATAACAATTACCATTGTTTGAAAAAGTTTAAATGAATTTTCAAGTACTTTACTCTTGTTAAAACGTAAAAGGTTGCAGGTAAACTACCCCTTCCCATTAACCGATCTTCACCAACATCTAACGGCCTTGAGTCCTCTACAATTCACTTACGTATGCAAAAAATTATTTGATTCTGTTTGAATTTGCGGCAGTTATCGTTTGCCATAGAAAATACGCTTTATAACAAACGTTGCAGGTAAACTACCCCTTCCCCTCAACCGATCTTCACCAAAAACAAAAGGTCTTGAGTACTCTACAAACCAGGGCTGTATGCAGAAAAATATTTGGTTATGTTTGAATTTGCGACTGTTATCGTTTGCCATAGAAAATAACCTTGTTAAAAAAACGTTGTTGGTAAACTACCCCTTTCCCTTAACCGATCTTCACCAAAAACAATAGGTCTTGAGAACTCTACAATTTAGGGCTGTATGCAAATAATCTTTTGATTCTGTTTGAATTTACGGCTGTTATCGTTTGCCATAGGAAATTCCCTTGTTAAAACAGAAAACGTTACAGGTAAACTACCCCTTTCCCTTAACCGATCTTCACCAAAATCAACAGATCTTAAGAACTCTACAATTAAGGGCTGTATGCGAAACATTATTTGATTCTGTTTGAATTTGCGGCTGTTATCGTTTGCCAAACAAACAAAATTACCCTTGCTAAAAAAAAACCGTTGCCGGTAAACTACCCCTTTCCCTCAACCGATCTTCACCAAAAACAATAGGTCGCGAGTACTCTGCAAATCAGGTCTGCATGCAAAAAATTATTTGATTCTGTTTGAATTTGCGGCAGTTATCGTTTGCCATAGAAAAAAAATCTACAGACAGACACACAGACAGACAGACAGACAGACAGACACACAGACAGACAGACAGACACACACACAGACACTTTTCGGAAAACGACTTTTTTTCATGTTTTGAGTGTAGTAGAATCAGAATCTGCAATAATCTCGAACACGATTTTTTTTGCCATCACCATACTTCCATTCCTTAAGGAATATGGAAGTAAAAATTACCCTTGATAAAAAACCGTTGCAGGTAAACTACCCCTTTCCCTTAACCGATCTTCACCAAAAACGACATGTCTTGGGTACGCTACAATTCAGGCCGGTATGCAAATAATTATTTGATTCTGTTTGAATTTGCGGCTGTTATCGTTTGCCATAGAAAACACCCTTGATAAAACATAAAACGTTGCTGGTAAACTACCCTATTCCATTAACCGATCTTCACCAAAAACAATAGGTCTTGAGAACTCTACAATTCAGGGCTGTATGCAAAACATTAGTATATTCTGTTTTAATGTACGGCAATTATCGTACGTCTTAAAAACGACAGGTCTTAGGTACTCTACAATTCAGGTCTGAATGCAAACAATTATTTGATTCTCTTTGAATTTACGGCAGTTATCGTTCGTCATAGAAAAAATATCCTTGTTAAAACATAAAACGTTGCCGGTAAACTACCACTTTCCGTTAACCGATCTTCAACAAAATCAACAGACCTTGAGTTCTGTATAATTAAAAAAGGTATGCAGAAGAGTAGTTGATTCTGTTTTAATGTACGGCAGTTATCGTTCGTCAAAAAAAAACTACCCTTGATAAAACATAAAATGTTGCTGGTAAACAACCCTATTCCCTTAACCGATCTTCACCAAAACAAACATGTCTTGAGAACTCTACATTTCAGGGCTGTATGCAAAATATTATATGATTTTGTTTGAATTTGCGGCTGTTATCGTTTGCCATATGAAATACCCTTGATAAAACAAAAAATGTGTCAGGTAAATTACCCCTTTCCCTTAACCGATCTTCACAAAAAAACAATAGGTCTTTAGTACTCAACAAAACAGGACTGTATGCAAAAACGTATTTGATTCTGTTTGAATTTGCGGCTCTTATCGTTTCCCATAGAAAATACCCTTTTAAAACATAAAACGTTGCAGGTAAACTACCCCTTTCCCTTAACCGATCTTCACCAACACCAATAGGTATTGAGAAATCTACAATACAGGGCTGTATGCAAAACATCATTTGATTCTGTTTCAATTTGCGGCTGTTATCGTTTACCATAGAAAATATCGGTATGGAGAACCATACATGACTTCCATATTCTAAGACTTATAATCTGAAATAAGCTTGCCTGCCAAGCACGATATATTTTCTAATATATACATAATTTACATTAAAATGAAAAAATTATAATTTTATTGCCTGGCAACAAAATTATTTTATTTTTAACAATTACCATTGTTTGGAAAATTTTAAATGAATTTTCAAGTACTTTACTCTTGTTAAAACGTAAAAGGTTGCTGGTAAACTACCCCTTCCCCTTAACCGATCTTCATCAAAATTTAAAGGCCTTGAGTCCTCTACAATTCACGTATGTATGCAAAAAATTATTTGATTCTGTTTGAATTTGCGGCAGTTATCGTTTGCCATAGAAAATACGCTTTATAACAAACGTTGCAGGTAAACTACCCCTTCCCCTCAACCGATCTTCACCAAAAACAAAGGGTCTTGAGTACTCTACAAACCAGTGCTGTATGGAGAAAATTATTTGATTATGTTTGAATTTGCGGCTGTTATCGTTTGGCATAGAAAATACCCTTGTTAAAAAAACTTTGCAGGTAAACTACCCCTTTCCCTCAACCGAGTTTCACCAAAAACAAGAGGTCTTGAGAACTCTACAACTTAGGGCTGTATGCAAATAATCTTTTGATTCTGTTTGAATTTGCGGCTGTTATCGTTTGCCATAGGAAATACCCTTGTTAAAACATAAAACGTTACAGGTAAACTACCCCTTTCCCTTAACCGATCTTCACCAAAATCAACAGATCTTGAGAACTCTACAATTAAGGGCTGTATGCGAAACATTATTTGATTCTGTTTGAATTTGCGGCTGTTATCGTTTGCCAAACAAACAAAATTACCCTTGCTAAAAAAAAACCGTTGCAGGTAAACTACCCCTTTCCCTCGACCGATCTTCACCAAAAACAATAGGTCGCGAGCACTCTGCAAATCAGGGCTGTATGCAAAAAATTATTTGATTCTGTTTGAATTTGCGGCAGTTATCGTTTGCCATAGAAAAAAATCTACAGACACACAGACAGACAGACAGACACACACACAGACAGACAGACAGAGAGACAGACACACAGACAGACAGACAGACACACACACAGACACTTTTCGGAAAACGACTTTTTTTCATGTTTTGAGTGTAGTAGAATCAGAATCTGCAATAATCTCGAATACGATTTTTTTTGCCATCACCATACTTCCATTCATTAAGGAATATGGAAGTAAAAAATTACCTCGATAAAAAACCGTTGCCGGTAAACTACCCCTTTCCCTTAACCGATCTATACCAAAAACGACAGGTCTTGAGAACTCAACAATTCAGGGCTGTATGCAAAATATTATATGATTTTGTTTGAATTTGCGGCTGTTATCGTTTGCCATACAAAATACCGTTGATAAAACAAAAAACGTGGCAGGTAAACTACCCCTTTCCCTTAAACGATCTTCACCAAAAACAATAGGTCTTTAGTACTCAAGAAAGCAGGGCTGTATGCAAAACCTTATTTGATCCTGTTTGAATTTGCGGCTGTTATCGTTTGCCATAGAAAAAAAATCTATAGACACACAGACACTTTTCGGAAAACGACTTTTTTTCATGTTTTGAGCGTAGTAGAATCAGAATCTGCAATAATCTCAAAAACGATTTTTTTTGCCATCACCATACTTCCATTCCTTACGGAATATGGAAGTAAAATAGCAAATTTCCAGAAACAGCCACTTTTGAGCTGATTTTACTTCCATATTCCTTAAGGAATGGAAGTATGGTGATGACAAAAAAAATCGTGTTCGAGATTATTGCAGATTCTGATTCTACTACACTCAAAACATGAAAAAAAGTCGTTTTCCGAAAAGTGTCTGTGTGTCTGTCTGTCTGTCTATCTGTCTGTCTGTCTGTGTCTGTAGATTTTTTTCTATGGCAAACGATAACAGCCGCAAATTCAAACAGAATCAAATAATTTTTTGCATACAGCCCTGATTTGCAGAGTACTCGCGACCTATTGTTTTTGGTGAAGATCGGTTAAGGGAAAGGGGTAGTTTACTAGCAACAGTTTTTTTTTATGAAGGATAATTTTGTTTGTTTGGCAAACGATAACAGCCGCAAATTCAAACATAATCAAATAATGTTTTGCATACTGCCCTGAATTATTGAGTTCTCAAGGCCTTTTGGTTTTAGTGAAGACCGGTTAAGGAAAAGGGGTAGTTTACCAGCAACGTTTTATGTTTTAAAAGGGTATTTTCTATGGCAAACGATACGAGCCGCAAATTCAAACAGAATCAAATACGTTTTTGCATACTGCCCAGATTTCTTGAGTACTAAAGACCTTTTGTTTTTGGTGAAGATCGTTTAAGGGAAGGGGGTAGTTTACCAGCCACGTTTTTTGTATTTCAAGGTTATTTTGTATGGCAAACTATAACAGCCGCAAATTCAAACAGAATCATATAATATTTTGCATACTGCCCTGAATTGTAGAGTTCTCAAGACCTATCGTTTTTGGTGAAGATCGGTTGAGGGAAAGGGGTAGTTTACCAGCAACGGTTTTTTTTTAGCAAGGGTAATTTTGTTTGTTTGGCAAACGATAACAGCCGCAAATTCAAACAGAATCAAAAGATTATTTGGATACAGCCAGGGAGGGAAAGGGGTAGTTTACCTGTAGCGTTTTTTTAACAAGGGTATTTTCTATGGCAAACGTTAAAAGCCGCAAATGTAAACAGAATCAAATAATGTTTTGCATACAGTCCTGAATTGTAGAGTGCTCAGGACGTATTGTTTTTGGTGAAGATCGGTTAAGGGAAAGGGGTAGTTTACCGGCAACGGTTTTTTATCAAGGGTAATTTTACTTCCATATTCCTTAAGGAATGGAAGTATGGTGATGGCAAAAAAAATCGTGTTTGAGATTATTGCAGATTCTGATTCTACTTCACTCAAAACATGAAAAAAAGTCGTTTTCCGAAAAGTGTCTGTGTGTGTGTCTGTCTGTCTGTCTGTGTGTCTGTGTGTGTCTGTAGATTTTTTTTCTATGGCAAACGATATCTGCCGCAAATTCAAACAGAATCAAATAATTTTTTGCATGCAGCCCTGACTTGCAGAGTACTCGCGACCTGTTGTTTTTGGTGAAGATCGGTTGATGGAAAGGGGTAGTTTACCAGCAACGGTTTTTTTTTAGCAAGGGTAATTTTGTTTGTTTGGCAAACGATAACAGCCGCAAATTCAAAAAGAATCAAATAATGTTTCGCATACAGCCCTGATTTGTAGAGTACTCAAGACCTATTGTTTTTGGTGAAGATCGGTTAAGGGGAAAGGGGTAGTTTACCTGCAACGTTTTTTTATCAAGCGTATTTTCTATGGCAAACGATAACAGCCGAAAATTCTAAACAGAATCAAATAATTTTTTGCATACGTCCCTGAATTGTAGATGCCTCAATGACTTTCGATTTTGGTGAAGATCGGTTAAGGGAAGGGGTAGTTAACCTGCAACCTTTTACGCTTTAACAAGAGTAAAGTACTTGAAAATTTATTTAAACTTTTTGAAACAATGGTAATTGTTAAAAATAAAATAATTTTGTTGCCAGCCAATAAAATTATAATTTTTTCATTTTAATGTAATATAATATTTTTCATTTAATACAGCAATAAAAAGGCAGGTAAGACACAGCCTGGCTGTTTGGCTGAAAATGATTTTAAATATAAATCTTAGAATATGGAAGTCATGTATGGTTCTCCATACCGATATTTACTTCCATATTCCTTAAAGAATGGAAGTATGGTGATGGCAAAAAAAAATCGTGTTCGAGATTATTGCAGATTCTGATTCTACTACACTCAAAACATGAAAAAAAGTCGTTTTCCGAAAAGTGTCTGTGTGTGTGTCTGTCTGTCTGTCTGTGTGTCTGTGTGTGTGTCTGTGTGTCTGTAGATTTTTTTTCTATGGCAAACGATAACTGCCGCAAATTCAAACAGAATCAAATAATTTTTTGCATGCAGCCCTGACTTGCAGAGTACTCGCGACCTGTTGTTTTTGGTGAAGATCGGTTGAGGGAAAGGGGTAGTTTACCAGCAACGGTTTTTTTTTAGCAAGGGTAATTTTGTTTGTTTGGCAAACGATAACAGCCGCAAATTCAAACAGAATCAAATAATGTTTCGCATACAGCCCTGAATTGTAGAGTTCTCTAGATCTTTTGATATTGGTGAAGATCGGTTATGGGAAAGGGGTAGTTTACCTGTAACGTTTTATGTTTTAACAAGGGTATTTCCTATGGCAAACGATAACAGCCGCAAATTCAAACAGAATCAAAAGATTATTTGCATACAGCCCTAAATTGTAGAGTTCTCAAGACCTGTTGTTTTTGGTGAAGTTCGGTTGAGGGAAAGGGGTAGTTTACCGGCAACGTTTTTTTAACTAGGGTATTTTATATGGCAAACGATAACAGCCGCAAATTCAAACAGAATCAAATAATGTTTTGCATACAGCCCCGATTTGTAGAGTACTCAAGACCAATTGTTTTTGGTGAAGATCGGTTAAGGGAAAGGGGTAGTTTGCCAGTAACGTTTTATGTTTTAACAAGGGTATTTCCTATGGCAAACGATAACAGCCGCAAATTCAAACAGAATCAAAAGATTATTTGCATACAGCCCTAAATTGTAGAGTTCTCAAGACCTATTGTTTTTGGTGAAGATCGGCTGAGGGAAAGGGGTAGCTTACCAGCAACGTTTTTTTAACAAGGGTATTTTCTATGGCAAACGATAACAGCCGCAAATTCAAACAGAATCAAATAATGTTTTGCATACAGCCCTGATTTGTAGAGTACTCAAGACCTATTGTTTTTGGTGAAGATCGGTTAAGGGGAAGGGGTAGTTTACCTGCAACGTTTTTTTATCAAGCGTATTTTATATGGCAAACGATAACAGCCGCAAATTCAAACAGAATCAAATAATTTTTTGCATACGTCCCTGAATTGTAGATGTCTCAATGACTTTCGATTTTGGTGAAGATCGGTTAAGGGAAGGGGTAGTTTACCTGCAACCTTTTACGCTTTAACAAGAGTAAAGTACTTGAAAATTTATTTAAACTTTTTGAAACAATGGTAATTGTTAAAAATAAAATAATTTTGTTGCCAGGCAATAAAATTATAATTTTTTCATTTTAATGTAATATAATATTTTTCATTTAATACAGCAATAAAAAGGCAGGTAAGACACAGCCTGGCTGTTTGGCTGAAAATGATTTTAAATATAAATCTTAGAATATGGAAGTCATGTATGGTTCTCCATACCGATATTTACTTCCATATTCCTTAAAGAATGGAAGTATGGTGATGGCAAAAAAAATCGTGTTCGAGATTATTGCAGATTCTGATTCTACTACACTTAAAACATGAAAAAAAGTCGGTTTCCGAAAAGTGTCTGTGTGTGTGTCTGTCTGTGTGTCTGTCTGTGTGTCTGTCTGTCTATGTGTCTGTGTCTGTAGATTTTTTTTCTATGGCAAACGATAACTGCCGCAAATTCAAACAGAATTAAATTTTTTTTGCATGCAGCCCTGACTTGCAGAGTACTCGCGACCTGTTGTTTTTGGTGAAGATCGGTTGAGGGAAAGGGGTAGTTTACCAGAAACGGTTTTTTTTTAGCAAGGGTAATTTTGTTTGTTTGGCAAACGATAACAGCCGCAAATTCAAACAGAATCATATAATGTTTCGCATGCAGCCCTAAATTTTAGAGTTCTCAAGATCTGTCGATTTTGGTGAAGATCGGTTAAGGGAAAGGGGTAGTTTACCTGTAACGTTTTATGTTTTAACAAGGGTATTTCCTATGGCAAACAATAACAGCCGCAAATTCAAACAGAATCAAAAGATTATTTGCATACAGCCCTAAATTGTAGAGTTCTCAAGACTTATTGTTTTTGGTGAAGATCGGTTGAGGGAAAGGGGTAGTTTACCGGCAACGTTTTTTTAACAAGGGTATTTTCTATGGCAAACGATAACAGCCGCAAATTTAAACAGAATCAAATAATGTTTTGCATACAGCCCTGATTTGTAGAGTACTCAAGACCTCTTGTTTTTGGTGAAGATCGGTTAAGGGGAAGGGGTAGTTTACCAGCAACGTTTTTTTATCAAGCGTATTTTTTATGGCAAACGATAACAGCCGCAAATTCAAACAGAATCAAATAATTTTGCATACGTCCCTGAGTTGTAGAGGTCTCAATGGCTTTCGATTTTGGTGAAGATCGGTTAAGGGGAAGGGGTAGTTTACCTGCAACCTTTTACGTTTTAACAAGAGTAAAGTACTTGAAAATTTATTTAAACTTTTTGAAACAATGGTAATTGTTAAAAATAAAATAATTTTGTTGCCAGGCAATAAAATTATAATTTTTTCATTTTAATGTAATATAATATTTTTCATTTAATACAGCAATAAAAAGGCAGGTAAGACACAGCCTGGATGTTTGGCTGAAAATGATTTTAAATATAAATCTTAGAATATGGAAGTCATGTATGGTTCTCCATACCTAATTTGTACTTCCATATTCCTTAAGGAATGGAAGTATGGTGATGGCAAAAAAAATCGCGTTCGATATTATTGCAGATTCTGATTCTACTACACTCAAAACATGAAAAAAAGTTGTTTTCCGAAAGTGTGTGTGTGTGTGTGTGTGTGTGTGTGTGTGTGTGTGTGTGTGTGTGTGTGTGTGTGTGTGTGTGTGTGTGTGTGTGTGTGTGTGTGTGTGTGTGTGTGTGTGTGTGTGTGTGTGTGTGTGTGTGTGTGTAGATTTTTTTTCTATGGCAAACGATAACTGCCGCAAATTCAAACAGAATCAAATAATTTTTTGCATACAGCCCTGATTTGTAGAGTACTCACGACCTATTGTTTTTGGTGAAGATCGGTTGAGGAAAGGGGTAGTTTACCTGCAACGGTTTTTTTTATCAAGGGAAATTTTTTTTGTTTGGCAAACGATAACAGCCGCAAATTCAAACAGAATTAAATAATGTTGCGTATACACCCCTGAATTGTAGATTTCTCAAGACCTATTGTTTTTGGTGAAGATCGGTTAAGGGAAAGGGGTAGTTTACCAGCAACGTTTTTTTATCAAGCGTATTTCCTATGGCAAACGATAACAGCCGCAAAATTCAAACAGAATCAAACGATTATTTGCATACAGCCCTAAATTGTAGAGTTCTTGAGACCTATTGTTTTTGGTGAAGATCGGTTAAAGGGAAGGGGAAGTTTACCGGCAACGTTTTATGTTTGAAAAGGGAATTTTCTATGGCAAATGATAAGAGCCGCAAATTCAAACAGAATCAAATACGTTTTTGCATACAGGCCTGATTTTTAGAGTACTCAGGACCTATTGTTTTTGGTGAAGATCGGGTAAGGGAAAGGGGGAGATTACTGGCCACGTTTTTTTGTTTTAACAACGGTATTTTTTATGGCAAACGATAACAGCCGCAAATTCAAACATAATAAAATAATGTCTTGCATACAGCCCTGATTTGAGAGTACTCAAGACCTATTGTTTTTGGTGAAGATCGGTTAAGGGGAAGGGTTAGTTTACCTGCAACGTTTTTTTATCAAGCGTATTTTCTATGGCAAACGATAACTGCCGCAAATTCAAACAGAATCAAATAATTTTTTGCATACGTCCCTGAATTGTAGAGGTCTCAAGGACGTTCGATTTTGGTGAAGATCGGTTAAGGGGAAGGGGTAGTTTACCAGCAACCTTTTACGTTTTAACAAGAGTAAAGTACTTGAATATTTATTTAAACTTTTTCAAACAATGGTAATTGTTAAAAATAAAATAATTTTGTTGCCAAGCAATAAAATTAAAATTTTTTCATTTTAATGTACATCATGTATAAGAGAAAATATATCGCGCTTGGCAGGCGATCTTAAGATTTAAATATAAATCTTAGAATATGGAAGTCATGTATGGTTCTCCATACCGATATTTTTACTTCCATATTCCTTAAGGAATGGAAGTATGGTGATGGCAAAAAAAATCGTGTTCGAGATTATTGCAGATTCTGATTTTACTATACTCAAAACATGAAAAAAAGTCGTTTTCCGAAAAGTGTCTGTGTGTGTGTCTGTCTGTCTGTCTGTGTGTGTGTCTATCTGTCTGTGTGTCTGTAGATTTTTTTTCTATGGCAAACGATAACTGCCGCAAATTCAAACAGAATCAAATAATTCTTTGCATGCAGCCCTGATTTGCAGAGTACTCGCGACCTATTGTTTTTGGTGAAGATCGGTTGAGGGAAAGGGGTAGTTTACCTGCAACGGTTTTTTTTTAGCAAGGGTAATTTTCTTTGTTTGGCAAACGATAACAGCCGCAAATGCAAACAGAATCAAATAATGTTTCGCATACAGCCCTCAATTGTAGAGTTCTCAAGACATTTTGATTTTGGTGAAGATCGGTTAAGGGAAACGGGTAGTTTACCTGTAACGTTTTATGTTTTAACAAGGGTATTTCCTATGGCAAACGATAACAGCCGCAAATTCAAACAGAATCAAATAATATTTTGCATACAGCTCTGATTTGTAGATTACTCAAGACCTGTTGTTTTTGGTGAAGATCGGTTAACGGAAAGGGGTAGTTTACCTGTAACGTTTTATGTTTTAACAAGGGTATTTCCTATGGCAAACGATAACAGCCGCAAATTCAAACAGAATCAAAAGATTATTTGCATACAGGCCTAAATTGTAGAGTTCTCAAGACCTATTGTTTTTGGTGAAGATCGGTTAAGGGAAAGGGGTAGTTTACCTGTAACGTTTTATGTTTTAACAAGGGTATTTCCTATGGCAAACGATAACAGCCGCAAATTCAAACAGAATCAAAAGATTATTTGCATACAGCCCTAAATTGTAGAGTTCTCAAGACCTATTGTTTTTGGTGAAGATCGGTTGAGGGAAAGGGGTAGTTTACCAGCAACGTTTTTTTAACAAGGGTATTTTCTATGGCAAACGATAACAGCCGCAAATTCAAACAGAATCAAATAATGTTTTGCATACAGCCCTGATTTGTAGAGTACTCAAGACCTGTTGTTTTTGGTGAAGATCGGTTAAGGGGAAGGGGTAGTTTACCTGCAACGTTTTTTTATCAAGCGTATTTTCTATGCCAAACGATAACAGCCGCAAATTCAAACAGAATCAAATAATTTTTTGCATACGTCCCTGAATTGTAGAGGTCTCAATGACTTTCGATTTTGTTGAAGATCAGTTAAGGGGAAGGGGTAGTTTACCTGCAACCTTTTACGTTTTAACAAGAGTAAAGTACTTGAAAATTTATTTAAACTTTTTGAAACAATGGTAATTGTTAAAAATAAAATAATTTTGTTGCCAGGCAATAAAATTATAATTTTTTAATTTTAATGTAATATAATATTTTTCATTTAATACAGCAATAAAAAGGCAGGTAAGACACAGCCTGGCTGTTTGGGTGAAAATGATTTTAAATATAAATCTTAGAATATGGAAGTCATGTATGGTTCTCCATACCGATATTTTCTATGGCAAACGATAACTGCCGCAAATTCAAACAGAATCAAATAAGTTTTTGCATACAGCCCTGATTTGCAGAGTACTCGCGACCTATTGTTTTTGGTGAAGATCGGTTGAGGGAAAGGGGTAGTTTACCGGCAACTGTTTTTTTTTAGCAAGGGTAATTTTGTTTGTTTGGCAAACGATATCAGCCCAAATTCAAACAGAATCAAATAATGTTTCGCATACAGCCCTGAATTGTAGAGTTCTCAAGGTCTGTTGATTTTGGTGAAGATCGGTTAAGGGAAAGGGGTAGTTTACCTGTAACGTTTTATGTTTTAACAAGGGTATTTTCCTATGGCAAACGATAACAGCCGCAAATTCAAACAGAATCAAAAGGTTATTTGCATACAGCCCTAAATTGTAGAGTTCTCAAGACCTATTGTTTTTGGTGAAGATCGGTTGAGGGAAAGGGGTAGTTTACCTGCAACGTTTTTTTAACAAGGGTATTTTCTATGGCAAACGATAACAGCCAGAAATTCAAACAGAATCAAATAATGTTTTGCATACGTCCCTGAATTGTAGAGGTCTCAATGACTTTCGATTTTGGTGAAGATCGGTTAAGAGGAAGGGGTAGTTTACCTGCAACCTTTTACGTTTTAACAAGGGTAAAGTACTTGAAAATTTATTTAAACTTTTTGAAACAATGGTAATTGTTAAAAATAAAATAATTTTGTTGCCAGGCAATAAAATTATAATTTTTTCATTTTAATGTAATATAATATTTTTCATTTAATACTGAAATAAAAAGGCAGGTAAGACACAGCCTGGCTGTTTGGCTGAAAATGATTTTAAATATAAATCTTAGAATATGGAAGTCATGTATGGTTCTCCATACCGATATTACTTCCATATTCCTTAAGGAATGGAAGTATGGTGATGGCAAAAAAAATCGTGTTCGAGATTATTGCATATTCTGATTGTACTACACTCAAAACATGAAAAAAAGTCGTTTTCCGAAAGTGTCTGTGTGTCTGTCTGTCTGTCTGTCTGTGTGTCTGTGTGTCTGTAGATTTTTTTTCTATGGCAAACGATAACTGCCGCAAATTCAAACAGAACCAAATACTTTTTTGCATGCAGCCCTGATTTGTAGAGTACTCGCGCCTATTATTTTTGGCGAAGATCGGTTGAGGGAAGGGGGTAGTTTACCTGCAACGGTTTTTTTTTATCAAGGGTAATTTTGTTTGTTTGGCAAACGATAACAGCCGCAAATTCAAACAGAATTAAATAATGTTTCGTATACAGCCCTGCATTGTTGAGTGCTCAAGACCTATTGTTTTTGGTGAAGATCGGTTAAGGGAAAGGGGTAGTTTACCTGTATCGTTTTATGTCTTAACAAGGGTATTTCCTATGGCAAACGATAACAGCCGTAAATTCAAACTGAATCAAACGAGTATTTGCATACAGCACTAAATTGTAGAGTTCTCAAGACCTATTGTTTTTGGTGAAGATCGGTTGAGGGAAAGGGGTAGTTTACCTGCAACGTTTTTTTAACAAGGGTATTTTCTATGGCAAACGATAACAGCCGCAAATTCAAACAGAATCAAACAATGTTTTGCATACAGTCCTGATTTGTAGAGTATTCAAGACCTGTTGTTTTTGGTGAAGATCGGTTAAGGGGTAGGGGTAGTTTACCTGCAACGTTTTTTTATCAAGCGTATTTTTTTCTATGGCAAACGATAACCGCCGCAAATTCAAACACAATCAAATAATTTTCTGCATCCAGCCCTGATTTGTAGAGTACTCAAGACCTATTGTTTTTGGTGAAGATCGGTTAAGGGAAAGGGGTAGTTTACCTGCAGCGTTTTTTTATCAAGGGTATTTTCTAAGGCAAACGATAATAGCGCAAATTCAAACAGAATCAAATAATGTTTAGCATGCAGCCCTGATTTGTAGCGTGCTCAGGACCTATTGTTTTTGTTGAAGATCGGTTAAGGGGAAGGGGTAGTTTACCTGCAACGTTTTTTTATCAAGCGTATTTTCTGTGACGAACGGTAACAGCCGCAAATTCAAACAGAGTCAAATAATTTTGCATACGTCCCTGAATTGTAGAGGTCTAAATGACTTTTGATTTTGGTGAAGATCGGTTAAGGGGAAGGCGTAGTTTACCTGCAACCTTTTACGTTTTAACAAGAGTAAAGTACTTGAAAATTTATTTAAACTTTTTGAAACAATGGTAATTGTTAAAAATAAAATAATTTTGTTGCCAGGCAATAAAATTATAATTTTTTCATTTTAATGTAATATAATATTTTTCATTTAATACAGCAATAAAAAGGCAGGTAACACACAGCCTGGCTGTTTGGCTGAAAATGATTTTAAATATAAATCTTAGAATATGGAAGTCATGTATGGTTCTCCATACCGATATTTTCCTATAGTAAACGATAACAGCCGCAAATTCAAACAGAATCAAATGATGTTTTGCATACAGCCCTGTATTGTAGAGTTCTCAATACGCATTGGTGTTGGTGAAGATCGGTTAAGGGAATAGGGTTGTTTACCAGCAACATTTTATGTTTTATCAAGGGTAATTTTTTTTGACGAACGATAACTGCCGTACATTAAAACAGAATCAACTACTCTGCTGCATACCTTTTTGAATTATACAGAACTCAAGGTCTGTTGATTTTGTTGAAGATCGGTTAACGGAAAGGGGTAGTTTACCGGCAACGTTTTATGTTTTAACAAGGGTATTTTTTCTATGACGAACGATAACTGCCGTAAATTCAAAGAGAATCAAATAATTGTTTGCATACAGGCCTTATTTGTAGAGTACCTACGACCTGTCGTTTTTGGTGAAGATCGGTTAAAGGAAAGGGGTAGTTTACCTGCAACGGTTTTTTATCAAGGGTAATTTTTTCCTATAGTAAACGATAACAGCCGCAAATTCAAACAGAATCAAATGATGTTTTCCATACAGCCCTGTATTGTAGAGTTCTCAATACGTATTGGTGTTGGTGAAGATCGGTTAAGGGAAAGGGGTAGTTTACCAGCAACCTTTTATATTTTAACAAGGGTAATTTTTTATATGACGAACGGTAACTGCCGTAAATTCAAACAGAATCAACTAGGTTTTTGCATACCTTTTTGAACTAAAGAGAACTCAAGGTCTGTTGATTTTGTTGAAGATTGGATAAGGGAAGGGGTAGTTTATCAGCAACGTTTTATGTTTTAAAAAGGGTAATTTTTTTATGACGAACGATTACTGCCGAAAATTCAATGAGAATCAAATAATTTTTTGCACCCCCTGAGTTGCAGAGAGCTCAAGGTCTATTGATTTTGGTGAAGATCGGTTAAGGGAAAGGGGTTGTTTACCTGCAACATTTTATGTTGTAACAAGAGAAATGTTTCAATGACAAACGATAACTGCCGCACATTCAAACAGAATCAAATATTTTTTTGCATGCTTCGCTGAATTGTAGAGGACGGAAGGTCTGTTGATTTTGGAGAAGATCGGTTAAGAGAAAGGGGTAGTTTACCTGAAACATTTTATAATTTAACAAGAGTAAAGTACTTAATTTTTATAATTAAAGTATCCTGATAAGAAGCTCATAGTAATCCACTGTAGAAACGTAGATGAAATATCTATAAATGAAGAAGTTAGGTGAACGGGGTGGGGGTAATTTTCTATTATTAAAAATTATAGTTGAAGGTGGAGGGGAGAATTTTTTATATGTGTACTACGTTATCGGCAACAAAGAATTAGTTTTTTGTTAAAATTGCTTCCCGGGCTCTTTAGCCGTAGTCCAATGTTTTCTGCAAAACCAGACTTTTCGGCAGTGCCATCGACTGCCATCATCGGTGAAAATCGAGTGCGAAAACGTGAGGTGGTATACGTTAGTGACCACAGTACTGTGGTTAATGCTGAAGCAATAAGTAGAAAGACGTAGTTTCTATGGAAATATTTCAGTTCGAATATGATTTTAAATATAAATCTTAGAAAATGGAAGTCATGTATGGTTCTCCATACCGATATTTACTTCCATGTTCCTTAAGGAAATGGAAGTATGGTGATGGCAAAAAAAATCGTGTTCGAGATTATTGCAGAATATGATTGTACTACACTCAAAACATGAAAAAAAGTCATTTTTCGAAAAGTGTCTGTGTGTGTGTGTCTGTAATTTTTTTCTATTGCAAACGATACAACCGCAAATTCAAACAGAATCAAATAATTTTTTGCATGCAGCTCTGATTTGCAGAGTACTCGCGACCAATTGTTTTTGGTGAAGATCGGTTGAGGGAAAGGGGTAGTTTACCAGCAACGGTTTTTTTTTATCAAGGGTAATTTTGTTTGTTGGCAAACGATAACAGCCGCACATTCAAACATAATCAAATACGTTTTTGCATACAGCCCTGATTTCTAGAGTACTAAACACCTATTGTTTTATGGTGAAGATCGTTTATTTGAAAGGGGTAGTTTACCTGCCACGTTTTTTGTTTTATCAAGGGTATTTTGTATGGCAAACGATAACAGCCGCAAATTGAAACGAAATCATATAATATTTTGCATACAACCCTGAATTGCAGAGTTCTCAAGACCTTTTGCTTTTGGTGAAGATCGGTTAAGGGAAAGGGGTAGTTTACCAGCAACATTTTATGTTTTAAAAGGGTATTTCCTATGGCAAACGATAAGAGCCGCAAATTCAAACAGAATCAAATACGTTTTTGCATACAGCCCTGATTTCTTGAGTACTAAAGACCTTTTGTTTTCGGTGAAGATCGTTTAAGGGAAAGGGGTAGGTTACCAGCCACGTTTTTTGTTTTATCAAGGGTATTTTGTATGGCAAACGATAACAGCCGCAAATTCAAACAGAATCATATAATATTTTGCAAACTGCCCTGAATTGTAGAGTTCTCAAGACCTTTCGTTTTTGGTGAAGATCGGTTAAGGGAAAGGGGTAGATTACCGGCAACGGTTTTTTATCAAGAGTAATTTTACTTCCCATGTTCCTTAAGGAAATGGAAGTATGGTGATGGCAAAAAAAATCGTGTTCGAGATTATTGCAGATTCTGATTGTACTACACTCAAAATATGAAAAAAAGTCGTTTTTAGAAAAGTGTCTGTGTGTGTGTCTGTCTGTGTGTCTGTGTGTCTATAGATTTTTTTTTATGGCAAACGATAACAGCCGCAAATTCAAACAGAATCAAATAATTTTTTGCATGCAGCCCTGATTTGTAGAGTACTCGCGACCTATTGTTTTTGGTGAAGATCGGTTAAGGGAAAGGGATAGTTTACCTGCAACGGTTTTTTTTTATCAAGGGCAACTTTGTTTGTTTGGCAAACGATAACAGCCACAAATTCAAACAGAATCAAGTAATGTTTCGCATACTGCCCTGAATTGTAGAGTTCTCAAGACCTGTCGTTTTTGGTTAAGATCGGTTAAGGGAAAGGGGTAGTTTACCAGCAACGGTTTTTTATCAAGGGTAATTTTTTTCTATGGTAAACGGGTAAACGATAACAGCCGCAATTTCAAACAGCATCAAATGATGTTTTGCATACAGCCCTGTATTGTAGAGTTCTCAATACCTATTGGTGTTGGTGAAGATCGGTTAAGGGAAAGGGGTAGTTTAACCTGCAACGTTTTATGTTTTAAAAGGGTATTTTCTATGGCAAACGATAAGAGCCGCAAATTCAAACAGAATCAAATACATTTCTGCATACAGCCCTGTTTTGTTGAGTACTAAAGACCTATTGTTTTTGGTGAAGATCGGTTAAGGGAAAGGGGTAGTTTACCAGACACGTTTTTTGTTTTATGAAGGGTATTTTATATGGCAAACGATAACAGCCGCAAATTCAAACAGAATCATATAATATTTTGCATACAGCCCTGAAATGTAGAGATCTCAAGACCTGTTGGTTTTGGTGAAGATCGGTTAAGGGAATAGGGTTGTTTACCAGCAACATTTTATGTTTTATCAAGGATAATTTATTTTGACGAACGATAACTGCCGTACATTAAAACAGAATCAACTACTCTGCTGCATACCTTTTTGAATTATACAGAACTCAAGGTCTGTTGATTTTGTTGAAGATCGGTTAACGGAAAGGGGGAGTTTACCGGCAACGTTTTATGTTTTAACAATGGAATTTTTTTTATGACGAACGATAACTGCCGTAAATTCAAAGAGAATCAAATAATTGTTTGCATACAGGCTTGAATTGTAGAGTACCTAAGACCTGTCGTTTTTGGTGAAGATCGGTTAAGGGAAAGGGGTAGTTTACCAGCAACATTTTATGTTTTAACAAGGGTAATTTTTTATATGACGTACGGTAACTGCCGTAAATTCAAACAGAATCAACTAGGTTTTTGCATACCTTTTTGAACTAAAGAGAACTCAAGGTCTGTTGATTTTGTTGAAGATTGGTCATGAGAAGGGGTAGTTTATCAGCAACGTTTTATGTTTTAAAAAGGGTAATTTTTTTATGACGAACGATAACTGCCGAAAATTCAATGAGAATCAAATAATTTTTTGCACCCCCTGAGTTGCAGAGAGCTCAAGGTCTATTGATTTGGGTGAAGATCGGTTAAGGGAAAGGGGTAGTTTACCTGCAACATTTTATGTTGTAACAAGAGAAATGTTTCAATGACGAACGATAACTGCCGCACATTCAAACAGAATCAAATATTTTTTTGCATTCTTCGCTGAATTGTAGAGGATGGAAGGTCTGTTGATTTTGGAGAAGATCGGTTAAGAGAAAGGGGTAGCTTACCTGAAACATTTTATGATTTAACAATTAGTAAAGTACTTAATTTTTATAAATAAAGTATCTTGATAAGAAGCTCATAGTAATCCACTGTAGAAACGTAGATGAAATATCTATAAATGAAGAAGTTAGGTGAACGGGGTGGGGGTAATTTTCTATTATTAAAAATTATAGTTGAAGGTGGAGGGGAGAATTTTTTATATGTGTACTACGTTATCGGCAACAAAGAATTAGTTTTTTGTTAAAATTGCTTCCCGGGCTCTTTAGCCGTAGTCCAATGTTTTCTGCAAAACCAGACTTTTCGGCAGTGCCATCGACTGCCATCATCGGTGAAAATCGAGTGCGAAAACGTGAGGTGGTATACGTTAGTGACCACAGTACTGTGGTTAATGCTGAAGCAATAAGTAGAAAGACGTAGTTTCTATGGAAATATTTCATTTCGAATATGATTTTAAATATAAATCTTAGAACATGGAAGTCATGTATGGTTCTCCATACCGATATTTACTTCCATGTTCCTTAAGGAAATGGAAGTATGGTGATGGCAAAAAAAATCGTGTTCGAGATTATTGCAGAATATGATTGTACTACACTCAAATCATGAAAAAAAGTCATTTTTCGAAAAGTGTCTGTGTGTCTATAGATTTTTTTCTATGGCAAATGATAACAGCCGCAAATTCAAACAGAATCAAATAATTTTTTGCATGCAGATCTGATTTGTAGAGTAACCGCGACCTGTTGTTTTTGGTGAAGATCGGTTGAGGGAAACGGGTAGTTTACCAGCAACAGTTTTTTTTTATCAAGGGTAATTTTGTTTGTTGGCAAACGATAACAGCCGCACATTCAAACATAATCAAATACTTTTTTGCATACATCCCTGATTTCTAGAGTACTAAAGACCTATTGTTTTATGGTGAAGATCGTTTATTTGAAAGGGGTAGTTTACCTGCCACGTTTTTTGTTTTATCAAGGGTATTTTGTATGGCAAACGATAACAGCCGCAAATTGAAACGAAATCATATAATATTTTGCATACAGCCCTGAATTGCAGAGTTCTCAAGACCTTTCGTTTTTGGTGAAGATCGGTTGAGGGAAAGGGGTAGTTTACCGGCAACGGTTTTTTTTATCAAGGGACATTTTTTTTTTTGGCAAACGATAACAGCCGCAAATTCAAACAGAATTAAATAATGTTTCGTATACAGCCCTGAATTGTAGAGTTCTCAAGACCTATTGTTTTTGGTGAAGATCGGTTAAGGGAAAGGGGTAGTTTACCAGCAACGTTTTATGTTTTAACAAGGGTGTTTCCTATGGCAAACGATAACAGCCGCAAATTCAAACAGAATCAAAAGATTATTTGCATACAGCCCTAAGTTGTAGAGTTCTCAATACCTATTGGTGTTGGTGAAGATCGGTGAAGGGAAAGGGGTAGTTTAACCTGCAACGTTTTATGTTTTAAAAGGGTATTTTCTATGGCAAACGATAACAGCCGCAAATTCAAACAGAATCAAATACGTTTCTGCATACAGCCCTGTTTTGTTGAGTACTAAAGACCTATTATTTTTGGTGAAGATCGGTTAACGGAAAGGGGTAGTTTACCAGACACGTTTTTTGTTTTATCAAGGGTATTTTATATGGCAAACGATAACAGCCGCAAATTCAAACAGAATCATATAATATTTTGCATACAGCCCTGAAATGTAGAGTTCTCAAGACCTATTTGTTTTGGTGAAGATCGGTAAAAGGGAATAGGGTTGTTTACCAGCAACATTTTATGTTTTATCAAGGGTATTTTTTTTTTGACGAACGATAACTGCCGTACATTAAAACAGAATCAACTACTCTGCTGCATACCTTTTTGAATTATACAGAACTCAACGTCTGTTGAGTTTGTTGAAGATCGGTTAACGGAGAGAGGTAGTTTACCGGCAAAGTTTTATTTTTTCTATGACGAACGATACTGCCGTAAATTCAAAGAGAATCAAATAATTGTTTGCATACAGGCCTGAATTGTAGAGTACCTAAGACCTGTCGTTTTCGGTGAAGATCGGTTAAGGGAAAGGGGTAGTTTACCTGCAACGGTTTTTTATCAAGGTAATTTTTTTCTATAGTAAACGATAACAGCCGCAAATTCAAACAGAATCAAATGATGTTTTGCATACAGCCCTGTATTGTAGAGTTCTCAATACGTATTGGTGTTGGTGAAGATCGGTTAAGAGAAAGCGGTAGTTTACCAGCAACATTTTATGTTTTATCAAGGGTAATTTTTTATATGACGAACGGTAACTGCCGTAAATTCAAACAGAATCAACTAGGTTTTTGCATACCTTTTTGAACTAAAGAGAACTCAAGGTCTGTTGATTTTGTTGAAGATTGGTTAAGGGAAGGGGTAGTTTATCAGCAACGTTTTATGTTTTAAAAAGGCTAATTTTTTTATGACGAACGATAACTGCCGAAAATTCAATGAGAATCAAATAATTTTTTGCACCCCCTGAGTTGCAGAGAGCTCAAGGTCTATTGATTTGGGTGAAGATCGGTTAAGGGAAAGGGGTAGTTTACCTGCAACATTTTATGTTGTAACAAGAGAAATGTTTCAATGACGAACGATAACTGCCGCACATTCAAACAGAATCAAATATTTGTTTGCATGCTTCGCTGAATTGTAGAGGAAGGAAGGTCTGTTGATTTTGGAGAAGATCGGTTAAGAGAAAGGGGTAGTTTACCTGAAACATTTTATGATTTAACAAGAGTAAAGTACTTAATTTTTATAAATAAAGTATCCTGATAAGAAGCTCATAGTAATCCACTGTAGAAACGTAGATGAAATATCTATAAATGAAGAAGTTAGGTGAACGGGGTGGGGGTAATTTTCTATTATTAAAAATTATAGTTGAAGGTGGAGGGGAGAATTTTTTATATGTGTACTACGTTATCGGCAACAAAGAATTAGTTTTTTGTTAAAATTGCTTCCCGGGCTCTTTAGCCGTAGTCCAATGTTTTCTGCAAAACCAGACTTTTCGGCAGTGCCATCGACTGCCATCATCGGTGAAAATCGAGTGCGAAAACGTGAGGTGGTATACGTTAGTGACCACAGTACTGTGGTTAATGCTGAAGCAATAAGTAGAAAGACGTAGTTTCTATGGAAATATTTCAGTTCGAATATGATTTTAAATATAAATCTTAGAAAATGGAAGTCATGTATGGTTCTCCATACCGATATTTACTTCCATGTTCCTTAAGGAAATGGAAGTATGGTGATGGCAAAAAAAATCGTGTTCGAGATTATTGCAGAATATGATTGTACTACACTCAAAACATGAAAAAAAGTCATTTTTCGAAAAGTGTCTGTGTGTGTGTGTCTGTAATTTTTTTCTATTGCAAACGATACAACCGCAAATTCAAACAGAATCAAATAATTTTTTGCATGCAGCTCTGATTTGCAGAGTACTCGCGACCAATTGTTTTTGGTGAAGATCGGTTGAGGGAAAGGGGTAGTTTACCAGCAACGGTTTTTTTTTATCAAGGGTAATTTTGTTTGTTGGCAAACGATAACAGCCGCACATTCAAACATAATCAAATACGTTTTTGCATACAGCCCTGATTTCTAGAGTACTAAACACCTATTGTTTTATGGTGAAGATCGTTTATTTGAAAGGGGTAGTTTACCTGCCACGTTTTTTGTTTTATCAAGGGTATTTTGTATGGCAAACGATAACAGCCGCAAATTGAAACGAAATCATATAATATTTTGCATACAACCCTGAATTGCAGAGTTCTCAAGACCTTTTGCTTTTGGTGAAGATCGGTTAAGGGAAAGGGGTAGTTTACCAGCAACATTTTATGTTTTAAAAGGGTATTTCCTATGGCAAACGATAAGAGCCGCAAATTCAAACAGAATCAAATACGTTTTTGCATACAGCCCTGATTTCTTGAGTACTAAAGACCTTTTGTTTTCGGTGAAGATCGTTTAAGGGAAAGGGGTAGGTTACCAGCCACGTTTTTTGTTTTATCAAGGGTATTTTGTATGGCAAACGATAACAGCCGCAAATTCAAACAGAATCATATAATATTTTGCAAACTGCCCTGAATTGTAGAGTTCTCAAGACCTTTCGTTTTTGGTGAAGATCGGTTAAGGGAAAGGGGTAGATTACCGGCAACGGTTTTTTATCAAGAGTAATTTTACTTCCCATGTTCCTTAAGGAAATGGAAGTATGGTGATGGCAAAAAAAATCGTGTTCGAGATTATTGCAGATTCTGATTGTACTACACTCAAAATATGAAAAAAAGTCGTTTTTAGAAAAGTGTCTGTGTGTGTGTCTGTCTGTGTGTCTGTGTGTCTATAGATTTTTTTTTATGGCAAACGATAACAGCCGCAAATTCAAACAGAATCAAATAATTTTTTGCATGCAGCCCTGATTTGTAGAGTACTCGCGACCTATTGTTTTTGGTGAAGATCGGTTAAGGGAAAGGGATAGTTTACCTGCAACGGTTTTTTTTTATCAAGGGCAACTTTGTTTGTTTGGCAAACGATAACAGCCACAAATTCAAACAGAATCAAGTAATGTTTCGCATACTGCCCTGAATTGTAGAGTTCTCAAGACCTGTCGTTTTTGGTTAAGATCGGTTAAGGGAAAGGGGTAGTTTACCAGCAACGGTTTTTTATCAAGGGTAATTTTTTTCTATGGTAAACGGGTAAACGATAACAGCCGCAATTTCAAACAGCATCAAATGATGTTTTGCATACAGCCCTGTATTGTAGAGTTCTCAATACCTATTGGTGTTGGTGAAGATCGGTTAAGGGAAAGGGGTAGTTTAACCTGCAACGTTTTATGTTTTAAAAGGGTATTTTCTATGGCAAACGATAAGAGCCGCAAATTCAAACAGAATCAAATACATTTCTGCATACAGCCCTGTTTTGTTGAGTACTAAAGACCTATTGTTTTTGGTGAAGATCGGTTAAGGGAAAGGGGTAGTTTACCAGACACGTTTTTTGTTTTATGAAGGGTATTTTATATGGCAAACGATAACAGCCGCAAATTCAAACAGAATCATATAATATTTTGCATACAGCCCTGAAATGTAGAGATCTCAAGACCTGTTGGTTTTGGTGAAGATCGGTTAAGGGAATAGGGTTGTTTACCAGCAACATTTTATGTTTTATCAAGGATAATTTATTTTGACGAACGATAACTGCCGTACATTAAAACAGAATCAACTACTCTGCTGCATACCTTTTTGAATTATACAGAACTCAAGGTCTGTTGATTTTGTTGAAGATCGGTTAACGGAAAGGGGGAGTTTACCGGCAACGTTTTATGTTTTAACAATGGAATTTTTTTTATGACGAACGATAACTGCCGTAAATTCAAAGAGAATCAAATAATTGTTTGCATACAGGCTTGAATTGTAGAGTACCTAAGACCTGTCGTTTTTGGTGAAGATCGGTTAAGGGAAAGGGGTAGTTTACCAGCAACATTTTATGTTTTAACAAGGGTAATTTTTTATATGACGTACGGTAACTGCCGTAAATTCAAACAGAATCAACTAGGTTTTTGCATACCTTTTTGAACTAAAGAGAACTCAAGGTCTGTTGATTTTGTTGAAGATTGGTCATGAGAAGGGGTAGTTTATCAGCAACGTTTTATGTTTTAAAAAGGGTAATTTTTTTATGACGAACGATAACTGCCGAAAATTCAATGAGAATCAAATAATTTTTTGCACCCCCTGAGTTGCAGAGAGCTCAAGGTCTATTGATTTTGGTGAAGATCGGTTAAGGGAAAGGGGTAGTTTACCTGCAACATTTTATGTTGTAACAAGAGAAATGTTTCAATGACGAACGATAACTGCCGCACATTCAAACAGAATCAAATATTTTTTTGCATTCTTCGCTGAATTGTAGAGGATGGAAGGTCTGTTGATTTTGGAGAAGATCGGTTAAGAGAAAGGGGTAGCTTACCTGAAACATTTTATGATTTAACAATTAGTAAAGTACTTAATTTTTATAAATAAAGTATCTTGATAAGAAGCTCATAGTAATCCACTGTAGAAACGTAGATGAAATATCTATAAATGAAGAAGTTAGGTGAACGGGGTGGGGGTAATTTTCTATTATTAAAAATTATAGTTGAAGGTGGAGGGGAGAATTTTTTATATGTGTACTACGTTATCGGCAACAAAGAATTAGTTTTTTGTTAAAATTGCTTCCCGGGCTCTTTAGCCGTAGTCCAATGTTTTCTGCAAAACCAGACTTTTCGGCAGTGCCATCGACTGCCATCATCGGTGAAAATCGAGTGCGAAAACGTGAGGTGGTATACGTTAGTGACCACAGTACTGTGGTTAATGCTGAAGCAATAAGTAGAAAGACGTAGTTTCTATGGAAATATTTCATTTCGAATATGATTTTAAATATAAATCTTAGAACATGGAAGTCATGTATGGTTCTCCATACCGATATTTACTTCCATGTTCCTTAAGGAAATGGAAGTATGGTGATGGCAAAAAAAATCGTGTTCGAGATTATTGCAGAATATGATTGTACTACACTCAAATCATGAAAAAAAGTCATTTTTCGAAAAGTGTCTGTGTGTCTATAGATTTTTTTCTATGGCAAATGATAACAGCCGCAAATTCAAACAGAATCAAATAATTTTTTGCATGCAGATCTGATTTGTAGAGTAACCGCGACCTGTTGTTTTTGGTGAAGATCGGTTGAGGGAAACGGGTAGTTTACCAGCAACAGTTTTTTTTTATCAAGGGTAATTTTGTTTGTTGGCAAACGATAACAGCCGCACATTCAAACATAATCAAATACTTTTTTGCATACATCCCTGATTTCTAGAGTACTAAAGACCTATTGTTTTATGGTGAAGATCGTTTATTTGAAAGGGGTAGTTTACCTGCCACGTTTTTTGTTTTATCAAGGGTATTTTGTATGGCAAACGATAACAGCCGCAAATTGAAACGAAATCATATAATATTTTGCATACAGCCCTGAATTGCAGAGTTCTCAAGACCTTTCGTTTTTGGTGAAGATCGGTTGAGGGAAAGGGGTAGTTTACCGGCAACGGTTTTTTTTATCAAGGGACATTTTTTTTTTTGGCAAACGATAACAGCCGCAAATTCAAACAGAATTAAATAATGTTTCGTATACAGCCCTGAATTGTAGAGTTCTCAAGACCTATTGTTTTTGGTGAAGATCGGTTAAGGGAAAGGGGTAGTTTACCAGCAACGTTTTATGTTTTAACAAGGGTGTTTCCTATGGCAAACGATAACAGCCGCAAATTCAAACAGAATCAAAAGATTATTTGCATACAGCCCTAAGTTGTAGAGTTCTCAATACCTATTGGTGTTGGTGAAGATCGGTGAAGGGAAAGGGGTAGTTTAACCTGCAACGTTTTATGTTTTAAAAGGGTATTTTCTATGGCAAACGATAACAGCCGCAAATTCAAACAGAATCAAATACGTTTCTGCATACAGCCCTGTTTTGTTGAGTACTAAAGACCTATTATTTTTGGTGAAGATCGGTTAACGGAAAGGGGTAGTTTACCAGACACGTTTTTTGTTTTATCAAGGGTATTTTATATGGCAAACGATAACAGCCGCAAATTCAAACAGAATCATATAATATTTTGCATACAGCCCTGAAATGTAGAGTTCTCAAGACCTATTTGTTTTGGTGAAGATCGGTAAAAGGGAATAGGGTTGTTTACCAGCAACATTTTATGTTTTATCAAGGGTATTTTTTTTTTGACGAACGATAACTGCCGTACATTAAAACAGAATCAACTACTCTGCTGCATACCTTTTTGAATTATACAGAACTCAACGTCTGTTGAGTTTGTTGAAGATCGGTTAACGGAGAGAGGTAGTTTACCGGCAAAGTTTTATTTTTTCTATGACGAACGATACTGCCGTAAATTCAAAGAGAATCAAATAATTGTTTGCATACAGGCCTGAATTGTAGAGTACCTAAGACCTGTCGTTTTCGGTGAAGATCGGTTAAGGGAAAGGGGTAGTTTACCTGCAACGGTTTTTTATCAAGGTAATTTTTTTCTATAGTAAACGATAACAGCCGCAAATTCAAACAGAATCAAATGATGTTTTGCATACAGCCCTGTATTGTAGAGTTCTCAATACGTATTGGTGTTGGTGAAGATCGGTTAAGAGAAAGCGGTAGTTTACCAGCAACATTTTATGTTTTATCAAGGGTAATTTTTTATATGACGAACGGTAACTGCCGTAAATTCAAACAGAATCAACTAGGTTTTTGCATACCTTTTTGAACTAAAGAGAACTCAAGGTCTGTTGATTTTGTTGAAGATTGGTTAAGGGAAGGGGTAGTTTATCAGCAACGTTTTATGTTTTAAAAAGGCTAATTTTTTTATGACGAACGATAACTGCCGAAAATTCAATGAGAATCAAATAATTTTTTGCACCCCCTGAGTTGCAGAGAGCTCAAGGTCTATTGATTTGGGTGAAGATCGGTTAAGGGAAAGGGGTAGTTTACCTGCAACATTTTATGTTGTAACAAGAGAAATGTTTCAATGACGAACGATAACTGCCGCACATTCAAACAGAATCAAATATTTGTTTGCATGCTTCGCTGAATTGTAGAGGAAGGAAGGTCTGTTGATTTTGGAGAAGATCGGTTAAGAGAAAGGGGTAGTTTACCTGAAACATTTTATGATTTAACAAGAGTAAAGTACTTAATTTTTATAAATAAAGTATCTTGATAAGAAGCTCATAGTAATCCACTGTAGAAACTTAGATGAAATATCTATAAATGAAGAAGTTAGGTGAACGGGGTGGGGGTAATTTTCTATTATTAAAAATTATAGTTGAAGGTGGAGGGGAGAAGTTTTTATATGTGTACTACGTTATCGGCAACAAAGAAATAGTTTTTTGTTAAAATTGCTTCCCGGGCTCTTTAGCCGTAGTCCAATGTTTTCTGCAAAACCAGACTTTTCGGCAGTGCCATCGACTGCCATCATCGGTGAAAATCGAGTGTGAAAACGTGAGGTGGTATACGTTAGTGACCACAGTACTGTGGTCAATGCTGAAGCAATAAGTAGAAAGACGTAGTTTCTATGGAAATATTTCATTTCGAATATGATTTTGAAATATAAATCTTAGAACATGGAAGTCATGTATGGTTCTCCATACCGATATTTACTTCCATGTTCCTTAAGGAAATGGAAGTATGGTGATGGCAAAAAAAATCGTGTTCGAGATTATTGCAGAATATGATTCTACTACACTCAAAACATGAAAAAGTCATTTTTCGAAAAGTGTCTGTGTGTGTGTCTGTAGATTTTTTTCTATTGCAAACGATAACAGCCGCAAATTCAAACAGAATCAAATAATTTTTTGCATGCAGCTCTGGTTTGCAGAGTACTCGCGACCTATTGTTTTTGGTGAAGATCGGTTAAGGGAAAGGGGTAGTTTACCAGCAACGTTTTATGTTTTAACATGTGTATTTTCTATTGCAAACGATAACAGCCGCACATTCAAACATAATCAAATACGTTTTTGCATACAGCCCTGATTTCTAGAGTCCTAAAGACCAATTGTTTTTGGTGAAGATCGTTTAATTGAAAGGGGTAGTTTACCTGCCACGTTTTTTGTTTTATCAAGGGTATTTTGTATGGCAAACGATAACAGCCGCAAATTCAAACGAAATCATATAATATTTTGCATACAGCCCTGAATTGCAGAGTTCTCAAGACCTATCGTTTTTGGTCAAGATCGGTTAAGGTAAAGGGGTAGTTTACCTGCAACGGTTTTTTATCAAGGGTAATTTTACTTCCATATTCCTTAAGGAATGGAAGTATGGTGATGGCAAAAAAAATCGTGTTCGAGATTATTGCAGATTCTGATTCTACTACACTCAAAACATGAAAAAAAGTCGTTTTCCGAAAAGTGTCTGTGTGTCTGTCTGTGTGTCTGTGTGTCTGTGTGTCTGTCTGTCTATAGATTTTTTTTCTATGGCAAACGATAACTGCCGCAAATTCAAACAGAATCAAATAATTTTTTGCATACAGCCCGGTTTTGCAGAGTTTTCGCGACCTATTGTTTTTGGTGAAGATCGGTTGAGGGAAAGGGGTAGTTTACCGGCAACGGTTTTTTTTTAGCAAGGGAAATTTTGTTTGTTTGGCAAACGATAACAGCCGCAAATTCAAACAGAATCAAATAATGTTTCGCATACAGCCCTGAATTGTAGAGTTCTCAAGACCTATTGTTTTTGGTGAAGATCGGTTAAGGGAAAGGGGTAGTTTACCTGTAACGTTTTATGTTTTAACAAGGGTATTTCCTATGGCAAACGATAACAGCCGCAAATTCAAACAGAATGAAAAGATTATTTGCATACAGCCCTAAATTGTAGAGTTCTCAATACCTTTTGTTTTTGGTGAAGATCGGTTAAGGGAAAGGGGTAGTTTACCTACAACGTTTTTTTAACAAGGGTATTTTCTATGGCAAACGATAACAGCCGCAAATTCAAACAGAATCAAATAATTTTCTGCATACAGCCCTGATTTGTAGAGTACTCAAGACCTATTGTTTTTGGTGAAGATCGGTTGAGGGGAAGGGGTAGTTTACCAGCAACGTTTTTTATCATGCGTATTTTCTATGGCAAACGACAACTGCCGCAAATTCAAACAGAATCAAATAATTTTTTGCATACAGCCCTGATTTGTAGAGTACTCGCGACCTATTGTTTTTGGTGAAGATCGGTTGAGGGGAAGGGGTAGTTTACCAGCAACGGTTTTTTTTATCAAGGGAAATTTTTTTTTTTTTTGGCAAACGATAACAGCCGCAAATTCAAACAGAATCAAATAATGTTTCGCATACAGCCCTGAATTGTAGATTTCTCAAGACCTGTTGTTTTTGGTGAAGATCGGTTGAGGGAAAGGGGTAGTTTACCTGCAACGTTTTTTTAACAAGGGTATTTTATATGGCAAACGATAACAGCCGCAAATTCAAACAGAATCAAATAATGTTTTGCATACAGTCCTGATTTGTAGAGTACTCAAGACCTATTGTTTTTGGTGAAGATCGGTTAAGGGGAAGGGGTAGTTTACCTGCAACCTTTTACGTTTTATTTTCTATGGCAAACGATAACAGCCGCAAATTCAAACAGAATCAAATAATGTTTTGCATACAGCCCTGATTTGTAGAGTACTCAAGACCTATTGTTTTTGGTGAAGATCGGTTAAGGGGAAGGGGTAGTTTACCTGCAACGTTTTTTTATCAAGCGTATTTTCTATGGCAAACGATAACAGCCGCAAATTCAAACAGAATCAAATAATTTTTTGCATACGTCCCTGAATTGTAGAGGTCTCAATGACTTTCGATTTTGGTGAAGATCGGTTAAGGGGAAGGGGTAGTTTAACTGCAACCTTTTACGTTTTAACAAGAGTAAAGTACTTGAAAATTTATTTAAACTTTTTGAAACAATGGTAATTGTTAAAAATAAAATAATTTTGTTGCCAGGCAATAAAATTATAATTTTTTCATTTTAATGTAATATAATATTTTTCATTTAATACAGCAATAAAAAGGCAGGTAAGACACAGCCTGGCTGTTTGGCTGAAAATGATTTTAAATATAAATCTTAGAATATGGAAGTCATGTATGGTTCTCCATACCGATATTTTACTTCCATATTCCTTAAGGAATGGAAGTATGGTGTTACTTCCATATTCCTTAAGGAATGGAAGTATGGTGATGGCAAAAAAAATCGTGTTCGAGATTATTGAAGATTCTGATTCTACTACACTCATAACATGAAAACAAGTCGTTTTCCGAAAAGTGTCTGTGTGTCTGTCTGTCTGTCTATCTGTCTGTAGATTTTTTTTCTATGGCAAACGATAACTGCCGCAAATTAAAACAGAATCAAATAATTTTTTGCATACAGTCCTGATTTGCAGAGTACTCGCGACCTATTGTTTTTGGTGAAGATCGGTTGAGGGAAAGGGGTAGTTTACCAGCAACGGTTTTTTTTTTAGCAAGGGTAATTTTGTTTGTTTGGCAAACGATAACAGCCGCAAATTCAAACAGAATCAAATAATGTTTCCCATACAGCCCTGAATTGTAGAGATCTCAAGATCTGTTGATCTTGGTGAAGATCGGTTAAGGGAAAGGGGCAGTTTACCTGTAACGTTTTATGTTTTAACAAGGGTATTTCCTCTGGCAAACGATAACAGCCGCAAATTCAAACAGAATCAAAAAATTATTTGCATACAGCCCTAAATTGTAGAGTTCTCAAACCTATTGTTTTTGGTGAAGATCGGTTAAGGGGAAGGGGTAATTTACCTGCAACGTTTTTTTATCAAGCGTATTTTTTTCTATGGCAAACGATAACAGCCGCAAATTCAAACAGAATCAAATAATTTTTTGCATACGTCCCTGAATTGTAGAGCTCTCAATGACTTTCGATTTTGGTGAAGATCGGTTAAGGGGAAGGGGTAGTTTACCAGCAACCTTTTACGTTTTAACAAGAGTAAAGTACTTGAAAATTTATTTAAACTTTTTGAAACAATGGTAATTGTCAAAAATAAAATAATTTTGTTGCCAGGCAATAAAATTATAATTTTTTCATTTTAATGTAATATAATATTTTTCATTTAATACAGCAATAAAAAGGCAAGTAAGACACAGCCTGGCTGTTTGGCTGAAAATGATTTTAAATATAAATCTTAGAATATGGAAGTCTTGTATGGTTCTCCATACCGATATTTTACTTCCATGTTCCTTAAGGAAATGGAAGTATGGTGATGGCAAAAAAAATCGTGTTCCAGATTATTGCAGAATATGATTGAACTACACTTAAAACATGAAAAAAGTCATTTTTCGAAAAGTGTCTGTGTGTGTGTGTCTGTGTGTCTGTCTGTCTGTAGATTTTTTTTCTATGGCAAACGATAACTGCCGCAAATTCAAACAGATTCAAATAATTTTTTGCATACAGCCCTGATTTGTAGAGTACTCACGACCTATTGTTTTTGGTGAAGATCGGTTGAGGGAAAGGGGTAGTTTACCGGCAACGGTTTTTTTTTATCAAGGGTAATTTTGTTTGTTGGCAAACGATAACAGCCGCAAATTCAAACAGAATCAAATAATGTTTCGCATACAGCCCTAAACTGTAGGGTTATCAAGATCTGTTGATTTTGGTAAAGATCGGTTAAGGGAAAGGGGTAGTTTACCTGCAACGTTTTATGTTTTAACAAGGGTATTTTCTATAGCATACGATAACAGCCGCAAATTCAAACAGAATCAAAAGATTATTTGCATACAGCCCTAAATTGTAGAGTACTCAAGACCTGTTGTTTTTGGTGAAGATCGGTTAAGGGGAAAGGGGTAGTTTACCGACAACGTTTTTTTATCAAGCGTATTTTCTATGGCAAACGATAACAGCCGCAAATTCAAACGGAATCAAATAATTTTTTGCATACGTCCCTGAATTGTAGAGGTCTCAATGACTTTCGATTTTGGTGAAGATCGGTTAAGGGGAAGGGGTAGTTTACCAGCAACCTTTTACGTTTTAACAAGAGTAAAGTACTTGAAAATTTATTTAAACTTTTCGAAACAATGGTAATTGTCAAAAATAAAATAATTTTGTTGCCAGGCAATAAAATTATAATTTTTTCATTTTAATGTAATATAATATTTTTCATTTAATACAGCAATAAAAAGGCAAGTAAGACACAGCCTGGCTGTTTGGCTGAAAATGATTTTAAATATAAATCTTAGAATATGGAAGTCATGTATGGTTCTCCATACCGATATTTTACTTCCATGTTCCTTAAGGAAATGGAAGTATGGTGATGGCAAAAAAAATCGTGTTCGAGATTATTGCAGAATATGATTGTACTACACTTAAAACATGAAAAAAGTCATTTTTCGAAAAGTGTGTGTGTGTGTGTGTGTGTGTGTGTGTGTGTGTGTGTGTGTGTGTGTGTGTGTGTGTGTGTGTGTGTGTGTGTGTGTGTGTGTCTGTCTGTCTGTCTGTCTGTAGATTTTTTTTCTATGGCAAACGATAACTGCCGCAAATTCAAACAGAATCAATAATGTTTTGCATACAACCCTGATTTGTAGAGTACTCACGACCTACTGTTTTCGGTGAAGATCGGTTGAGGAAAGGGGTAGTTTACCTGCAACGGTTTTTTTTATCAAGGGAAATTTTTTTTGTTTGGCAAACGATAACAGCCGCAAATTCAAACAGAATTAAATAATGTTTCGTATACAGCCCTGAATTGTAGAGTTCTCAAGACCTATTGTTTTTGGTGAAGATCGGTTAAGGGGAAGGGGTAGTTTACCAGCAACCTTTTACGTTTTAACAAGAGTAAAGTACTTGAAAATTTATTTAAACTTTTTGAAACAATGGTAATTGTCAAAAATAAAATAATTTTGTTGCCAGGCAATAAAATTATAATTTTTTCATTATAATGTAATATAATATTTTTCATTTAATACAGCAATAAAAAGGCAAGTAAGACACAGCCTGGCTGTTTGGCTGAAAATGATTTTAAATATAAATCTTAGAATATGGAAGTCATGTATGGTTCTCCATACCGATATTTTACTTCCATGTTCCTTAAGGAAATGGAAGTATGGTGATGGCAAAAAAAATCGTGTTCGAGATTATTGCAGAATATGATTGTACTACACTTAAAACATGAAAAAAGTCATTTTTCGAAAAGTGTGTGTGTGTGTGTGTGTGTGTGTGTGTGTGTGTGTGTGTGTGTGTGTGTGTGTGTGTGTGTGTGTGTGTGTGTGTGTGTGTGTGTGTGTGTGTGTCTGTGTGTGTGTGTGTCTGTCTGTCTGTAGATTTTTTTTCTATGGCAAACGATAACTGCCGCAAATTCAAACAGAATCAATAATGTTTTGCATACAGCCCTGATTTGTAGAGTACTCACGACCTATTGTTTTTGGTGAAGATCGGTTGAGGAAAGGGGTAGTTTACCTGCAACGGTTTTTTTTATCAAGGGAAATTTTTTTTGTTTGGCAAACGATAACAGCCGCAAATTCAAACAGAATTAAATAATGTTTCGTATACAGCCCTGAATTGTAGAGTTCTCAAGACCTATTGTTTTTGGTGAAGATCGGTTAAGGGAAAGGGGTAGTTTACCAGCAACGTTTTATGTTTTAACAAGGGTGTTTCCTATGGCAAACGATAACAGCCGCAAATTCAAACAGAATCAAAAGATTATTTGCATACAGCCCTAAATTGTAGAGTACTCAAGACCTGTTGTTTTTGGTGAAGATCGGTTAAGGGGAAGGGGTAGTTTACCGGCAACGTTTTTTTATCAAGCGTATTTTCTATGGCAAACGATAACAGCCGCAAAATCAAACAGAATCAAATAATTTTTTGCATACGTCCCTGAATTGTAGAGGACTCAAGGCGTGTTGATTGTGGTGAAGATCGGTTAAGGGGAAGGGGTAGTTTACCAGCAACGTTTTTTTATCAAGCGTATTTTCTATGGCAAACGATAACAGCCGCAAATTCAAACAGAATCAAATAATTTTTTGCATACGTCCCTGAATTGTAGAGGTCTCAATGATTTTCGATTTTGGTGAAGATCGGTTAAGGAGAAGGGGTAGTTTACCAGCAACCTTTTACGTTTTAACAAGAGTAAAGTACTTGAAAATTTATTTAAACTTTTTGAAACAATGGTAATTGTCAAAAATAAAATAATTTTGTTGCCAGGCAATAAAATTATAATTTTTTCATTTTAATGTAAATCTGTACATAGTATAAAGTAAAGTCGGGCCGTTTTCTCTCTGCGTTTGAAATCGCTAATCTCAGGAAGTACTGAACGGATTTTATTCAAGTTTTCGCCAATAGATAGAGTGTCTATCGAGGAACATTTATGTGTATAATTAATACATATATGTTGTACATTAGCTTAGCTATCACGGTTTATGTCAAGTAAGTGGTATAGTTTACATCTTATATATAAATGTGAATGTTTCTTTGTTTGTCCCGTATGCGTTCCTATACCACTCATCCGATTGCGATGAAACTTCGGTGAGTTGTGCGCACGTGCGCGAAGGTTTCTTCCACATCTCCTCCTAAACCACTGTACCGATTTCAACCAAACTTGGCACAAATATTTTACGCAATGGGAGAACCAACATAGGATAGGTGTTTTTTCGATGGGATCCTTTTGGGGGTTCTTTGGGGTCTTCCACATCGCCTCCTAAACCACTGGACCGATTTCAACCAAACTTGGCACAAATATTTTACGCAAAGGGAGAACCAACATAGGACAAGTGTTTTTTTTCGATACGATCCTTTGGGGGGTCCTTTGGGGTCTTCCACGTCTCCACCTAAACCATTGGACCGATTTCAACCAAACTTGGCACAAATATTTTACGCAACGGGAGAACCAACATAGGACAGGTGTTTTTTCGATACGATCCTCTGGGGGGTCCTTTGCGGTCTTAAAAATCTATTCAATCTGGTTACTATGGCAACCCAATAGAATAGATTCTGTTCTAAATATATTATCGCATTAAATTGAAGACCACGCGAACGAAGTTGTGGGCAACAGCTATTTATTTTTAAGAAGCCTACTTTAATTAAACTTTATTAATTAAACTAACATTTTCATTACGTACAACGTGAAACTCCGTAGCGAAGCACGGGTATTCTGCTAGTCATGTATAAGAGAAAATATATCGTGCGTGGCAGGCAAGCATATCTCAGTTATGTACTGTTTACGTTTCCATTTTATTATTATCACTACCGCAATAAAAATGCAGGTAAGACACACACACACACACACACACACAATTCGCGTTATTTCTGGCCTCATTCACGTTTATTTTCTTACATTTGCACGGTTTTTAAATAGAAAGTGCCGAACCCATACCAACATAACGCATGCAAGCCGAAAAAGTGTTCAGCGTGGATAGCGATTTGCTTCCTGTGGATCGCTGGGCAGTGTAACTGCACATGTTTACAGAGGAACGATTCATAGACAGATTTTTCGTCTTTAGGGAATGAACCCTCTGCAAGATGCTGAGGGTCCATGAGTGACTTCGGAGCGCTCGTTCTTTTCCTTTTTGTTGCCGATATTTGGCCATAGTCCAATGTTTTCTACAAAACCAGACGTTTCGGCAATGCCATCGACTTCCATCATCAGTGAAAATCGAGTGCGATAACGTGAGGTGGTATACGTTAGTGACCACAGTACTGTGGTTAAAGCTGAAGCAGTAAGTAGAAAAGTAGTTTCTATGGTAATATTTCATTTCGAAAATGATTTTAAATATAAATCTTAGAATATGGAAGTCATGTATGGTTCTCCATACCGATATTACTTCCATGTTCCTTAAGGAAATGGAAGTATGGTGATGGCAAAAAAAATCGTGTTCGAGATTATTGGAGATTCTGATTGTACTACACTCAAAACATGAAAAAAAGTCATTTTACTTCCATATTCCTTAAGGAATGGAAGTATGGTGATGGCAAAAAAAAATCGTGTTCGAGATTATTGCAGATTCTGATTCTACTACACTCAAAACATGAAAAAAGTCGTTTTCCGAAAAGTGTCTGTGTGTGTGTCTGTCTGTCTGTGTGTCTGTCTGTCTGTCTGTCTGTAGATTTTTTTCCTATGGCAAACGATAACTGCCGCAAATTCAAACAGAATCAAATAATTTTTTGCATGCAGCCCTGACTTGCAGAGTACTCGCGACCTATTGTTTTTGGTGAAGATCGGTTGAGGGAAAGGGGTAGTTTACCTGCAACGGTTTTTTTTTAGCAAGAGTAATTTTGTTTGTTTGGCAAACGATAACAGCCGCAAATTCAAACAGAATCAAATAATGTTTCGCATACAGCCCTGAATTATAGAGTTCTCAAGATCTGTTGATTTTGGTGAAGATCGGTTAAGGGAAAGGGGTAGTTTACCTGTAACGTTTTATGTTTTAACAAGGGTATTTCTTATGGCAAACGATAACAGCCGCAAATTCAAACAGAATCAAAAGATTATTTGCATACAGCCCTAAATTGTAGAGTTCTCAAGACCTATTGTTTTTGGTGAAGTTCGGTTGAGGGAAAGGGGTAGTTTACCTGCAACGTTTTTTTAACAAGGGTATTTCTTTGGCAAACGATAACAGCCGCAAATTCAAACAGAATCAAATAATTATTTGCATACAGGCCTGATTTGTAGAGTACTCAAGACCTATTGTTTTTGGTGAAGATCGGTTAAGGGGAAGGGGTAGTTTACCTGTAACGTTTTATGTTTTAACAAGGGTATTTCCTATGGCAAACGATAACAGCCACAAATTCAAACAGAATCAAAAGATTATTTGCATACAGCCCTAAATTGTAGAGTTCTCAAGAGCTATTGTTTTTGGTGAAGATCGGTTGAGGGAAAGGGGTAGTTTACCTGCAACGTTTTTTTAAAAAGGGTATTTTCTATGGCAAACGATAACAGCCGCAAATTCAAACAGAATCAAATAATGTTTTGCATACAGCCCTGATTTGTAGAGTACTCAAGACCTATTGTTTTTGGTGAAGATCGGTTAAGGGGAAGGGGTAGTTTACCTGCAACTTTTTTTAACAAGGGTATTTTCTATGGCAAACGATAACAGCCGCAAATTCAAACAGAATCAAATAATGTTTTGCATACAGCCCTGATTTGTAGAGGACTCAAGACCTATTGTTTTTGGTGAAGATCGGTTAAGGGGAAGGGGTAGTTTACCAGCAACGTTTTTTTTAAGCGTATTTTCTATGGCAAACGATAACTGCCGCAAATTCAAACAGAATCAACGAATTTTTTGCATACTGTACTGATTTGTAGAGTACTCATGACCTATTGTTTTTGGTGAAGATCGGTTAAAGGGAAGGGGAAGTTTACCGGCAACGTTTTATGTTTGAAAAGGGAATTTTCTATGGCAAATGATAAGAGCCGCAAATTCAAACAGAATCAAATACGTTTTTGCATACAGGCCTGATTTTTAGAGTACTCAGGACCTATTGTTTTTGGTGAAGATCGGGTAAGGGAAAGGGGGAGATTACTGGCCACGTTTTTTTGTTTTAACAACGGTATTTTTTATGGCAAACGATAACAGCCGCAAATTCAAACATAATCAAATAATGTCTTGCATACAGCCCTGATTTGAGAGTACTCAAGACCTATTGTTTTTGGTGAAGATCGGTTAAGGGGAAGGGTTAGTTTACCTGCAACGTTTTTTTATCAAGCGTATTTTCTATGGCAAACGATAACTGCCGCAAATTCAAACAGAATCAAATAATTTTTTGCATACGTCCCTGAATTGTAGAGGTCTCAAGGACGTTCGATTTTGGTGAAGATCGGTTAAGGGGAAGGGGTAGTTTACCAGCAACCTTTTACGTTTTAACAAGAGTAAAGTACTTGAATATTTATTTAAACTTTTTCAAACAATGGTAATTGTTAAAAATAAAATAATTTTGTTGCCAAGCAATAAAATTAAAATTTTTTCATTTTAATGTACATCATGTATAAGAGAAAATATATCGCGCTTGGCAGGCGATATTAAGATTTAAATATAAATCTTAGAATATGGAAGTCATGTATGGTTCTCCATACCGATATTTTTACTTCCATATTCCTTAAGGAATGGAAGTATGGTGATGGCAAAAAAAATCGTGTTCGAGATTATTGCAGATTCTGATTTTACTATACTCAAAACATGAAAAAAAGTCGTTTTCCGGAAAGTGTCTGTGTGTGTGTCTGTCTGTCTGTCTGTGTGTGTGTCTATCTGTCTGTGTGTCTGTAGATTTTTTTTTTTTGGAAAACGATAACTGCCGCAAATTCAAACAGAATCAAATAATTCTTTGCATGCAGCCCTGATTTGCAGAGTACTCGCGACCTATTGTTTTTGGTGAAGATCGGTTGAGGGAAAGGGGTAGTTTACCTGCAACGGTTTTTTTTTAGCAAGGGTAATTTTCTTTGTTTGGCAAACGATAACAGCCGCAAATGCAAACAGAATCAAATAATGTTTCGCATACAGCCCTCAATTGTAGAGTTCTCAAGACATTTTGATTTTGGTGAAGATCGGTTAAGGGAAACGGGTAGTTTACCTGTAACGTTTTATGTTTTAACAAGGGTATTTCCTATGGCAAACGATAACAGCCGCAAATTCAAACAGAATCAAATAATATTTTGCATACAGCTCTGATTTGTAGATTACTCAAGACCTGTTGTTTTTGGTGAAGATCGGTTAACGGAAAGGGGTAGTTTACCTGTAACGTTTTATGTTTTAACAAGGGTATTTCCTATGGCAAACGATAACAGCCGCAAATTCAAACAGAATCAAAAGATTATTTGCATACAGCCCTAAATTGTAGAGTTCTCAAGACCTATTGTTTTTGGTGAAGATCGGTTGAGGGAAAGGGGTAGTTTACCAGCAAAGTTTTTTTAACAAGGGTATTTTCTATGGCAAACGATAACAGCCGCAAATTCAAACAGAATCAAATAATGTTTTGCAAACGTCCCTGAATTGTAGAGGTCTCAATGACTTTCGATTTTTGTGAAGATCGGTTAAGGGGAAGGGGTAGTTTACCAGCAACCTTTTACGTTTTAACAAGTGTAAAGTACTTGAAAATTTATTTAAACTTTTTGAAACAATGGTAATTGTTAAAAATAAAATAATTTTGTTGCCAGGCAATAAAATTATAATTTTTTCATTTTAATGTAATATAATATTTTTCATTTAATACAGCAATAAAAAGGCAGGTAAGACACCGCCTGGCTGTTTGGCTGAAAATGATTTTAAATATAAATCTTAGAATATGGAAGTCATGTATGGTTCTCCATACCGATATTTTTCTATGGTAAACGGGTAAACGATAACAGCCGCAAATTCAAACAGAATCAAATGATGTTTTGCATACAGCCCTGTATTGGAGAGTTCTCAATACCTATTGGTGTTGGTGAAGATCGGTTAATGGAAAGGGGTAGTTTAACCTGCAACTTGTTACTTGTTACTTCCATATTCCTTAAGGAATGGAAGTATGTTGATGGCAAAAAAAATCGTGTTCGAGATTATTGCAGATTCTGATTCTACTACACTCAAAACATGAAAAAAGTCGTTTTCCGAAAAGTGTCTATGTGTCTGTCTGTCTGTCTGTCTGTCTGTCTGTGGGTCTGTAGATTTTTTTACTTCCATATTCCTTAAGGAATGGAAGTATGGTGATGGCAAAAAAAATCGTGTTCGAGATTATTGCAGATTCTGATTCTACTACACTCAAAACATGAAAAAAAGTCGTTTCCGAAAAGTGTCTGTGTGTCTGTCTGTCTGTGTGTCTGTCTGTCTGTCTGTCTGTCTGTCTGTGTGTCTGTCTGTCTATCTGTCTGTCTGTAGATTTTTTTTCTATGGCAAACGATAACTGCCGCAAATTCAAACAGAATCAAATAATTTTTTGCATGCAGGCCTGATTTGCAGAGTACTCGGGACCTTTTGTTTTTGGTGAAGATCGGTTGAGGGAAAATGGTAGTTTACCTGCAACGGTTTTTTTTTAGCAAGGGTAATTTTGTTTGTTTGGCAAACGATAACAGCCGCAAATTCAAACATAATCAAATAATGTTTCGCATACAGCCCTGAATTGTAGAGTTCTCACGATCTGTTGATTTTGGTGAAGATCGGTTAAGGGAAAGGGGTAGTTTACCTGTAACGTTTTATGTTTTAACAAGGGTATTTCCTATGGCAAACGATAACAGCCGCAAATTCAAACAGAATCAAATAATGTTTTGCATACAGCCCTCATTTGTAGAGTACTCAAGACCTATTGTTTTTGGTGAAGATCGGTTAAGGGAAAGGGGTAGTTTACCAGTAACGTTTTATGTTTTAACAAGGGTATTTCCTATGGCAAACGATAACAGCCGCAAATTCAAACAGAATCAAATAATGTTTTGCATACAGTCCTGATTTGTAGAGTACTCAAGACCTATTGTTTTTGGTGAAGATCGTTTAAGGGAAAGGGGTAGTTTACCAGTAACGTTTTATGTTTTAACAAGGGTATTTCCTATGGCAAACGATAACAGCCGCAAATTCAAACAGAATCAAAAGATTATTTGCATACAGCCCTAAATTGTAGAGTTCTCAAGACCTATTGTTTTTGGTGAAGATCGGTTGAGGGAAAGGGGTAGTTTACCAGCAACGTTTTTTTAACAAGGGTATTTTCTATGGCAAACGATAACAGCCGCAAATTCAAACAGAATCAAATAATGTTTTGCATACAGCCCTGATTTGTAGAGTACTCAAGACCTGTTGTTTTTGGTGAAGATCGGTTAAGGGGAAGGGGTAGTTTACCTGCAACGTTTTTTTATCAAGCGTATTTTCTATGCCAAACGATAACAGCCGCAAATTCAAACAGAATCAAATAATTTTTTGCATACGTCCCTGAATTGTAGAGGTCTCAATGACTTTCGATTTTGGTGAAGATCGGTTAAGGGGAAGGGGTAGTTTACCTGCAACCTTTTACGTTTTAACAAGAGTAAAGTACTTGAAAATTTATTTAAACTTTTTGAAACAATGGTAATTGTTAAAAATAAAATAATTTTGTTGCCAGGCAATAAAATTATAATTTTTTAATTTTAATGTAATATAATATTTTTCATTTAATACAGCAATAAAAAGGCAGGTAAGACACAGCCTGGCTGTTTGGGTGAAAATGATTTTAAATATAAATCTTAGAATATGGAAGTCATGTATGGTTCTCCATACCGATATTTTCTATGGCAAACGATAACTGCCGCAAATTCAAACAGAATCAAATAAGTTTTTGCATACAGCCCTGATTTGCAGAGTACTCGCGACCTATTGTTTTTGGTGAAGATCGGTTGAGGGAAAGGGGTAGTTTACCGGCAACTGTTTTTTTTTAGCAAGGGTAATTTTGTTTGTTTGGCAAACGATATCAGCCCAAATTCAAACAGAATCAAATAATGTTTCGCATACAGCCCTGAATTGTAGAGTTCTCAAGGTCTGTTGATTTTGGTGAAGATCGGTTAAGGGAAAGGGGTAGTTTACCTGTAACGTTTTATGTTTTAACAAGGGTATTTTCCTATGGCAAACGATAACAGCCGCAAATTCAAACAGAATCAAAAGGTTATTTGCATACAGCCCTAAATTGTAGAGTTCTCAAGACCTATTGTTTTTGGTGAAGATCGGTTGAGGGAAAGGGGTAGTTTACCTGCAACGTTTTTTTAAGAAGGGTATTTTCTATGGCAAACGATAACAGCCGCAAATTCAAACAGAATCAAATAATGTTTTGCATACAGCCCTGATTTGTAGAGGACTCAAGACCTATTGTTTTTGGTGAAGATCGGTTAAGGGGAAGGGGTAGTTTACCAGCAACGTTTTTTTTAAGCGTATTTTCTATGGCAAACGATAACTGCCGCAAATTCAAACAGAATCAACGAATTTTTTGCATACTGTACTGATTTGTAGAGTACTCATGACCTATTGTTTTTGGTGAAGATCGGTTAAAGGGAAGGGGAAGTTTACCGGCAACGTTTTATGTTTGAAAAGGGAATTTTCTATGGCAAATGATAAGAGCCGCAAATTCAAACAGAATCAAATACGTTTTTGCATACAGGCCTGATTTTTAGAGTACTCAGGACCTATTGTTTTTGGTGAAGATCGGGTAAGGGAAAGGGGGAGATTACTGGCCACGTTTTTTTGTTTTAACAACGGTATTTTTTATGGCAAACGATAACAGCCGCAAATTCAAACATAATCAAATAATGTCTTGCATACAGCCCTGATTTGAGAGTACTCAAGACCTATTGTTTTTGGTGAAGATCGGTTAAGGGGAAGGGTTAGTTTACCTGCAACGTTTTTTTATCAAGCGTATTTTATATGGCAAACGATAACTGCCGCAAATTCAAACAGAATCAAATAATTTTTTGCATACGTCCCTGAATTGTAGAGGTCTCAAGGACGTTCGATTTTGGTGAAGATCGGTTAAGGGGAAGGGGTAGTTTACCAGCAACCTTTTACGTTCTAACAAGAGTAAAGTACTTGAATATTTATTTAAACTTTTTCAAACAATGGTAATTGTTAAAAATAAAATAATTTTGTTGCCAAGCAATAAAATTAAAATTTTTTCATTTTAATGTACATCATGTATAAGAGAAAATATATCGCGCTTGGCAGGCGATATTAAGATTTAAATATAAATCTTAGAATATGGAAGTCATGTATGGTTCTCCATACCGATATTTTTACTTCCATATTCCTTAAGGAATGGAAGTATGGTGATGGCAAAAAAATCGTGTTCGAGATTATTGCAGATTCTGATTTTACTATACTCAAAACATGAAAAAAAGTCGTTTTCCGGAAAGTGTCTGTGTGTGTGTCTGTCTGTCTGTCTGTCTGTGTGTCTATCTGTCTGTGTGTCTGTAGATTTTTTTTCTATGGAAAACGATAACTGCCGCAAATTCAAACAGAATCAAATAATTCTTTGCATGCAGCCCTGATTTGCAGAGTACTCGCGACCTATTGTTTTTGGTGAAGATCGGTTGAGGGAAAGGGGTAGTTTACCTGCAACGGTTTTTTTTTAGCAAGGGTAATTTTCTTTGTTTGGCAAACGATAACAGCCGCAAATGCAAACAGAATCAAATAATGTTTCGCATACAGCCCTCAATTGTAGAGTTCTCAAGACATTTTGATTTTGGTGAAGATCGGTTAAGGGAAACGGGTAGTTTACCTGTAACGTTTTATGTTTTAACAAGGGTATTTCCTATGGCAAACGATATCAGCCGCAAATTCAAACAGAATCAAATAATATTTTGCATACAGCTCTGATTTGTAGATTACTCAAGACCTGTTGTTTTTGGTGAAGATCGGTTAACGGAAAGGGGTAGTTTACCTGTAACGTTTTATGTTTTAACAAGGGTATTTCCTATGGCAAACGATAACAGCCGCAAATTCAAACAGAATCAAAAGATTATTTGCATACAGCCCTAAATTGTAGAGTTCTCAAGACCTATTGTTTTTGGTGAAGATCGGTTGAGGGAAAGGGGTAGTTTACCTGCAAAGTTTTTTTAACAAGGGTATTTTCTATGGCAAACGATAACAGCCGCAAATTCAAACAGAATCAAATAATGTTTTGCAAACGTCCCTGAATTGTAGAGGTCTCAATGACTTTCGATTTTTGTGAAGATCGGTTAAGGGGAAGGGGTAGTTTACCAGCAACCTTTTACATTTTAACAAGTGTAAAGTACTTGAAAATTTATTTAAACTTTTTGAAACAATGGTAATTGTTAAAAATAAAATAATTTTGTTGCCAGGCAATAAAATTATAATTTTTTCATTTTAATGTAATATAATATTTTTCATTTAATACAGCAATAAAAAGGCAGGTAAGACACCGCCTGGCTGTTTGGCTGAAAATGATTTTAAATATAAATCTTAGAATATGGAAGTCATGTATGGTTCTCCATACCGATATTTTTCTATGGTAAACGGGTAAACGATAACAGCCGCAAATTCAAACAGAATCAAATGATGTTTTGCATACAGCCCTGTATTGGAGAGTTCTCAATACCTATTGGTGTTGGTGAAGATCGGTTAATGGAAAGGGGTAGTTTAACCTGCAACTTGTTACTTGTTACTTCCATATTCCTTAAGGAATGGAAGTATGTTGATGGCAAAAAAAATCGTGTTCGAGATTATTGCAGATTCTGATTCTACTACACTCAAAACATGAAAAAAGTCGTTTTCCGAAAAGTGTCTATGTGTCTGTCTGTCTGTCTGTCTGTCTGTCTGTGTGTCTGTGTGTCTGTAGATTTTTTTACTTCCATATTCCTTAAGGAATGGAAGTATGGTGATGGCAAAAAAAATCGTGTTCGAGATTATTGCAGATTCTGATTCTACTACACTCAAAACATGAAAAAAAGTCGTTTTCCGAAAAGTGTCTGTGTGTCTGTCTGTCTGTCTGTCTGTCTGTCTGTCTGTCTGTCTGTCTGTCTGTGTGTCTGTCTGTCTATCTGTCTGTCTGTAGATTTTTTTTCTATGGCAAACGATAACTGCCGCAAATTCAAACAGAATCAAATAATTTTTTGCATGCAGGCCTGATTTGCAGAGTACTCGGGACCTTTTGTTTTTGGTGAAGATCGGTTGAGGGAAAATGGTAGTTTACCTGCAACGGTTTTTTTTTAGCAAGGGTAATTTTGTTTGTTTGGCAAACGATAACAGCCGCAAATTCAAACATAATCAAATAATGTTTCGCATACAGCCCTGAATTGTAGAGTTCTCACGATCTGTTGATTTTGGTGAAGATCGGTTAAGGGAAAGGGGTAGTTTACCTGTAACGTTTTATGTTTTAACAAGGGTATTTCCTATGGCAAACGATAACAGCCGCAAATTCAAACAGAATCAAATAATGTTTTGCATACAGCCCTCATTTGTAGAGTACTCAAGACCTATTGTTTTTGGTGAAGATCGGTTAAGGGAAAGGGGTAGTTTACCAGTAACGTTTTATGTTTTAACAAGGGTATTTCCTATGGCAAACGATAACAGCCGCAAATTCAAACAGAATCAAAAGATTATTTGCATACAGCCCTAAATTGTAGAGTTCTCAAGACCTATTGTTTTTGGTGAAGATCGGTTGAGGGAAAGGGGTAGTTTACCAGCAACGTTTTTTTAACAAGGGTATTTTCTATGGCAAACGATAACAGCCGCAAATTCAAACAGAATCAAATAATTTTTTGCATACGTCCCTGAATTGTAGAGGTCTCAATGACTTTCGATTTTGGTGAAGATCGGTTAAGGGGAAGGGGTAGTTTACCTGCAACCTTTTACGTTTTAACAAGAGTAAAGTACTTGAAAATTTATTTAAACTTTTTGAAACAATGGTAATTGTTAAAAATAAAATAATTTTGTTGCCAGGCAATAAAATTATAATTTTTTAATTTTAATGTAATATAATATTTTTCATTTAATACAGCAATAAAAAGGCAGGTAAGACACAGCCTGGCTGTTTGGGTGAAAATGATTTTAAATATAAATCTTAGAATATGGAAGTCATGTATGGTTCTCCATACCGATATTTTCTATGGCAAACGATAACTGCCGCAAATTCAAACAGAATCAAATAAGTTTTTGCATACAGCCCTGATTTGCAGAGTACTCGCGACCTATTGTTTTTGGTGAAGATCGGTTGAGGGAAAGGGGTAGTTTACCGGCAACTGTTTTTTTTTAGCAAGGGTAATTTTGTTTGTTTGGCAAACGATATCAGCCCAAATTCAAACAGAATCAAATAATGTTTCGCATACAGCCCTGAATTGTAGAGTTCTCAAGGTCTGTTGATTTTGGTGAAGATCGGTTAAGGGAAAGGGGTAGTTTACCTGTAACGTTTTATGTTTTAACAAGGGTATTTTCCTATGGCAAACGATAACAGCCGCAAATTCAAACAGAATCAAAAGGTTATTTGCATACAGCCCTAAATTGTAGAGTTCTCAAGACCTATTGTTTTTGGTGAAGATCGGTTGAGGGAAAGGGGTAGTTTACCTGCAACGTTTTTTTAACAAGGGTATTTTCTATGGCAAACGATAACAGCCAGAAATTCAAACAGAATCAAATAATGTTTTGCATACGTCCCTGAATTGTAGAGGTCTCAATGACTTTCGATTTTGGTGAAGATCGGTTAAGAGGAAGGGGTAGTTTACCTGCAACCTTTTACGTTTTAACAAGAGTAAAGTACTTGAAAATTTATTTAAACTTTTCGAAACAATGGTAATTGTTAAAAATAAAATAATTTTGTTGCCAGGCAATAAAATTATAATTTTTTCATTTTAATGTAATATAATATTTTTCATTTAATACTGAAATAAAAAGGCAGGTAAGACACAGCCTGGCTGTTTGGCTGAAAATGATTTTAAATATAAATCTTAGAATATGGAAGTCATGTATGGTTCTCCATACCGATATTACTTCCATATTCCTTAAGGAATGGAAGTATGGTGATGGCAAAAAAAATCGTGTTCGAGATTATTGCATATTCTGATTGTACTACACTCAAAACATGAAAAAAAGTCGTTTTCCGAAAGTGTCTGTGTGTCTGTCTGTCTGTCTGTCTGTGTGTCTGTGTGTCTGTAGATTTTTTTTCTATGGCAAACGATAACTGCCGCAAATTCAAACAGAACCAAATACTTTTTTGCATGCAGCCCTGATTTGTAGAGTACTCGCGCCTATTATTTTTGGTGAAGATCGGTTGAGGGAAGGGGGTAGTTTACCTGCAACGGTTTTTTTTTATCAAGGGTAATTTTGTTTGTTTGGCAAACGATAACAGCCGCAAATTCAAACAGAATTAAATAATGTTTCGTATACAGCCCTGCATTGTTGAGTGCTCAAAACCTATTGTTTTTGGTGAAGATCGGTTAAGGGGAAGGGGTAGTTTACCTGTAACGTTTTATGTCTTAACAAGGGTATTTCCTATGGCAAACGATAACAGCCGTAAATTCAAACTGAATCAAACGAGTATTTGCATACAGCACTAAATTGTAGAGTTCTCAAGACCTATTGTTTTTGGTGAAGATCGGTTGAGGGAAAGGGGTAGTTTACCTGCAACGTTTTTTTAACAAGGGTATTTTCTATGGCAAACGATAACAGCCGCAAATTCAAACAGAATCAAACAATGTTTTGCATACAGTCCTGATTTGTAGAGTATTCAAGACCTGTTGTTTTTGGTGAAGATCGGTTAAGGGGAAGGGGTAGTTTACCTGCAACGTTTTTTTATCAAGCGTATTTTTTTCTATGGCAAACGATAACCGCCGCAAATTCAAACACAATCAAATAATTTTCTGCATCCAGCCCTGATTTGTAGAGTACTCAAGACCTATTGTTTTTGGTGAAGATCGGTTAAGGGAAAGGGGTAGTTTACCGGCAGCGTTTTTTTATCAAGGGTATTTTCTAAGGCAAACGATAATAGCGCAAATTCAAACAGAATCAAATAATGTTTAGCATGCAGCCCTGATTTGTAGCGTGCTCAGGACCTATTGTTTTTGTTGAAGATCGGTTAAGGGGAAGGGGTAGTTTACCTGCAACGTTTGTTTATCAAGCGTATTTTCTGTGACGAACGGTAACAGCCGCAAATTCAAACAGAGTCAAATAATTTTGCATACGTCCCTGAATTGTAGAGGTCTAAATGACTTTTGATTTTGGTGAAGATCGGTTAAGGGGAAGGCGTAGTTTACCTGCAACCTTTTACGTTTTAACAAGAGTAAAGTACTTGAAAATTTATTTAAACTTTTTGAAACAATGGTAATTGTTAAAAATAAAATAATTTTGTTGCCAGGCAATAAAATTATAATTTTTTCATTTTAATGTAATATAATATTTTTCATTTAATACAGCAATAAAAAGGCAGGTAACACACAGCCTGGCTGTTTGGCTGAAAATGATTTTAAATATAAATCTTAGAATATGGAAGTCATGTATGGTTCTCCATACCGATATTTTCCTATAGTAAACGATAACAGCCGCAAATTCAAACAGAATCAAATGATGTTTTGCATACAGCCCTGTATTGTAGAGTTCTCAATACGCATTGGTGTTGGTGAAGATCGGTTAAGGGAATAGGGTTGTTTACCAGCAACATTTTATGTTTTATCAAGGGTAATTTTTTTTTACGAACGATAACTGCCGAACATTAAAACAGATTCAACTACTCTGCTGCATACCTTTTTGAATTATACAGAACTCAAGGTCTGTTGATTTTGTTGAAGATCGGTTAACGGAAAGGGGTAGTTTACCGGGAACGTTTTATGTTTTAACAAGGGTATTTTTTCTATGACGAACGATAACTGCCGTAAATTCAAAGAGAATCAAATAATTGTTTGCATACAGGCCTTATTTGTAGAGTACCTACGACCTGTCGTTTTTGGTGAAGATCGGTTAAAGGAAAGGGGTAGTTTACCTGCAACGGTTTTTTATCAAGGGTAATTTTTTCCTATAGTAAACGATAACAGCCGCAAATTCAAACAGAATCAAATGATGTTTTCCATACAGCCCTGTATTGTAGAGTTCTCAATACGTATTGGTGTTGGTGAAGATCGGTTAAGGGAAAGGGGTAGTTTACCAGCAACCTTTTATATTTTAACAAGGGTAATTTTTTATATGACGAACGGTAACTGCCGTAAATTCAAACAGAATCAACTAGGTTTTTGCATACCTTTTTGAACTAAAGAGAACTCAAGGTCTGTTGATTTTGTTGAAGATTGGATAAGGGAAGGGGTAGTTTATCAGCAACGTTTTATGTTTTAAAAAGGGTAATTTTTTTATGACGAACGATTACTGCCGAAAATTCAATGAGAATCAAATAATTTTTTGCACCCCCTGAGTTGCAGAGAGCTCAAGGTCTATTGATTTTGGTGAAGATCGGTTAAGGGAAAGGGGTTGTTTACCTGCAACATTTTATGTTGTAACAAGAGAAATGTTTCAATGACAAACGATAACTGCCGCACATTCAAACAGAATCAAATATTTTTTTGCATGCTTCGCTGAATTGTAGAGGACGGAAGGTCTGTTGATTTTGGAGAAGATCGGTTAAGAGAAAGGGGTAGTTTACCAAAACATTTTATAATTTAACAAGAGTAAAGTACTTAATTTTTATAATTATCAAATATTTTTTTGCATTCTTCGCTGAATTGTAGAGGATGGAAGGTCTGTTGATTTTGGAGAAGATCGGTTAAGAGAAAGGGGTAGCTTACCTGAAACATTTTATGATTTAACAATTAGTAAAGTACTTAATTTTTATAAATAAAGTATCTTGATAAGAAGCTCATAGTAATCCACTGTAGAAACGTAGATGAAATATCTATAAATGAAGAAGTTAGGTGAACGGGGTGGGGGTAATTTTCTATTATTAAAAATTATAGTTGAAGGTGGAGGGGAGAATTTTTTATATGTGTACTACGTTATCGGCAACAAAGAATTAGTTTTTTGTTAAAATTGCTTCCCGGGCTCTTTAGCCGTAGTCCAATGTTTTCTGCAAAACCAGACTTTTCGGCAGTGCCATCGACTGCCATCATCGGTGAAAATCGAGTGCGAAAACGTGAGGTGGTATACGTTAGTGACCACAGTACTGTGGTTAATGCTGAAGCAATAAGTAGAAAGACGTAGTTTCTATGGAAATATTTCATTTCGAATATGATTTTAAATATAAATCTTAGAACATGGAAGTCATGTATGGTTCTCCATACCGATATTTACTTCCATGTTCCTTAAGGAAATGGAAGTATGGTGATGGCAAAAAAAATCGTGTTCGAGATTATTGCAGAATATGATTGTACTACACTCAAATCATGAAAAAAAGTCATTTTTCGAAAAGTGTCTGTGTGTCTATAGATTTTTTTCTATGGCAAATGATAACAGCCGCAAATTCAAACAGAATCAAATAATTTTTTGCATGCAGATCTGATTTGTAGAGTAACCGCGACCTGTTGTTTTTGGTGAAGATCGGTTGAGGGAAACGGGTAGTTTACCAGCAACAGTTTTTTTTTATCAAGGGTAATTTTGTTTGTTGGCAAACGATAACAGCCGCACATTCAAACATAATCAAATACTTTTTTGCATACATCCCTGATTTCTAGAGTACTAAAGACCTATTGTTTTATGGTGAAGATCGTTTATTTGAAAGGGGTAGTTTACCTGCCACGTTTTTTGTTTTATCAAGGGTATTTTGTATGGCAAACGATAACAGCCGCAAATTGAAACGAAATCATATAATATTTTGCATACAGCCCTGAATTGCAGAGTTCTCAAGACCTTTCGTTTTTGGTGAAGATCGGTTGAGGGAAAGGGGTAGTTTACCGGCAACGGTTTTTTTTATCAAGGGACATTTTTTTTTTTGGCAAACGATAACAGCCGCAAATTCAAACAGAATTAAATAATGTTTCGTATACAGCCCTGAATTGTAGAGTTCTCAAGACCTATTGTTTTTGGTGAAGATCGGTTAAGGGAAAGGGGTAGTTTACCAGCAACGTTTTATGTTTTAACAAGGGTGTTTCCTATGGCAAACGATAACAGCCGCAAATTCAAACAGAATCAAAAGATTATTTGCATACAGCCCTAAGTTGTAGAGTTCTCAATACCTATTGGTGTTGGTGAAGATCGGTGAAGGGAAAGGGGTAGTTTAACCTGCAACGTTTTATGTTTTAAAAGGGTATTTTCTATGGCAAACGATAACAGCCGCAAATTCAAACAGAATCAAATACGTTTCTGCATACAGCCCTGTTTTGTTGAGTACTAAAGACCTATTGTTTTTGGTGAAGATCGGTTAACGGAAAGGGGTAGTTTACCAGACACGTTTTTTGTTTTATCAAGGGTATTTTATATGGCAAACGATAACAGCCGCAAATTCAAACAGAATCATATAATATTTTGCATACAGCCCTGAAATGTAGAGTTCTCAAGACCTATTTGTTTTGGTGAAGATCGGTAAAAGGGAATAGGGTTGTTTACCAGCAACATTTTATGTTTTATCAAGGGTAATTTTTTTTTGACGAACGATAACTGCCGTACATTAAAACAGAATCAACTACTCTGCTGCATACCTTTTTGAATTATACAGAACTCAACGTCTGTTGAGTTTGTTGAAGATCGGTTAACGGAGAGAGGTAGTTTACCGGCAAAGTTTTATTTTTTCTATGACGAACGATACTGCCGTAAATTCAAAGAGAATCAAATAATTGTTTACATACAGGCCTGAATTGTAGAGTACCTAAGACCTGTCGTTTTCGGTGAAGATCGGTTAAGGGAAAGGGGTAGTTTACCTGCAACGGTTTTTTATCAAGGTAATTTTTTTCTATAGTAAACAATAACAGCCGCAAATTCAAACAGAATCAAATGATGTTTTGCATACAGCCCTGTATTGTAGAGTTCTCAATACGTATTGGTGTTGGTGAAGATCGGTTAAGAGAAAGCGGTAGTTTACCAGCAACATTTTATGTTTTATCAAGGGTAATTTTTTATATGACGAACGGTAACTGCCGTAAATTCAAACAGAATCAACTAGGTTTTTGCATACCTTTTTGAACTAAAGAGAACTCAAGGTCTGTTGATTTTGTTGAAGATTGGTTAAGGGAAGGGGTAGTTTATCAGCAACGTTTTATGTTTTAAAAAGGCTAATTTTTTTATGACGAACGATAACTGCCGAAAATTCAATGAGAATCAAATAATTTTTTGCACCCTCTGAGTTGCAGAGAGCTCAAGGTCTATTGATATTGGTGAAGATCGGTTAAGGGAAAGGGGTAGTTTACCTGCAACATTTTATGTTGTAACAAGAGAAATGTTTCAATGACGAACGATAACTGCCGCACATTCAAACAGAATCAAATATTTGTTTGCATGCTTCGCTGAATTGTAGAGGAAGGAAGGTCTGTTGATTTTGGAGAAGATCGGTTAAGAGAAAGGGGTAGTTTACCTGAAACATTTTATGATTTAACAAGAGTAAAGTACTTAATTTTTATAAATAAAGTATCTTGATAAGAAGCTCATAGTAATCCACTGTAGAAACTTAGATGAAATATCTATAAATGAAGAAGTTAGGTGAACGGGGTGGGGGTAATTTTCTATTATTAAAAATTATAGTTGAAGGTGGAGGGGAGAAGTTTTTATATGTGTACTACGTTATCGGCAACAAAGAAATAGTTTTTTGTTAAAATTGCTTCCCGGGCTCTTTAGCCGTAGTCCAATGTTTTCTGCAAAACCAGACTTTTCGGCAGTGCCATCGACTGCCATCATCGGTGAAAATCGAGTGTGAAAACGTGAGGTGGTATACGTTAGTGACCACAGTACTATGGTCAATGCTGAAGCAATAAGTAGAAAGACGTAGTTTCTATGGAAATATTTCATTTCGAATATGATTTTGAAATATAAATCTTAGAACATGGAAGTCATGTATGGTTCTCCATACCGATATTTACTTCCATGTTCCTTAAGGAAATGGAAGTATGGTGATGGCAAAAAAAATCGTGTTCGAGATTATTGCAGAATATGATTCTACTACACTCAAAACATGAAAAAGTCATTTTTCGAAAAGTGTCTGTGTGTGTGTCTGTAGATTTTTTTCTATTGCAAACGATAACAGCCGCAAATTCAAACAGAATCAAATAATTTTTTGCATGCAGCTCTGGTTTGCAGAGTACTCGCGACCTATTGTTTTTGGTGAAGATCGGTTAAGGGAAATGGGTAGTTTACCAGCAACGTTTTATGTTTTAACATGTGTATTTTCTATTGCAAACGATAACAGCCGCACATTCAAACATAATCAAATACGTTTTTGCATACAGCCCTGATTTCTAGAGTCCTAAAGACCAATTGTTTTTGGTGAAGATCGTTTAATTGAAAGGGGTAGTTTACCGGCCACGTTTTTTGTTTTATCAAGGGTATTTTGTATGGCAAACGATAACAGCCGCAAATTCAAACGAAATCATATAATATTTTGCATACAGCCCTGAATTGCAGAGTTCTCAAGACCTATCGTTTTTGGTCAAGATCGGTTAAGGTAAAGGGGTAGTTTACCGGCAACGGTTTTTTATCAAGGGTAATTTTACTTCCATATTCCTTAAGGAATGGAAGTATGGTGATGGCAAAAAAAATCGTGTTCGAGATTATTGCAGATTCTGATTCTACTACACTCAAAACATGAAAAAAAGTCGTTTTCCGAAAAGTGTCTGTCTGTCTGTCTGTGTGTCTGTATGTCTGTGTGTCTGTCTGTCTATAGATTTTTTTTCTATGGCAAACGATAACTGCCGCAAATTCAAACAGAATCAAATAATTTTTTGCATACAGCCCGGTTTTGCAGAGTTTTCGCGACCTATTGTTTTTGGTGAAGATCGGTTGAGGGAAAGGGGTAGTTTACCGGCAACGGTTTTTTTTTAGCAAGGGACATTTTGTTTGTTTGGCAAACGATAACAGCCGCAAATTCAAACAGAATCAAATAATGTTTCGCATACAGCCCTGAATTGTAGACTTCTCAAGACCTATTGTTTTTGGTGAAGATCGGTTAAGGGAAAGGGGTAGTTTACCTGTAACGTTTTATGTTTTAACAAGGGTATTTCCTATGGCAAACGATAACAGCCGCAAATTCAAACAGAATGAAAAGATTATTTCCATACAGCCCTAAATTGTAGAGTTCTCAATACCTTTTGTTTTTGGTGAAGATCGGTTAAGGGAAAGGGGTAGTTTACCTACAACGTTTTTTTAACAAGGGTATTTTCTATGGCAAACGATAACAGCCGCAAATTCAAACAGAATCAAATAATTTTCTGCATACAGCCCTGATTTGTAGAGTACTCAAGACCTATTGTTTTTGGTGAAGATCGGTTGAGGGGAAGGGGTAGTTTACCAGCAACGTTTTTTATCATGCGTATTTTCTATGGCAAACGACAACTGCCGCAAATTCAAACAGAATCAAATAATTTTTTGCATACAGCCCTGATTTGTAGAGTACTCGCGACCTGTTGTTTTTGGTGAAGATCGGTTGAGGGGAAGGGGTAGTTTACCTGCAACGGTTTTTTTTATCAAGGGAAATTTTTTTTTTTTTTGGCAAACGATAACAGCCGCAAATTCAAACAGAATCAAATAATGTTTCGCATACAGCCCTGAATTGTAGATTTCTCAAGACCTATTGTTTTTGGTGAAGATCGGTTGAGGGAAAGGGGTAGTTTACCAGCAACGTTTTTTTAACAAGGGTATTTTATATGGCAAACGATAACAGCCGCAAATTCAAACAGAATCAAATAATGTTTTGCATACAGTCCTGATTTGTAGAGTACTCAAGACCTATTGTTTTTGGTGAAGATCGGTTAAGGGGAAGGGGTAGTTTACCTGCAACCTTTTACGTTTTATTTTCTATGGCAAACGATAACAGCCGCAAATTCAAACAGAATCAAATAATGTTTTGCATACAGCCCTGATTTGTAGAGTACTCAAGACCAATTGTTTTTGGTGAAGATCGGTTAAGGGGAAGGGGTAGTTTACCTGCAACGTTTTTTTATCAAGCGTATTTTCTATGCCAAACGATAACAGCCGCAAATTCAAACAGAATCAAATAATTTTTTGCATACGTCCCTGAATTGTAGAGGTCTCAATGACTTTCGATTTTGGTGAAGATCGGTTAAGGGGAAGGGGTAGTTTACCTGCAACCTTTTACGTTTTAACAAGAGTAAAGTACTTGAAAATTTATTTAAACTTTTTGAAACAATGGTAATTGTTAAAAATAAAATAATTTTGTTGCCAGGCAATAAAATTACAATTTTTTCATTTTAATGTAATATAATATTTTTCATTTAATACAGCAATAAAAAGGCAGGTAAGACACAGCCTGGCTGTTTGGCTGAAAATGATTTTAAATATAAATCTTAGAATATGGAAGTCATGTATGGTTCTCCATACCGATATTTTACTTCCATATTCCTTAAGGAATGGAAGTATGGTGTTACTTCCATAGTCCTTAAGGAATGGAAGTATGGTGATGGCAAAAAAAATCGTGTTCGAGATTATTGAAGATTCTGATTCTAGTACACTCATAACATGAAAACAAGTCGTTTTCCGAAAAGTGTCTGTGTGTCTGTCTGTCTGTCTATCTATCTGTCTGTAGATTTTTTTTCTATGGCAAACGATAACTGCCGCAAATTAAAACAGAATCAAATAATTTTTTGCATACAGTCCTGATTTGCAGAGTACTCGCGACCTATTGTTTTTGGTGAAGATCGGTTAAGGGAAAGGGGTAGTTTACCAGCAACGGTTTTTTTTTTAGCAAGGGTAATTTTGTTTGTTTGGCAAACGATAACAGCCGCAAATTCAAACAGAATCAAATAATGTTTCCCATACAGCCCTGAATTGTAGAGATCTCAAGATCTGTTGATCTTGGTGAAGATCGGTTAAGGGAAAGGGGCAGTTTACCTGTAACGTTTTATGTTTTAACAAGGGTATTTCCTATGGCAAACGATAACAGCCGCAAATTCAAACAGAATCAAATAATTTTTTGCATACGTCCCTGAATTGTAGAGGTCTCAATGACTTTCGATTTTGGTGAAGATCGGTTAAGGGGAAGGGGTAGTTTACCAGCAACCTTTTACGTTTTAACAAGAGTAAAGTACTTGAAAATTTATTTAAACTTTTTGAAACAATGGTAATTGTCAAAAATAAAATAATTTTGTTGCCAGGCAATAAAATTATAATTTTTTCATTTTAATGTAATATAATATTTTTCATTTAATACAGCAATAAAAAGGCAAGTAAGACACAGCCTGGCTGTTTGGCTGAAAATGATTTTAAATATAAATCTTAGAATATGGAAGTCTTGTATGGTTCTCCATACCGATATTTTACTTCCATGTTCCTTAAGGAAATGGAAGTATGGTGATGGCAAAAAAAATCGTGTTCGAGATTATTGCAGAATATGATTGAACTACACTTAAAACATGAAAAAAGTCATTTTTCGAAAAGTGTCTGTGTGTGTGTGTGTCTGTGTGTCTGTCTGTCTGTAGATTTTTTTTCTATGGCAAACGATAACTGCCGCAAATTCAAACAGAATCAATAATGTTTTGCATACAGCCCTGATTTGTAGAGTACTCACGACCTATTGTTTTTGGTGAAGATCGGTTGAGGAAAGGGGTAGTTTACCTGCAACGGTTTTTTTTATCAAGGGAAATTTTTTTTGTTTGGCAAACGATAACAGCCGCAAATTCAAACAGAATTAAATAATGTTTCGTATACAGCCCTGAATTGTAGAGTTCTCAAGACCTATTGTTTTTGGTGAAGATCGGTTAAGGGAAAGGGGTAGTTTACCAGCAACGTTTTATGTTTTAACAAGGGTGTTTCCTATGGCAAACGATAACAGCCGCAAATTCAAACAGAATCAAAAGATTATTTGCATACAGCCCTAAATTGTAGAGTACTCAAGACCTGTTGTTTTTGGTGAAGATCGGTTAAGGGGAAGGGGTAGTTTACCGGCAACGTTTTTTTATCAAGCGTATTTTCTATGGCAAACGATAACAGCCGCAAAATCAAACAGAATCAAATAATTTTTTGCATACGTCCCTGAATTGTAGAGGACTCAAGGCGTGTTGATTGTGGTGAAGATCGGTTAAGGGGAAGGGGTAGTTTACCAGCAACGTTTTTTTATCAAGCGTATTTTCTATGGCAAACGATAACAGCCGCAAATTCAAACAGAATCAAATAATTTTTTGCATACGTCCCTGAATTGTAGAGGTCTCAATGATTTTCGATTTTGGTGAAGATCGGTTAAGGAGAAGGGGTAGTTTACCAGCAACCTTTTACGTTTTAACAAGAGTAAAGTACTTGAAAATTTATTTAAACTTTTTGAAACAATGGTAATTGTCAAAAATAAAATAATTTTGTTGCCAGGCAATAAAATTATAATTTTTTCATTTTAATGTAAATCTGTACATAGTATAAAGTAAAGTCGGGCCGTTTTCTCTCTGCGTTTGAAATCGCTAATCTCAGGAAGTACTGAACGGATTTTATTCAAGTTTTCGCCAATAGATAGAGTGTCTATCGAGGAACATTTATGTGTATAATTAATACATATATGTTGTACATTAGCTTAGCTATCACGGTTTATGTCAAGTAAGTGGTATAGTTTACATCTTATATATAAATGTGAATGTTTCTTTGTTTGTCCCGTATGCGTTCCTATACCACTCATCCGATTGCGATGAAACTTCGGTGAGTTGTGCGCACGTGCGCGAAGGTTTCTTCCACATCTCCTCCTAAACCACTGTACCGATTTCAACCAAACTTGGCACAAATATTTTACGCAATGGGAGAACCAACATAGGATAGGTGTTTTTTCGATGGGATCCTTTTGGGGGTTCTTTGGGGTCTTCCACATCGCCTCCTAAACCACTGGACCGATTTCAACCAAACTTGGCACAAATATTTTACGCAAAGGGAGAACCAACATAGGACAAGTGTTTTTTTTCGATACGATCCTTTGGGGGGTCCTTTGGGGTCTTCCACGTCTCCACCTAAACCATTGGACCGATTTCAACCAAACTTGGCACAAATATTTTACGCAACGGGAGAACCAACATAGGACAGGTGTTTTTTCGATACGATCCTCTGGGGGGTCCTTTGCGGTCTTAAAAATCTATTCAATCTGGTTACTATGGCAACCCAATAGAATAGATTCTGTTCTAAATATATTATCGCATTAAATTGAAGACCACGCGAACGAAGTTGTGGGCAACAGCTATTTATTTTTAAGAAGCCTACTTTAATTAAACTTTATTAATTAAACTAACATTTTCATTACGTACAACGTGAAACTCCGTAGCGAAGCACGGGTATTCTGCTAGTCATGTATAAGAGAAAATATATCGTGCGTGGCAGGCAAGCATATCTCAGTTATGTACTGTTTACGTTTCCATTTTATTATTATCACTACCGCAATAAAAATGCAGGTAAGACACACACACACACACACACACAATTCGCGTTATTTCTGGCCTCATTCACGTTTATTTTCTTACATTTGCACGGTTTTTAAATAGAAAGTGCCGAACCCATACCAACATAACGCATGCAAGCCGAAAAAGTGTCCAGCGTGGATAGCGATTTGCTTCCTGTGGATCGCTGGGCAGTGTAACTGCACATGTTTACAGAGGAACGATTCATAGACAGATTTTTCGTCTTTAGGGAATGAACCCTCTGCAAGATGCTGAGGGTCCATGAGTGACTTCGGAGCGCTCGTTCTTTTCCTTTTTGTTGCCGATATTTGGCCATAGTCCAATGTTTTCTACAAAACCAGACGTTTCGGCAATGCCATCGACTTCCATCATCAGTGAAAATCGAGTGCGATAACGTGAGGTGGTATACGTTAGTGACCACAGTACTGTGGTTAAAGCTGAAGCAGTAAGTAGAAAAGTAGTTTCTATGGTAATATTTCATTTCGAAAATGATTTTAAATATAAATCTTAGAATATGGAAGTCATGTATGGTTCTCCATACCGATATTACTTCCATGTTCCTTAAGGAAATGGAAGTATGGTGATGGCAAAAAAAATCGTGTTCGAGATTATTGGAGATTCTGATTGTACTACACTCAAAACATGAAAAAAAGTCATTTTACTTCCATATTCCTTAAGGAATGGAAGTATGGTGATGGCAAAAAAAATCGTGTTCGAGATTATTGCAGATTCTGATTCTACTACACTCAAAACATGAAAAAAGTCGTTTTCCGAAAAGTGTCTGTGTGTGTGTCTGTCTGTCTGTCTGTCTGTCTGTGTGTCTGTCTGTCTGTCTGTCTGTAGATTTTTTTCCTATGGCAAACGATAACTGCCGCAAATTCAAACAGAATCAAATAATTTTTTGCATGCAGCCCTGACTTGCAGAGTACTCGCGACCTATTGTTTTTGGTGAAGATCGGTTGAGGGAAAGGGGTAGTTTACCTGCAACGGTTTTTTTTTAGCAAGAGTAATTTTGTTTGTTTGGCAAACGATAACAGCCGCAAATTCAAACAGAATCAAATAATGTTTCGCATACAGCCCTGAATTATAGAGTTCTCAAGATCTGTTGATTTTGGTGAAGATCGGTTAAGGGAAAGGGGTAGTTTACCTGTAACGTTTTATGTTTTAACAAGGGTACTTCCTATGGCAAACGATAACAGCCGCAAATTCAAACAGAATCAAAAGATTATTTGCATACAGCCCTAAATTGTAGAGTTCTCAAGAGCTATTGTTTTTGGTGAAGATCGGTTGAGGGAAAGGGGTAGTTTACCTGCAACGTTTTTTTAAAAGGGTATTTTCTATGGCAAACGATAACAGCCGCAAATTCAAACAGAATCAAATAATGTTTTGCATACAGCCCTGATTTGTAGAGTACTCAAGACCTATTGTTTTTGGTGAAGATCGGTTAAGGGGAAGGGGTAGTTTACCTGCAACGTTTTTTTAACAAGGGTATTTTCTATGGCAAACGATAACAGCCGCAAATTCAAACAGAATCAAATAATGTTTTGCATACGTCCCTGAATTGTAGAGGTCTCAATGACGTTCGATTTTGGTGAAGATCGGTTAAGGGGAAGGGGTAGTTTACCTGCAACCTTTTACGTTTTAACAAGAGTAAAGTACTTGAAAATTTATTTAAACTTTTTGAAACAATGGTAATTGTTAAAAATAAAATAATTTTGTTGCCAGGCAATAAAATTATAATTTTTTCATTTTAATGTAATATAATATTTTTCATTTAATACAGCAATAAAAAGGCAGGTAAGACACAGCCTGGCTGTTTGGCTGAAAATGATTTTAAATATAAATCTTAGAATATGGAAGTCATGTATGGTTCTCCATACCGATATTTTCGAAAAGTGTCCGTGTGTGTGTCTGTAGATTTTTTTCTATGGCAAACGATAACAGCCGCAAATTCAAAAGAATCAAATAATTTTTTGCATACAGCCCTGATTTTTAGAGTACTCGCGACCTATTGTTTTTGGTGAAGATCGGTTAAGGGAAAGGGGTAGTTTACCGGCAACGGATTTTTTTTTATCAAGGGTAACTTTGTTTGTTTGGCAAACGATAACAGCCGCAAATTCAAACAGAATCAAATAATGTTTCGCATACAGCCCTAAATTGTAGAGTTCTCAAGATCTGTTGATTTTGGTAAGGATCGGTTAAGGGAAAGGGGTAGTTTACCTGCAACGTTTTATATTTTAACAACGTCATATGCAAATTCAAACATAATCAAATAATGTTTTGCATACTGCCCTGAATTGTAGAGTTCTCAAGACCTTTTGGTTTTGGTGAAGATCGGTTAAGGAAAAGTGGTAGTTTACCTGTAACGTTTTATGTTTTAAAAGGGTATTTTCTATGGCAAACGATAAGAGCCGCAAATTCAAACAGAATCAAATACCTGCAACGGTTTTTTATCAGGGGTAATTTTTTTCTATGGTAAACAGGCAAACGATAACAGCCGCAAATTCAAACAGAATCAAATACGTTTTTGCATACAGCCCTGTTTTGTTGAGTACTAAAGACCTATTTTTTTTTTTGGTGAAGCTCGGTTAAGGGAAAGGGGTAGTTTACCAGACACGTTTTTTGTTTTATCAAGGGTATTTTATATGGCAAACGATAACAGCCGCAAATTCAAACAGAATCATATAATATTTTGCATACAGCCCTAGAATGTAGAGTTCTCAAGACCTGTTGGTTTTGGTGAAGATCGGTTAAGGGAATATGGTTGTTTACCAGCAACATTTTATGTTTTATCAAGGGTAATTTTTTTTTTGACGAACGATTACTGCCGTACATTAAAACAGAATCAACTACTCTGCTGCATACCTTTTTGAATTATACAGAACTCAAGGTCTGTTGATTTTGTTGAAGATCGGTTAACGGAAAGGGGTAGTTTACCGGCAACGTTTTATGTTTTAACAAGGTTATTTTTTCTATGACGAACGATAACTGCCGTAAATTCAAAGAGAATCAAATAATTGTTTGCATACAGGCCTGAATTGTAGAGTACCTAAGACCTGTCGTTTTTGGTGAAGATCGGTTAAGGGGAAGGGGTAGTTTACCAGCAACGGTTTTTTATCAAGGTAATTTTTTTCTATAGTAAACGATAACAGCCGCAAATTCAAACAGAATCAAATGATGTTTTGCATACAGCCCTGTATTGTAGAGTTCTCAATACGTATTGGTGTTGGTGAAGATCGGTTAAGGGAAAGCGGTAGTTTACCAGCAACATTTTATGTTTTATCAAGGTGTAACAACCAAAAATTTAAAAAATTTTAGTGTGACTGAAAAGACGTTACATTCAGCATGACACACCTACTCAGCCCACGAGCAATAAATAAAGAAATGTGTGTAGAAGTGTCAAGTGAACGTTTACTTCAGACAATGCAAGTACGTTTCACATAGTTGTACAATAGGGCACAGGGTTGGCCGTGACAGACTCGACTAAAACACGAGATTTACAGCCTGCAAATGTCAGATAATGGAAATTGTGTCAAGTACCAATTTAGAGGAGAAACTGTGACGGACACACTGCCGGGTTAATTTGTAAGAGTACTAGTAAAGAATAAAAAGAGTGTAAGTCACACAATAGTATATACCCTATACGAGGACGGACATCGATACCTAAAATAATAGAATCGAACTTGTAAACAGCAGGGGAACGACTTACTGGCGACAACGGATATTTACGACAGGCAGTAGGTGTGCCGTTTTGGAAACGACGTCACGCTGCGCCAGGATAGCGTTCAGAAAAAAAGGGTCAAACACAGCGAACAATAACAAGAGACGACACATTGTTTTCGTGAGAACTGCAGCGAGACCCGGAGTACGCTTAGACAATGGCATGATAGACGAGCATGAAATTTCTCCTGTTCTAGGAAAAGAGTACGGAGGCTTTCGACGCGAACCCGTGGGGAGACAGGATATCCAATCACAACCCAGCATCTACCCAGAGACCTGGTGGAGAGGACCGTCGCCAGCATAGCAACGGGAACGTCGAATGGGAAGTGAAGAACGACACTCTGGCTTAAGGGTAGGAGATCTTCCATCCTATCATGTTCAACTTGAGGCGTGTTTTCCAGTACGGTGCATTGTGGTACACGATGTTTGATAAAAACTGCTTGCAGAGCACGCGGGAGGACAGTCTCTCATAATTTTTCAACCATATACTTTGGACAGTCTCTCATAATTTTTCAACCATATACTTTGAACAGTCTTTATAATTTTCAACAGTCGGTCGTCAAAGTTCGATTAACATACGGACGGCAGTGGGACTTTGAAATTTTGCCACGCGTCATATAACTAAGAGACTTAGACATTTCGATATTGGCGCGTATCCGGTAATAGTGTACTTTCAGTGTCTAAAGACATGCGACATACGCCAGTGCTTAACAATTATAGAATTATTTATTATACTCTAATTCAGAATTGAACTAACCAGTCACACTTACATCAATAATCGACGCGTAGAACTTTCGTTGATGTAATACCGGACGGCGAAATAATAACATTATACAGTGTTGCGGTGCGATACAATATCATGTGGAACAATTACACCGCGGCATCAAAACACTAACAGTAATGAACATATCAAACGTTGAACAATACACAGACATATATATATACACCATAGTTAACGATGAACTTTAATACGAACACACAGCGCGAGTGAATCTGTTTCGCGTGTGTTAAGTGTCAGTCACAGCTCAGCACAGCTTCCCACACATGATCCAGCAGAGAGGAGTTACGCCGATGGAAATATCGGATAAATTCACCTAAACAAGTAATCTTTATGCTATTCTTATCATAAGAAACTCTACTGTCCTGTCTCTTTTTCAAGAAACACCCCTTGAGCATTTAAATTAAACATGATAAACATAATTTAACGCCATCCATCTGAGGCATACGATGAACGCATTAGTATAGGATTTATTGTTTGAATATTTGTGTTTCTATATATCGATTGCATTATATATGTATGTATATGTTTTTCAGCAAACAACGTATTGGATTTACCTTGTAATTTGATGTATAAACATGTGTTCTTTTATGTTCTTTCATGAGTTTATGAATGTATGTATTCACAGGGAATCATCCATATTTTATATATTGAATTTAATGAATGGTATAATGTTAATAAATAAGTGTTTATTTTATCAATATGCGTTCATCATTGTCAAATTACCTCAGAACGAGAAAGTAATGGCATTTGAGTGATTTATGGTAGTTTATTTTATTTTATTTATTAATGCAACAACTAGAGTCTCCATGAAATATTTATGCTAACGTAAAGTAATTAACGTGTTATTTATTGATTACACGAGCTCATTATGCAAATTAATATATTCAATAATTACTTAATCACAGATTAATTAATCCATTATTGTTAGCATTACAATTATCAAAAACTCCCAATACAAAGAAAATCTTGTATTTGGCTGCCCAACACGTGGCAGATTGTTGTATTTGGCTCTCAAAGAACGTAGGGCTCGGCAATCACAGATTAGTTAATTCAGTAGCGTAATAGCATAACACCCCACAGATGTTGTATTTGGCGCCCACCGCACGGCAAAGAGCAGGCAGTAGAGATAGGATAAGCGTATATATTAATATTTCATGTTAGTAGTTGTAAGAACAAATATTATTAGTGTGAAGCTAGTTGGACTGGGACTGAATGTTAACGCGTAGTAAAGCAGCAAAAATGACGACCAGTAGCACAGATTCCATGAATTTTGACATTAATAACCAACAGGGAGTACCTGGTGTCGAACGAGAGGAATCACCAACTTATTCACAAACGACCGAGGAGACGTCAGACGTCAGAGCGCGGGGACAGGAGTCCCAACAACAACCGCAGGAAGAGGTGACGTTGCGCGCATTAATGGATTTTATGAGTAAGAAATTTGAAAAGCAGGATGAAAAATTTAATGAGATTAGAAGAGATATTAATGAAAAACTCGAAAAGCAAAAGGAAGAGATTAATGAAAATTTTATAGAGATTAGAAGAGAAGTGAATGAAAATTTCGAGAAGCAAAAAGAAGAAATCAATGAAAAGTTCGAGAAGCAGAATGAAAATTTTACACAAATACGCACGGAAGTGCGTGAATATATAAATAATTGTGATAAGAAGATAGACGAGGTTCAGAAGCAGCAGAACGAAATCATAAAAGAGTTAAGGGACGACACCGACAAGAAATTCGAAGAGGTGCGTGAAACAAGAGAATTAGACCGACAGGAACTAAAGAGTGTTGCCCAAAATACTCAAACGAGCATCAAAAAGATCCACAACAGAGTGGAGACACACGCAAAAGAAAATCACAAGAAGCAAGAGGAATTGAAAGTCGAACTATTCCAAACAGTAAGACAATTACAACAGGAACAGGGAGACGTAAACAACACAATGCAACAGAAAATCAATGAGGTAGATGGAAGACAGAAGTCGGCGGAACAAAAACTAGACGAGAGCACCAGAGAGAAAACCACCCGTATTAACGAATTAAAATCCCAGATAGAACGACTACAGCGTCAGCTAATTGAAGGTGAGTCTGGAATAATCAGTAGAATTAACGGACACACACATACAGAGTTAAAGTATAACGGCACTGACAGGTTCCCAATGGAGTTCCTGAAGGAATTGTCAGAGATCCAGGAACAGTACTACAGCAACGGTGACATTAAATGGATCGGAAGACACTTGGAGATGGACGCTGGAATATGGTGGCGCGTCATAAGGAATCAAATCTCCACGTACGAAGAATTTAAAGAAGCTTTCACCTTGAAGTACTGGGGTCAAGAACGCCAGGACAATATACGCGACAATCTGGAGTACGGCAGATATGAGTGGAATGGACCAATCACAGCTGTCCAATATGTAGAACGGATTTTACTGGAAAGTCGGCAACTGTCACCAGCATTAACCGACACTCAGCTGATACGAAAACTAGCTCGCCACTTTGGTAAGGACTTGCAGCTCGCCGTGGTCACACGTGGTATCACGAGTATACCAAATTTCGAAGCGCTGATTACGGAATTCACAAGTATACAGTCGAGCGGAGATAACACTCGCAGACCACATTATAGACCTTACAACGAAGGGAGGAACAATCCGAGAGAAAGGGAAACGCAATACAATAAAAATGAAAGTGACCGACAGGCAACAAGGGGTCGGTATGACAACAAACACTACGTCAATACAGTACAGTTTACACCAGCTGAACCAGGACCCAGTGGCACGGTCGTTGGCACTACCCCAAGGGCGAACGGTAACAGCGACAACAATAACAACAACAAAAAATACGTCGAACGAGGGGAGAAGATAGAATTTCTAAGCGACTTCTTTCCGAGTGAGAGTGTAAATATATTGTTACCTGATTTACGAAAGGACCTACTAAAAGAGGACGACGAGATTGTAAATAAACAAATATTGAAATGTCCCGAGATTACTATTAAATTTAATAATGATGTAACTGTCCAAGCCTTACTTGATACTGGTTGTATTGTTAACGGGTTATCGGAAACTTGGTTTAATAACCATAAGAAGAGTATAGAACCATATGAGACATTACCCGTAACGAATACATTTATAATAAGTGCTGTAGGAAGTAAATCCAAATTAGTTAAGAGACAAATATTGTGTGACATTGAGATTGATAGTATCCGATATGAATGTGTGTTTTTGGTAATACCAGAATTAGTGAAACCATGTATACTAGGAATTAGTTTTTTACAAGAAGTTGGGTGTCGCATCGACATCGGAAACAAAGTAGTTAGTTTAAAAAACGATACTGTTGATGAGGAGCACATTATACCAATCATGAATATTGACGTGATAAACAGTGAAGAAGAAAAGGAAGTACTGCGATGCATCGATGAGAAGATTGGGAGCATAGACTGCGTGGATGAAGGAATACTGCAACGTTTGAAGGAGATTTTGGTAAGGAACCGGAATGTTTTTAGGGAGTGCCCGGGAAGAATAGAGGGTTACACGCACGAGTTTCACGTCACGGACAGGACACCTTACTTTCAACGAGGGTGGCCTGTGCCGCTTGCCTACAGAGACAAGGTGAACGAGGAGATTAATCGGATGTTACGATATGGTGTAATCGAACGTTGCGCCAGCCCGTACGTCAACCCAATCGTGACAGTTATCAAGAAGGATGGGAGGGTTCGCCTATGCCTTGATGCAAGAAAAGTGAACAGCGTGACCGTGCCCGATTACGAAGGAGTGTCCCCGGTAAATGAGATATTGGCTAGATGTGGTGATATGCAGTACTTGTCGACAGTCGATTTATCCAGTAGCTTCTGGCAAGTCCCATTAAAACGAGAGTGTAGGGATTTCACTGCGTTTATGCATGAAGGGAAGTGCTACCGATTCACAGTGACGCCATTTGGACTCAGCACCAGCTCTGCAGCGTTGACACGTGGATTGGATGTGGCCCTCGAGGAGGAGGTCAAGAAGAACACGATCATCTACGTGGACGACTGCTTGTGCTACTCCAATAATATACAAACACATTTAAATCATTTAGAAGCGTTGCTAAACAACCTCAATAAAGCAAATATAACTGTCAACCTCACCAAGTCACAATTCTTCAGACGAGAGATCTCTTTCCTTGGTTATCGCCTTACAACAAAAGGGATACAAGCAAACGATGACAAGGTAAAGGCGATTATGGATTTCCCAGCACCGAAGAATACAAAACAACTCAAAGGTTTTCTTGGTCTTACCAATTTTTATAACAGATTCTCGAGTAAATACGCAGAAACAACGCAACCTTTACATGAACTGCTGAAAGGTGGACGAAAGTTTTCATGGACAAGGGAAGTGGACGAGTGTTTCCAGAGAGTCAAGAATTTATTTATAGACACAGTAACTCTACGGTTCCCACGGCCGAACCAAAGATACTATATTCAGTGTGACGCTAGTAATTTTGCGTATGGTGGCCAGCTTTACCAGTTTGATGAAGATGGAGAAATCGGCGTCATCGCTTTTACAAGCAAGACATTTAAGGGAGCAGAACGCAATTACTTCACGACGGAGAAAGAGCTCCTGAGTATCGTTAGATGTCTGGATAAGTTTCGTATGTACATACTTGGCCAACCACTCACGATAATCACCGACAATAAAGCATTAACATTTATGCACAAGTGTCACTTGAACAATTCCAGAATTACAAGATGGATTCTCGCCATACAGGAGTACAATTTCGACATTATCCACTGCAAAGGAAAGGATAATGTCGTTGCGGACATACTGAGTAGATACCCGGCTGACACGGAACAACACGAGACAAACGAGGAGACGCACGGATATTTGATTAATCACCTAGTTATTAAAATGAGTCAACAATTAGGCAAAATAATTAGAGGTATCGGCAAATACCAAAATGAAGATGCCCAACTCGGAACGCTCATAGATAAGATTAAGAATAACGTTATAGATAGTAAATTAAGTAAATTTTATAAAATTGTTAATGATAAGTTGTACCGACGACGACGTGGCGAATGGAAACTATACATTCCTGACAGCGTGTCGAAGGATCTAATTGCAGAGATACACCAAATGTACGGACACCTAGGCCCGAAAAGGTGTATAAAAATGTTACAAGAGCACTTCACGATCGACAGCTTGATCAAGAAAGTGAAGGTATACACCCAAACTTGTGACTCTTGCCAACGGTACAAGGATACGAACAACAGGATGCTCTTTGGCGGAACAAAAGCCATGATACCATCAGCCAAAGGTGACATAGTAAGTGTTGATTACTATGGACCCTTACCAACAGGTATAGGAGGTGTCAAATACTTACTTGTCATGGTGGACAACTTCACAAAGTTTGTCAAACTATTTACACTAAGAAGAGCGACAACCACCACGACACTACGACGGATCAACGATTACTGTACGAAGTATGGACGACCGAGAGTCATTTTAACCGACAACGGCACGCAATTTACCGCCGAAAGATGGGTTAAAGGTCTCGAGGAGCTGGGAATACAACCAAGATATACCGCGATAAGGAATCCTCGAGCGAACTTAGCGGAAAGGATTAACCGCCAATTGGGAAATCTATTCAGGATCCTGGTACACGACCAGCATAGCAAATGGTCAAGATACGTCGGAGTAATTGAAACATGTATCAATGAAACGTACCACGAAACAATAGAAATAACACCCCACGAGGCACACTTAGGAAAGAAGCCGACCCGCGCATGGGAGAAGTGGCTGGACAAAGACGTCATCAACAATGAACACAATCCCAATATTAATGTGTTTGTAAAGATAAAAGACAAAAGAGAGAAATATGCTAAACGTATCAATGATGGTAAGAATATTACTAAATTTGCTACCGGCGATAAGGTGCTGTTGAGGAGCTACCATCAATCCGACGCCGCAATGAAAAGGATAGACAAGTTTTTCGAGTTATACACCGGACCATACAAGGTTAGTCGCGTCCTTGGTAACGCAACATACGAGCTCGCTGAGTGCGATAGCAATGGAAAACTGAGGGGTATTTTCAACGTACGATTGCTGAAGAGATACTTTGAGACGAAATCACAAGTCTCAAAGGAAAACGAAAGTGCATCGACAATCAGTTAGACTAGTGGACTAGGAGGAGGCGGATCAACACATAAGGTGAATGTCCCGCGAAAACCAGTCCAACTAGCTAATCGGTATGATGTATATCTTATTAGTGTATAAAGTAAAGATTTTGTACAAGGAGTTCTTAAGTCACAATGTGGCAACCTAACGACATTCATTACATGTGTATAGCCAGTGTTAGTGGAAATTTAAATAGAAAAGACAATTATGATGTGAAAAGTTCAATTGAATGTGCAGCAATAAATTGCGAAAAGACGTTATAACGAGTTTTATAGACACCCGATGATATTAGATTAATTAATCAAATCTGAGTGATATAAAACACAGTTAGTTATGATCACAATGATCTCAAGTGAATTGTTAATTGTTCCTGAATAATGTATATAAGTTTCTAATCAATATAATTAGTATAGATGATAGTAACACATATTGTGAGTGATACTCAATAATAATTAGTGAATGTATCAATGTGTATTTACAGGTCGTAAATTGTATTTTAAATGGTCAAGATAGACTAAGAACATTAGCTATCATAATGATATTTAAACGATACATGAATAATTGTAATTCATGTCGAAAATCATTATTTCATGTATTAGATTATAAGCGGACGGCACAGCCATCCACAGCTATTATTATTGTACATAATCCCATATCTAATTAGATATGCAAATATGTAAAAAATGCGTTCATCTTTCCTCAGATGCACGGCAATAAATTCCCAGAGGTAGTTTACGACCAAATATAGGGAATATATATCCATATACCCCAAGCAGAGGAAAGTAGGTCATTGACCGCGACTTTATCAGAGGGGACTACCACAACAAACTCAGAGCGCAGAAATCGGATTAGAGTGTCTTTTGCTAATCCAACATCAAATCCGATTTGGGGACCTATGTAACAACCAAAAATTTAAAAAATTTTAGTGTGACTGAAAAGACGTTACATTCAGCATGACACACCTACTCAGCCCACGAGCAATAAATAAAGAAATGTGTGTAGAAGTGTCAAGTGAACGTTTACTTCAGACAATGCAAGTACGTTTCACATAGTTGTACAATAGGGCACAGGGTTGGCCGTGACAGACTCGACTAAAACACGAGATTTACAGCCTGCAAATGTCAGATAATGGAAATTGTGTCAAGTACCAATTTAGAGGAGAAACTGTGACGGACACACTGCCGGGTTAATTTGTAAGAGTACTAGTAAAGAATAAAAAGAGTGTAAGTCACACAATAGTATATACCCTATACGAGGACGGACATCGATACCTAAAATAATAGAATCGAACTTGTAAACAGCAGGGGAACGACTTACTGGCGACAACGGATATTTACGACAGGCAGTAGGTGTGCCGTTTTGGAAACGACGTCACGCTGCGCCAGGATAGCGTTCAGAAAAAAAGGGTCAAACACAGCGAACAATAACAAGAGACGACACATTGTTTTCGTGAGAACTGCAGCGAGACCCGGAGTACGCTTAGACAATGGCATGATAGACGAGCATGAAATTTCTCCTGTTCTAGGAAAAGAGTACGGAGGCTTTCGACGCGAACCCGTGGGGAGACAGGATATCCAATCACAACCCAGCATCTACCCAGAGACCTGGTGGAGAGGACCGTCGCCAGCATAGCAACGGGAACGTCGAATGGGAAGTGAAGAACGACACTCTGGCTTAAGGGTAGGAGATCTTCCATCCTATCATGTTCAACTTGAGGCGTGTTTTCCAGTACGGTGCATTGTGGTACACGATGTTTGATAAAAACTGCTTGCAGAGCACGCGGGAGGACAGTCTCTCATAATTTTTCAACCATATACTTTGGACAGTCTCTCATAATTTTTCAACCATATACTTTGAACAGTCTTTATAATTTTCAACAGTCGGTCGTCAAAGTTCGATTAACATACGGACGGCAGTGGGACTTTGAAATTTTGCCACGCGTCATATAACTAAGAGACTTAGACATTTCGATATTGGCGCGTATCCGGTAATAGTGTACTTTCAGTGTCTAAAGACATGCGACATACGCCAGTGCTTAACAATTATAGAATTATTTATTATACTCTAATTCAGAATTGAACTAACCAGTCACACTTACATCAATAATCGACGCGTAGAACTTTCGTTGATGTAATACCGGACGGCGAAATAATAACATTATACAGTGTTGCGGTGCGATACAATATCATGTGGAACAATTACACCGCGGCATCAAAACACTAACAGTAATGAACATATCAAACGTTGAACAATACACAGACATATATATATACACCATAGTTAACGATGAACTTTAATACGAACACACAGCGCGAGTGAATCTGTTTCGCGTGTGTTAAGTGTCAGTCACAGCTCAGCACAGCTTCCCACACATGATCCAGCAGAGAGGAGTTACGCCGATGGAAATATCGGATAAATTCACCTAAACAAGTAATCTTTATGCTATTCTTATCATAAGAAACTCTACTGTCCTGTCTCTTTTTCAAGAAACACCCCTTGAGCATTTAAATTAAACATGATAAACATAATTTAACGCCATCCATCTGAGGCATACGATGAACGCATTAGTATAGGATTTATTGTTTGAATATTTGTGTTTCTATATATCGATTGCATTATATATGTATGTATATGTTTTTCAGCAAACAACGTATTGGATTTACCTTGTAATTTGATGTATAAACATGTGTTCTTTTATGTTCTTTCATGAGTTTATGAATGTATGTATTCACAGGGAATCATCCATATTTTATATATTGAATTTAATGAATGGTATAATGTTAATAAATAAGTGTTTATTTTATCAATATGCGTTCATCATTGTCAAATTACCTCAGAACGAGAAAGTAATGGCATTTGAGTGATTTATGGTAGTTTATTTTATTTTATTTATTAATGCAACAACTAGAGTCTCCATGAAATATTTATGCTAACGTAAAGTAATTAACGTGTTATTTATTGATTACACGAGCTCATTATGCAAATTAATATATTCAATAATTACTTAATCACAGATTAATTAATCCATTATTGTTAGCATTACAATTATCAAAAACTCCCAATACAAAGAAAATCTTGTATTTGGCTGCCCAACACGTGGCAGATTGTTGTATTTGGCTCTCAAAGAACGTAGGGCTCGGCAATCACAGATTAGTTAATTCAGTAGCGTAATAGCATAACACCCCACAGATGTTGTATTTGGCGCCCACCGCACGGCAAAGAGCAGGCAGTAGAGATAGGATAAGCGTATATATTAATATTTCATGTTAGTAGTTGTAAGAACAAATATTATTAGTGTGAAGCTAGTTGGACTGGGACTGAATGTTAACGCGTAGTAAAGCAGCAAAAATGACGACCAGTAGCACAGATTCCATGAATTTTGACATTAATAACCAACAGGGAGTACCTGGTGTCGAACGAGAGGAATCACCAACTTATTCACAAACGACCGAGGAGACGTCAGACGTCAGAGCGCGGGGACAGGAGTCCCAACAACAACCGCAGGAAGAGGTGACGTTGCGCGCATTAATGGATTTTATGAGTAAGAAATTTGAAAAGCAGGATGAAAAATTTAATGAGATTAGAAGAGATATTAATGAAAAACTCGAAAAGCAAAAGGAAGAGATTAATGAAAATTTTATAGAGATTAGAAGAGAAGTGAATGAAAATTTCGAGAAGCAAAAAGAAGAAATCAATGAAAAGTTCGAGAAGCAGAATGAAAATTTTACACAAATACGCACGGAAGTGCGTGAATATATAAATAATTGTGATAAGAAGATAGACGAGGTTCAGAAGCAGCAGAACGAAATCATAAAAGAGTTAAGGGACGACACCGACAAGAAATTCGAAGAGGTGCGTGAAACAAGAGAATTAGACCGACAGGAACTAAAGAGTGTTGCCCAAAATACTCAAACGAGCATCAAAAAGATCCACAACAGAGTGGAGACACACGCAAAAGAAAATCACAAGAAGCAAGAGGAATTGAAAGTCGAACTATTCCAAACAGTAAGACAATTACAACAGGAACAGGGAGACGTAAACAACACAATGCAACAGAAAATCAATGAGGTAGATGGAAGACAGAAGTCGGCGGAACAAAAACTAGACGAGAGCACCAGAGAGAAAACCACCCGTATTAACGAATTAAAATCCCAGATAGAACGACTACAGCGTCAGCTAATTGAAGGTGAGTCTGGAATAATCAGTAGAATTAACGGACACACACATACAGAGTTAAAGTATAACGGCACTGACAGGTTCCCAATGGAGTTCCTGAAGGAATTGTCAGAGATCCAGGAACAGTACTACAGCAACGGTGACATTAAATGGATCGGAAGACACTTGGAGATGGACGCTGGAATATGGTGGCGCGTCATAAGGAATCAAATCTCCACGTACGAAGAATTTAAAGAAGCTTTCACCTTGAAGTACTGGGGTCAAGAACGCCAGGACAATATACGCGACAATCTGGAGTACGGCAGATATGAGTGGAATGGACCAATCACAGCTGTCCAATATGTAGAACGGATTTTACTGGAAAGTCGGCAACTGTCACCAGCATTAACCGACACTCAGCTGATACGAAAACTAGCTCGCCACTTTGGTAAGGACTTGCAGCTCGCCGTGGTCACACGTGGTATCACGAGTATACCAAATTTCGAAGCGCTGATTACGGAATTCACAAGTATACAGTCGAGCGGAGATAACACTCGCAGACCACATTATAGACCTTACAACGAAGGGAGGAACAATCCGAGAGAAAGGGAAACGCAATACAATAAAAATGAAAGTGACCGACAGGCAACAAGGGGTCGGTATGACAACAAACACTACGTCAATACAGTACAGTTTACACCAGCTGAACCAGGACCCAGTGGCACGGTCGTTGGCACTACCCCAAGGGCGAACGGTAACAGCGACAACAATAACAACAACAAAAAATACGTCGAACGAGGGGAGAAGATAGAATTTCTAAGCGACTTCTTTCCGAGTGAGAGTGTAAATATATTGTTACCTGATTTACGAAAGGACCTACTAAAAGAGGACGACGAGATTGTAAATAAACAAATATTGAAATGTCCCGAGATTACTATTAAATTTAATAATGATGTAACTGTCCAAGCCTTACTTGATACTGGTTGTATTGTTAACGGGTTATCGGAAACTTGGTTTAATAACCATAAGAAGAGTATAGAACCATATGAGACATTACCCGTAACGAATACATTTATAATAAGTGCTGTAGGAAGTAAATCCAAATTAGTTAAGAGACAAATATTGTGTGACATTGAGATTGATAGTATCCGATATGAATGTGTGTTTTTGGTAATACCAGAATTAGTGAAACCATGTATACTAGGAATTAGTTTTTTACAAGAAGTTGGGTGTCGCATCGACATCGGAAACAAAGTAGTTAGTTTAAAAAACGATACTGTTGATGAGGAGCACATTATACCAATCATGAATATTGACGTGATAAACAGTGAAGAAGAAAAGGAAGTACTGCGATGCATCGATGAGAAGATTGGGAGCATAGACTGCGTGGATGAAGGAATACTGCAACGTTTGAAGGAGATTTTGGTAAGGAACCGGAATGTTTTTAGGGAGTGCCCGGGAAGAATAGAGGGTTACACGCACGAGTTTCACGTCACGGACAGGACACCTTACTTTCAACGAGGGTGGCCTGTGCCGCTTGCCTACAGAGACAAGGTGAACGAGGAGATTAATCGGATGTTACGATATGGTGTAATCGAACGTTGCGCCAGCCCGTACGTCAACCCAATCGTGACAGTTATCAAGAAGGATGGGAGGGTTCGCCTATGCCTTGATGCAAGAAAAGTGAACAGCGTGACCGTGCCCGATTACGAAGGAGTGTCCCCGGTAAATGAGATATTGGCTAGATGTGGTGATATGCAGTACTTGTCGACAGTCGATTTATCCAGTAGCTTCTGGCAAGTCCCATTAAAACGAGAGTGTAGGGATTTCACTGCGTTTATGCATGAAGGGAAGTGCTACCGATTCACAGTGACGCCATTTGGACTCAGCACCAGCTCTGCAGCGTTGACACGTGGATTGGATGTGGCCCTCGAGGAGGAGGTCAAGAAGAACACGATCATCTACGTGGACGACTGCTTGTGCTACTCCAATAATATACAAACACATTTAAATCATTTAGAAGCGTTGCTAAACAACCTCAATAAAGCAAACATAACTGTCAACCTCACCAAGTCACAATTCTTCAGACGAGAGATCTCTTTCCTTGGTTATCGCCTTACAACAAAAGGGATACAAGCAAACGATGACAAGGTAAAGGCGATTATGGATTTCCCAGCACCGAAGAATACAAAACAACTCAAAGGTTTTCTTGGTCTTACCAATTTTTATAACAGATTCTCGAGTAAATACGCAGAAACAACGCAACCTTTACATGAACTGCTGAAAGGTGGACGAAAGTTTTCATGGACAAGGGAAGTGGACGAGTGTTTCCAGAGAGTCAAGAATTTATTTATAGACACAGTAACTCTACGGTTCCCACGGCCGAACCAAAGATACTATATTCCTTAAGGAATGGAAGTATGGTGATGGCAAAGAAAATCGTGTTCGAGATTATTGCAGATTCTGATTCTACTACACTCAAAACATGAAAAAAGTCGTTTTCCGAAAAGTGTCTGTGTGTGTGTCTGTCTGTCTGTCTGTCTGTGTGTCTGTGTGTCTGTGTGTCTGTAGATTTTTTTTCTATGGCAAACGATAACTGCCGCAAATTCAAACAGAATCAAACAATTTTTGGCATACAGCTCTGATTTGCAGAGTACTCGCGACTTATTGTTTTTGGTGAAGATCGGTTGAGGGAAATAGGTAGTTTACATGCAACGGTTTTTTTTTAGCAAGGGTAATTTTGTTTGTTTGGCAAACGATAACAGCCGCAAAATTCAAACAGAATTAAATAATGTTTCGCATACAGACCTGAATTTTAGAGTTCTCAAGATCTGTTGATTTTGGTGAAGATCGGTTAAGGGAAAGGGGTAGTTTACCAGTAACGTTTTATGTTTTAACAAGGGTATTTCCTATGGCAAACGATAACAGCCGCAAATTCAAACAGAATCAAAAGATTATTTGCATACAGCCCTAAATTATAGAGTTCTCAAGACCTATTGTTTTTGGTGAAGATCAGTTGAGGGAAAGGGGTAGTTTACCAGCAACGTTTTTTTAACAATAGTATTTTCTATGGCAAACGATAACAGCCGCAAATTCAAACAGAATCAAATAATGTTTTGCATACCTCCCTGATTTGTAGAGTACTCAAGGCCTATTGTTTTTGGTGAAGATAGATTAAGGGGAAGGGGTAGTTTACCTGCAACATTTTTTATCAAGCGTATTTTCTATGGCAAACGATAACCGCCGCAAATTCAAACACAATCAAATAATTTTCTGCATCCAGCCCTGATTTGTAGAGTACTCAAGACCTATTGTTTTTGGTGAAGATCGGTTAAGCGAAAGGGGTAGTTTACCTGCAGCGTTTTTTTATCAAGGGTATTTTCTAAGGCAAACGATAATAGCGCAAATTCAAACAGAATCAAATAATGTTTAGCATGCAGCCCTGATTTGTAGCGTGCTCAGGACCTATTGTTTTTGTTGAAGATCGGTTAAGGGGAAGGGGTAGTTTACCTGCAACGTTTGTTTATCAAGCGTATTTTCTGTGACGAACGGTAACAGCCGCAAATTCAAACAGAGTCAAATAATTTTGCATAAGTCCCTGAATTGTAGAGGTCTAAATGACTTTTGATTTTGGTGAAGATCGGTTAAGGGGAAGGGTTAGTTTACCTGCAACCTTTTACGTTTTAACAAGAGTAAAGTACTTGAAAATTTATTTAAACTTTTTGAAACAATAGTAATTGTTAAAAATAAAATAATTTTGTTGCCAGGCAATAAAATTATAATTTTTTCATTTTAATGTAATATAATATTATTCATTTAATACAGCAATAAAAAGGCAGGTAAGACACAGCCTGGCTGTTTGGCTGAAAATGATTTTAAATATAAATCTTAGAATATGGAAGTCATGTATGGTTCTCCATACCGATATTTTTCTATGGCAAACGATAACTGCCGCAAATTCAAACAGATTCAAATAATGTTTTGCATACACCCCTGATTTGTAGAGTACTCACGACCTATTGTTTTTGGTGAAGATCGGTTGAGGAAAGGGGTAGTTTACCTGCAACGGTTTTTTTTATAAAGGGAAATTTTTTTTTTTGGCAAACGATAACAGCCGGAAATTCAAACAGAATTAAATAATGTTTCGTATACAGGCCTGAATTGTAGAGTTCTCAAGACCTATTGTTTTTGGTGAAGATCGGTTAAGGGAAAGGGGTAGTTTACCAGCAACGTTTTATGTTTTAACAAGGGTGTTTCCTATGGCAAACGATAACAGCCGCAAATTCAAACAGAATTAAAGTTTATTTGCATACAGCCCTAAATTGTAGAGTACTCAAGACCTGTTGTTTTTGGTGAAGATCGGTTAAGGGGAAGGGGTAGTTTACCGGCAACGTTTTTTTATCAAGCGCATTTTCTATGGCAAACGATAACAGCCGCAAAATCGAACAGAATCAAATAATTTTTTGCATACGTCCCTGAATTGTAGAGAACTCAAGGCCTTTTGATTTTGGTGAAGATCGGTTAAGGGGAAGGGGTAGTTTACCGGCAACGTTTTTTTATCAAGCGTATTTTCTATGGCAAACGATAACAGCCGCAAATTCAAACAGAATCAAATAAGTTTTTGCATACGTCCCTGAATTGTAGAGGTCTCAATGTCTTTCGATTTTGGTGAAGATCGGTTAAGGGGAAGGGGTAGTTTACCTGCAACCTTTTACGTTTTAACAAGAGTAAAGTACTTGAAAATTTATTTAAACTTTTTGAAACAATGGTAATTGTTAAAAATAAAATAATTTTGTTGCCAGGCAATAAAATTATAATTTCTTCATTTGAATGTAATATAATATTTTTCATTTAATACAGCAATAAAAAGGCAGGTAAGACACAGCCTGGCTGTTTGGCTGAAAATGATTTTATATATAAATCTTAGAATATGGAAGTCATGTATGGTTCTCCATACCGATATTTACTTTATTCTATGGCAAACGATAGCCGCAAATTCAAACAGATTCAAACAATTTTTTGCATACAGCATTGATTTGTAGAGTACACAAGACCTATTGTTTTTGGTGAAGATCGGTTAAGGGAAAGGGGTAGTTTACCGGCAACATTTGTTTTTATCAAGGGTAATTTTTACTTCCATATTCCTTAAGGAATGGAAGTATGGTGATGGCAAAAAAAATCGTGTTCGAGATTATTGCAGATTCTGATTCTACTACACTCAAAACATGAAAAAAAGTCGTTTTCCGAAAAGTGTCTGTGTGTCTGTCTGTCTGTCTGTCTGTAGATTTTTTTCCTATGGCAAACGATAACTGCCGCAAATTCAAACAGAATCAAATAATTTTTTGCATGCAGCCCTGACTTGCAGAGTACTCGCGACCTATTGTTTTTGGTGAAGATCGGTTGAGGGAAAGGGGTAGTTTACCTGCAACGGTTTTTTTTTATCAAGGGTAATTTTGTTTGTTGGCAAACGATAACAGCCGCAAATTCAAACAGAATCAAATAATGTTTCGCATATAGCCCTAAATTGTTGGGTTCTCAAGATCTTTTGATTTTGGTAAAGATCGGTTAAGGGAAAGGGGTAGTTTACCTGCAACGTTTTATGTTTTAACAAGGGTATTTTCTATGGCGAACGATAACAGCCGCACATTCAAACATAATCAAATACGTTTTTGCATACAGTCCTGACTTGTAGAGTACTAAAGACCTATTGTTTTTGGTGAAGATCGTTTAATTGAAAGGGGTAGTTTACCGACCACGTTTTTTGTTTATCAAGGGTATTTTGTATGGCAAACGATAACAGCCGCAAATTCAAACGAAATCATATAATATTTTGCATACAGCCCTGAATTGCAGAGTTCTCAAGACCTTTCGTTTTTGGTGAAGATCGGTTAAGGGAAAGGGGTAGTTTACCGGCAACGGATTTTTTTTTATCAAGGGTAACTTTGTTTGTTTGGCAAACGATAACAGCCGCAAATTCAAACAGAATCAAATAATGTTTCGCATACAGCCCTAAATTGTAGAGTTCTCAAGATCTGTTGATTTTGGTGAAGATCGGTTAAGGGAAAGGGGTAGTTTACCAGTAACGTTTTATGTTTTAACAAGGGTATTTCCTATGGCAAACGATAACAGCCGCAAATTCAAACAGAATCAAAAGATTATTTGCATACAGCCCTAAATTATAGAGTTCTCAAGACCTATTGTTTTTGGTGAAGATCAGTTGAGGGAAAGGGGTAGTTTACCAGCAACGTTTTTTTAACAATGGTATTTTCTATGGCAAACGATAACAGCCGCAAATTCAAACAGAATCAAATAATGTTTTGCATACCTCCCTGATTTGTAGAGTACTCAAGGCCTATTGTTTTTGGTGAAGATAGATTAAGGGGAAGGGGTAGTTTACCTGCAACATTTTTTATCAAGCGTATTTTCTATGGCAAACGATAACAGCCGCAAATTCAAACAGAATCAAATAATTTTTTGCATACGTCCCTGAATTGTAGAGGTCTCAATGACTTTCGATTTTGGTGAAGATCGGTTAAGGGGAAGGGTTAGTTTACCTGCAACCTTTTACGTTTTAACAAGAGTAAAGTACTTGAAAATTTATTTAAACTTTTTGAAACAATAGTAATTGTTAAAAATAAAATAATTTTGTTGCCAGGCAATAAAATTATAATTTTTTCATTTTAATGTAATATAATATTATTCATTTAATACAGCAATAAAAAGGCAGGTAAGACACAGCCTGGCTGTTTGGCTGAAAATGATTTTAAATATAAATCTTAGAATATGGAAGTCATGTATGGTTCTCCATACCGATATTTTTCTATGGCAAACGATAACTGCCGCAAATTCAAACAGATTCAAATAATGTTTTGCATACACCCCTGATTTGTAGAGTACTCACGACCTATTGTTTTTGGTGAAGATCGGTTGAGGAAAGGGGTAGTTTACCTGCAACGGTTTTTTTTATCAAGGGAAATTTTTTTTTTTGGCAAACGATAACAGCCGGAAATTCAAACAGAATTAAATAATGTTTCGTATACAGGCCTGAATTGTAGAGTTCTCAAGACCTATTGTTTTTGGTGAAGATCGGTTAAGGGAAAGGGGTAGTTTACCAGCAACGTTTTATGTTTTAACAAGGGTGTTTCCTATGGCAAACGATAACAGCCGCAAATTCAAACAGAATTAAAGTTTATTTGCATACAGCCCTAAATTGTAGAGTACTCAAGACCTGTTGTTTTTGGTGAAGATCGGTTAAGGGGAAGGGGTAGTTTACCGGCAACGTTTTTTTATCAAGCGCATTTTCTATGGCAAACGATAACAGCCGCAAAATCGAACAGAATCAAATAATTTTTTGCATACGTCCCTGAATTGTAGAGAACTCAAGGCCTTTTGATTTTGGTGAAGATCGGTTAAGGGGAAGGGGTAGTTTACCGGCAACGTTTTTTTATCAAGCGTATTTTCTATGGCAAACGATAACAGCCGCAAATTCAAACAGAATCAAATAAGTTTTTGCATACGTCCCTGAATTGTAGAGGTCTCAATGTCTTTCGATTTTGGTGAAGATCGGTTAAGGGGAAGGGGTAGTTTACCTGCAACCTTTTACGTTTTAACAAGAGTAAAGTACTTGAAAATTTATTTAAACTTTTTGAAACAATGGTAATTGTTAAAAATAAAATAATTTTGTTGCCAGGCAATAAAATTATAATTTCTTCATTTGAATGTAATATAATATTTTTCATTTAATACAGCAATAAAAAGGCAGGTAAGACACAGCCTGGCTGTTTGGCTGAAAATGATTTTATATATAAATCTTAGAATATGGAAGTCATGTATGGTTCTCCATACCGATATTTACTTTATTCTATGGCAAACGATAGCCGCAAATTCAAACAGATTCAAACAATTTTTTGCATACAGCATTGATTTGTAGAGTACACAAGACCTATTGTTTTTGGTGAAGATCGGTTAAGGGAAAGGGGTAGTTTACCGGCAACATTTGTTTTTATCAAGGGTAATTTTTACTTCCATATTCCTTAAGGAATGGAAGTATGGTGATGGCAAAAAAAATCGTGTTCGAAATTATTGCAGATTCTGATTCTACTACACTCAAAACATGAAAAAAAGTCGTTTTCCGAAAAGTGTCTGTGTGTCTGTCTGTGTGTCTGTCTGTCTGTCTGTCTATCTGTGTGTCTGTAGATTTTTTTTCTATGGCAAACGATAACTGCCGCAAATTCAAACAGAATCAAATAATTTTCTGCATGCAGCCCTGATTTGCAGAGTACTCGCGACCTATTGTTTTTGGTGAAGATCGGTTGAGGGAAAGGGGTAGTTTACCAGCAACGGTTTTTTTTTAGCAAGGGTAATTTTGTTTGTTTGGCAAACGATAACAGCCGCAAATTCAAACAGAATCAAATAATGTTTCGCATACAGCCCTAAATTGTAGAGTTCTCAAGATCTGTTGATTTTGGTGAAGATCGGTTAAGGGAAAGGGGTAGTTTACCTGTAACGTTTTATGTTTTAACAAGGGTATTTCTTATGGCAAACGATAACAGCCGCAAATTCAAACAGAATCAAAAGATTATTTGCATACAGCCCTAAATTGTAGAGTTCTCAAGACCTATCGTTTTTGGTGAAGTTCGGTTGAGGGAAAGGGGTAGTTTACCTGCAACGTTTTTTTAACAAGGGTATTTTCTATGGCAAACGATAACAGCCGCAAATTCAAACAGAATCAAATAATGTTTTGCATACAGCCCTGATTTGTAGAGTACTCAAGATCTATTGTTTTTGGTGAAGATCGGTTAAGGGAAAGGGGTAGTTTACCTGTAACGTTTTATGTTTTAACAAGGGTATTTCCTATGGCAAACGATAACAGCCGCAAATTCAAACAGAATCAAAAGATTATTTGCATACGGCCCTAAATTGTAGAGTTCTCAAGACCTATAGTTTTTGGTGAAGATCGGTTGAGGGAAAGGGGTAGTTTACCCGCAACGTTTTTTTAACAAGGGTATTTTCTATGGCAAACGATAACAGCCGCAAATTCAAACAGAATCAAATAATGTTTTGCATGCAGGCCTGATTTGCAGAGTACTCGCGACCTATTGTTTTTGGTGAAGATCGGTTGAGGGAAAGGGGTAGTTTACCTGCAACGGTTTTTTTTTAGCAAGGGTAATTTTGTTTGTTTGGCAAACGATAACAGCCGCAAATTCAAACAGAATCAAATAATGTTTCGCATACAGCCCTGAATTGTAGAGTTCTCAAGATCTATTGATTTTGGTGAAGATCGGTTAAGGGAAAGGGGTAGTTTACCAGTAACGTTTTATGTTTTAACAAGGGTATTTCCTATGGCAAACGATAACAGCCGCAAATTCAAACAGAAACAAAAGATTATTTGCATACAGCCCTAAATTGTAGAGTTCTCAAGACCTATTGTTTTTGGTGAAGTTCAGTTGAGGGAAAGGGGTAGTTTACCTGAAACGTTTTTTTAACAAGGGTATTTTCTATGGCAAACGATAACAGCCGCAAATTCAATCAGAATCAAATACTCTTTTGCATACGGCCCTGATTTGTAGAGTACTCAAGACCTGTTGTTTTTGGTGAAGATCGGTTAAGGGGAAGGGGTAGTTTACCTGCAACGTTTTTTTATCAAGCGTATTTTCTATGGTAAACGTTAACAGCCGCAAATTCAAACAGAATCAAATAATTTTTTGCACACGTCCCTGAATTGTAGAGGTCTCAATGACTTTCGATTTTGGTGAAGATCGGTTAAGGGGAAGGGGTAGTTTACTTGCAACCTTTTACGTTTTAACAAGAGTAAAGTACTTGAAAATTTATTTAAACTTTTTGAAACAATGGTAATTGTTAAAAATAAAATAATTTTGTTGCCAGGCAATAAAATTATAATTTTTTCATTTTAATGTAATATAATATTTTTCATTTAATACAGCAATAAAAAGGCAGGTAAGACAGCCTGGCTGTTTGGCTGAAAATGATTTTAAATATAAATCTTAGAATATGGAAGTCATGTATGGTTCTCCATACCGATATTTACTTCCATATTCCTTAAGGAATGGAAGTATGGTGATGGCAAAAAAAATCGTGTTCGAGATTATTGCAGATTCTGATTCTACTACACTCAAAACATGAAAAAAAGTCGTTTTCCGAAAAGTGTCTGTGTGTGTGTGTGTCTGTCTGTCTGTCTGTCTGTCTGTTTGTCTGTCTGTCTGTCTGTCTGTGTGTCTGTAGATTTTTTTTCTATGGCAAACGATAACTGCCGCAAATTCAAACAGAATCAAATAATTTTTTGCATACAGCCCTGATTTGCAGAGTACTCGCGACCTATTGTTTTTGGTGAAGATCGGTTGAGGGAAAGGGGTAGTTTACCGGCAACGGTTTTTTTTTAGCAAGGGTAATTTTGTTTGTTTGGCAAACGATAACAGCCGCAAATTCAAACAGAATCAAATAATGTTTCGCATACAGCCCTGAATGTAGAGTTCTCAAGATCTGTTGATTTTGGTGAAGATCGGTTAAGGGAAAGGGGTAGTTTACCTGTAACGTTTTATGTTTTAACAAGGGTTTTTCATATGGCAAACGATAACAGCTGCAAATTCAAACAGAATAAAAAGATTATTTGCATACAGCCCTAAATTATAGAGTTCTCAAGACCTATTGTTTTTGGTGAAGATCAGTTGAGGGAAAGGGGTAGTTTACCAGCAACGTTTTTTTAACAAGGGTATTTTCTATGGCAAACGATAACAGCCGCAAATTCAAACAGAATCAAATAATGTTTTGCATACCGCCCTGATTTGTAGAGTACTCAAGACCTATTGTTTTTGGTGAAGATAGATTAAGGAGAAGGGGTAGTTTACCTGCAACGTTTTTTATCAAGCGTATTTTCTATGGCAAACGATAACAGCCGCAAATTCAAACAGAATCAAAAATTTTTTGCATACGTCCCTGAATTGTAGAGGTCTCAATGACTTTCGATTTTGGTGAAGATCGGTTAAGGGGAAGGGTTAGTTTACCTGCAACCTTTTACGTTTTAACAAGAGTAAAGTACTTGAAAATTTATTTAAACTTTTTGAAACAATGGTAATTGTTAAAAATAAAATAATTTTGTTGCCAGGCAATAAAATTATAATTTCTTCATTTGAATGTAATATAATATTTTTCATTTAATACAGCAATAAAAAGGCAGGTAAGACACAGCCTGGCTGTTTGGCTGAAAATGATTTTAAATATAAATCTTAGAGTATGGAAGTCATGTATGGTTCTCCATACCGATATTTACTTTATTCTATGGCAAACGATAGCCGCAAATTCAAACAGATTCAAACAATTTTTTGCATACAGCATTGATTTGTAGAGTACACAAGACCTATTGTTTTTGGTGAAGATCGGTTAAGGGAAAGGGGTAGTTTACCGGCAACATTTGTTTTTATCAAGGGTAATTTTTACTTCCATATTCCTTAAGGAATGGAAGTATGGTGATGGCAAAAAAAATCGTGTTCGAGATTATTGCAGATTCTGATTCTACTACACTTAAAACATGAAAAAAAGTCGTTTTCCGAAAAGTGTCTGTGTGTCTGTCTGTCTGTCTGTCTGTCTGTCTGTCTGTCTGTAGATTTTTTTTCTATGGCAAACGATAACTGCCGCAAATTCAAACAGAATCAAATAATTTTCTGCATGCAGCCCTGATTTGCAGAGTACTCGCGACCTATTGTTTTTGGTGAAGATCGGTTGAGGGAAAGGGGTAGTTTACCAGCAACGGTTTTTTTTTAGCAAGGGTAATTTTGTTTGTTTGGCAAACGATAACAGCCGCAAATTCAAACAGAATCAAATAATGTTTCGCATACAGCCCTAAATTGTAGAGTTCTCAAGATCTGTTGATTTTGGTGAAGATCGGTTAAGGGAAAGGGGTAGTTTACCTGTAACGTTTTATGTTTTAACAAGGGTATTTCTTATGGCAAACGATAACAGCCGCAAATTCAAACAGAATCAAAAGATTATTTGCATACAGCCCTAAATTGTAGAGTTCTCAAGACCTATCGTTTTTGGTGAAGTTCGGTTGAGGGAAAGGGGTAGTTTACCGGCAACGTTTTTTTAACAAGGGTATTTTCTATGGCAAACGATAACAGCCGCAAATTCAAACAGAATCAAATAATGTTTTGCATACAGCCCTGATTTGTAGAGTACTCAAGATCTATTGTTTTTGGTGAAGATCGGTTAAGGGAAAGGGGTAGTTTACCTGTAACGTTTTATGTTTTAACAAGGGTATTTCCTATGGCAAACGATAACAGCCGCAAATTCAAACAGAATCAAAAGATTATTTGCATACGGCCCTAAATTGTAGAGTTCTCAAGACCTATAGTTTTTGGTGAAGATCGGTTGAGGGAAAGGGGTAGTTTACCCGCAACGTTTTTTTAACAAGGGTATTTTCTATGGCAAACGATAACAGCCGCAAATTCAAACAGAATCAAATAATGTTTTGCATGCAGGCCTGATTTGCAGAGTACTCGCGACCTATTGTTTTTGGTGAAGATCGGTTGAGGGAAAGGGGTAGTTTACCTGCAACGGTTTTTTTTTAGCAAGGGTAATTTTGTTTGTTTGGCAAACGATAACAGCCGCAAATTCAAACAGAATCAAATAATGTTTCGCATACAGCCCTGAATTGTAGAGTTCTCAAGATCTATTGATTTTGGTGAAGATCGGTTAAGGGAAAGGGGTAGTTTACCAGTAACGTTTTATGTTTTAACAAGGGTATTTCCTATGGCAAACGATAACAGCCGCAAATTCAAACAGAATCAAAAGATTATTTGCATACAGCCCTAAATTGTAGAGTTCTCAAGACCTATTGTTTTTGGTGAAGTTCAGTTGAGGGAAAGGGGTAGTTTACCTGAAACGTTTTTTTAACAAGGGTATTTTCTATGGCATACGATAACAGCCGCAAATTCAATCAGAATCAAATACTCTTTTGCATACGGCCCTGATTTGTAGAGTACTCAAGACCTGTTGTTTTTGGTGAAGATCGGTTAAGGGGAAGGGGTAGTTTACCTGCAACGTTTTTTTATCAAGCGTATTTTCTATGGTAAACGTTAACAGCCGCAAATTCAAACAGAATCAAATAATTTTTTGCACACGTCCCTGAATTGTAGAGGTCTCAATGACTTTCGATTTTGGTGAAGATCGGTTAAGGGGAAGGGGTAGTTTACTTGCAACCTTTTACGTTTTAACAAGAGTAAAGTACTTGAAAATTTATTTAAACTTTTTGAAACAATGGTAATTGTTAAAAATAAAATAATTTTGTTGCCAGGCAATAAAATTATAATTTTTTCATTTTAATGTAATATAATATTTTTCATTTAATACAGCAATAAAAAGGCAGGTAAGACAGCCTGGCTGTTTGGCTGAAAATGATTTTAAATATAAATCTTAGAATATGGAAGTCATGTATGGTTCTCCATACCGATATTTACTTCCATATTCCTTAAGGAATGGAAGTATGGTGATGGCAAAAAAAATCGTGTTCGAGATTATTGCAGATTCTGATTCTACTACACTCAAAACATGAAAAAAAGTCGTTTTCCGAAAAGTGTCTGTGTGTGTGTGTGTCTGTCTGTCTGTCTGTCTGTCTGTCTGTGTGTCTGTAGATTTTTTTTCTATGGCAAACGATAACTGCCGCAAATTCAAACGGAATCAAATAATTTTTTGCATACAGCCCTGATTTGCAGAGTACTCGCGACCTATTGTTTTTGGTGAAGATCGGTTGAGGGAAAGGGGTAGTTTACCGGCAACGGTTTTTTTTTAGCAAGGGTAATTTTGTTTGTTTGGCAAACGATAACAGCCGCAAATTCAAACAGAATCAAATAATGTTTCGCATACAGCCCTGAATGTAGAGTTCTCAAGATCTGTTGATTTTGGTGAAGATCGGTTAAGGGAAAGGGGTAGTTTACCTGTAACGTTTTATGTTTTAACAAGGGTTTTTCATATGGCAAACGATAACAGCTGCAAATTCAAACAGAATAAAAAGATTATTTGCATACAGCCCTAAATTATAGAGTTCTCAAGACCTATTGTTTTTGGTGAAGATCAGTTGAGGGAAAGGGGTAGTTTACCAGCAACGTTTTTTTAACAAGGGTATTTTCTATGGCAAACGATAACAGCCGCAAATTCAAACAGAATCAAATAATGTTTTGCATACCGCCCTGATTTGTAGAGTACTCAAGACCTATTGTTTTTGGTGAAGATAGATTAAGGAGAAGGGGTAGTTTACCTGCAACGTTTTTTATCAAGCGTATTTTCTATGGCAAACGATAACAGTCGCAAATTCAAACAGAATCAAAAATTTTTTGCATACGTCCCTGAATTGTAGAGGTCTCAATGACTTTCGATTTTGGTGAAGATCGGTTAAGGGGAAGGGTTAGTTTACCTGCAACCTTTTACGTTTTAACAAGAGTAAAGTACTTGAAAATTTATTTAAACTTTTTGAAACAATGGTAATTGTTAAAAATAAAATAATTTTGTTGCCAGGCAATAAAATTATAATTTCTTCATTTGAATGTAATATAATATTTTTCATTTAATACAGCAATAAAAAGGCAGGTAAGACACAGCCTGGCTGTTTGGCTGAAAATGATTTTAAATATAAATCTTAGAGTATGGAAGTCATGTATGGTTCTCCATACCGATATTTACTTTATTCTATGGCAAACGATAGCCGCAAATTCAAACAGATTCAAACAATTTTTTGCATACAGCATTGATTTGTAGAGTACACAAGACCTATTGTTTTTGGTGAAGATCGGTTAAGGGAAAGGGGTAGTTTACCGGCAACATTTGTTTTTATCAAGGGTAATTTTTACTTCCATATTCCTTAAGGAATGGAAGTATGGTGATGGCAAAAAAAATCGTGTTCGAGATTATTGCAGATTCTGATTCTACTACACTCAAAACATGAAAAAAAGTCGTTTTCCGAAAAGTGTCTGTGTGTCTGTCTGTCTGTCTGTCTGTCTGTCTGTCTGTGTGTCTGTAGATTTTTTTTCTATGGCAAACGATAACTGCCGCAAATTCAAACAGAATCAAATAATTTTCTGCATGCAGCCCTGATTTGCAGAGTACTCGCGACCTATTGTTTTTGGTGAAGATCGGTTGAGGGAAAGGGGTAGTTTACCAGCAACGGTTTTTTTTTAGCAAGGGTAATTTTGTTTGTTTGGCAAACGATAACAGCCGCAAATTCAAACAGAATCAAATAATGTTTCGCATACAGCCCTAAATTGTAGAGTTCTCAAGATCTGTTGATTTTGGTGAAGATCGGTTAAGGGAAAGGGGTAGTTTACCCGTAACGTTTTATGTTTTAACAAGGGTATTTCTTATGGCAAACGATAACAGCCGCAAATTCAAACAGAATCAAAAGATTATTTGCATACAGCCCTAAATTGTAGAGTTCTCAAGACCTATCGTTTTTGGTGAAGTTCGGTTGAGGGAAAGGGGTAGTTTACCTGCAACGTTTTTTTAACAAGGGTATTTTCTATGGCAAACGATAACAGCCGCAAATTCAAACAGAATCAAATAATGTTTTGCATACAGCCCTGATTTGTAGAGTACTCAAGATCTATTGTTTTTGGTGAAGATCGGTTAAGGGAAAGGGGTAGTTTACCTGTAACGTTTTATGTTTTAACAAGGGTATTTCCTATGGCAAACGATAACAGCCGCAAATTCAAACAGAATCAAAAGATTATTTGCATACGGCCCTAAATTGTAGAGTTCTCAAGACCTATAGTTTTTGGTGAAGATCGGTTGAGGGAAAGGGGTAGTTTACCCGCAACGTTTTTTTAACAAGGGTATTTTCTATGGCAAACGATAACAGCCGCAAATTCAAACAGAATCAAATAATGTTTTGCATGCAGGCCTGATTTGCAGAGTACTCGCGACCTATTGTTTTTGGTGAAGATCGGTTGAGGGAAAGTGGTAGTTTACCTGCAACGGTTTTTTTTAGCAAGGGTAATTTTGTTTGTTTGGCAAACGATAACAGCCGCAAATTCAAACAGAATCAAATAATGTTTCGCATACAGCCCTGAATTGTAGAGTTCTCAAGATCTATTGATTTTGGTGAAGATCGGTTAAGGGAAAGGGGTAGTTTACCAGTAACGTTTTATGTTTTAACAAGGGTATTTCCTATGGCAAACGATAACAGCCGCAAATTCAAACAGAATCAAAAGATTATTTGCATACAGCCCTAAATTGTAGAGTTCTCAAGACCTATTGTTTTTGGTGAAGTTCAGTTGAGGGAAAGGGGTAGTTTACCTGAAACGTTTTTTTAACAAGGGTATTTTCTATGGCATACGATAACAGCCGCAAATTCAATCAGAATCAAATACTCTTTTGCATACGGCCCTGATTTGTAGAGTACTCAAGACCTGTTGTTTTTGGTGAAGATCGGTTAAGGGGAAGGGGTAGTTTACCTGCAACGTTTTTTTATCAAGCGTATTTTCTATGGTAAACGTTAACAGCCGCAAATTCAAACAGAATCAAATAATTTTTTGCACACGTCCCTGAATTGTAGAGGTCTCAATGACTTTCGATTTTGGTGAAGATCGGTTAAGGGGAAGGGGTAGTTTACTTGCAACCTTTTACGTTTTAACAAGAGTAAAGTACTTGAAAATTTATTTAAACTTTTTGAAACAATGGTAATTGTTAAAAATAAAATAATTTTGTTGCCAGGCAATAAAATTATAATTTTTTCATTTTAATGTAATATAATATTTTTCATTTAATACAGCAATAAAAAGGCAGGTAAGACAGCCTGGCTGTTTGGCTGAAAATGATTTTAAATATAAATCTTAGAATATGGAAGTCATGTATGGTTCTCCATACCGATATTTACTTCCATATTCCTTAAGGAATGGAAGTATGGTGATGGCAAAAAAAATCGTGTTCGAGATTATTGCAGATTCTGATTCTACTACACTCAAAACATGAAAAAAAGTCGTTTTCCGAAAAGTGTCTGTGTGTGTGTGTGTCTGTCTGTCTGTCTGTCTGTCTGTCTGTGTGTCTGTAGATTTTTTTTCTATGGCAAACGATAACTGCCGCAAATTCAAACGGAATCAAATAATTTTTTGCATACAGCCCTGATTTGCAGAGTACTCGCGACCTATTGTTTTTGGTGAAGATCGGTTGAGGGAAAGGGGTAGTTTACCGGCAACGGTTTTTTTTTAGCAAGGGTAATTTTGTTTGTTTGGCAAACGATAACAGCCGCAAATTCAAACAGAATCAAATAATGTTTCGCATACAGCCCTGAATGTAGAGTTCTCAAGATCTGTTGATTTTGGTGAAGATCGGTTAAGGGAAAGGGGTAGTTTACCTGTAACGTTTTATGTTTTAACAAGGGTTTTTCATATGGCAAACGATAACAGCTGCAAATTCAAACAGAATAAAAAGATTATTTGCATACAGCCCTAAATTATAGAGTTCTCAAGACCTATTGTTTTTGGTGAAGATCAGTTGAGGGAAAGCGGTAGTTTACCAGCAACGTTTTTTTAACAAGGGTATTTTCTATGGCAAACGATAACAGCCGCAAATTCAAACAGAATCAAATAATGTTTTGCATACCGCCCTGATTTGTAGAGTACTCAAGACCTATTGTTTTTGGTGAAGATAGATTAAGGGGAAGGGGTAGTTTACCTGCAACGTTTTTTATCAAGCGTATTTTCTATGGCAAACGATAACAGCCGCAAATTCAAACAGAATCAAAAATTTTTTGCATACGTCCCTGAATTGTAGAGGTCTCAATGACTTTCGATTTTGGTGAAGATCGGTTAAGGGGAAGGGTTAGTTTACCTGCAACCTTTTACGTTTTAACAAGAGTAAAGTACTTGAAAATTTATTTAAACTTTTTGAAACAATGGTAATTGTTAAAAATAAAATAATTTTGTTGCCAGGCAATAAAATTATAATTTCTTCATTTGAATGTAATATAATATTTTTCATTTAATACAGCAATAAAAAGGCAGGTAAGACACAGCCTGGCTGTTTGGCTGAAAATGATTTTAAATATAAATCTTAGAATATGGAAGTCATGTATGGTTCTCCATACCGATATTTACTTTATTCTATGGCAAACGATAGCCGCAAATTCAAACAGATTCAAACAATTTTTTGCATACAGCATTGATTTGTAGAGTACACAAGACCTATTGTTTTTGGTGAAGATCGGTTAAGGGAAAGGGGTAGTTTACCGGCAACATTTGTTTTTATCAAGGGTAATTTTTACTTCCATATTCCTTAAGGAATGGAAGTATGGTGATGGCAAAAAAAATCGTGTTCGAGATTATTGCAGATTCTGATTCTACTACACTCAAAACATGAAAAAAAGTCGTTTTCCGAAAAGTGTCTGTGTGTCTGTCTGTCTGTCTGTCTGTCTGTCTGTCTCTCTGTGTGTCTGTAGATTTTTTTTCTATGGCAAACGATAACTGCCGCAAATTCAAACAGAATCAAATAATTTTCTGCATGCAGCCCTCATTTGCAGAGTACTCGCGACCTATTGTTTTTGGTGAAGATCGGTTGAGGGAAAGGGGTAGTTTACCAGCAACAGTTTTTTTTTAGCAAGGGTAATTTTGTTTGTTTGGCAAACGATAACAGCCGCAAATTCAAACAGAATCAAATAATGTTTCGCATACAGCCCTAAGTTGTAGAGTTCTCAACATCTGTTGATTTTGGTGAAGATCGGTTAAGGGAAAGGGGTAGTTTACCTGTAACGTTTTATGTTTTAACAAGGGTATTTCCTATGGCAAACGATAACAGCCGCAAATTCAAACAGAATCAAAAGATTATTTGCATACAGCCCTAAATTGTAGAGTTCTCAAGACCTATTGTTTTTGGTGAAGTTCGGTTGAGGGAAAGGGGTAGTTTACCTGCAACGTTTTTTTAACAAGGGTATTTTCTATGGCAAACGATAACAGCCGCAAATTCAAACAGAATCAAAAGATTATTTGCATACGGCCCTAAATTGTAGAGTTCTCAAGACCTATAGTTTTTGGTGAAGATCGGTTGAGGGAAAGGGGTAGTTTACCCGCAACGTTTTTTTAACAAGGGTATTTTCTATGGCAAACGATAACAGCCGCAAATTCAAACAGAATCAAATAATGTTTTGCATGCAGGCCTGATTTGCAGAGTACTCGCGACCTATTGTTTTTGGTGAAGATCGGTTGAGGGAAAGGGGTAGTTTACCTGCAACGGTTTTTTTTTAGCAAGGGTAATTTTGTTTGTTTGGCAAACGATAACAGCCGCAAATTCAAACAGAATCAAATAATGTTTCGCATACAGCCCTGAATTGTAGAGTTCTCAAGATCTATTGATTTTGGTGAAGATCGGTTAAGGGAAAGGGGTAGTTTACCAGTAACGTTTTATGTTTTAACAAGGGTATTTCCTATGGCAAACGATAACAGCCGCAAATTCAAACAGAATCAAAAGATTATTTGCATACAGCCCTAAATTGTAGAGTTCTCAAGACCTATTGTTTTTGGTGAAGTTCAGTTGAGGGAAAGGGGTAGTTTACCTGAAACGTTTTTTTAACAAGGGTATTTTCTATGGCATACGATAACAGCCGCAAATTCAATCAGAATCAAATACTCTTTTGCATACGGCCCTGATTTGTAGAGTACTCAAGACCTGTTGTTTTTGGTGAAGATCGGTTAAGGGGAAGGGGTAGTTTACCTGCAACGTTTTTTTATCAAGCGTATTTTCTATGGTAAACGTTAACAGCCGCAAATTCAAACAGAATCAAATAATTTTTTGCACACGTCCCTGAATTGTAGAGGTCTCAATGACTTTCGATTTTGGTGAAGATCGGTTAAGGGGAAGGGGTAGTTTACTTGCAACCTTTTACGTTTTAACAAGAGTAAAGTACTTGAAAATTTATTTAAACTTTTTGAAACAATGGTAATTGTTAAAAATAAAATAATTTTGTTGCCAGGCAATAAAATTATAATTTTTTCATTTTAATGTAATATAATATTTTTCATTTAATACAGCAATAAAAAGGCAGGTAAGACAGCCTGGCTGTTTGGCTGAAAATGATTTTAAATATAAATCTTAGAATATGGAAGTCATGTATGGTTCTCCATACCGATATTTACTTCCATATTCCTTAAGGAATGGAAGTATGGTGATGGCAAAAAAAATCGTGTTCGAGATTATTGCAGATTCTGATTCTACTACACTCAAAACATGAAAAAAAGTCGTTTTCCGAAAAGTGTCTGTGTGTGTGTGTGTCTGTCTGTCTGTCTGTCTGTCTGTCTGTGTGTCTGTAGATTTTTTTCTATGGCAAACGATAACTGCCGCAAATTCAAACGGAATCAAATAATTTTTTGCATACAGCCCTGATTTGCAGAGTACTCGCGACCTATTGTTTTTGGTGAAGATCGGTTGAGGGAAAGGGGTAGTTTACCGGCAACGGTTTTTTTTTAGCAAGGGTAATTTTGTTTGTTTGGCAAACGATAACAGCCGCAAATTCAAACAGAATCAAATAATGTTTCGCATACAGCCCTGAATGTAGAGTTCTCAAGATCTGTTGATTTTGGTGAAGATCGGTTAAGGGAAAGGGGTAGTTTACCTGTAACGTTTTATGTTTTAACAAGGGTTTTTCATATGGCAAACGATAACAGCTGCAAATTCAAACAGAATAAAAAGATTATTTGCATACAGCCCTAAATTATAGAGTTCTCAAGACCTATTGTTTTTGGTGAAGATCAGTTGAGGGAAAGGGGTAGTTTACCAGCAACGTTTTTTTAACAAGGGTATTTTCTATGGCAAACGATAACAGCCGCAAATTCAAACAGAATCAAATAATGTTTTGCATACCGCCCTGATTTGTAGAGTACTCAAGACCTATTGTTTTTGGTAAAGATAGATTAAGGGGAAGGGGTAGTTTACCTGCAACGTTTTTTATCAAGCGTATTTTCTATGGCAAACGATAACAGCCGCAAATTCAAACAGAATCAAAAATTTTTTGCATACGTCCCTGAATTGTAGAGGTCTCAATGACTTTCGATTTTGGTGAAGATCGGTTAAGGGGAAGGGTTAGTTTACCTGCAACCTTTTACGTTTTAACAAGAGTAAAGTACTTGAAAATTTATTTAAACTTTTTGAAACAATGGTAATTGTTAAAAATAAAATAATTTTGTTGCCAGGCAATAAAATTATAATTTCTTCATTTGAATGTAATATAATATTTTTCATTTAATACAGCAATAAAAAGGCAGGTAAGACACAGCCTGGCTGTTTGGCTGAAAATGATTTTAAATATAAATCTTAGAGTATGGAAGTCATGTATGGTTCTCCATACCGATATTTACTTTATTCTATGGCAAACGATAGCCGCAAATTCAAACAGATTCAAACAATTTTTTGCATACAGCATTGATTTGTAGAGTACACAAGACCTATTGTTTTTGGTGAAGATCGGTTAAGGGAAAGGGGTAGTTTACCGGCAACATTTGTTTTTATCAAGGGTAATTTTTACTTCCATATTCCTTAAGGAATGGAAGTATGGTGATGGCAAAAAAAATCGTGTTCGAGATTATTGCAGATTCTGATTCTACTACACTCAAAACATGAAAAAAAGTCGTTTTCCGAAAAGTGTCTGTGTGTCTGTCTGTCTGTCTGTCTGTCTGTCTGTCTGTAGATTTTTTTTCTATGGCAAACGATAACTGCCGCAAATTCAAACAGAATCAAATAATTTTCTGCATGCAGCCCTGATTTGCAGAGTACTCGCGACCTATTGTTTTTGGTGAAGATCGGTTGAGGGAAAGGGGTAGTTTACCAGCAACGGTTTTTTTTTAGCAAGGGTAATTTTGTTTGTTTGGCAAACGATAACAGCCGCAAATTCAAACAGAATCAAATAATGTTTCGCATACAGCCCTAAATTGTAGAGTTCTCAAGATCTGTTGATTTTGGTGAAGATCGGTTAAGGGAAAGGGGTAGTTTACCTGTAACGTTTTATGTTTTAACAAGGGTATTTCTTATGGCAAACGATAACAGCCGCAAATTCAAACAGAATCAAAAGATTATTTGCATACAGCCCTAAATTGTAGAGTTCTCAAGACCTATCGTTTTTGGTGAAGTTCGGTTGAGGGAAAGGGGTAGTTTACCTGCAACGTTTTTTTAACAAGGGTATTTTCTATGGCAAACGATAACAGCCGCAAATTCAAACAGAATCAAATAATGTTTTGCATACAGCCCTGATTTGTAGAGTACTCAAGATCTATTGTTTTTGGTGAAGATCGGTTAAGGGAAAGGGGTAGTTTACCTGTAACGTTTTATGTTTTAACAAGGGTATTTCCTATGGCAAACGATAACAGCCGCAAATTCAAACAGAATCAAAAGATTATTTGCATACGGCCCTAAATTGTAGAGTTCTCAAGACCTATAGTTTTTGGTGAAGATCGGTTGAGGGAAAGGGGTAGTTTACCCGCAACGTTTTTTTAACAAGGGTATTTTCTATGGCAAACGATAACAGCCGCAAATTCAAACAGAATCAAATAATGTTTTGCATGCAGGCCTGATTTGCAGAGTACTCGCGACCTATTGTTTTTGGTGAAGATCGGTTGAGGGAAAGGGGTAGTTTACCTGCAACGGTTTTTTTTTAGCAAGGGTAATTTTGTTTGTTTGGCAAACGATAACAGCCGCAAATTCAAACAGAATCAAATAATGTTTCGCATACAGCCCTGAATTGTAGAGTTCTCAAGATCTATTGATTTTGGTGAAGATCGGTTAAGGGAAAGGGGTAGTTTACCAGTAACGTTTTATGTTTTAACAAGGGTATTTCCTATGGCAAACGATAACAGCCGCAAATTCAAACAGAATCAAAAGATTATTTGCATACAGCCCTAAATTGTAGAGTTCTCAAGACCTATTGTTTTTGGTGAAGTTCAGTTGAGGGAAAGGGGTAGTTTACCTGAAACGTTTTTTTAACAAGGGTATTTTCTATGGCATACGATAACAGCCGCAAATTCAATCAGAATCAAATACTCTTTTGCATACGGCCCTGATTTGTAGAGTACTCAAGACCTGTTGTTTTTGGTGAAGATCGGTTAAGGGGAAGGGGTAGTTTACCTGCAACGTTTTTTTATCAAGCGTATTTTCTATGGTAAACGTTAACAGCCGCAAATTCAAACAGAATCAAATAATTTTTTGCACACGTCCCTGAATTGTAGAGGTCTCAATGACTTTCGATTTTGGTGAAGATCGGTTAAGGGGAAGGGGTAGTTTACTTGCAACCTTTTACGTTTTAACAAGAGTAAAGTACTTGAAAATTTATTTAAACTTTTTGAAACAATGGTAATTGTTAAAAATAAAATAATTTTGTTGCCAGGCAATAAAATTATAATTTTTTCATTTTAATGTAATATAATATTTTTCATTTAATACAGCAATAAAAAGGCAGGTAAGACAGCCTGGCTGTTTGGCTGAAAATGATTTTAAATATAAATCTTAGAATATGGAAGTCATGTATGGTTCTCCATACCGATATTTACTTCCATATTCCTTAAGGAATGGAAGTATGGTGATGGCAAAAAAAATCGTGTTCGAGATTATTGCAGATTCTGATTCTACTACACTCAAAACATGAAAAAAAGTCGTTTTCCGAAAAGTGTCTGTGTGTGTGTGTGTCTGTCTGTCTGTCTGTCTGTCTGTCTGTGTGTCTGTAGATTTTTTTTCTATGGCAAACGATAACTGCCGCAAATTCAAACGGAATCAAATAATTTTTTGCATACAGCCCTGATTTGCAGAGTACTCGCGACCTATTGTTTTTGGTGAAGATCGGTTGAGGGAAAGGGGTAGTTTACCGGCAACGGTTTTTTTTTAGCAAGGGTAATTTTGTTTGTTTGGCAAACGATAACAGCCGCAAATTCAAACAGAATCAAATAATGTTTCGCATACAGCCCTGAATGTAGAGTTCTCAAGATCTGTTGATTTTGGTGAAGATCGGTTAAGGGAAAGGGGTAGTTTACCTGTAACGTTTTATGTTTTAACAAGGGTTTTTCATATGGCAAACGATAACAGCTGCAAATTCAAACAGAATAAAAAGATTATTTGCATACAGCCCTAAATTATAGAGTTCTCAAGACCTATTGTTTTTGGTGAAGATCAGTTGAGGGAAAGGGGTAGTTTACCAGCAACGTTTTTTTAACAAGGGTATTTTCTATGGCAAACGATAACAGCCGCAAATTCAAACAGAATCAAATAATGTTTTGCATACCGCCCTGATTTGTAGAGTACTCAAGACCTATTGTTTTTGGTGAAGATAGATTAAGGAGAAGGGGTAGTTTACCTGCAACGTTTTTTATCAAGCGTATTTTCTATGGCAAACGATAACAGCCGCAAATTCAAACAGAATCAAAAATTTTTTGCATACGTCCCTGAATTGTAGAGGTCTCAATGACTTTCGATTTTGGTGAAGATCGGTTAAGGGGAAGGGTTAGTTTACCTGCAACCTTTTACGTTTTAACAAGAGTAAAGTACTTGAAAATTTATTTAAACTTTTTGAAACAATGGTAATTGTTAAAAATAAAATAATTTTGTTGCCAGGCAATAAAATTATAATTTCTTCATTTGAATGTAATATAATATTTTTCATTTAATACAGCAATAAAAAGGCAGGTAAGACACAGCCTGGCTGTTTGGCTGAAAATGATTTTAAATATAAATCTTAGAGTATGGAAGTCATGTATGGTTCTCCATACCGATATTTACTTTATTCTATGGCAAACGATAGCCGCAAATTCAAACAGATTCAAACAATTTTTTGCATACAGCATTGATTTGTAGAGTACACAAGACCTATTGTTTTTGGTGAAGATCGGTTAAGGGAAAGGGGTAGTTTACCGGCAACATTTGTTTTTATCAAGGGTAATTTTTACTTCCATATTCCTTAAGGAATGGAAGTATGGTGATGGCAAAAAAAATCGTGTTCGAGATTATTGCAGATTCTGATTCTACTACACTCAAAACATGAAAAAAAGTCGTTTTCCGAAAAGTGTCTGTGTGTGTGTGTGTGTCTGTCTGTCTGTCTGTCTGTCTGTCTGTGTGTCTGTAGATTTTTTTCTATGGCAAACGATAACTGCCGCAAATTCAAACAGAATCAAATAATTTTCTGCATGCAGCCCTGATTTGCAGAGTACTCGCGACCTATTGTTTTTGGTGAAGATCGGTTGAGGGAAAGGGGTAGTTTACCAGCAACGGTTTTTTTTTAGCAAGGGTAATTTTGTTTGTTTGGCAAACGATAACAGCCGCAAATTCAAACAGAATCAAATAATGTTTCGCATACAGCCCTAAATTGTAGAGTTCTCAAGATCTGTTGATTTTGGTGAAGATCGGTTAAGGGAAAGGGGTAGTTTACCTGTAACGTTTTATGTTTTAACAAGGGTATTTCTTATGGCAAACGATAACAGCCGCAAATTCAAACAGAATCAAAAGATTATTTGCATACAGCCCTAAATTGTAGAGTTCTCAAGACCTATCGTTTTTGGTGAAGTTCGGTTGAGGGAAAGGGGTAGTTTACCTGCAACGTTTTTTTAACAAGGGTATTTTCTATGGCAAACGATAACAGCCGCAAATTCAAACAGAATCAAATAATGTTTTGCATACAGCCCTGATTTGTAGAGTACTCAAGATCTATTGTTTTTGGTGAAGATCGGTTAAGGGAAAGGGGTAGTTTACCTGTAACGTTTTATGTTTTAACAAGGGTATTTCCTATGGCAAACGATAACAGCCGCAAATTCAAACAGAATCAAAAGATTATTTGCATACGGCCCTAAATTGTAGAGTTCTCAAGACCTATAGTTTTTGGTGAAGATCGGTTGAGGGAAAGGGGTAGTTTACCCGCAACGTTTTTTTAACAAGGGTATTTTCTATGGCAAACGATAACAGCCGCAAATTCAAACAGAATCAAATAATGTTTTGCATGCAGGCCTGATTTGCAGAGTACTCGCGACCTATTGTTTTTGGTGAAGATCGGTTGAGGGAAAGGGGTAGTTTACCTGCAACGGTTTTTTTTAGCAAGGGTAATTTTGTTTGTTTGGCAAACGATAACAGCCGCAAATTCAAACAGAATCAAATAATGTTTCGCATACAGCCCTGAATTGTAGAGTTCTCAAGATCTATTGATTTTGGTGAAGATCGGTTAAGGGAAAGGGGTAGTTTACCAGTAACGTTTTATGTTTTAACAAGGGTATTTCCTATGGCAAACGATAACAGCCGCAAATTCAATCAGAATCAAATAATGTTTTGCATGCAGGCCTGATTTGCAGAGTACTCGCGACCTATTGTTTTTGGTGAAGATCGGTTAAGGGGAAGGGGTAGTTTACCTGCAACGTTTTTTTATCAAGCGTATTTTCTATGGTAAACGTTAACAGCCGCAAATTCAAACAGAATCAAATAATTTTTTGCACACGTCCCTGAATTGTAGAGGTCTCAATGACTTTCGATTTTGGTGAAGATCGGTTAAGGGGAAGGGGTAGTTTACTTGCAACCTTTTACGTTTTAACAAGAGTAAAGTACTTGAAAATTTATTTAAACTTTTTGAAACAATGGTAATTGTTAAAAATAAAATAATTTTGTTGCCAGGCAATAAAATTATAATTTTTTCATTTTAATGTAATATAATATTTTTCATTTAATACAGCAATAAAAAGGCAGGTAAGACAGCCTGGCTGTTTGGCTGAAAATGATTTTAAATATAAATCTTAGAATATGGAAGTCATGTATGGTTCTCCATACCGATATTTACTTCCATATTCCTTAAGGAATGGAAGTATGGTGATGGCAAAAAAAATCGTGTTCGAGATTATTGCAGATTCTGATTCTACTACACTCAAAACATGAAAAAAAGTCGTTTTCCGAAAAGTGTCTGTGTGTGTGTGTGTCTGTCTGTCTGTCTGTCTGTCTGTCTGTGTGTCTGTAGATTTTTTTTCTATGGCAAACGATAACTGCCGCAAATTCAAACGGAATCAAATAATTTTTTGCATACAGCCCTGATTTGCAGAGTACTCGCGACCTATTGTTTTTGGTGAAGATCGGTTGAGGGAAAGGGGTAGTTTACCGGCAACGGTTTTTTTTTAGCAAGGGTAATTTTGTTTGTTTGGCAAACGATAACAGCCGCAAATTCAAACAGAATCAAATAATGTTTCGCATACAGCCCTGAATGTAGAGTTCTCAAGATCTGTTGATTTTGGTGAAGATCGGTTAAGGGAAAGGGGTAGTTTACCTGTAACGTTTTATGTTTTAACAAGGGTTTTTCATATGGCAAACGATAACAGCTGCAAATTCAAACAGAATAAAAAGATTATTTGCATACAGCCCTAAATTATAGAGTTCTCAAGACCTATTGTTTTTGGTGAAGATCAGTTGAGGGAAAGGGGTAGTTTACCAGCAACGTTTTTTTAACAAGGGTATTTTCTATGGCAAACGATAACAGCCGCAAATTCAAACAGAATCAAATAATGTTTTGCATACCGCCCTGATTTGTAGATTTCTCAAGACCTATTGTTTTTGGTGAAGATCGGTTGAGGGAAAGGGGTAGTTTACCTGCAACGTTTTTTTAACAAGGGTATTTTATATGGCAAACGATAACAGCCGCAAATTCAAACAGAATCAAAAATTTTTTGCATACGTCCCTGAATTGTAGAGGTCTCAATGACTTTCGATTTTGGTGAAGATCGGTTAAGGGGAAGGGTTAGTTTACCTGCAACCTTTTACGTTTTAACAAGAGTAAAGTACTTGAAAATTTATTTAAACTTTTTGAAACAATGGTAATTGTTAAAAATAAAATAATTTTGTTGCCAGGCAATAAAATTATAATTTCTTCATTTGAATGTAATATAATATTTTTCATTTAATACAGCAATAAAAAGGCAGGTAAGACACAGCCTGGCTGTTTGGCTGAAAATGATTTTAAATATAAATCTTAGAATATGGAAGTCATGTATGGTTCTCCATACCGATATTTACTTTATTCTATGGCAAACGATAGCCGCAAATTCAAACAGATTCAAACAATTTTTTGCATACAGCATTGATTTGTAGAGTACACAAGACCTATTGTTTTTGGTGAAGATCGGTTAAGGGAAAGGGGTAGTTTACCGGCAACATTTGTTTTTATCAAGGGTAATTTTTACTTCCATATTCCTTAAGGAATGGAAGTATGGTGATGGCAAAAAAAATCGTGTTCGAGATTATTGCAGATTCTGATTCTACTACACTCAAAACATGAAAAAAAGTCGTTTTCCGAAAAGTGTCTGTGTGTCTGTCTGTCTGTCTGTCTGTCTGTCTGTCTGTCTGTCTGTCTGTCTGTGTGTCTGTAGATTTTTTTTCTATGGCAAACGATAACTGCCGCAAATTCAAACAGAATCAAATAATTTTCTGCATGCAGCCCTCATTTGCAGAGTACTCGCGACCTATTGTTTTTGGTGAAGATCGGTTGAGGGAAAGGGGTAGTTTACCAGCAACAGTTTTTTTTTAGCAAGGGTAATTTTGTTTGTTTGGCAAACGATAACAGCCGCAAATTCAAACAGAATCAAATAATGTTTCGCATACAGCCCTAAATTGTAGAGTTCTCAACATCTGTTGATTTTGGTGAAGATCGGTTAAGGGAAAGGGGTAGTTTACCTGTAACGTTTTATGTTTTAACAAGGGTATTTCCTATGGCAAACGATAACAGCCGCAAATTCAAACAGAATCAAAAGATTATTTGCATACAGCCCTAAATTGTAGAGTTCTCAAGACCTATTGTTTTTGGTGAAGTTCGGTTGAGGGAAAGGGGTAGTTTACCTGCAACGTTTTTTTAACAAGGGTATTTTCTATGGCAAACGATAACAGCCGCAAATTCAAACAGAATCAAAAGATTATTTGCATACGGCCCTAAATTGTAGAGTTCTCAAGACCTATAGTTTTTGGTGAAGATCGGTTGAGGGAAAGGGGTAGTTTACCCGCAACGTTTTTTTAACAAGGGTATTTTCTATGGCAAACGATAACAGCCGCAAATTCAAACAGAATCAAATAATGTTTTGCATGCAGGCCTGATTTGCAGAGTACTCGCGACCTATTGTTTTTGGTGAAGATCGGTTGAGGGAAAGGGGTAGTTTACCTGCAACGGTTTTTTTTTAGCAAGGGTAATTTTGTTTGTTTGGCAAACGATAACAGCCGCAAATTCAAACAGAATCAAATAATGTTTCGCATACAGCCCTGAATTGTAGAGTTCTCAAGATCTATTGATTTTGGTGAAGATCGGTTAAGGGAAAGGGGTAGTTTACCAGTAACGTTTTATGTTTTAACAAGGGTATTTCCTATGGCAAACGATAACAGCCGCAAATTCAAACAGAATCAAAAGATTATTTGCATACAGCCCTAAATTGTAGAGTTCTCAAGACCTATTGTTTTTGGTGAAGTTCAGTTGAGGGAAAGGGGTAGTTTACCTGAAACGTTTTTTTAACAAGGGTATTTTATATGGCATACGATAACAGCCGCAAATTCAATCAGAATCAAATACTCTTTTGCATACGGCCCTGATTTGTAGAGTACTCAAGACCTGTTGTTTTTGGTGAAGATCGGTTAAGGGGAAGGGGTAGTTTACCTGCAACGTTTTTTTATCAAGCGTATTTTCTATGGTAAACGTTAACAGCCGCAAATTCAAACAGAATCAAATAATTTTTTGCACACGTCCCTGAATTGTAGAGGTCTCAATGACTTTCGATTTTGGTGAAGATCGGTTAAGGGGAAGGGGTAGTTTACTTGCAACCTTTTACGTTTTAACAAGAGTAAAGTACTTGAAAATTTATTTAAACTTTTTGAAACAATGGTAATTGTTAAAAATAAAATAATTTTGTTGCCAGGCAATAAAATTATAATTTTTTCATTTTAATGTAATATAATATTTTTCATTTAATACAGCAATAAAAAGGCAGGTAAGACAGCCTGGCTGTTTGGCTGAAAATGATTTTAAATATAAATCTTAGAATATGGAAGTCATGTATGGTTCTCCATACCGATATTTACTTCCATATTCCTTAAGGAATGGAAGTATGGTGATGGCAAAAAAAATCGTGTTCGAGATTATTGCAGATTCTGATTCTACTACACTCAAAACATGAAAAAAAGTCGTTTTCCGAAAAGTGTCTGTGTGTGTGTGTGTCTGTCTGTCTGTCTGTCTGTCTGTCTGTGTGTCTGTAGATTTTTTTTCTATGGCAAACGATAACTGCCGCAAATTCAAACGGAATCAAATAATTTTTTGCATACAGCCCTGATTTGCAGAGTACTCGCGACCTATTGTTTTTGGTGAAGATCGGTTGAGGGAAAGGGGTAGTTTACCGGCAACGGTTTTTTTTTAGCAAGGGTAATTTTGTTTGTTTGGCAAACGATAACAGCCGCAAATTCAAACAGAATCAAATAATGTTTCGCATACAGCCCTGAATGTAGAGTTCTCAAGATCTGTTGATTTTGGTGAAGATCGGTTAAGGGAAAGGGGTAGTTTACCTGTAACGTTTTATGTTTTAACAAGGGTTTTTCATATGGCAAACGATAACAGCTGCAAATTCAAACAGAATAAAAAGATTATTTGCATACAGCCCTAAATTATAGAGTTCTCAAGACCTATTGTTTTTGGTGAAGATCAGTTGAGGGAAAGGGGTAGTTTACCAGCAACGTTTTTTTAACAAGGGTATTTTCTATGGCAAACGATAACAGCCGCAAATTCAAACAGAATCAAATAATGTTTTGCATACCGCCCTGATTTGTAGAGTACTCAAGACCTATTGTTTTTGGTGAAGATAGATTAAGGGGAAGGGGTAGTTTACCTGCAACGTTTTTTATCAAGCGTATTTTCTATGGCAAACGATAACAGCCGCAAATTCAAACAGAATCAAAAATTTTTTGCATACGTCCCTGAATTGTAGAGGTCTCAATGACTTTCGATTTTGGTGAAGATCGGTTAAGGGGAAGGGTTAGTTTACCTGCAACCTTTTACGTTTTAACAAGAGTAAAGTACTTGAAAATTTATTTAAACTTTTTGAAACAATGGTAATTGTTAAAAATAAAATAATTTTGTTGCCAGGCAATAAAATTATAATTTCTTCATTTGAATGTAATATAATATTTTTCATTTAATACAGCAATAAAAAGGCAGGTAAGACACAGCCTGGCTGTTTGGCTGAAAATGATTTTAAATATAAATCTTAGAATATGGAAGTCATGTATGGTTCTCCATACCGATATTTACTTTATTCTATGGCAAACGATAGCCGCAAATTCAAACAGATTCAAACAATTTTTTGCATACAGCATTGATTTGTAGAGTACACAAGACCTATTGTTTTTGGTGAAGATCGGTTAAGGGAAAGGGGTAGTTTACCGGCAACATTTGTTTTTATCAAGGGTAATTTTTACTTCCATATTCCTTAAGGAATGGAAGTATGGTGATGGCAAAAAAAATCGTGTTCGAGATTATTGCAGATTCTGATTCTACTACACTCAAAACATGAAAAAAAGTCGTTTTCCGAAAAGTGTCTGTGTGTCTGTCTGTCTGTCTGTCTGTCTGTCTGTCTGTGTGTCTGTAGATTTTTTTTCTATGGCAAACGATAACTGCCGCAAATTCAAACAGAATCAAATAATTTTCTGCATGCAGCCCTCATTTGCAGAGTACTCGCGACCTATTGTTTTTGGTGAAGATCGGTTGAGGGAAAGGGGTAGTTTACCAGCAACAGTTTTTTTTTAGCAAGGGTAATTTTGTTTGTTTGGCAAACGATAACAGCCGCAAATTCAAACAGAATCAAATAATGTTTCGCATACAGCCCTAAATTGTAGAGTTCTCAACATCTGTTGATTTTGGTGAAGATCGGTTAAGGGAAAGGGGTAGTTTACCTGTAACGTTTTATGTTTTAACAAGGGTATTTCCTATGGCAAACGATAACAGCCGCAAATTCAAACAGAATCAAAAGATTATTTGCATACAGCCCTAAATTGTAGAGTTCTCAAGACCTATTGTTTTTGGTGAAGTTCGGTTGAGGGAAAGGGGTAGTTTACCTGCAACGTTTTTTTAACAAGGGTATTTTCTATGGCAAACGATAACAGCCGCAAATTCAAACAGAATCAAAAGATTATTTGCATACGGCCCTAAATTGTAGAGCTCTCAAGACCTATAGTTTTTGGTGAAGATCGGTTGAGGGAAAGGGGTAGTTTACCCGCAACGTTTTTTTAACAAGGGTATTTTCTATGGCAAACGATAACAGCCGCAAATTCAAACAGAATCAAATAATGTTTTGCATGCAGGCCTGATTTGCAGAGTACTCGCGACCTATTGTTTTTGGTGAAGATCGGTTGAGGGAAAGGGGTAGTTTACCTGCAACGGTTTTTTTTTAGCAAGGGTAATTTTGTTTGTTTGGCAAACGATAACAGCCGCAAATTCAAACAGAATCAAATAATGTTTCGCATACAGCCCTGAATTGTAGAGTTCTCAAGATCTATTGATTTTGGTGAAGATCGGTTAAGGGAAAGGGGTAGTTTACCAGTAACGTTTTATGTTTTAACAAGGGTATTTCCTATGGCAAACGATAACAGCCGCAAATTCAAACAGAATCAAAAGATTATTTGCATACAGCCCTAAATTGTAGAGTTCTCAAGACCTATTGTTTTTGGTGAAGTTCAGTTGAGGGAAAGGGGTAGTTTACCAGCAACGTTTTTTTAACAAGGGTATTTTCTATGGCAAACGATAACAGCCGCAAATTCAAACAGAATCAAATAATGTTTTGCATACCGCCCTGATTTGTAGAGTACTCAAGACCTATTGTTTTTGGTGAAGATAGATTAAGGGGAAGGGGTAGTTTACCTGCAACGTTTTACGTTTTAACAAGAGTAAAGTACTTGAAAATTTATTTAAACTTTTTGAAACAATGGTAATTGTTAAAAATAAAATCATTTTGTTGCCAGGCAATAAAATTATAATTTTTTCATTTTAATGTAATATAATATTATTCATTTAATACAGCAATAAAAAGGCAGGTAAGACACAGCCTGGCTGTTTGGCTGAAAATGATTTTAAATATAAATCTTAGAATATGGAAGTCATGTATGGTTCTCCATACCGATATTTTTCTATGGCAAACGATAACTGCCGCAAATTCAAACAGAATCAAATAATGTTTTGCATACAGCCCTGATTTGTAGAGTACTCACGACCTATTGTTTTTGGTGAAGATCGGTTGAGGAAAGGGGTAGTTTACCTGCAACGGTTTTTTTTATCAAGGGAAATTTTACTTCCATATTCCTTAAGGAATGGAAGTATGGTGATGGCAAAAAAAATAGTGTTCGAGATTATTGCAGATTCTGATTCTACTACACTCAAAACATGAAAAAAAGTCGTTTTCCGAAAAGTGTCTGTGTGTCTGTCTGTCTGTCTGTCTGTGTGTCTGTGTGTCTGTCTGTCTATAGATTTTTTTTCTATGGCAAACGATAACTGCCGCAAATTGAAACAGAATCAAATACTTTTTGCATACAGCCCGATTTTGCAGAGTTCTCGCGACCTATTGTTTTTGGTGAAGATCGGTTGAGGGAAAGGGGTAGTTTACCTGCAACGGTTTTTTTTTAGCAAGGGAAATTTTGTTTGTTTGGCAAACGATAACAGCCGCAAATTCAAACAGAATCAAATAATGTTTCGCATACAGCCCTGAATTGTAGAGTTCTCAAGACCTATTGTTTTTGGTGAAGATCGGTTAAGGGAAAGGGGTAGTTTACCTGTAACGTTTTATGTTTTAACAAGGGTATTTCCTATGGCAAACGATAACAGCCGCAAATTCAAACAGAATGAAAAGATTATTTGCATACAGCCCTAAATTGTAGAGTTCTCAATACCTTTTGTTTTCGGTGAAGATCGGTTAAGGGAAAGGGGTAGTTTACCTACAACGTTTTTTTAACAAGGGTATTTTCTATGGCAAACGATAACAGCCGCAAATTAAAACAGAATCAAATAATTTTCTGCATACAGCCCTGATTTGTAGAGTACTCAAGACCTATTGTTTTTGGTGAAGATCGGTTGAGGGGAAGGGGTAGTTTACCAGCAACGTTTTTTATCATGCGTATTTTCTATGGCAAACGACAACTGCCGCAAATTCAAACAGAATCAAATAATTTTTTGCATGCAGCCCTGATTTGTAGAGTACTCGCGACCTATTGTTTTTGGTGAAGATCGGTTGAGGGGAAGGGGTAGTTTACCTGCAACGGTTTTTTTTATCAAGGGAAATTTTTTTTTTTTTTGGCAAACGATAACAGCCGCAAATTCAAACAGAATCAAATAATGTTTCGCATACAGCCCTGAATTGTAGATTTCTCAAGACCTATTGTTTTTGGTGAAGATCGGTTGAGGGAAAGGGGTAGTTTACCTGCAACGTTTTTTTAACAAGGGTATTTTATATGGCAAACGATAACAGCCGCAAATTCAAACAGAATCAAATAATGTTTTGCATACAGTCCTGATTTGTAGAGTACTCAAGACCTATTGTTTTTGGTGAAGATCGGTTAAGGGGAAGGGGTAGTTTACCTGCAACCTTTTACGTTTTATTTTCTATGGCAAACGATAACAGCCGCAAATTCAAACAGAATCAAATAATGTTTTGCATACAGCCCTGACTTGTAGAGTACTCAAGACCTATTGTTTTTGGTGAAGATCGGTTAAGGGGAAGGGGTAGTTTACCTGCAACGTTTTTTTATCAAGCGTATTTTCTATGGCAAACGATAACAGCCGCAAATTCAAACAGAATCAAATAATTTTTTGCATACGTCCCTGAATTGTAGAGGTCTCAATGACTTTCGATTTTGGTGAAGATCGGTTAAGGGGAAGGGGTAGTTTACCTGCAACCTTTTACGTTTTAACAAGAGTAAAGTACTTGAAAATTTATTTAAACTTTTTGAAACAATGGTAATTGTTAAAAATAAAATAATTTTGTTGCCAGGCAATAAAATTATAATTTTTTCATTTTAATGTAATATAATATTTTTCATTTAATACAGCAATAAAAAGGCAGGTAAGACACAGCCTGGCTGTTTGGCTGAAAATGATTTTAAATATAAATCTTAGAATATGGAAGTCATGTATGGTTCTCCATACCGATATTTTTTTTTTGGCAAACGGTAACAGCCGGAAATTCAAACAGAATTAAATAATGTTTCGTATACATGCCTGAATTGTAGAGTTCTCAAGACCTATTGTTTTTGGTGAAGATCGGTTAAGGGAAAGGGGTAGTTTACCAGCAACGTTTTATGTTTTAACAAGGGTGTTTCCTATGGCAAACGATAACAGCCGCAAATTCAAACAGAATTAAAGTTTATTTGCATACAGCCCTAAATTGTAGAGTACTCAAGACCTGTTGTTTTTGGTGAAGATCGGTTAAGGGGAAGGGGTAGTTTACCTGCAACGTTTTTTTATCAAGCGTATTTTCTATGGCAAACGATAACAGCCGCAAATTCAAACAGAATCAAATAATTTTTTGCATACGTCCCTGAATTGTAGAGTCTCAATGACTTTCGATTTTGGTGAAGATCGGTTAAGGGGAAGGGGTAGTTTACCAGCAACCTTTTACGTTTTAACAAGAGTAAAGTACTTGTAAATTTATTTAAACTTTTTGAAACAATGGTAATTGTCAAAAATAAAATAATTTTGTTGCCAGGCAATAAAATTATAATTTTTTTCATTTTAATGTAAATCTGTACATAGTATAAAGTAAAGTCGGGCCGTTTTCTCTCTGTGTTTGAAATCGCTAACCTCAGGAAGTACTGAACGGATTTTATTCAAGTTTTCGCCAATAGATAGAGTGTCTATCGAGGAACATTTATGTGTATAATTAATACATATATGTTGTACATTAGCTTAGCTATCACGGTTTATGTCAAGTAAGTGGTATAGTTTTCATCTTATATATAAAAATGAATGTTTCTTTGTTTGTCCCGTATGCGTTCCTATACCACTCATCCGATTGCGATGAAACTTCGGTGAGTTGTGCGCACGTCCGCGAAGGTTTCTTCCACATCTCCTCCTAAACCACTGTACCGATTTCAACCAAACTTGGCACAAATATTTTATGCAATGGGAGAACCAACATAGGATAGGTGTTTTTTCGATGGGATCCTTTTGGGGGTTCTTTGGGGTCTTCCACATCGCCTCCTAAACCACTGGACCGATTTCAACCAAACTTGGCACAAATATTTTACGCAAAGGGAGAACCAACATAGGACAAGTGTTTTTTTTCGATACGATCCTTTGGGGGGTCCTTTGGGGTCTTCCACGTCTCCACCTAAACCATTGGACCGATTTCAACCAAACTTGGCACAATTATTTTACGCAACGGGAGAACCAACATAGGACAGGTGTTTTTTCGATACGATCCTCTGGGGGGTCCTTTGCGGTCTTAAAAAACTATTCGATCTGGTTACTATGGCAACCCAATAGAATAGATTCTGTTCTAAATATATTATCGCATTAAATTGAAGACCAAGCGAACGAAGTTGTGGGCAACAGCTATTTATTTTTAAGAAGCCTACTTTAATTAAACTTTATTAATTAAACTAACATTTTCATTACGTACAACGTGAAACTCCGTAGCGAAGCACGGGTATTCTGCTAGTCATGTATAAGAGAAAATATATCGTGCGTGGCAGGCAAGCATATCTCAGTTATGTACTATTTACGTTTCCATTTTATTATTATCACTACCGCAATAAAAAGGCAGGGAAGACACACACACACACAATTCGCGTTATTTCTGGCCTCATTCACGTTTATTTTCTTACATTTGCACGGTTTTTAAATAGAAAGTGCCGAACCCATACCAACATAACGCATGCAAGCCGAAAAAGTGTCCAGCGTGGATAGCGATTTGCTTCCTGTGGATCGCTGGGCAGTGTAACTGCACATGTTTACAGAAGAACGATTCAGAGACAGACTTTTCGTCTTTAGGGAATGAACCCTCTGCAAGATGCTGAGGGTCCATGAGTGACTTCGGAGCGCTCCTTCTTTTCCTTTTTGTTGCCGATATTTGGCCATAGTCCAATGTTTTCTACAAAACCAGACGTTTCGGCAATGCCATCGACTTCCATCATCAGTGAAAATCGAGTGCGATAACGTGAGGTGGTATACGTTGTAGCGTGACAGATGTATGCATAATATTGAATGGCAATTGATCATTAGAATAATGAAGTTATAATATTTAAATTTGGAAGAAAGCACTAAGTTGAATATAAAAAGATTAATTCATAGCAACTGTGGAAAGAAATCATTATTATAAAGAAAATACAAGTTAAAATAAAAGGAGTTACTAGTGATGAGTCATCCAAAACCAGTCTCATAACCAAAGGTTTTCAAGGTATAACCCAGGAAGGTAAAATAGTAAATAACAAAGCAGTACACAATATGACCAAACCCACAACGAGGGAGAATAAATAGAATAGAAACCCTAAAATAAGCCAAGATCAACCAATACAGGTTGTGTATTTCTGAATTAAAGAAGAAGATGGAGAAGATCCCAAGAAACCTGATGGTATCAAGAAGAAGATGGAGAAGATACCAGGCCCAGAAGGCAGGAGAAAAGAAGACTGAAGAAAGAAGAAGAGGGCAGCATCCTGAAGAAGATGTCATGCTCTTATAAAAGACACCCAAATCCCTATATCCCCAAAATAAATATCTAAAAATAAAAGTATAACGAAATAAAAACCACATGTATACAAATTTAAGAGAGAGGAGTGTATAAAGTAAAAGTTTCCTGTGAACTAAGATGAAACAATAATATAGTACCCATGGAACAAATCTCCATTGAAAAAACGCTAACCAATTTATTATGTTAATAAGACTATACGACCATTTAGCATTAACATAATATATAAGTGCAAAGTGAACCAGTGATAGTTTTGGGTATTATAAAAAATGAACCTTGTGTTTCATTCTTGGCAATCACAAACATTGGATGCAATGAAATATGCATTTTTCAATGACTTAAAATGTGTGCTGTGACAATATGTTATTCATAAGACATGAATCTGTTTAAAATAACATTTTGTTTTACATGAAAAAAGGAAAACAGAGTTCATAATACCTTTTGAACAATTAATACTATTTATTTGTTAATGACAGGGTACAATTCCCCAAAGACAATGTAAAAGACAGTATAAAAACTGTAGAATCCTACTTATAATAATGTTTAGAAATAAGAATATAAATATAAGGTTTTTATGTATATAGTATAAGAATGTTTAAAAATGTTTTAGATATAAGGACATTTGTTTGGGTCTGTAACAACTAACATCAGAACTATAAAAATAGTTACCACTTGTAAATAATAGAGGGTAATTAAGATGTTAGTTAGTAAAAAACCTTTTTCGTAAACCATGTTTCCATGTTGGACATGGGGATTTTGTTGCAAAATGTCTGACTTGAAGACAACCATTTATTTAAAAAAAATATTCTTTATTTGTTTTAACTATTATTTGTATTGTAACCAATACTAATTGTTATTGTGTAATTTGAAAACATGTTTAATTTATAATACTATTTGTAAAAGTCAGAGAGGGTATCACACATCATATATTGTTTGTAAATTATTTTGTAAGAAAAATTGTTAAAAAATCATAGGCCAAAAGAATGGAAACCAAACTTCATCAAAACAGAGAAATTGCTCAATTAAATGCAAATAAACAAAAGGGGTTTAGACAAAATAAACTTGAGATCATGCCATATAATTGCACATACCATTTAGAGAGATTTTAATAAATTATATTCAGAATTATGAATAAAAATGAAAATGACTAAACTCAGAAATTTAGACATGGGAGTCATATATTTCAGAATAATGTTTCAGAATACAACTAATTCAATTAATTACCAGAAAATAAGGGAATAGGAACCTTTTAATACAATATAGGATTATTAATATTAAATATAACTGATAAAATGGCTGAATTTATATAATGACAGGAAGTAAATTTTAATGTTTTGACCTTTCAGAGTATACCTAACTGAAAGTGAAATTACTATTTTTTGGACAGAAAACACTATAAAATGGCATTATTTAATCTGAAAATAACCAGAATGAACTGAAAGATTAATTTAAATCAAATCTAGTGAATAAAATTGACAAATAACCAAAGTATAGGCATTCATATAGTGAAAATGTAAAAGTGCATACAGGATGTGAAAAATATTTGAACAATGTTAAGGATAATATTATATGGGCTAAGAGTTTAATTGAAACTGAAGGAAACAGTTAGTTAATTATTGGTAGTTGAACGGTTAACATGACATACCTTTGATAACGTGAATAACCTAACCTATAATCGTCATACAAAGCGAGTGTATAGTGAGTTATTGTGAAATCGCGAGTGACTTGTAAAATACTTCTGAAACTATCATATTATAACAGAAACGATCAAGTAACACTCCATAACACAGAACAATATAAATCTACTCCGAAAAACACCATAAAACACTAGAAAACTGTATAATACATTAAACCAAATTAGTGACGGAATCGGAGAAAGTGTTTGAACTAATAATTATACAGATACACTAAATACAACCCAGAATCACTACACCAGTCACTACACAACATATAACAAGAGATTTGCGGACACGAGAACAGAAATATTGCGTCAAAATACATTATTTGGAACGCAGCAGGGACGAGTCACATTTTGATCAACTTGACGGCGGCCATTTGCTTTGACAAACCCAGTGCCTCTTCTTGGTTCATCACAGCTGTTTGGTGAAAACAATTATTATATTTACAATTTATTATTCAATGTCTGTGTTTATTAATAACTATTAATTTGATTGTAACGTTATACTTTTTAAATATAAGCCCGATTTCTCTGACTTTGGTAATAACTGGCTGTTTAAAGAACCCTATATAATTTTTATAACATATACTTGTAACTTTTTTCGATATCCTGAGAATCGATACTAATCGATAAGAGTCAATATTGCTGTTACTTAATAAAACATTAATACTTTTCAATACTTAATAGTTCTTTATTTCTTCAATAATACTAATTACCAATAATATAATTCTAATTGATAATCTACAAGGACTTTACCACCCGTAAGTGAAGATAACCTAAAAAAATAGAAAGGTAAACAAATATCGATTGGTTTACAGACAGTCTTATGAGTGGTGATAGATTATTTAAATTATACTAAAACTTTAATAAAAATTTTCAGAAGAGCATTACACTGTTTAAAACTTCACAGCCCTATATTAATTAATTGATCCTAATTAATTAATTAATTAAATTAAAATTTTTTTTTTATTATTTTTTTTATAAACATAATTTTTTTTTTAATTTTCTTCAAAACAATAATTTTTGTTTTGAAACTTTCGGTGAAGCTGAGCATATCTATTTCTTCATCAACTTTACGCTACTCGACCGGTCTTGCTACCATTGGGACTCGACCAGCTGGGAAACTTAAGGAAGTGTTTCAGGCCAGTAAGACGTCGAGAGCCACACCAATTAAACACCTTACAACTTACAGATTCACACATCAATCCTATTTATTTTATTACAAATTGGCGCACAACTTTAGGGGCTTTAATTAGCGATTGGAAGGCCAATACATTCTGCCCAATCACTAGTTGGAGCTAGGCAACAGCTAAAAAGTCAGAGAAAGATAATAACAAGGGAATAATGACAAACAAAAATGGCAGATCCTACACAAGAAGAGTGGGACCAGATAACAGAAATGCTCCTGCATTTTAAAGAAGGAATAATAAAGAAAACGAATGAGTGCTTCGAATCGATGATGAATAAAATGGAATCCACAAGTAAGGAATTGAAAGAAGAATTAGGTAAGAAACTGGATGATTGGGGTGAAGAAATAAGAGAGGACATATTGAAAAGAGAAGAGTTAAGAAAGGAGAAGACCGAAGAAATAAAATATGATAGCAAACCAGAACCAGAAGAAGTACCAAATGATAAAACGCAGGAACTAGTAATGGTAGTACCTGGAATTAAAACTAGTGGAAATAAGGAAAATATTAAGCAAAGGAAAAGGAGAATGTATCCAAGAAACTTGGTAAAAACGAAGGAAGAGTTGGAGATGATGAAACATGGGTTAATTGATGGCAATAATATCCCAATTACCTATGACAAAGACATCATGAATTCTATGAATTATAGAAGGAGAATCGAAGTAATTTCAGAGATAATTTACCACAAGACAGTAGTGTACCAATGGGAAAGGACCGGAGGTAAACAGAATACGACATGTGGACAAGATCAATATCAGCGCAGAACTGGACAGTGGATTTCAGAAAGATGGAAATGTGATATCGTACCAGGCTGTAATGACGGCACAGGTGAATCACCAGAATGTATTCCATTAGCGTGCCATCTAGGACAGTTCCAGGGTACGGTTAGACTAAAATATATTCCTTCAGAGTGGATATGTGATGGTAAACCAGCTTATGGTGTTTCAGATAAACAAATAATAAGTGATAACCCAGATGAAGATCCTCACATATATTTGTCAGGTAACACAAAACATGGACCAGAGAAGTATTGGTGTATACAAAATGATGATAGAGGGAACCAGCCCAGTAATTACGACGGCCCTAACAACCCGCCGCATAATAACCAATTTATCGGTAATTTTAACGGCGTTAGGGATAACAACCCCTATCCATACAATAGAAACAATTTATACCAACATAATAATGTCCCATACAGTCAGAGAAATCCATATCCCAACAATAATGATGACAGACCTTACCAACCTAACCGAAATTACTATCAGGATAAATTTAGTAATAAAAATAATAACAGTAATAATAACCGAGTGTCGCGCCCTAGGGTAAATTTTATAAGAGCAACTGAGATGATGGACCCTGGTTGACACAAATACCACACGACATCAAGAAAAGGGATGGATCATGATAACCGACTACGGCGAAAAACAATGTTGAAGGAGACGAAATAAATATCATTGAAAGGAAATGATACGAAGAATAAACATAGAAACAAAACTGGGTTTTGTGAGTGAAGACAATGTAAGAAAATGAACATGACCAATAAAAATATGAGCAATGCAGTGACATAAAGAAAATCGTCCATCTTCCTGGGTATATAAAAGAAAAGAAAATTTATAAGAAAAGAAAAAGTGGAGATCAACTTATTAAAGTATAAATAATATGGGCCAGTGTAGAGTACAATATAACCCCATATGTTGTGGTAAATGATAAGCATAACAATACATATGAGTTGAAGGAAATCGTTTCAGGAAAAATCAAAGGAGTGTACAATCAAGCTTCTATGAAGAAATATTATGAAGAATGAGTTGTGAGTTTCAGAATTTTTATTATAAAAATTTTAAAATAATGTAAGTACATCTTACAACCTAATATTTTGAAAAGAACATTCTGGAGAATTATAAAAAGAAGGAATTTAGAATTTTTAATTTTAGAAATTCAAAAATAATGTAAGTACATCTTACAACCTAATATTTTGAGAAGAACATTTTGGAGAATTATAAGAAGAAGGAATTTAGAATTTTTATTTTAAAAATTCAGAAATAATGTAAGTACATCTTACAACCTAATATTTTGAGAAGAACATTTTGGAGAATTAGAAGAAGAAGAATTTTTTCAATTTAATATTTTAAAAAATCCGAAAATAATGTAAGTACATCTTACAACCTAATATTTTGAGAAGAACATTTTGGAGAATTATAAGAAGAAGGATTTTTTAATTTAATTTTAAAAAAATCCTAAAATAATGTAAGTACATCTTACTACAACCTAATAATTTTGGAACAAACTTTATGGAAGAAAGAAAAAGAAAGAATTTTGAATATAACTTATTCTAAAATATGTAAGTACTTCTTACTACAACCTGATAATTTAGAACAAAACTTTATGGAAGAAAGAGAAGGAGAGAGAATTTTGAACTTAATTATACAAAAAATTTAAAAATAAAGTAAGACCAACTTACTATAACTAAGTTTATGAGAAAAACTTTATGGTAAATAATTAAGAAGAATTTGAATTTGGAGAAATACCAAAACTTTCAGAAATAATAGTAAAATCACACTACTATAAACAATTCTGAATGAAACAATTCTGGGAATAAATGAATTAAACAGAATTTGAATGTTGATAGAACGTCAGTACTTTGAAACAAGATAAGATCAACATATTACAAGGATTTATGAGAAATATTTTTCAATTAAATAAAAAGAATAGTTTGAATTTTACATTAAAACTAACCAAGTTCCAAAAAATAATTATGTGTCAATTATGATGGAATTGAGAAGAAAATAAAGTGGTTAATTCAGAAAAGAGAATTAACGTTAATCCAGAATAAATGCTAGACATTCACAATAGCATTTGAAGGAGTAGAGAAGAATAACAAAAAAGAGTGTAATATGCCAGAGAAGAAAAAAAAATTTGGAAGCAAAGAGACTAATTACCTATGAAACGATAATGAAAACAGTTAATTAAGAGCGAAGAAGAACAACTCATACCAAACAGATGGAGAAGATGATTTTGAACAAATGATAATAATAAGACCTATATGAAATGCAAAGAGAAGAAATACCACATGAAATATAATATAAATGAATTAATGCTAATGAATGCGAAGGCGGATTAATAACTTTCTAAGAGAAAGGAAAGAACCAAAATGTTTAAATAAAATGATCAATAACAACCTGTATATCTAATGTAAAGATACAATGTAAAAAAAAAAAAAAAAAAAAATTAAATATAATATATTAAGACCATTCAAATAATGAATACGAAAGACTATTTATAAAGACCATGCTAATACTATGAATAACCAGAAGAAAGTATAAAGAGAATTCAGATGGAGAAGAAAGAGAGTTACACTGTAAACAGTAACCAAAATTATTAAAAGAAAGATTTTCAACCATAATTAAATTAAATATATCAGACAAGTTAAGAGTTTTGAAAAAATATATATGTAATGAGTATAATAATGATTATGAAGATTTATTAAGATAGAAAATGTGAGATAATCTGAGAGACTACGAAGTGGAGAATCCAAAGATATTTTTATTAGTCGAAAATGAGACTACTTTTTATTTATTTATTCGATGACTGACTGAAGATAATTCCAGCAGCATTATGTTTTTTGAGCAGGGATGGATATGCCCCTGTACTCAATTTATAGAAGTGGTGTATGGCCAGCAGAGAAGTAGCGTACAGTGCCCCTCTGATCTGCCCCAGCCCACGTGATAGGGAATGTTAGGGAATTAATATCCCAAGGATACAACACGAAGTTGATATAGAAAGAAAATGTATTACAATTATAATATATCTCAGAAGACACTAACTATCCAAAAAGGATCAGTAGTAAGACAAGTAACCATATATATAAAATTAATAAAACTCTAATATAAAAAAGTCGATATAAAAATGGAGAAGAAAATGAATTATAAGAAATGATGGAATTATAATAAGAAATTATTTCATCCATAAACATGTCTGAAATAATTACTTCTGGAGGAGAGCAATCTGTAGCGTGACAGATGTATGCATAATATTGAATGGCAATTGATCATTAGAATAATGAAGTTATAATATTTAAATTTGGAAGAAAGCACTAAGTTGAATATAAAAAGATTAATTCATAGCAACTGTGGAAAGAAATCATTATTATAAAGAAAATACAAGTTAAAATAAAAGGAGTTACTAGTGATGAGTCATCCAAAACCAGTCTCATAACCAAAGGTTTTCAAGGTATAACCCAGGAAGGTAAAATAGTAAATAACAAAGCAGTACACAATATGACCAAACCCACAACGAGGGAGAATAAATAGAATAGAAACCCTAAAATAAGCCAAGATCAACCAATACAGGTTGTGTATTTCTGAATTAAAGAAGAAGATGGAGAAGATCCCAAGAAACCTGATGGTATCAAGAAGAAGATGGAGAAGATACCAGGCCCAGAAGGCAGGAGAAAAGAAGACTGAAGAAAGAAGAAGAGGGCAGCATCCTGAAGAAGATGTCATGCTCTTATAAAAGACACCCAAATCCCTATATCCCCAAAATAAATATCTAAAAATAAAAGTATAACGAAATAAAAACCACATGTATACAAATTTAAGAGAGAGGAGTGTATAAAGTAAAAGTTTCCTGTGAACTAAGATGAAACAATAATATAGTACCCATGGAACAAATCTCCATTGAAAAAACGCTAACCAATTTATTATGTTAATAAGACTATACGACCATTTAGCATTAACATAATATATAAGTGCAAAGTGAACCAGTGATAGTTTTGGGTATTATAAAAAATGAACCTTGTGTTTCATTCTTGGCAATCACAAACATTGGATGCAATGAAATATGCATTTTTCAATGACTTAAAATGTGTGCTGTGACAATATGTTATTCATAAGACATGAATCTGTTTAAAATAACATTTTGTTTTACATGAAAAAAGGAAAACAGAGTTCATAATACCTTTTGAACAATTAATACTATTTATTTGTTAATGACAGGGTACAATTCCCCAAAGACAATGTAAAAGACAGTATAAAAACTGTAGAATCCTACTTATAATAATGTTTAGAAATAAGAATATAAATATAAGGTTTTTATGTATATAGTATAAGAATGTTTAAAAATGTTTTAGATATAAGGACATTTGTTTGGGTCTGTAACAACTAACATCAGAACTATAAAAATAGTTACCACTTGTAAATAATAGAGGGTAATTAAGATGTTAGTTAGTAAAAAACCTTTTTCGTAAACCATGTTTCCATGTTGGACATGGGGATTTTGTTGCAAAATGTCTGACTTGAAGACAACCATTTATTTAAAAAAAATATTCTTTATTTGTTTTAACTATTATTTGTATTGTAACCAATACTAATTGTTATTGTGTAATTTGAAAACATGTTTAATTTATAATACTATTTGTAAAAGTCAGAGAGGGTATCACACATCATATATTGTTTGTAAATTATTTTGTAAGAAAAATTGTTAAAAAATCATAGGCCAAAAGAATGGAAACCAAACTTCATCAAAACAGAGAAATTGCTCAATTAAATGCAAATAAACAAAAGGGGTTTAGACAAAATAAACTTGAGATCATGCCATATAATTGCACATACCATTTAGAGAGATTTTAATAAATTATATTCAGAATTATGAATAAAAATGAAAATGACTAAACTCAGAAATTTAGACATGGGAGTCATATATTTCAGAATAATGTTTCAGAATACAACTAATTCAATTAATTACCAGAAAATAAGGGAATAGGAACCTTTTAATACAATATAGGATTATTAATATTAAATATAACTGATAAAATGGCTGAATTTATATAATGACAGGAAGTAAATTTTAATGTTTTGACCTTTCAGAGTATACCTAACTGAAAGTGAAATTACTATTTTTTGGACAGAAAACACTATAAAATGGCATTATTTAATCTGAAAATAACCAGAATGAACTGAAAGATTAATTTAAATCAAATCTAGTGAATAAAATTGACAAATAACCAAAGTATAGGCATTCATATAGTGAAAATGTAAAAGTGCATACAGGATGTGAAAAATATTTGAACAATGTTAAGGATAATATTATATGGGCTAAGAGTTTAATTGAAACTGAAGGAAACAGTTAGTTAATTATTGGTAGTTGAACGGTTAACATGACATACCTTTGATAACGTGAATAACCTAACCTATAATCGTCATACAAAGCGAGTGTATAGTGAGTTATTGTGAAATCGCGAGTGACTTGTAAAATACTTCTGAAACTATCATATTATAACAGAAACGATCAAGTAACACTCCATAACACAGAACAATATAAATCTACTCCGAAAAACACCATAAAACACTAGAAAACTGTATAATACATTAAACCAAATTAGTGACGGAATCGGAGAAAGTGTTTGAACTAATAATTATACAGATACACTAAATACAACCCAGAATCACTACACCAGTCACTACACAACATATAACAAGAGATTTGCGGACACGAGAACAGAAATATTGCGTCAAAATACATTATTTGGAACGCAGCAGGGACGAGTCACATTTTGATCAACTTGACGGCGGCCATTTGCTTTGACAAACCCAGTGCCTCTTCTTGGTTCATCACAGCTGTTTGGTGAAAACAATTATTATATTTACAATTTATTATTCAATGTCTGTGTTTATTAATAACTATTAATTTGATTGTAACGTTATACTTTTTAAATATAAGCCCGATTTCTCTGACTTTGGTAATAACTGGCTGTTTAAAGAACCCTATATAATTTTTATAACATATACTTGTAACTTTTTTCGATATCCTGAGAATCGATACTAATCGATAAGAGTCAATATTGCTGTTACTTAATAAAACATTAATACTTTTCAATACTTAATAGTTCTTTATTTCTTCAATAATACTAATTACCAATAATATAATTCTAATTGATAATCTACAAGGACTTTACCACCCGTAAGTGAAGATAACCTAAAAAAATAGAAAGGTAAACAAATATCGATTGGTTTACAGACAGTCTTATGAGTGGTGATAGATTATTTAAATTATACTAAAACTTTAATAAAAATTTTCAGAAGAGCATTACACTGTTTAAAACTTCACAGCCCTATATTAATTAATTGATCCTAATTAATTAATTAATAAAATTAAAATTTTTTTTTTATTATTTTTTTTATAAACATAATTTTTTTTTTAATTTTCTTCAAAACAATAATTTTTGTTTTGAAACTTTCGGTGAAGCTGAGCATATCTATTTCTTCATCAACTTTACGCTACTCGACCGGTCTTGCTACCATTGGGACTCGACCAGCTGGGAAACTTAAGGAAGTGTTTCAGGCCAGTAAGACGTCGAGAGCCACACCAATTAAACACCTTACAACTTACAGATTCACACATCAATCCTATTTATTTTATTACAAATTGGCGCACAACTTTAGGGGCTTTAATTAGCGATTGGAAGGCCAATACATTCTGCCCAATCACTAGTTGGAGCTAGGCAACAGCTAAAAAGTCAGAGAAAGATAATAACAAGGGAATAATGACAAACAAAAATGGCAGATCCTACACAAGAAGAGTGGGACCAGATAACAGAAATGCTCCTGCATTTTAAAGAAGGAATAATAAAGAAAACGAATGAGTGCTTCGAATCGATGATGAATAAAATGGAATCCACAAGTAAGGAATTGAAAGAAGAATTAGGTAAGAAACTGGATGATTGGGGTGAAGAAATAAGAGAGGACATATTGAAAAGAGAAGAGTTAAGAAAGGAGAAGACCGAAGAAATAAAATATGATAGCAAACCAGAACCAGAAGAAGTACCAAATGATAAAACGCAGGAACTAGTAATGGTAGTACCTGGAATTAAAACTAGTGGAAATAAGGAAAATATTAAGCAAAGGAAAAGGAGAATGTATCCAAGAAACTTGGTAAAAACGAAGGAAGAGTTGGAGATGATGAAACATGGGTTAATTGATGGCAATAATATCCCAATTACCTATGACAAAGACATCATGAATTCTATGAATTATAGAAGGAGAATCGAAGTAATTTCAGAGATAATTTACCACAAGACAGTAGTGTACCAATGGGAAAGGACCGGAGGTAAACAGAATACGACATGTGGACAAGATCAATATCAGCGCAGAACTGGACAGTGGATTTCAGAAAGATGGAAATGTGATATCGTACCAGGCTGTAATGACGGCACAGGTGAATCACCAGAATGTATTCCATTAGCGTGCCATCTAGGACAGTTCCAGGGTACGGTTAGACTAAAATATATTCCTTCAGAGTGGATATGTGATGGTAAACCAGCTTATGGTGTTTCAGATAAACAAATAATAAGTGATAACCCAGATGAAGATCCTCACATATATTTGTCAGGTAACACAAAACATGGACCAGAGAAGTATTGGTGTATACAAAATGATGATAGAGGGAACCAGCCCAGTAATTACGACGGCCCTAACAACCCGCCGCATAATAACCAATTTATCGGTAATTTTAACGGCGTTAGGGATAACAACCCCTATCCATACAATAGAAACAATTTATACCAACATAATAATGTCCCATACAGTCAGAGAAATCCATATCCCAACAATAATGATGACAGACCTTACCAACCTAACCGAAATTACTATCAGGATAAATTTAGTAATAAAAATAATAACAGTAATAATAACCGAGTGTCGCGCCCTAGGGTAAATTTTATAAGAGCAACTGAGATGATGGACCCTGGTTGACACAAATACCACACGACATCAAGAAAAGGGATGGATCATGATAACCGACTACGGCGAAAAACAATGTTGAAGGAGACGAAATAAATATCATTGAAAGGAAATGATACGAAGAATAAACATAGAAACAAAACTGGGTTTTGTGAGTGAAGACAATGTAAGAAAATGAACATGACCAATAAAAATATGAGCAATGCAGTGACATAAAGAAAATCGTCCATCTTCCTGGGTATATAAAAGAAAAGAAAATTTATAAGAAAAGAAAAAGTGGAGATCAACTTATTAAAGTATAAATAATATGGGCCAGTGTAGAGTACAATATAACCCCATATGTTGTGGTAAATGATAAGCATAACAATACATATGAGTTGAAGGAAATCGTTTCAGGAAAAATCAAAGGAGTGTACAATCAAGCTTCTATGAAGAAATATTATGAAGAATGAGTTGTGAGTTTCAGAATTTTTATTATAAAAATTTTAAAATAATGTAAGTACATCTTACAACCTAATATTTTGAAAAGAACATTCTGGAGAATTATAAAAAGAAGGAATTTAGAATTTTTAATTTTAGAAATTCAAAAATAATGTAAGTACATCTTACAACCTAATATTTTGAGAAGAACATTTTGGAGAATTATAAGAAGAAGGAATTTAGAATTTTTATTTTAAAAATTCAGAAATAATGTAAGTACATCTTACAACCTAATATTTTGAGAAGAACATTTTGGAGAATTAGAAGAAGAAGAATTTTTTCAATTTAATATTTTAAAAAATCCGAAAATAATGTAAGTACATCTTACAACCTAATATTTTGAGAAGAACATTTTGGAGAATTATAAGAAGAAGGATTTTTTAATTTAATTTTAAAAAAATCCTAAAATAATGTAAGTACATCTTACTACAACCTAATAATTTTGGAACAAACTTTATGGAAGAAAGAAAAAGAAAGAATTTTGAATATAACTTATTCTAAAATATGTAAGTACTTCTTACTACAACCTGATAATTTAGAACAAAACTTTATGGAAGAAAGAGAAGGAGAGAGAATTTTGAACTTAATTATACAAAAAATTTAAAAATAAAGTAAGACCAACTTACTATAACTAAGTTTATGAGAAAAACTTTATGGTAAATAATTAAGAAGAATTTGAATTTGGAGAAATACCAAAACTTTCAGAAATAATAGTAAAATCACACTACTATAAACAATTCTGAATGAAACAATTCTGGGAATAAATGAATTAAACAGAATTTGAATGTTGATAGAACGTCAGTACTTTGAAACAAGATAAGATCAACATATTACAAGGATTTATGAGAAATATTTTTCAATTAAATAAAAAGAATAGTTTGAATTTTACATTAAAACTAACCAAGTTCCAAAAAATAATTATGTGTCAATTATGATGGAATTGAGAAGAAAATAAAGTGGTTAATTCAGAAAAGAGAATTAACGTTAATCCAGAATAAATGCTAGACATTCACAATAGCATTTGAAGGAGTAGAGAAGAATAACAAAAAAGAGTGTAATATGCCAGAGAAGAAAAAAAAATTTGGAAGCAAAGAGACTAATTACCTATGAAACGATAATGAAAACAGTTAATTAAGAGCGAAGAAGAACAACTCATACCAAACAGATGGAGAAGATGATTTTGAACAAATGATAATAATAAGACCTATATGAAATGCAAAGAGAAGAAATACCACATGAAATATAATATAAATGAATTAATGCTAATGAATGCGAAGGCGGATTAATAACTTTCTAAGAGAAAGGAAAGAACCAAAATGTTTAAATAAAATGATCAATAACAACCTGTATATCTAATGTAAAGATACAATGTAAAAAAAAAAAAAAAAAAAAAATTAAATATAATATATTAAGACCATTCAAATAATGAATACGAAAGACTATTTATAAAGACCATGCTAATACTATGAATAACCAGAAGAAAGTATAAAGAGAATTCAGATGGAGAAGAAAGAGAGTTACACTGTAAACAGTAACCAAAATTATTAAAAGAAAGATTTTCAACCATAATTAAATTAAATATATCAGACAAGTTAAGAGTTTTGAAAAAATATATATGTAATGAGTATAATAATGATTATGAAGATTTATTAAGATAGAAAATGTGAGATAATCTGAGAGACTACGAAGTGGAGAATCCAAAGATATTTTTATTAGTCGAAAATGAGACTACTTTTTATTTATTTATTCGATGACTGACTGAAGATAATTCCAGCAGCATTATGTTTTTTGAGCAGGGATGGATATGCCCCTGTACTCAATTTATAGAAGTGGTGTATGGCCAGCAGAGAAGTAGCGTACAGTGCCCCTCTGATCTGCCCCAGCCCACGTGATAGGGAATGTTAGGGAATTAATATCCCAAGGATACAACACGAAGTTGATATAGAAAGAAAATGTATTACAATTATAATATATCTCAGAAGACACTAACTATCCAAAAAGGATCAGTAGTAAGACAAGTAACCATATATATAAAATTAATAAAACTCTAATATAAAAAAGTCGATATAAAAATGGAGAAGAAAATGAATTATAAGAAATGATGGAATTATAATAAGAAATTATTTCATCCATAAACATGTCTGAAATAATTACTTCTGGAGGAGAGCAATCTGTAGCGTGACAGATGTATGCATAATATTGAATGGCAATTGATCATTAGAATAATGAAGTTATAATATTTAAATTTGGAAGAAAGCACTAAGTTGAATATAAAAAGATTAATTCATAGCAACTGTGGAAAGAAATCATTATTATAAAGAAAATACAAGTTAAAATAAAAGGAGTTACTAGTGATGAGTCATCCAAAACCAGTCTCATAACCAAAGGTTTTCAAGGTATAACCCAGGAAGGTAAAATAGTAAATAACAAAGCAGTACACAATATGACCAAACCCACAACGAGGGAGAATAAATAGAATAGAAACCCTAAAATAAGCCAAGATCAACCAATACAGGTTGTGTATTTCTGAATTAAAGAAGAAGATGGAGAAGATCCCAAGAAACCTGATGGTATCAAGAAGAAGATGGAGAAGATACCAGGCCCAGAAGGCAGGAGAAAAGAAGACTGAAGAAAGAAGAAGAGGGCAGCATCCTGAAGAAGATGTCATGCTCTTATAAAAGACACCCAAATCCCTATATCCCCAAAATAAATATCTAAAAATAAAAGTATAACGAAATAAAAACCACATGTATACAAATTTAAGAGAGAGGAGTGTATAAAGTAAAAGTTTCCTGTGAACTAAGATGAAACAATAATATAGTACCCATGGAACAAATCTCCATTGAAAAAACGCTAACCAATTTATTATGTTAATAAGACTATACGACCATTTAGCATTAACATAATATATAAGTGCAAAGTGAACCAGTGATAGTTTTGGGTATTATAAAAAATGAACCTTGTGTTTCATTCTTGGCAATCACAAACATTGGATGCAATGAAATATGCATTTTTCAATGACTTAAAATGTGTGCTGTGACAATATGTTATTCATAAGACATGAATCTGTTTAAAATAACATTTTGTTTTACATGAAAAAGGAAAACAGAGTTCATAATACCTTTTGAACAATTAATACTATTTATTTGTTAATGACAGGGTACAATTCCCCAAAGACAATGTAAAAGACAGTATAAAAACTGTAGAATCCTACTTATAATAATGTTTAGAAATAAGAATATAAATATAAGGTTTTTATGTATATAGTATAAGAATGTTTAAAAATGTTTTAGATATAAGGACATTTGTTTGGGTCTGTAACAACTAACATCAGAACTATAAAAATAGTTACCACTTGTAAATAATAGAGGGTAATTAAGATGTTAGTTAGTAAAAAACCTTTTTCGTAAACCATGTTTCCATGTTGGACATGGGGATTTTGTTGCAAAATGTCTGACTTGAAGACAACCATTTATTTAAAAAAAATATTCTTTATTTGTTTTAACTATTATTTGTATTGTAACCAATACTAATTGTTATTGTGTAATTTGAAAACATGTTTAATTTATAATACTATTTGTAAAAGTCAGAGAGGGTATCACACATCATATATTGTTTGTAAATTATTTTGTAAGAAAAATTGTTAAAAAATCATAGGCCAAAAGAATGGAAACCAAACTTCATCAAAACAGAGAAATTGCTCAATTAAATGCAAATAAACAAAAGGGGTTTAGACAAAATAAACTTGAGATCATGCCATATAATTGCACATACCATTTAGAGAGATTTTAATAAATTATATTCAGAATTATGAATAAAAATGAAAATGACTAAACTCAGAAATTTAGACATGGGAGTCATATATTTCAGAATAATGTTTCAGAATACAACTAATTCAATTAATTACCAGAAAATAAGGGAATAGGAACCTTTTAATACAATATAGGATTATTAATATTAAATATAACTGATAAAATGGCTGAATTTATATAATGACAGGAAGTAAATTTTAATGTTTTGACCTTTCAGAGTATACCTAACTGAAAGTGAAATTACTATTTTTTGGACAGAAAACACTATAAAATGGCATTATTTAATCTGAAAATAACCAGAATGAACTGAAAGATTAATTTAAATCAAATCTAGTGAATAAAATTGACAAATAACCAAAGTATAGGCATTCATATAGTGAAAATGTAAAAGTGCATACAGGATGTGAAAAATATTTGAACAATGTTAAGGATAATATTATATGGGCTAAGAGTTTAATTGAAACTGAAGGAAACAGTTAGTTAATTATTGGTAGTTGAACGGTTAACATGACATACCTTTGATAACGTGAATAACCTAACCTATAATCGTCATACAAAGCGAGTGTATAGTGAGTTATTGTGAAATCGCGAGTGACTTGTAAAATACTTCTGAAACTATCATATTATAACAGAAACGATCAAGTAACACTCCATAACACAGAACAATATAAATCTACTCCGAAAAACACCATAAAACACTAGAAAACTGTATAATACATTAAACCAAATTAGTGACGGAATCGGAGAAAGTGTTTGAACTAATAATTATACAGATACACTAAATACAACCCAGAATCACTACACCAGTCACTACACAACATATAACAAGAGATTTGCGGACACGAGAACAGAAATATTGCGTCAAAATACATTATTTGGAACGCAGCAGGGACGAGTCACATTTTGATCAACTTGACGGCGGCCATTTGCTTTGACAAACCCAGTGCCTCTTCTTGGTTCATCACAGCTGTTTGGTGAAAACAATTATTATATTTACAATTTATTATTCAATGTCTGTGTTTATTAATAACTATTAATTTGATTGTAACGTTATACTTTTTAAATATAAGCCCGATTTCTCTGACTTTGGTAATAACTGGCTGTTTAAAGAACCCTATATAATTTTTATAACATATACTTGTAACTTTTTTCGATATCCTGAGAATCGATACTAATCGATAAGAGTCAATATTGCTGTTACTTAATAAAACATTAATACTTTTCAATACTTAATAGTTCTTTATTTCTTCAATAATACTAATTACCAATAATATAATTCTAATTGATAATCTACAAGGACTTTACCACCCGTAAGTGAAGATAACCTAAAAAAATAGAAAGGTAAACAAATATCGATTGGTTTACAGACAGTCTTATGAGTGGTGATAGATTATTTAAATTATACTAACACTTTAATAAAATTTTTCAGAAGAGCATTACACTGTTTAAAACTTCACAGCCCTATATTAATTAATTGATCCTAATTAATTAATTAATAAAATTAAAATTTTTTTTTATTATTTTTTTTTTATAAACATAATTTTTTTTTTAATTTTCTTCAAAACAATAATTTTTGTTTTGAAACTTTCGGTGAAGCTGAGCATATCTATTTCTTCATCAACTTTACGCTACTCGACCGGTCTTGCTACCATTGGGACTCGACCAGCTGGGAAACTTAAGGAAGTGTTTCAGGCCAGTAAGACGTCGAGAGCCACACCAATTAAACACCTTACAACTTACAGATTCACACATCAATCCTATTTATTTTATTACAACGTTAGTGACCACAGTACTGTGGTTAAGGCTGAAGCAGTAAGTAGAAAGAAGTAGTTTCTATGGTAATATTTCATTTCGAAAATGATTTTAAATATAAATCTTAGAATATGGAAGTCATGTATGGTTCTCCATACCGATATTACTTCCATGTTCCTTAAGGAAATGGAAGTATGGTGATGGCAAAAAAAATCGAGATTATTGGAGATTCTGATTGTACTACACTCAAAACATGAAAAAAGTCATTTTTATTCGAAAAGTGTCCGTGTGTGTGTCTGTAGATTTTTTTCTATGGCAAACGATAACAGCCGCAAATTCAAACAGAATCAAATAATTTTTTGCATACAGCCCTGATTTGTAGAGTACTCGCGACCTATTGTTTTTGGTGAAGATCGGTTAAGGGAAAGGGGTAGTTTACCGGCAACGGTTTTTTTTTATCAAGGGTAACTTTGTTTGTTTGGCAAACGATAACAGCCGCAAATTCAAACAGAATCAAATAATGTTTCGCATACAGCCCTAAATTGTAGAGTTCTCAAGATCTGTTGATTTTGGTAAGGATCGGTTAAGGGAAAGGGGTAGTTTACCAGCAACGTTTTATGTTTTAACAACGTCATATGCAAATTCAAACATAATCAAATAATGTTTTGCATACTGCCCTGAATTGTAGAGTTCCCAAGACCTTTTGGTTTTGGTGAAGATCGGTTAAGGAAAAGGGGTAGTTTACCAGTAACGTTTTATGTTTTAAAAGGGTATTTTCTATGGCAAACGCTAAGAGCCGCCAATTCAAACAGAATCAAATACCTGCAACGGTTTTTTATCAGGGGTAATTTTTTACTTCCATATTCCTTAAGGAATGGAAGTATGGTGATGGCAAAAAAAATCGTGTTCGAGATTATTGCAGATTCTGATTCTACAACACTCAAAACATGAAAAAAAGTCGTTTTCCGAAAAGTGTCTGTGTGTCTGTCTGTGTGTCTGTGTGTCTGTGTGTCTGTCTGTCTGTCTGTCTGTCTGTAGATTTTTTTTCTATGGCAAACGATAACTGCCGCAAATTCAAACAGAATCAAATAATTTTTTGCATACAGCCCGGTTTTGCAGAGTTCTCGCGACCTATTGTTTTTGGTGAAGATCGGTTGAGGGAAAGGGGTAGTTTACCTGCAACGGTTTTTTTTTAGCAAGGGAAATTTTGTTTGTTTGGCAAACGATAACAGCCGCAAATTCAAACAGAATCAAATAATGTTTCGCATACAGCCCTGAATTGTAGAGTTCTCAAGACCTATTGTTTTTGGTGAAGATCGGTTAAGGGAAAGGGGTAGTTTACCTGTAACGTTTTATGTTTTAACAAGGGTATTTCCTATGGCACACGATAACAGCCGCAAATTCAAACAGAATGAAAAGATTATTTGCATACAGCCCTAAATTGTAGAGTTCTCAATACCTTTTGTTTTTGGTGAAGATCGGTTAAGGGAAAGGGGTAGTTTACCTACAACGTTTTTTTAACAAGGGTATTTTCTATGGCAAACGATAACAGCCGCAAATTCAAACAGAATCAAATAATTTTTTGCATACAGCCCTGATTTGTAGAGTACTCGCGACCTATTGTTTTTGGTGAAGATCGGTTGAGGGGAAGGGGTAGTTTACCTGCAACGGTTTTTTTTATCAAGGGAAATTTTTTTTTTTTTGGCAAACGATAACAGCCGCAAATTCAAACAGAATCAAATAATGTTTCGCATACAGCCCTGAATTGTAGATTTCTCAAGACCTATTGTTTTTGGTGAAGATCGGTTGAGGGAAAGGGGTAGTTTACCTGCAACGTTTTTTTAACAAGGGTATTTCCTATGGCAAACGATAACAGCCGCAAATTCAAACAGAATCAAATAATGTTTTGCATACAGTCCTGATTTGTAGAGTACTCAAGACCTATTGTTTTTGGTGAAGATCGGTTAAGGGGAAGGGGTAGTTTACCTGCAACCTTTTATTTTATATGACGAACCATAACTGCCGTAAATTCAAACAGAATCAAATAATTATTTACATATGTGCCTGAGCTATAGAGAACTCAATGTCTGTTGATTTTGGTGAAGATCGGTTACGGGGAAAGGGCAGTTTACCTGAAACATTTTTTGTTGTAACATGAGTAAAGTACTTAATTTTGATAAAATATCCTGATAAGATCTTAATAATCCACTGTAGAAACGTAGATGAAATATCTATAAATGAAGAGGCTAGTTGAACTGGCTGGGGGTAATTTTCTATAAATCAAAATTATAGTTGAAGGGGGAGGGGATAATTTTTTTTTATATGTGTACTACGTTATTGGCAACAAAGAAGTATTTTTTTGTTAAAATTCCTTCCCTGGCTGTTTGGCTGAAAATGATTTTAAATATAAATCTTAGAATATGGAAGTCATGTATGGTTCTCCATACCGATATTACTTCCATATTCCTTAAGGAATGGAAGTATGGTGACGGCAAAAAAAATCGTGTTCGAGATTATTGCAGATTCTGATTCTACTACACTCAAAACATGAAAAAAAGTCGTTTTCCGAAAAGTGTCTGTGTGTCTGTGTGTCTGGCTGTGTGTCTGTCTGTCTCTGGATTTTTTTTCTATGGCAAACGATAACTGCCGCAAATTCAAACAGAATCAAATAATTTTTTGCATACAGCCCTGATTTGTAGAGTACTCGCGATCTATTGTTTTTGGTGAAGATCGGTTGAGGGAAAGGGGTAGTTTACCGGCAACGGTTTTTTTTTATCAAGGGTAATTTTTTTTTGGCAAACGATAACAGCCGCAAATTCAAACAGAATCAAATAATTTTTTGCATACAGCCCTGAATTGTAGAGTTCTCAAGACCTATTGTTTTTGGTGAAGATCGGTTAAGGAAAAGGGGTAGTTTACCTGTAACGTTTTATGTTTTAACAAGGGTATTTCCTATGGCAAACGATAACAGCCGGAAATTCAAACAGAATCAAAAGATTATTTGCATACAGCCCTAAATTGTAGAGTTCTCAAGACCTATTGTTTTTGGTGAAGATCGGTTAAGGGAAAGGGGTAGTTTACCTGCAACGTTTTTTTAACAAGAGTATTTTCTATGGCAAACGATAACAGCCGCAAGTTCTAACAGAATCAAATAATTTTTTGCATACAGCCCTGATTTGTAGAGTACTCAAGACCTATTGTTTTTGGTGAAGATCGGTTAAGGGGAAGGGGTAGTTTACCTGCAACGTTTTTTTATCAAGCGTATTTTCTATGGCAAACGATAACAGCCGCAAATTCAAACAGAATCAAATAATTTTTTGCATACGTCCCTGAATTGTAGTGGTCTCAGTGACTTTCGATTTTGGTGAAGATCGGTTAAGGAGAAGGGGTAGTTTACCTGCAACCTTTTACGTTTTAACAAGAGTAAAGTACTTGAAAATTTATTTAAACTTTTTGAAACAATGCTAATTGTTAAAAATAAAATAATTTTGTTGCCAGGCAATAAAATTATAATTTTTTCATTTTAATGTAATATAATAATTTTCATTTAATACAGCAATAAAAAGGCAGGTAAGACACAGCCTGGCTGTTTGGCTGAAAATGATTTTAAATATAAATCTTAGAATATGGAAGTCATGTATGGTTCTCCATACCGATTTTTTCTATGGTAAACGGGCAAACGATAACAGCCGCAAATTCAAACAGAATCAAATACGTTTTTGCATACAGCCCTGTTTTGTTGAGTACTAAAGACCTATTGTTTTTGGTGAAGATCGGTTAAGGGAAAGGGGTAGTTTACCAGACACGTTTTTTGTTTTATCAAGGGTATTTTATATGGCAAACGATAACAGCCGCAAATTCAAACAGAATCATATAATATTTTGCATACAGCCCTGAAATGTAGATTTCTCAAGACCTGTTGGTTTTGGTGAAGATCGGTTAAGGGAATAGGGTTGTTTACCAGCAACATTTTATGTTTTATCAAGGGTAATTTTTTTTTTTTTGACGAACGATAACTGCCGTACATTAAAACAGAATCAACTACTCTTCTGCATACCTTTTTGAATTATACAGAACTCAAGGTCTGTTGATTTTGTTGAAGATCGGTTAACGGAAAGGGGTAGTTTACCGGCAACGTTTTATGTTTTAACAAGGGTATTTTTTCTATGACGAACGATAACTGCCGTAAATTCAAAGAGAATCAAATAATTGTTTGCATACAGGCCTGAATTGTAGAGTACCTAAGACCTGTCGTTTTTGGTGAAGATCGGTTAAGGGAAAGGGGTAGTTTACCAGCAACGGTTTTTTATCAAGGGTAATTTTTTCTATAGTAAACGATAACAGCCGCAAATTCAAACAGAATCAAATGATGTTTTGCATACAGCCCTGTATTGTAGAGTTCTGAATACGTATTTGTGTCGGTGAAGATCGGTTAAGGGAAAGGGGTAGTTTACCAGCAACATTTTATGTTTTAACAAGGGTAATTTTTTATATGACGAACGGTAACTGCCGTAAATTCAAACAGAATCAACTAGGTATTTGCATACCTTTTTGAACTAAAGAGAACTCAAGGTCTGTTGATTTTGTTGAAGATTGGTTAAGGGAAGGGGTAGTTTATCAGCAACGTTTTATGTTTTAAAAAGGGTAATTTTTATGACGAACGATAACTGCCGAAAATTCAATGAGAATCAAATAATTTTTTGCACCCCCTGAGTTGCAGAGAGCTCAAGGTCTATTGATTTTGGTGAAGATCGGTTAAGGGAAAGGGGTAGTTTACCTGCAACATTTTATGTTGTAACAAGAGAAATGTTTCAATGTCGAACGATAACTGCCGCACATTCAAACAGAATCAAATATTTTTTTGCATGCTTCGCTGAATTGTAGAGGACGGAAGGTCTGTTGATTTTGGAGAAGATCGGTTAAGAGAAAGGGGTAGTTTACCTGAAACATTTTATGATTTAACAAGAGTAAAGTACTTAATTTTTATAAATAAAGTATCCTGAAAAGAAGCTCATAGTAATCCACTGTAGAAACGTAGATGAAATATCTATAAATGAAGAGGTTAGGTGAACGGGTGGGGGTAATTTTCTATTATTAAAAATTATAGTTGAAGGTGGAGGCGAGAATTTTTTATATGTGTACTACGTTATCGGCAACAAAGAAGTAGTTTTTTGTTAAAATTGCTTCCCGGGCTCTTTAGCCGTAGTCCAATGTTTTCTGCAAAACCAGACTTTTCGGCAGTGCCATCGACTGCCATCATCGGTGAAAATCGAGTGCGAAAACGTGAGGTGGTATACGTTAGTGACCACAGTACTGTGGTTAATGCTGAAGCAATAAGTAGAAAGACGTAGTTTCTATGGAAATATTTCATTTCGAATATGATTTTAAATATAAATCTTAGAACATGGAAGTCATGTATGGTTCTCCATACCGATATTACTTTTTCTATGGTAAACGATAACAGCCGCAAATTCAAACAGAATCAAATGATGTTTTGCATACAGCCCTGTATTGTAGAGTTCTCAATACCTATTGGTGTTGGTGAAGATCGGTTAAGGGAAAGGGGTAGTTTACCAGCAACGTTTTATGTTTTAAAAGGGTATTTTCTATGGCAAACGATAAGAGCCGCAAATTCAAACAAAATCAAATACGTTTTTGCATACAGCCCTGTTTTGTTGAGTGCTAAAGACCTATTGTTTTTGGTGAAGATCGGTTAAGGGAAAGGGGTAGTTTACCTGCAACGTTTTATGTTTTAACAAGAGTATTTTTTCTGTGACGAACGATAACTGCCGTAAATTCAAAGAGAATCAACTAATGTTTTGCATAGAGCCCTGAATTGTAGAGTTCTCAAGACCTATTGTTATTGGTGAAGATCGGTTAATGGAATAGGGTAGTTTACCAGCAACGTTTTATGTTTTATCAAGGGTATTTTCTATGGCAAACGATAACAGCCGCAAATTCAAACAGAATCAAATAATTGTTTGCATACAAGCCTGAATTGTAGAGTACCCAAGACCTGACGTTTTTGGTGAAGATCGGTTAAGGCAAAGGGGTAGTTTACCAGCAACGGTTTTTTTTTCAAGGGTAATTTTTTTCCATAGTAAACGATAACAGCCGCAAATTCAAACAGAATCAAATGATGTTTTGCATACAGCTTTGTATTGTAGAGTTCTCAATACCTATTGGTGTTGGTGAAGATCGGTTAAGGGAAAGGGGTAGTTTACCAGCAACATTTTATGTTTTAACAAGGATAATTTTTTATATGACGAACGATAACTGCCGTAAATTCAAACAGAATCAACTAGGTTTTGCATACCTTTTTGTACTAAAGAGAACTCAAGGTCGCTTGATTTTGTTGAAGATCGGTTAAGGGAAGGAGTAGTTTATCAGCAACGTTTTATGTTTTAAAAAGGGTAATTTTTTTTATGACGAACAATAACTGCCGAAAATTCAATGAGAATAAAATAATTTTTTGCACTCTTTCCTCAGTTGCAGAAAGCTCAAGGTCTGTTGATTTTGGTGAAGATCAGTTAAGGGAAAGGGGTAGTTTACCTGCAACATTTTATGTTGTAACAAGAGAAATGTTTCCATGACGAACGATAACTGCTGCATATTCAAACAGAATCAAATATTTTTTTGCATGCTTCCCTGAATTGTAGAGGACGGAAGGTCTGTTGATTTTGGAGAAGATCGGTTAAGAGAAAGAGGTAGTTTACCTGAAACATTTTATGATTTAACAAGAGTAAAGTACTTAATTTTTATAAATAAAGTATCCTGATAAGAAGCTCATAGTAATCCACTGTAGAAACGTGGATGAAATATCTATAAATGAAGAGGTTAGGTGAACGGGGTGGGGGTAATTTTCTATTATTAAAAATTATAGTTGAAGGTGGAGGCGAGAATTTGTTATATGTGTAGTACGTTATCGGCAACAAAGAAGTAGTTTTTTGTTAAAATTGCTTCCCGGGCTCTTTAGCCGTAGTTCAACGTTTTCTGCAAAACCAGACTTTTCGGCAGTGCCATCGACTGCCATCATCGGTGAAAATCGAGTGCAAAAACGTGAGGTGGTATACGTTAGTGACCACAGTACTGTGGTTAATGCTGAAGCAATAAGTAGAAAGACGTAGTTTCTATGGAAATATTTCATTTCGAATATGATTTTAAATATAAATCTTAGAACATGGAAGTCATGTATGGTTCTTCATACCGATATTTACTTCCATGTTCCTTAAGGAAATGGAAGTATGGTGATGGCAAAAAAAATCGTGTTCGAGATTATTGCAGAATATGATTGTACTACACTCAAAACATAAAAAAAGTCATTTTTCGAAAAGTGTCTGTGTGTGTCTGTAGATTTTTTTCTATTGCAAACGATAACAGCCGCAAATTCAAACAGAATCAAATAATTTTTTGCATGCAGCTCTGGTTTGCAGAGTACTCGCGACCAATTGTTTTTGGTGAAGATCGGTTGAGGGAAAGGGGTAGTTTACCTGCAACGGTTTTTTTTTATCAAGGGTAATTTTGTTTGTTGGCAAACGATAACAGCCGCAAATTCAAACAGAATCAAATAATGTTTCGCATATAGCCCTAAATTGTTGGGTTCTCAAGATCTTTTGATTTTGGTAAAGATCGGTTAAGGGAAAGGGGTAGTTTACCTGCAACGTTTTATGTTTTAACAAGGGTATTTTCTATGGCGAACGATAACAGCCGCACATTCAAACATAATCAAATACGTTTTTGCATACAGTCCTGACTTCTAGAGTACTAAAGACCTATTGTTTTTGGTGAAGATCGTTTAATTGAAAGGGGTAGTTTACCGGCCACGTTTTTTGTTTATCAAGGGTATTTTGTATGGCAAACGATAACAGCCGCAAATTCAAACGAAATCATATAATATTTTGCATACAGCCCTGAATTGCAGAGTTCTCAAGACCTTTCGTTTTTGGTGAAGATCGGTTAAGGGAAAGGGGTAGTTTACCTGCAACGGTTTTTTATCAAGGGTAATTTTTTACTTTTTCTTTGGTAAACGATAACAGCCGCAAATTAAAACAGAATCAAATGATGTTTTGCATACAGCCCTGTATTGTAGAGTTCTCAATACCTATTGGTGTTGGTGAAGATCGGTTAAGGGAAAGGGGTAGTTTACCGGCAACGTTTTATGTTTTAAAAGGGTATTTTCTATGGCAAACGATAAGAGCCGCAAATTCAAACAGAATCAAATACGTTTTTGCATACAGCCCTGTTTTGTTGAGTACTAAAGACCTATTGTTTTTGGTGAAGATCGGTTAAGGGAAAGGGTTAGTTTACCTGCAACGTTTTATGTTTTAACAAGGGTATTTTTTCTGTGACGAACGATAACTGCCGTAAATTCAAAGAGAATCAACTAATGTTTTGCATACAGCCCTGAATTGTAGAGTTCTCAAGACCTATTGTTATTGGTGAAGATCGGTTAATGGAATAGGGTAGTTTACCAGCAACGTTTTATGTTTTATCAAGGGTGTTTTCTATGGCAAACGATAATAGCCGCAAATTCAAACAGAATCAAATAATTGTTTGCATACAAGCCTGAATTGTAGAGTACCCAAGACCTGTCGTTTTTGGTGAAGATCGGTTAAGGCAAAGGGGTAGTTTACCAGCAACGGTTTTTTTTCAAGGGTAATTTTTACTTCCATATTCCTTAAGGCAGTGTTCCGCAACCTTTTTTTACTCACGACACACCCCAGACGGCCTAGACTCAACACGGCACACCAAAATGTCTGTCCCCTCAAAATCATATGAATCTTAATATAATTACGAAATATTACGTCGTTATGTAATCAATTATTATTATTATTATTATTATTATCACCATTATTGTTATTATTATTATTATTATTATAAAACAGGAATAGACTCATGCATTTATTAACAATTTATTAACTTTAATTCACTGTAGAAAATACGAATTTTAAAGTAAATAACTCTACTCATACCTTCAATGTGATACTTGAGCCTGCTTAGCTGCACACGGACGGCTGATTCGTGGCGGAATCGTTGACAAAGCAAGCCTCATTTCTTCATCGATGGATTTGAGTCTCTCTCTCTTTGATGTTTTAATTTCAGTCAACGTCGAGAAGCCCAGTTCACACAAATATGTAGTTGAAAATGGTAATAACACATTAACTGCCATCTCGGGGATAGCCGGGTATTCACTGCTTACTGACAACCAAAATGTTTCCAAAGGCACTTCGAAAAATTTTAATTTCAAGGTTCTGTCTGCTTTCAAATCTGCCAGTTCTCTTGTAAGCCTAAATTATTTGGAAGATGTTTCGAATCCATAATGAATGGATCACGAACCGAGTCAAAATCTTCAACACTCTCTCCAAAATATTTTTTGAAATTCTGCTGCAAGAGTACTAAATGTTCTTTAATTAAGTCCATCAACAATTTGTTATCGTCAGCAAGAGGCCATACAGTTGGGAACATCTCACACGATCCATTTTCTATTGTCTGTATCCACAAATTTAACTTATTAATAAATCCTTGAATCTTATCCATACTAGTCAGAATATTTTCGTTTCTACCTTGCATTTTTCTGTTTAGTTCATTCAAGTGTACGAAAATATCGGAAAGATATGCCAACTTAGATACCCATTCATCATCTGCAAATAAATCCGCATACTCATGCCCCTCAATAGTCAAAAATGCAAGTACCTCCTCTTTAAGTTCAAACATTCGCGTTAGCACTTTACCTCGAGATAACCATCGTACTTGGTGAATGTATGTAGCAGAAGTGTTGTGTGCTCTGATCCCATTTCTTGACACAAAACGTTAAAAAGCCGCATATTTAGGGGCCGCGATTTGATGAAGTTCACGACTTTTACTACTTCGTCCATCACAATTTTCAGAGGAGATGGCAAAGACTTAGTAACAATGGCTTCGCGGTGAATGAGACAATGGTCGGTCGTAAGTTAGGATTTACTTCGCGTACTTTACCCACGAATCCTTTCACTTGGCCTGTCATAGAAGCGGCTCCGTCTGTACAAACACTAACGCAATCCTCCCATGTTAATTCATTACGGACCACATATTCATTAGTCGTACGAAATATTTCTTCACCGGTTGCTCGCTCGGGTAGTTCTTTGCAAAAAAAGAAATTAGTTGCAATTACATCCCCATCAACATACCTTATGTAGGAAAGAAGATGTGCGTGACCGCCAATATCGGTGGACTCGTCGATCTGAAGTGAGAACTTTCGACTGCTCTTTATTTTCTCCTTCATAATGTCTTCATGTCACTGGACATGTCACTAACTCGGCGGCTGATTGTGTCAGCAGAGAGAGGAATTTTTGAAATTTCAGTACCAGCTTCTAAACCCAGGACTATTTTTACCATTTCTTTACACGCGGGCATTAACAACGTTTCTGCTATTGTGTGTGGTTTTTGGGCCTTTACGATAAGTTCGGCTACCTTATAGCTAGCTTCCTGTACTTTTTGCGAAACACGTACCGACGTAGTCATGAGCGTCACTTGTTTTTTATTTTGTTCCAACAACCGACGAAAATAATTCACATCTTTACTTAACAGAGAGGAATGTTTTGTTGACAAATGTCGTTTCAATTTACTGGGAACCATAGCAGCATTACTGAGTTTTTCACCACACACAACACACTCGGGGATTGGGCATGTTTTGTCACCACACCAAAAAAACCCGTAAGATAAATAATTATCACTATATTGCCGGTGAACTACTTTCTGTTTCTTTTTTTCGGGCTCGATGGTTTCACTACTTGCACTCGAGGACGGACCACTCCGTACAAGGAACTTATCCATATCGAAACAAAAAGTTTAATAACACTGTAATAGAAAATAGTAAGACTGGTGTAGCAATCACAATAATCGCACTAATGCAGAGCACAGCTGTGATAGAACTGAACTGAAATACTGTAATTGTTGTTTGACAATGTGTGGGTCCTTCGGCGAAGGAAAAGAGCAATAAAGTTTAAGAAGCGCCGAAAAACAGGCACAAATATCAAAACAATACAATAAAATAATAAAAAAGAGGGAAATTTTTGCTAATCCCCGCAATTTTATTTAAAAGCACTTACAGCCAGCCGTACACAAAAGATGCGGTGTTACAAAGAAGTCTCTTGAATAGAGTTTAGAACGTTTAGAGTTTTGAACGTAAACTCTATTGTATGATTGGTGCGGCCCCTAAAAGGTTTGCTAAAAGTCTTACGCGGCTTTCTTTGCGGTGAACACAAAGCTTTCCGCCTGTAACCAATCAAATCGGCCCAATATTTCAGGCGAGAATACAAATAACTTAAGATAAGCAAACTATAACAACAATATTGAGTAAATAAATTACATTTAATTTCTATGAAAATATAACAGTTATCAGCATGTATTAAAGAATAAACAAGCACATTCTTACTTAAAATCGACAATTAACTTATTACAATAATAGGTAAAAGTTCGCGTCACACCTTTCACCTTGTGACGGCACACTATTGTGCCGCGGCACACCGGTTGCGGAACACTGCCTTAAGGAATGGAAGTATGGTGATGGCAAAAATATCGTGTTCGAGATTATTGCAGATTCTGATTCTACTACACTCAAAACATGAAAAAAATCGTTTTCCGAAAAGTGTGTGTGTGTGTGTCTGTCTGTGTGTGTGTGTGTGTGTGTGTGTGTCTGTGTCTGTAGATTTTTTTTCTATGGCAAACGATAACTGCCGCAAATTCAAACAGAATCAAATAATTTTTTGCACACAGCCCTGATTTGTAGAGTACTCACTACCTATTGTTTTTGGTGAAGATCGGTTGAGGGAAAGGGGTAGTTTACCTGCAACGGTTTTTTTTTATCAAGGGAAATTTTGTTCTTTTGGCAAACGATAACAGCCGAAAATTCAAACAGAATCAAATAATGTTTCGCATACAGCCCTGAATTGTAGAGTTCTCAAGACTTATTGTTTTTGGTGATGATCGGTTAAGGAAAGGGGTAGTTTACCTGTAACGTTTTATGTTTTAACAAGGGTATTTCCTATGGCAAACGATAACAGCCGCAAATTCAAACAGAATCAAAAGATTATTTGCATACAGCCCTAAATTGTAGAGTTCTCAAGACCTATTGTTTTTGGTGAAGATCGGTTAAGGGAAAGGGGTAGTTTACCTGCAACGTTGTTTTAACAAGGGTATTTTCTATGGCAAACGATAACAGCCGCAAATTCAAACAGAATCAAATAATTTTCTGCATACAGCCCTGATTTGTAGAGTACTCAAGACCTATTGTTTTTGGTGAAGATCGGTTGAGGGGAAGGGGTAGTTTACCTGCAACGTTTTTTATCAAGCGTATTTTCTATGGCAAACGATAACAGCCGCAAATTCAAACAGAATCAAATAATTCTTTGCATACGTTAGTGAATTGTAGAGGACTCAAGGCCTTTAGATTTTGGTGAAGATCGGTTAAGGGGAAGGGGTAGTTTACCTGCAACCTTTTACGTTTTAACAAGAGTAAAGTACTAGAAAATTTATTTAAACTTTTTGAAACAATGGTAATTGTTGAAAATAAAATAATTTTGTTGCCAGGTAACAAAAATAAAGTCATTTTGATTATAAAATATAAATATTTACAACAAGAAAAGAATTTTCAGTTTTCAAAATTTAAATATATTTTTATAAAACAATGGGTTCTTCATTGAGGTGGGGACCATGTCACTCACTCCATCTCAAGCCTCTCCCATTTTGCAGAAAAAGAGGACCCTGTCAAGGCTGATACTTTGACGACAGTGACAGGGCTTTCCATCAAATTCAGCAGAGTGACAGGTAGGCCCAACTCTGATTGGCTCCTCAGATTTCCCCAGCGTTAGTAGGTTCTATAAAAATATTTTATTTCAAAAATGATTTTAAATATAAATCTTAGATATGTTTTATAAATCTCATGTTTTATGTTTTAACATGGGTAATTTTTTATATGACGAACCATAACTGCCGTAAATTCAAACAGAATCAAATAATTTTTTACATATGTGCCTGAGCTATAGAGAACTCAATGTCTGTTGATTTTGGTGAAGATCGGTTACGGGGAAAGGGCAGTTTACCTGAAACATTTTTTGTTGTAACATGAGTAAAGTACTTAATTTTGATAAAGTATCCTGATAAGATCTTAATAATCCACTGTAGAAAAATAGATGAAATATCTATAAATGAAGAGGCTAGTTGAACGGGCTGGGGGTAATTTTCTATAAATCAAAATTATAGTTGAAGGGGAGGGGATAATTTTTTTTTATATGTGTACTACGTTATTGGCAACAAAGAAGTATTTTTTTGTTAAAATTCCTTCCCTGGCTGTTTGGCTGAAAATGATTTTAAATATAAATCTTAGAATATGGAAGTCATGTATGGTTCTCCATACCGATATTTTTCCATAGTAAACGATAACAGCCGCAAATTCAAACAGAATCAAATGATGTTTTGCATACAGCTTTGTATTGTAGAGTTCTCAATACCTATTGGTGTTGGTGAAGATCGGTTAAGGGAAAGGGGTAGTTTACCAGCAACATTTTATGTTTTAACAAGGATAATTTTTTATATGACGAACGATAACTGCGGTAAATTCAAACAGAATCAACTAGGTTTTGCATACCTTTTTGTACTAAAGAGAACTCAAGGTCTGTTGATTTTGTTGAAGATCGGTTAAGGGAAGGGGTAGTTTATCAGCAACGTTTTATGTTTTAAAAAGGGTAATTTTTTTTATGACGAACGATAACTGCCGAAAATTCAATGAGAATAAAATAATTTTTTGCACTCTTTCCTCAGTTGCAGAAAGCTCAAGGTCTGTTGATTTTGGTGAAGATCAGTTAAGTGAAAGGGGTAGTTTACCTGCAACATTTTATGTTGTAACAAGAGAAATGTTTCCATGACGAACGATAACTGCCACATATTCAAACAGAATCAAATATTTTTTTGCATGCTTCCCTGAATTGTAGAGGACGGAAGGTCTGTTGATTTTGGAGAAGATCGGTTAAGAGAAAGGGGTAGTTTACCTGAAACATTTTATGATTTAACAAGAGTAAAGTACTTAATTTTTATAAATAAAGTATCCTGATAAGAAGCTCATAGTAATCCACTGTAGAAACGTAGATGAAATATCTATAAATGAAGAGGTTAGGTGAACGGGTGGGGGTAATTTTCTATAATTAAAAATTATAGTTGAAGGTGGAGGGGAGAATTTTTTATATGTGTACTACGTTATCGGCAACAAAGAAGTAGTTTTTTGTTAAAATTGCTTCCCGGGCTCTTTAGCCGTAGTCCAATGTTTTCTGCAAAACCAGACTTTTCGGCAGTGCCATCGACTGCCATCATCGGTGAAAATCGAGTGCAAAAACGTGAGGTGGTATACGTTAGTGACCACAGTACTGTGGTTAATGCTGAAGCAATAAGTAGAAAGACGTAGTTTCTATGGAAATATTTCATTTCGAATATGATTTTAAATATAAATCTTAGAACATGGAAGTCATGTATGGTTCTCCATACCGATATTTTTTAAAACGATAAACGATAGGTTTAGTGTTTACCTATAAGTTTATCAAAGTTCCAGACTTCCGACCGCCTACCGCCTATTTTCCCCGACTTTTCACTTCCGGCAAACAGCGGAGCGCGGGTCACTGAAGTTTTCCTCGATTTTTCTGATAACTTCACCAAATCAGAAAAAGAAAAATATTAGCGTGTTTCCCGGAAAATTTCCTATCGATCTGTGTTAGTCGTGCATTTTTACTTCCATATTCCTTAAGGAATGGAAGTATGGTGATGGCAAAAAAAATCGTGTTCGAGATTATTGCAGATTCTGATTGTACTACACTCAAAACATGAAAAAAGTCGTTTTCCGAAAAGTGTCTGTGTCTGTCTGTCTGTGTGTCTGTCTGTCTATGTATGTCTGTCTGTCTGTGTGTAGATTTTTTTTCTATGGCAAACGATAACTGCCGCAAATTCAAACAGAATCAAACAATTTTTGGCATACAGCTCTGATTTGCAGAGTACTCGCGACTTAATGTTTTTGGTGAAGATCGGTTGAGGGAAATAGGTAGTTTACATGCAACGGTTTTTTTTTAGCAAGGGTAATTTTGTTTGTTTGGCAAACGATAACAGCCGCAAAATTCAAACAGAATTAAATAATGTTTCGCATACAGACCTGAATTTTAGAGTTCTCAAGATCTGTTGATTTTGGTGAAGATCGGTTAAGGGAAAGGGGTAGTTTACCAGTAACGTTTTATGTTTTAACAAGGGTATTTCCTATGGCAAACGATAACAGCCGCAAATTCAAACAGAATCAAAAGATTATTTGCATACAGCCCTAAATTATAGAGTTCTCAAGACCTATTGTTTTTGGTGAAGATCAGTTGAGGGAAAGGGGTAGTTTACCAGCAACGTTTTTTTAACAATGGTATTTTCTATGGCAAACGATAACAGCCGCAAATTCAAACAGAATCAAATAATGTTTTGCATACCTCCCTGATTTGTAGAGTACTCAAGGCCTATTGTTTTTGGTGAAGATAGATTAAGGGGAAGGGGTAGTTTACCTGCAACATTTTTTATCAAGCGTATTTTCTATGGCAAACGATAACCGCCGCAAATTCAAACACAATCAAATAATTTTCTGCATCCAGCCCTGATTTGTAGAGTACTCAAGACCTATTGTTTTTGGTGAAGATCGGTTAAGCGAAAGGGGTAGTTTACCTGCAGCGTTTTTTTATCAAGGGTATTTTCTAAGGCAAACGATAATAGCGCAAATTCAAACAGAATCAAATAATGTTTAGCATGCAGCCCTGATTTGTAGCGTGCTCAGGACCTATTGTTTTTGTTGAAGATCGGTTAAGGGGAAGGGGTAGTTTACCTGCAACGTTTGTTTATCAAGCGTATTTTCTGTGACGAACGGTAACAGCCGCAAATTCAAACAGAGTCAAATAATTTTGCATACGTCCCTGAATTGTAGAGGTCTAAATGACTTTTGATTTTGGTGAAGATCGGTTAAGGGGAAGGGTTAGTTTACCTGCAACCTTTTACGTTTTAACAAGAGTAAAGTACTTGAAAATTTATTTAAACTTTTTGAAACAATAGTAATTGTTAAAAATAAAATAATTTTGTTGCCAGGCAATAAAATTATAATTTTTTCATTTTAATGTAATATAATATTATTCATTTAATACAGCAATAAAAAGGCAGGTAAGACACAGCCTGGCTGTTTGGCTGAAAATGATTTTAAATATAAATCTTAGAATATGGAAGTCATGTATGGTTCTCCATACCGATATTTTTCTATGGCAAACGATAACTGCCGCAAATTCAAACAGATTCAAATAATGTTTTGCATACACCCCTGATTTGTAGAGTACTCACGACCTATTGTTTTTGGTGAAGATCGGTTGAGGAAAGGGGTAGTTTACCTGCAACGGTTTTTTTTATCAAGGGAAATTTTTTTTTTTGGCAAACGATAACAGCCGGAAATTCAAACAGAATTAAATAATGTTTCGTATACAGGCCTGAATTGTAGAGTTCTCAAGACCTATTGTTTTTGGTGAAGATCGGTTAAGGGAAAGGGGTAGTTTACCAGCAACGTTTTATGTTTTAACAAGGGTGTTTCCTATGGCAAACGATAACAGCCGCAAATTCAAACAGAATTAAAGTTTATTTGCATACAGCCCTAAATTGTAGAGTACTCAAGACCTGTTGTCTTTGGTGAAGATCGGTTAAGGGGAAGGGGTAGTTTACCGGCAACGTTTTTTTATCAAGCGCATTTTCTATGGCAAACGATAACAGCCGCAAAATCGAACAGAATCAAATAATTTTTTGCATACGTCCCTGAATTGTAGAGAACTCAAGGCCTTTTGATTTTGGTGAAGATCGGTTAAGGGGAAGGGGTAGTTTACCGGCAACGTTTTTTTATCAAGCGTATTTTCTATGGCAAACGATAACAGCCGCAAATTCAAACAGAATCAAATAAGTTTTTGCATACGTCCCTGAATTGTAGAGGTCTCAATGTCTTTCGATTTTGGTGAAGATCGGTTAAGGGGAAGGGGTAGTTTACCTGCAACCTTTTACGTTTTAACAAGAGTAAAGTACTTGAAAATTTATTTAAACTTTTTGAAACAATGGTAATTGTTAAAAATAAAATAATTTTGTTGCCAGGCAATAAAATTATAATTTCTTCATTTGAATGTAATATAATATTTTTCATTTAATACAGCAATAAAAAGGCAGGTAAGACACAGCCTGGCTGTTTGGCTGAAAATGATTTTATATATAAATCTTAGAATATGGAAGTCATGTATGGTTCTCCATACCGATATTTACTTTATTCTATGGCAAACGATAGCCGCAAATTCAAACAGATTCAAACAATTTTTTGCATACAGCATTGATTTGTAGAGTACACAAGACCTATTGTTTTTGGTGAAGATCGGTTAAGGGAAAGGGGTAGTTTACCGGCAACATTTGTTTTTATCAAGGGTAATTTTTACTTCCATATTCCTTAAGGAATGGAAGTATGGTGATGGCAAAAAAAATCGTGTTCGAAATTATTGCAGATTCTGATTCTACTACACTCAAAACATGAAAAAAAGTCGTTTTCCGAAAAGTGTCTGTGTGTCTGTCTGTGTGTCTGTCTGTCTGTCTGTCTATCTGTGTGTCTGTAGATTTTTTTTCTATGGCAAACGATAACTGCCGCAAATTCAAACAGAATCAAATAATTTTCTGCATGCAGCCCTGATTTGCAGAGTACTCGCGACCTATTGTTTTTGGTGAAGATCGGTTGAGGGAAAGGGGTAGTTTACCAGCAACGGTTTTTTTTTAGCAAGGGTAATTTTGTTTGTTTGGCAAACGATAACAGCCGCAAATTCAAACAGAATCAAATAATGTTTCGCATACAGCCCTAAATTGTAGAGTTCTCAAGATCTGTTGATTTTGGTGAAGATCGGTTAAGGGAAAGGGGTAGTTTACCTGTAACGTTTTATGTTTTAACAAGGGTATTTCTTATGGCAAACGATAACAGCCGCAAATTCAAACAGAATCAAAAGATTATTTGCATACAGCCCTAAATTGTAGAGTTCTCAAGACCTATCGTTTTTGGTGAAGTTCGGTTGAGGGAAAGGGGTAGTTTACCTGCAACGTTTTTTTAACAAGGGTATTTTCTATGGCAAACGATAACAGCCGCAAATTCAAACAGAATCAAATAATGTTTTGCATACAGCCCTGATTTGTAGAGTACTCAAGATCTATTGTTTTTGGTGAAGATCGGTTAAGGGAAAGGGGTAGTTTACCTGTAACGTTTTATGTTTTAACAAGGGTATTTCCTATGGCAAACGATAACAGCCGCAAATTCAAACAGAATCAAAAGATTATTTGCATACGGCCCTAAATTGTAGAGTTCTCAAGACCTATAGTTTTTGGTGAAGATCGGTTGAGGGAAAGGGGTAGTTTACCCGCAACGTTTTTTTAACAAGGGTATTTTCTATGGCAAACGATAACAGCCGCAAATTCAAACAGAATCAAATAATGTTTTGCATGCAGGCCTGATTTGCAGAGTACTCGCGACCTATTGTTTTTGGTGAAGATCGGTTGAGGGAAAGGGGTAGTTTACCTGCAACGGTTTTTTTTTAGCAAGGGTAATTTTGTTTGTTTGGCAAACGATAACAGCCGCAAATTCAAACAGAATCAAATAATGTTTCGCATACAGCCCTGAATTGTAGAGTTCTCAAGATCTATTGATTTTGGTGAAGATCGGTTAAGGGAAAGGGGTAGTTTACCAGTAACGTTTTATGTTTTAACAAGGGTATTTCCTATGGCAAACGATAACAGCCGCAAATTCAAACAGAAACAAAAGATTATTTGCATACAACCCTAAATTGTAGAGTTCTCAAGACCTATTGTTTTTGGTGAAGTTCAGTTGAGGGAAAGGGGTAGTTTACCTGAAACGTTTTTTTAACAAGGGTATTTTCTATGGCAAACGATAACAGCCGCAAATTCAATCAGAATCAAATACTCTTTTGCATACGGCCCTGATTTGTAGAGTACTCAAGACCTGTTGTTTTTGGTGAAGATCGGTTAAGGGGAAGGGGTAGTTTACCTGCAACGTTTTTTTATCAAGCGTATTTTCTATGGTAAACGTCAACAGCCGCAAATTCAAACAGAATCAAATAATTTTTTGCACACGTCCCTGAATTGTAGAGGTCTCAATGACTTTCGATTTTGGTGAAGATCGGTTAAGGGGAAGGGGTAGTTTACTTGCAACCTTTTACGTTTTAACAAGAGTAAAGTACTTGAAAATTTATTTAAACTTTTTGAAACAATGGTAATTGTTAAAAATAAAATAATTTTGTTGCCAGGCAATAAAATTATAATTTTTTCATTTTAATGTAATATAATATTTTTCATTTAATACAGCAATAAAAAGTCAGGTAAGACAGCCTGGCTGTTTGGCTGAAAATGATTTTAAATATAAATCTTAGAATATGGAAGTCATGTATGGTTCTCCATACCGATATTTACTTCCATATTCCTTAAGGAATGGAAGTATGGTGATGGCAAAAAAAATCGTGTTCGAGATTATTGCAGATTCTGATTCTACTACACTCAAAACATGAAAAAAAGTCGTTTTCCGAAAAGTGTCTGTGTGTGTGTGTGTCTGTCTGTCTGTCTGTCTGTCTGTCTGTCTGTCTGTGTGTCTGTAGATTTTTTTTCTATGGCAAACGATAACTGCCGCAAATTCAAACGGAATCAAATAATTTTTTGCATACAGCCCTGATTTGCAGAGTACTCGCGACCTATTGTTTTTGGTGAAGATCGGTTGAGGGAAAGGGGTAGTTTACCGGCAACGGTTTTTTTTTAGCAAGGGTAATTTTGTTTGTTTGGCAAACGATAACAGCCGCAAATTCAAACAGAATCAAATAATGTTTCGCATACAGCCCTGAATGTAGAGTTCTCAAGATCTGTTGATTTTGGTGAAGATCGGTTAAGGGAAAGGGGTAGTTTACCTGTAACGTTTTATGTTTTAACAAGGGTTTTTCATATGGCAAACGATAACAGCTGCAAATTCAAACAGAATAAAAAGATTATTTGCATACAGCCCTAAATTATAGAGTTCTCAAGACCTATTGTTTTTGGTGAAGATCAGTTGAGGGAAAGGGGTAGTTTACCAGCAACGTTTTTTTAACAAGGGTATTTTCTATGGCAAACGATAACAGCCGCAAATTCAAACAGAATCAAATAATGTTTTGCATACCGCCCTGATTTGTAGAGTACTCAAGACCTATTGTTTTTGGTGAAGATAGATTAAGGAGAAGGGGTAGTTTACCTGCAACGTTTTTTATCAAGCGTATTTTCTATGGCAAACGATAACAGCCGCAAATTCAAACAGAATCAAAAATTTTTTGCATACGTCCCTGAATTGTAGAGGTCTCAATGACTTTCGATTTTGGTGAAGATCGGTTAAGGGGAAGGGTTAGTTTACCTGCAACCTTTTACGTTTTAACAAGAGTAAAGTACTTGAAAATTTATTTAAACTTTTTGAAACAATGGTAATTGTTAAAAATAAAATAATTTTGTTGCCAGGCAATAAAATTATAATTTCTTCATTTGAATGTAATATAATATTTTTCATTTAATACAGCAATAAAAAGGCAGGTAAGACACAGCCTGGCTGTTTGGCTGAAAATGATTTTAAATATAAATCTTAGAGTATGGAAGTCATGTATGGTTCTCCATACCGATATTTACTTTATTCTATGGCAAACGATAGCCGCAAATTCAAACAGATTCAAACAATTTTTTGCATACAGCATTGATTTGTAGAGTACACAAGACCTATTGTTTTTGGTGAAGATCGGTTAAGGGAAAGGGGTAGTTTACCGGCAACATTTGTTTTTATCAAGGGTAATTTTTACTTCCATATTCCTTAAGGAATGGAAGTATGGTGATGGCAAAAAAAATCGTGTTCGAGATTATTGCAGATTCTGATTCTACTACACTCAAAACATGAAAAAAAGTCGTTTTCCGAAAAGTGTCTGTGTGTCTGTCTGTCTGTCTGTCTGTCTGTCTGTCTGTAGATTTTTTTTCTATGGCAAACGATAACTGCCGCAAATTCAAACAGAATCAAATAATTTTCTGCATGCAGCCCTGATTTGCAGAGTACTCGCGACCTATTGTTTTTGGTGAAGATCGGTTGAGGGAAAGGGGTAGTTTACCAGCAACGGTTTTTTTTTAGCAAGGGTAATTTTGTTTGTTTGGCAAACGATAACAGCCGCAAATTCAAACAGAATCAAATAATGTTTCGCATACAGCCCTAAATTGTAGAGTTCTCAAGATCTGTTGATTTTGGTGAAGATCGGTTAAGGGAAAGGGGTAGTTTACCTGTAACGTTTTATGTTTTAACAAGGGTATTTCTTATGGCAAACGATAACAGCCGCAAATTCAAACAGAATCAAAAGATTATTTGCATACAGCCCTAAATTGTAGAGTTCTCAAGACCTATCGTTTTTGGTGAAGTTCGGTTGAGGGAAAGGGGTAGTTTACCTGCAACGTTTTTTTAACAAGGGTATTTTCTATGGCAAACGATAACAGCCGCAAATTCAAACAGAATCAAATAATGTTTTGCATACAGCCCTGATTTGTAGAGTACTCAAGATCTATTGTTTTTGGTGAAGATCGGTTAAGGGAAAGGGGTAGTTTACCTGTAACGTTTTATGTTTTAACAAGGGTATTTCCTATGGCAAACGATAACAGCCGCAAATTCAAACAGAATCAAAAGATTATTTGCATACGGCCCTAAATTGTAGAGTTCTCAAGACCTATAGTTTTTGGTGAAGATCGGTTGAGGGAAAGGGGTAGTTTACCCGCAACGTTTTTTTAACAAGGGTATTTTCTATGGCAAACGATAACAGCCGCAAATTCAAACAGAATCAAATAATGTTTTGCATGCAGGCCTGATTTGCAGAGTACTCGCGACCTATTGTTTTTGGTGAAGATCGGTTGAGGGAAAGGGGTAGTTTACCTGCAACGGTTTTTTTTTAGCAAGGGTAATTTTGTTTGTTTGGCAAACGATAACAGCCGCAAATTCAAACAGAATCAAATAATGTTTCGCATACAGCCCTGAATTGTAGAGTTCTCAAGATCTATTGATTTTGGTGAAGATCGGTTAAGGGAAAGGGGTAGTTTACCAGTAACGTTTTATGTTTTAACAAGGGTATTTCCTATGGCAAACGATAACAGCCGCAAATTCAAACAGAATCAAAAGATTATTTGCATACAGCCCTAAATTGTAGAGTTCTCAAGACCTATTGTTTTTGGTGAAGTTCAGTTGAGGGAAAGGGGTAGTTTACCTGAAACGTTTTTTTAACAAGGGTATTTTCTATGGCATACGATAACAGCCGCAAATTCAATCAGAATCAAATACTCTTTTGCATACGGCCCTGATTTGTAGAGTACTCAAGACCTGTTGTTTTTGGTGAAGATCGGTTAAGGGGAAGGGGTAGTTTACCTGCAACGTTTTTTTATCAAGCGTATTTTCTATGGTAAACGTTAACAGCCGCAAATTCAAACAGAATCAAATAATTTTTTGCACACGTCCCTGAATTGTAGAGGTCTCAATGACTTTCGATTTTGGTGAAGATCGGTTAAGGGGAAGGGGTAGTTTACTTGCAACCTTTTACGTTTTAACAAGAGTAAAGTACTTGAAAATTTATTTAAACTTTTTGAAACAATGGTAATTGTTAAAAATAAAATAATTTTGTTGCCAGGCAATAAAATTATAATTTTTTCATTTTAATGTAATATAATATTTTTCATTTAATACAGCAATAAAAAGGCAGGTAAGACAGCCTGGCTGTTTGGCTGAAAATGATTTTAAATATAAATCTTAGAATATGGAAGTCATGTATGGTTCTCCATACCGATATTTACTTCCATATTCCTTAAGGAATGGAAGTATGGTGATGGCAAAAAAAATCGTGTTCGAGATTATTGCAGATTCTGATTCTACTACACTCAAAACATGAAAAAAAGTCGTTTTCCGAAAAGTGTCTGTGTGTGTGTGTGTCTGTCTGTCTGTCTGTCTGTCTGTCTGTGTGTCTGTAGATTTTTTTTCTATGGCAAACGATAACTGCCGCAAATTCAAACGGAATCAAATAATTTTTTGCATACAGCCCTGATTTGCAGAGTACTCGCGACCTATTGTTTTTGGTGAAGATCGGTTGAGGGAAAGGGGTAGTTTACCGGCAACGGTTTTTTTTTAGCAAGGGTAATTTTGTTTGTTTGGCAAACGATAACAGCCGCAAATTCAAACAGAATCAAATAATGTTTCGCATACAGCCCTGAATGTAGAGTTCTCAAGATCTGTTGATTTTGGTGAAGATCGGTTAAGGGAAAGGGGTAGTTTACCTGTAACGTTTTATGTTTTAACAAGGGTTTTTCATATGGCAAACGATAACAGCTGCAAATTCAAACAGAATAAAAAGATTATTTGCATACAGCCCTAAATTATAGAGTTCTCAAGACCTATTGTTTTTGGTGAAGATCAGTTGAGGGAAAGGGGTAGTTTACCAGCAACGTTTTTTTAACAAGGGTATTTTCTATGGCAAACGATAACAGCCGCAAATTCAAACAGAATCAAATAATGTTTTGCATACCGCCCTGATGTGTAGAGTACTCAAGACCTATTGTTTTTGGTGAAGATAGATTAAGGAGAAGGGGTAGTTTACCTGCAACGTTTTTTATCAAGCGTATTTTCTATGGCAAACGATAACAGCCGCAAATTCAAACAGAATCAAAAATTTTTTGCATACGTCCCTGAATTGTAGAGGTCTCAATGACTTTCGATTTTGGTGAAGATCGGTTAAGGGGAAGGGTTAGTTTACCTGCAACCTTTTACGTTTTAACAAGAGTAAAGTACTTGAAAATTTATTTAAACTTTTTGAAACAATGGTAATTGTTAAAAATAAAATAATTTTGTTGCCAGGCAATAAAATTATAATTTCTTCATTTGAATGTAATATAATATTTTTCATTTAATACAGCAATAAAAAGGCAGGTAAGACACAGCCTGGCTGTTTGGCTGAAAATGATTTTAAATATAAATCTTAGAGTATGGAAGTCATGTATGGTTCTCCATACCGATATTTACTTTATTCTATGGCAAACGATAGCCGCAAATTCAAACAGATTCAAACAATTTTTTGCATACAGCATTGATTTGTAGAGTACACAAGACCTATTGTTTTTGGTGAAGATCGGTTAAGGGAAAGGGGTAGTTTACCGGCAACATTTGTTTTTATCAAGGGTAATTTTTACTTCCATATTCCTTAAGGAATGGAAGTATGGTGATGGCAAAAAAAATCGTGTTCGAGATTATTGCAGATTCTGATTCTACTACACTCAAAACATGAAAAAAAGTCGTTTTCCGAAAAGTGTCTGTGTGTCTGTCTGTCTGTCTGTCTGTCTGTCTGTCTGTGTGTCTGTAGATTTTTTTTCTATGGCAAACGATAACTGCCGCAAATTCAAACAGAATCAAATAATTTTCTGCATGCAGCCCTGATTTGCAGAGTACTCGCGACCTATTGTTTTTGGTGAAGATCGGTTGAGGGAAAGGGGTAGTTTACCAGCAACGGTTTTTTTTTAGCAAGGGTAATTTTGTTAGTTTGGCAAACGATAACAGCCGCAAATTCAAACAGAATCAAATAATGTTTCGCATACAGCCCTAAATTGTAGAGTTCTCAAGATCTGTTGATTTTGGTGAAGATCGGTTAAGGGAAAGGGGTAGTTTACCTGTAACGTTTTATGTTTTAACAAGGGTATTTCTTATGGCAAACGATAACAGCCGCAAATTCAAACAGAATCAAAAGATTATTTGCATACAGCCCTAAATTGTAGAGTTCTCAAGACCTATCGTTTTTGGTGAAGTTCGGTTGAGGGAAAGGGGTAGTTTACCTGCAACGTTTTTTTAACAAGGGTATTTTCTATGGCAAACGATAACAGCCGCAAATTCAAACAGAATCAAATAATGTTTTGCATACAGCCCTGATTTGTAGAGTACTCAAGATCTATTGTTTTTGGTGAAGATCGGTTAAGGGAAAGGGGTAGTTTACCTGTAACGTTTTATGTTTTAACAAGGGTATTTCCTATGGCAAACGATAACAGCCGCAAATTCAAACAGAATCAAAAGATTATTTGCATACGGCCCTAAATTGTAGAGTTCTCAAGACCTATAGTTTTTGGTGAAGATCGGTTGAGGGAAAGGGGTAGTTTACCCGCAACGTTTTTTTAACAAGGGTATTTTCTATGGCAAACGATAACAGCCGCAAATTCAAACAGAATCAAATAATGTTTTGCATGCAGGCCTGATTTGCAGAGTACTCGCGACCTATTGTTTTTGGTGAAGATCGGTTGAGGGAAAGGGGTAGTTTACCTGCAACGGTTTTTTTTAGCAAGGGTAATTTTGTTTGTTTGGCAAACGATAACAGCCGCAAATTCAAACAGAATCAAATAATGTTTCGCATACAGCCCTGAATTGTAGAGTTCTCAAGATCTATTGATTTTGGTGAAGATCGGTTAAGGGAAAGGGGTAGTTTACCAGTAACGTTTTATGTTTTAACAAGGGTATTTCCTATGGCAAACGATAACAGCCGCAAATTCAAACAGAATCAAAAGATTATTTGCATACAGCCCTAAATTGTAGAGTTCTCAAGACCTATTGTTTTTGGTGAAGTTCAGTTGAGGGAAAGGGGTAGTTTACCTGAAACGTTTTTTTAACAAGGGTATTTTCTATGGCATACGATAACAGCCGCAAATTCAATCAGAATCAAATACTCTTTTGCATACGGCCCTGATTTGTAGAGTACTCAAGACCTGTTGTTTTTGGTGAAGATCGGTTAAGGGGAAGGGGTAGTTTACCTGCAACGTTTTTTTATCAAGCGTATTTTCTATGGTAAACGTTAACAGCCGCAAATTCAAACAGAATCAAATAATTTTTTGCACACGTCCCTGAATTGTAGAGGTCTCAATGACTTTCGATTTTGGTGAAGATCGGTTAGGGGAAGGGGTAGTTTACTTGCAACCTTTTACGTTTTAACAAGAGTAAAGTACTTGAAAATTTATTTAAACTTTTTGAAACAATGGTAATTGTTAAAAATAAAATAATTTTGTTGCCAGGCAATAAAATTATAATTTTTTCATTTTAATGTAATATAATATTTTTCATTTAATACAGCAATAAAAAGGCAGGTAAGACAGCCTGGCTGTTTGGCTGAAAATGATTTTAAATATAAATCTTAGAATATGGAAGTCATGTATGGTTCTCCATACCGATATTTACTTCCATATTCCTTAAGGAATGGAAGTATGGTGATGGCAAAAAAAATCGTGTTCGAGATTATTGCAGATTCTGATTCTACTACACTCAAAACATGAAAAAAAGTCGTTTTCCGAAAAGTGTCTGTGTGTGTGTGTGTCTGTCTGTCTGTCTGTCTGTCTGTCTGTGTGTCTGTAGATTTTTTTTCTATGGCAAACGATAACTGCCGCAAATTCAAACGGAATCAAATAATTTTTTGCATACAGCCCTGATTTGCAGAGTACTCGCGACCTATTGTTTTTGGTGAAGATCGGTTGAGGGAAAGGGGTAGTTTACCGGCAACGGTTTTTTTTTAGCAAGGGTAATTTTGTTTGTTTGGCAAACGATAACAGCCGCAAATTCAAACAGAATCAAATAATGTTTCGCATACAGCCCTGAATTGTAGAGTTCTCAAGATCTATTGATTTTGGTGAAGATCGGTTAAGGGAAAGGGGTAGTTTACCAGTAACGTTTTATGTTTTAACAAGGGTATTTCCTATGGCAAACGATAACAGCCGCAAATTCAAACAGAAACAAAAGATTATTTGCATACAACCCTAAATTGTAGAGTTCTCAAGACCTATTGTTTTTGGTGAAGTTCAGTTGAGGGAAAGGGGTAGTTTACCTGAAACGTTTTTTTAACAAGGGTATTTTCTATGGCAAACGATAACAGCCGCAAATTCAATCAGAATCAAATACTCTTTTGCATACGGCCCTGATTTGTAGAGTACTCAAGACCTGTTGTTTTTGGTGAAGATCGGTTAAGGGGAAGGGGTAGTTTACCTGCAACGTTTTTTTATCAAGCGTATTTTCTATGGTAAACGTCAACAGCCGCAAATTCAAACAGAATCAAATAATTTTTTGCACACGTCCCTGAATTGTAGAGGTCTCAATGACTTTCGATTTTGGTGAAGATCGGTTAAGGGGAAGGGGTAGTTTACTTGCAACCTTTTACGTTTTAACAAGAGTAAAGTACTTGAAAATTTATTTAAACTTTTTGAAACAATGGTAATTGTTAAAAATAAAATAATTTTGTTGCCAGGCAATAAAATTATAATTTTTTCATTTTAATGTAATATAATATTTTTCATTTAATACAGCAATAAAAAGGCAGGTAAGACAGCCTGGCTGTTTGGCTGAAAATGATTTTAAATATAAATCTTAGAATATGGAAGTCATGTATGGTTCTCCATACCGATATTTACTTCCATATTCCTTAAGGAATGGAAGTATGGTGATGGCAAAAAAAATCGTGTTCGAGATTATTGCAGATTCTGATTCTACTACACTCAAAACATGAAAAAAAGTCGTTTTCCGAAAAGTGTCTGTGTGTGTGTGTGTCTGTCTGTCTGTCTGTCTGTCTGTCTGTCTGTCTGTGTGTCTGTAGATTTTTTTTCTATGGCAAACGATAACTGCCGCAAATTCAAACGGAATCAAATAATTTTTTGCATACAGCCCTGATTTGCAGAGTACTCGCGACCTATTGTTTTTGGTGAAGATCGGTTGAGGGAAAGGGGTAGTTTACCGGCAACGGTTTTTTTTTAGCAAGGGTAATTTTGTTTGTTTGGCAAACGATAACAGCCGCAAATTCAAACAGAATCAAATAATGTTTCGCATACAGCCCTGAATGTAGAGTTCTCAAGATCTGTTGATTTTGGTGAAGATCGGTTAAGGGAAAGGGGTAGTTTACCTGTAACGTTTTATGTTTTAACAAGGGTTTTTCATATGGCAAACGATAACAGCTGCAAATTCAAACAGAATAAAAAGATTATTTGCATACAGCCCTAAATTATAGAGTTCTCAAGACCTATTGTTTTTGGTGAAGATCAGTTGAGGGAAAGGGGTAGTTTACCAGCAACGTTTTTTTAACAAGGGTATTTTCTATGGCAAACGATAACAGCCGCAAATTCAAACAGAATCAAATAATGTTTTGCATACCGCCCTGATTTGTAGAGTACTCAAGACCTATTGTTTTTGGTGAAGATAGATTAAGGAGAAGGGGTAGTTTACCTGCAACGTTTTTTATCAAGCGTATTTTCTATGGCAAACGATAACAGCCGCAAATTCAAACAGAATCAAAAATTTTTTGCATACGTCCCTGAATTGTAGAGGTCTCAATGACTTTCGATTTTGGTGAAGATCGGTTAAGGGGAAGGGTTAGTTTACCTGCAACCTTTTACGTTTTAACAAGAGTAAAGTACTTGAAAATTTATTTAAACTTTTTGAAACAATGGTAATTGTTAAAAATAAAATAATTTTGTTGCCAGGCAATAAAATTATAATTTCTTCATTTGAATGTAATATAATATTTTTCATTTAATACAGCAATAAAAAGGCAGGTAAGACACAGCCTGGCTGTTTGGCTGAAAATGATTTTAAATATAAATCTTAGAGTATGGAAGTCATGTATGGTTCTCCATACCGATATTTACTTTATTCTATGGCAAACGATAGCCGCAAATTCAAACAGATTCAAACAATTTTTTGCATACAGCATTGATTTGTAGAGTACACAAGACCTATTGTTTTTGGTGAAGATCGGTTAAGGGAAAGGGGTAGTTTACCGGCAACATTTGTTTTTATCAAGGGTAATTTTTACTTCCATATTCCTTAAGGAATGGAAGTATGGTGATGGCAAAAAAAATCGTGTTCGAGATTATTGCAGATTCTGATTCTACTACACTCAAAACATGAAAAAAAGTCGTTTTCCGAAAAGTGTCTGTGTGTCTGTCTGTCTGTCTGTCTGTCTGTCTGTCTGTAGATTTTTTTTCTATGGCAAACGATAACTGCCGCAAATTCAAACAGAATCAAATAATTTTCTGCATGCAGCCCTGATTTGCAGAGTACTCGCGACCTATTGTTTTTGGTGAAGATCGGTTGAGGGAAAGGGGTAGTTTACCAGCAACGGTTTTTTTTTAGCAAGGGTAATTTTGTTTGTTTGGCAAACGATAACAGCCGCAAATTCAAACAGAATCAAATAATGTTTCGCATACAGCCCTAAATTGTAGAGTTCTCAAGATCTGTTGATTTTGGTGAAGATCGGTTAAGGGAAAGGGGTAGTTTACCTGTAACGTTTTATGTTTTAACAAGGGTATTTCTTATGGCAAACGATAACAGCCGCAAATTCAAACAGAATCAAAAGATTATTTGCATACAGCCCTAAATTGTAGAGTTCTCAAGACCTATCGTTTTTGGTGAAGTTCGGTTGAGGGAAAGGGGTAGTTTACCTGCAACGTTTTTTTAACAAGGGTATTTTCTATGGCAAACGATAACAGCCGCAAATTCAAACAGAATCAAATAATGTTTTGCATACAGCCCTGATTTGTAGAGTACTCAAGATCTATTGTTTTTGGTGAAGATCGGTTAAGGGAAAGGGGTAGTTTACCTGTAACGTTTTATGTTTTAACAAGGGTATTTCCTATGGCAAACGATAACAGCCGCAAATTCAAACAGAATCAAAAGATTATTTGCATACGGCCCTAAATTGTAGAGTTCTCAAGACCTATAGTTTTTGGTGAAGATCGGTTGAGGGAAAGGGGTAGTTTACCGGCAACGTTTTTTTAACAAGGGTATTTTCTATGGCAAACGATAACAGCCGCAAATTCAAACAGAATCAAATAATGTTTTGCATGCAGGCCTGATTTGCAGAGTACTCGCGACCTATTGTTTTTGGTGAAGATCGGTTGAGGGAAAGGGGTAGTTTACCTGCAACGGTTTTTTTTTAGCAAGGGTAATTTTGTTTGTTTGGCAAACGATAACAGCCGCAAATTCAAACAGAATCAAATAATGTTTCGCATACAGCCCTGAATTGTAGAGTTCTCAAGATCTATTGATTTTGGTGAAGATCGGTTAAGGGAAAGGGGTAGTTTACCAGTAACGTTTTATGTTTTAACAAGGGTATTTCCTATGGCAAACGATAACAGCCGCAAATTCAAACAGAATCAAAAGATTATTTGCATACAGCCCTAAATTGTAGAGTTCTCAAGACCTATTGTTTTTGGTGAAGTTCAGTTGAGGGAAAGGGGTAGTTTACCTGAAACGTTTTTTTAACAAGGGTATTTTCTATGGCATACGATAACAGCCGCAAATTCAATCAGAATCAAATACTCTTTTGCATACGGCCCTGATTTGTAGAGTACTCAAGACCTGTTGTTTTTGGTGAAGATCGGTTAAGGGGAAGGGGTAGTTTACCTGCAACGTTTTTTTATCAAGCGTATTTTCTATGGTAAACGTTAACAGCCGCAAATTCAAACAGAATCAAATAATTTTTTGCACACGTCCCTGAATTGTAGAGGTCTCAATGACTTTCGATTTTGGTGAAGATCGGTTAAGGGGAAGGGGTAGTTTACTTGCAACCTTTTACGTTTTAACAAGAGTAAAGTACTTGAAAATTTATTTAAACTTTTTGAAACAATGGTAATTGTTAAAAATAAAATAATTTTGTTGCCAGGCAATAAAATTATAATTTTTTCATTTTAATGTAATATAATATTTTTCATTTAATACAGCAATAAAAAGGCAGGTAAGACAGCCTGGCTGTTTGGCTGAAAATGATTTTAAATATAAATCTTAGAATATGGAAGTCATGTATGGTTCTCCATACCGATATTTACTTCCATATTCCTTAAGGAATGGAAGTATGGTGATGGCAAAAAAAATCGTGTTCGAGATTATTGCAGATTCTGATTCTACTACACTCAAAACATGAAAAAAAGTCGTTTTCCGAAAAGTGTCTGTGTGTGTGTGTGTCTGTCTGTCTGTCTGTCTGTCTGTCTGTGTGTCTGTAGATTTTTTTTCTATGGCAAACGATAACTGCCGCAAATTCAAACGGAATCAAATAATTTTTTGCATACAGCCCTGATTTGCAGAGTACTCGCGACCTATTGTTTTTGGTGAAGATCGGTTGAGGGAAAGGGGTAGTTTACCGGCAACGGTTTTTTTTTAGCAAGGGTAATTTTGTTTGTTTGGCAAACGATAACAGCCGCAAATTCAAACAGAATCAAATAATGTTTCGCATACAGCCCTGAATGTAGAGTTCTCAAGATCTGTTGATTTTGGTGAAGATCGGTTAAGGGAAAGGGGTAGTTTACCTGTAACGTTTTATGTTTTAACAAGGGTTTTTCATATGGCAAACGATAACAGCTGCAAATTCAAACAGAATAAAAAGATTATTTGCATACAGCCCTAAATTATAGAGTTCTCAAGACCTATTGTTTTTGGTGAAGATCAGTTGAGGGAAAGGGGTAGTTTACCAGCAACGTTTTTTTAACAAGGGTATTTTCTATGGCAAACGATAACAGCCGCAAATTCAAACAGAATCAAATAATGTTTTGCATACCGCCCTGATTTGTAGAGTACTCAAGACCTATTGTTTTTGGTGAAGATAGATTAAGGAGAAGGGGTAGTTTACCTGCAACGTTTTTTATCAAGCGTATTTTCTATGGCAAACGATAACAGCCGCAAATTCAAACAGAATCAAAAATTTTTTGCATACGTCCCTGAATTGTAGAGGTCTCAATGACTTTCGATTTTGGTGAAGATCGGTTAAGGGGAAGGGTTAGTTTACCTGCAACCTTTTACGTTTTAACAAGAGTAAAGTACTTGAAAATTTATTTAAACTTTTTGAAACAATGGTAATTGTTAAAAATAAAATAATTTTGTTGCCAGGCAATAAAATTATAATTTCTTCATTTGAATGTAATATAATATTTTTCATTTAATACAGCAATAAAAAGGCAGGTAAGACACAGCCTGGCTGTTTGGCTGAAAATGATTTTAAATATAAATCTTAGAGTATGGAAGTCATGTATGGTTCTCCATACCGATATTTACTTTATTCTATGGCAAACGATAGCCGCAAATTCAAACAGATTCAAACAATTTTTTGCATACAGCATTGATTTGTAGAGTACACAAGACCTATTGTTTTTGGTGAAGATCGGTTAAGGGAAAGGGGTAGTTTACCGGCAACATTTGTTTTTATCAAGGGTAATTTTTACTTCCATATTCCTTAAGGAATGGAAGTATGGTGATGGCAAAAAAAATCGTGTTCGAGATTATTGCAGATTCTGATTCTACTACACTCAAAACATGAAAAAAAGTCGTTTTCCGAAAAGTGTCTGTGTGTCTGTCTGTCAGTCTGTCTGCCTGTCTGTCTGTGTGTCTGTAGATTTTTTTTCTATGGCAAACGATAACTGCCGCAAATTCAAACAGAATCAAATAATTTTCTGCATGCAGCCCTGATTTGCAGAGTACTCGCGACCTATTGTTTTTGGTGAAGATCGGTTGAGGGAAAGGGGTAGTTTACCAGCAACGGTTTTTTTTTAGCAAGGGTAATTTTGTTTGTTTGGCAAACGATAACAGCCGCAAATTCAAACAGAATCAAATAATGTTTCGCATACAGCCCTAAATTGTAGAGTTCCCAAGATCTGTTGATTTTGGTGAAGATCGGTTAAGGGAAAGGGGTAGTTTACCTGTAACGTTTTATGTTTTAACAAGGGTATTTCTTATGGCAAACGATAACAGCCGCAAATTCAAACAGAATCAAAAGATTATTTGCATACAGCCCTAAATTGTAGAGTTCTCAAGACCTATCGTTTTTGGTGAAGTTCGGTTGAGGGAAAGGGGTAGTTTACCTGCAACGTTTTTTTAACAAGGGTATTTTCTATGGCAAACGATAACAGCCGCAAATTCAAACAGAATCAAATAATGTTTTGCATGCAGGCCTGATTTGCAGAGTACTCGCGACCTATTGATTTTGGTGAAGATCGGTTAAGGGAAAGGGGTAGTTTACCAGTAACGTTTTATGTTTTAACAAGGGTATTTCCTATGGCAAACGATAACAGCCGCAAATTCAAACAGAATCAAAAGATTATTTGCATACAGCCCTAAATTGTAGAGTTCTCAAGACCTATTGTTTTTGGTGAAGTTCAGTTGAGGGAAAGGGGTAGTTTACCTGAAACGTTTTTTTAACAAGGGTATTTTCTATGGCATACGATAACAGCCGCAAATTCAATCAGAATCAAATACTCTTTTGCATACGGCCCTGATTTGTAGAGTACTCAAGACCTGTTGTTTTTGGTGAAGATCGGTTAAGGGGAAGGGGTAGTTTACCTGCAACGTTTTTTTATCAAGCGTATTTTCTATGGTAAACGTTAACAGCCGCAAATTCAAACAGAATCAAATAATTTTTTGCACACGTCCCTGAATTGTAGAGGTCTCAATGACTTTCGATTTTGGTGAAGATCGGTTAAGGGGAAGGGGTAGTTTACTTGCAACCTTTTACGTTTTAACAAGAGTAAAGTACTTGAAAATTTATTTAAACTTTTTGAAACAATGGTAATTGTTAAAAATAAAATAATTTTGTTGCCAGGCAATAAAATTATAATTTTTTCATTTTAATGTAATATAATATTTTTCATTTAATACAGCAATAAAAAGGCAGGTAAGACAGCCTGGCTGTTTGGCTGAAAATGATTTTAAATATAAATCTTAGAATATGGAAGTCATGTATGGTTCTCCATACCGATATTTACTTCCATATTCCTTAAGGAATGGAAGTATGGTGATGGCAAAAAAAATCGTGTTCGAGATTATTGCAGATTCTGATTCTACTACACTCAAAACATGAAAAAAAGTCGTTTTCCGAAAAGTGTCTGTGTGTGTGTGTGTCTGTCTGTCTGTCTGTCTGTCTGTCTGTGTGTCTGTAGATTTTTTTTCTATGGCAAACGATAACTGCCGCAAATTCAAACGGAATCAAATAATTTTTTGCATACAGCCCTGATTTGCAGAGTACTCGCGACCTATTGTTTTTGGTGAAGATCGGTTGAGGGAAAGGGGTAGTTTACCGGCAACGGTTTTTTTTTAGCAAGGGTAATTTTGTTTGTTTGGCAAACGATAACAGCCGCAAATTCAAACAGAATCAAATAATGTTTCGCATACAGCCCTGAATGTAGAGTTCTCAAGATCTGTTGATTTTGGTGAAGATCGGTTAAGGGAAAGGGGTAGTTTACCTGTAACGTTTTATGTTTTAACAAGGGTTTTTCATATGGCAAACGATAACAGCTGCAAATTCAAACAGAATAAAAAGATTATTTGCATACAGCCCTAAATTATAGAGTTCTCAAGACCTATTGTTTTTGGTGAAGATCAGTTGAGGGAAAGGGGTAGTTTACCAGCAACGTTTTTTTAACAAGGGTATTTTCTATGGCAAACGATAACAGCCGCAAATTCAAACAGAATCAAATAATGTTTTGCATACCGCTCTGATTTGTAGAGTACTCAAGACCTATTGTTTTTGGTGAAGATAGATTAAGGGGAAGGGGTAGTTTACCTGCAACGTTTTTTATCAAGCGTATTTTCTATGGCAAACGATAACAGCCGCAAATTCAAACAGAATCAAAAATTTTTTGCATACGTCCCTGAATTGTAGAGGTCTCAATGACTTTCGATTTTGGTGAAGATCGGTTAAGGGGAAGGGTTAGTTTACCTGCAACCTTTTACGTTTTAACAAGAGTAAAGTACTTGAAAATTTATTTAAACTTTTTGAAACAATGGTAATTGTTAAAAATAAAATAATTTTGTTGCCAGGCAATAAAATTATAATTTCTTCATTTGAATGTAATATAATATTTTTCATTTAATACAGCAATAAAAAGGCAGGTAAGACACAGCCTGGCTGTTTGGCTGAAAATGATTTTAAATATAAATCTTAGAATATGGAAGTCATGTATGGTTCTCCATACCGATATTTACTTTATTCTATGGCAAACGATAGCCGCAAATTCAAACAGATTCAAACAATTTTTTGCATACAGCATTGATTTGTAGAGTACACAAGACCTATTGTTTTTGGTGAAGATCGGTTAAGGGAAAGGGGTAGTTTACCGGCAACATTTGTTTTTATCAAGGGTAATTTTTACTTCCATATTCCTTAAGGAATGGAAGTATGGTGATGGCAAAAAAAATCGTGTTCGAGATTATTGCAGATTCTGATTCTACTACACTCAAAACATGAAAAAAAGTCGTTTTCCGAAAAGTGTCTGTGTGTCTGTCTGTCTGTCTGTCTGTCTGTCTGTCTGTCTGTGTGTCTGTAGATTTTTTTTCTATGGCAAACGATAACTGCCGCAAATTCAAACAGAATCAAATAATTTTCTGCATGCAGCCCTCATTTGCAGAGTACTCGCGACCTATTGTTTTTGGTGAAGATCGGTTGAGGGAAAGGGGTAGTTTACCAGCAACAGTTTTTTTTTAGCAAGGGTAATTTTGTTTGTTTGGCAAACGATAACAGCCGCAAATTCAAACAGAATCAAATAATGTTTCGCATACAGCCCTAAGTTGTAGAGTTCTCAACATCTGTTGATTTTGGTGAAGATCGGTTAAGGGAAAGGGGTAGTTTACCTGTAACGTTTTATGTTTTAACAAGGGTATTTCCTATGGCAAACGATAACAGCCGCAAATTCAAACAGAATCAAAAGATTATTTGCATACAGCCCTAAATTGTAGAGTTCTCAAGACCTATTGTTTTTGGTGAAGTTCGGTTGAGGGAAAGGGGTAGTTTACCTGCAACGTTTTTTTAACAAGGGTATTTTCTATGGCAAACGATAACAGCCGCAAATTCAAACAGAATCAAAAGATTATTTGCATACGGCCCTAAATTGTAGAGTTCTCAAGACCTATAGTTTTTGGTGAAGATCGGTTGAGGGAAAGGGGTAGTTTACCCGCAACGTTTTTTTAACAAGGGTATTTTCTATGGCAAACGATAACAGCCGCAAATTCAAACAGAATCAAATAATGTTTTGCATGCAGGCCTGATTTGCAGAGTACTCGCGACCTATTGTTTTTGGTGAAGATCGGTTGAGGGAAAGGGGTAGTTTACCTGCAACGGTTTTTTTTTAGCAAGGGTAATTTTGTTTGTTTGGCAAACGATAACAGCCGCAAATTCAAACAGAATCAAATAATGTTTCGCATACAGCCCTGAATTGTAGAGTTCTCAAGATCTATTGATTTTGGTGAAGATCGGTTAAGGGAAAGGGGTAGTTTACCAGTAACGTTTTATGTTTTAACAAGGGTATTTCCTATGGCAAACGATAACAGCCGCAAATTCAAACAGAATCAAAAGATTATTTGCATACAGCCCTAAATTGTAGAGTTCTCAAGACCTATTGTTTTTGGTGAAGTTCAGTTGAGGGAAAGGGGTAGTTTACCTGAAACGTTTTTTTAACAAGGGTATTTTATATGGCATACGATAACAGCCGCAAATTCAATCAGAATCAAATACTCTTTTGCATACGGCCCTGATTTGTAGAGTACTCAAGACCTGTTGTTTTTGGTGAAGATCGGTTAAGGGGAAGGGGTAGTTTACCTGCAACGTTTTTTTATCAAGCGTATTTTCTATGGTAAACGTTAACAGCCGCAAATTCAAACAGAATCAAATAATGTTTTGCACACGTCCCTGAATTGTAGAGGTCTCAATGACTTTCGATTTTGGTGAAGATCGGTTAAGGGGAAGGGGTAGTTTACTTGCAACCTTTTACGTTTTAACAAGAGTAAAGTACTTGAAAATTTATTTAAACTTTTTGAAACAATGGTAATTGTTAAAAATAAAATAATTTTGTTGCCAGGCAATAAAATTATAATTTTTTCATTTTAATGTAATATAATATTTTTCATTTAATACAGCAATAAAAAGGCAGGTAAGACAGCCTGGCTGTTTGGCTGAAAATGATTTTAAATATAAATCTTAGAATATGGAAGTCATGTATGGTTCTCCATACCGATATTTACTTCCATATTCCTTAAGGAATGGAAGTATGGTGATGGCAAAAAAAATCGTGTTCGAGATTATTGCAGATTCTGATTCTACTACACTCAAAACATGAAAAAAAGTCGTTTTCCGAAAAGTGTCTGTGTGTGTGTGTGTCTGTCTGTCTGTCTGTCTGTCTATCTGTGTGTCTGTAGATTTTTTTTCTATGGCAAACGATAACTGCCGCAAATTCAAACGGAATCAAATAATTTTTTGCATACAGCCCTGATTTGCAGAGTACTCGCGACCTATTGTTTTTGGTGAAGATCGGTTGAGGGAAAGGGGTAGTTTACCGGCAACGGTTTTTTTTTAGCAAGGGTAATTTTGTTTGTTTGGCAAACGATAACAGCCGCAAATTCAAACAGAATCAAATAATGTTTCGCATACAGCCCTGAATGTAGAGTTCTCAAGATCTGTTGATTTTGGTGAAGATCGGTTAAGGGAAAGGGGTAGTTTACCTGTAACGTTTTATGTTTTAACAAGGGTTTTTCATATGGCAAACGATAACAGCTGCAAATTCAAACAGAATAAAAAGATTATTTGCATACAGCCCTAAATTATAGAGTTCTCAAGACCTATTGTTTTTGGTGAAGATCAGTTGAGGGAAAGGGGTAGTTTACCAGCAACGTTTTTTTAACAAGGGTATTTTCTATGGCAAACGATAACAGCCGCAAATTCAAACAGAATCAAATAATGTTTTGCATACCGCCCTGATTTGTAGAGTACTCAAGACCTATTGTTTTTGGTGAAGATAGATTAAGGGGAAGGGGTAGTTTACCTGCAACGTTTTTTATCAAGCGTATTTTCTATGGCAAACGATAACAGCCGCAAATTCAAACAGAATCAAAAATTTTTTGCATACGTCCCTGAATTGTAGAGGTCTCAATGACTTTCGATTTTGGTGAAGATCGGTTAAGGGGAAGGGTTAGTTTACCTGCAACCTTTTACGTTTTAACAAGAGTAAAGTACTTGAAAATTTATTTAAACTTTTTGAAACAATGGTAATTGTTAAAAATAAAATAATTTTGTTGCCAGGCAATAAAATTATAATTTCTTCATTTGAATGTAATATAATATTTTTCATTTAATACAGCAATAAAAAGGCAGGTAAGACACAGCCTGGCTGTTTGGCTGAAAATGATTTTAAATATAAATCTTAGAGTATGGAAGTCATGTATGGTTCTCCATACCGATATTTACTTTATTCTATGGCAAACGATAGCCGCAAATTCAAACAGATTCAAACAATTTTTTGCATACAGCATTGATTTGTAGAGTACACAAGACCTATTGTTTTTGGTGAAGATCGGTTAAGGGAAAGGGGTAGTTTACCGGCAACATTTGTTTTTATCAAGGGTAATTTTTACTTCCATATTCCTTAAGGAATGGAAGTATGGTGATGGCAAAAAAAATCGTGTTCGAGATTATTGCAGATTCTGATTCTACTACACTCAAAACATGAAAAAAAGTCGTTTTCCGAAAAGTGTCTGTGTGTCTGTCTGTCTGTCTGTCTGTCTGTCTGTCTGTAGATTTTTTTTCTATGGCAAACGATAACTGCCGCAAATTCAAACAGAATCAAATAATTTTCTGCATGCAGCCCTGATTTGCAGAGTACTCGCGACCTATTGTTTTTGGTGAAGATCGGTTGAGGGAAAGGGGTAGTTTACCAGCAACGGTTTTTTTTTAGCAAGGGTAATTTTGTTTGTTTGGCAAACGATAACAGCCGCAAATTCAAACAGAATCAAATAATGTTTCGCATACAGCCCTAAATTGTAGAGTTCTCAAGATCTGTTGATTTTGGTGAAGATCGGTTAAGGGAAAGGGGTAGTTTACCTGTAACGTTTTATGTTTTAACAAGGGTATTTCTTATGGCAAACGATAACAGCCGCAAATTCAAACAGAATCAAAAGATTATTTGCATACAGCCCTAAATTGTAGAGTTCTCAAGACCTATCGTTTTTGGTGAAGTTCGGTTGAGGGAAAGGGGTAGTTTACCTGCAACGTTTTTTTAACAAGGGTATTTTCTATGGCAAACGATAACAGCCGCAAATTCAAACAGAATCAAATAATGTTTTGCATACAGCCCTGATTTGTAGAGTACTCAAGATCTATTGTTTTTGGTGAAGATCGGTTAAGGGAAAGGGGTAGTTTACCTGTAACGTTTTATGTTTTAACAAGGGTATTTCCTATGGCAAACGATAACAGCCGCAAATTCAAACAGAATCAAAAGATTATTTGCATACGGCCCTAAATTGTAGAGTTCTCAAGACCTATAGTTTTTGGTGAAGATCGGTTGAGGGAAAGGGGTAGTTTACCCGCAACGTTTTTTTAACAAGGGTATTTTCTATGGCAAACGATAACAGCCGCAAATTCAAACAGAATCAAATAATGTTTTGCATGCAGGCCTGATTTGCAGAGTACTCGCGACCTATTGTTTTTGGTGAAGATCGGTTGAGGGAAAGGGGTAGTTTACCTGCAACGGTTTTTTTTTAGCAAGGGTAATTTTGTTTGTTTGGCAAACGATAACAGCCGCAAATTCAAACAGAATCAAATAATGTTTCGCATACAGCCCTGAATTGTAGAGTTCTCAAGATCTATTGATTTTGGTGAAGATCGGTTAAGGGAAAGGGGTAGTTTACCAGTAACGTTTTATGTTTTAACAAGGGTATTTCCTATGGCAAACGATAACAGCCGCAAATTCAAACAGAATCAAAAGATTATTTGCATACAGCCCTAAATTGTAGAGTTCTCAAGACCTATTGTTTTTGGTGAAGTTCAGTTGAGGGAAAGGGGTAGTTTACCTGAAACGTTTTTTAACAAGGGTATTTTCTATGGCATACGATAACAGCCGCAAATTCAATCAGAATCAAATACTCTTTTGCATACGGCCCTGATTTGTAGAGTACTCAAGACCTGTTGTTTTTGGTGAAGATCGGTTAAGGGGAAGGGGTAGTTTACCTGCAACGTTTTTTTATCAAGCGTATTTTCTATGGTAAACGTTAACAGCCGCAAATTCAAACAGAATCAAATAATTTTTTGCACACGTCCCTGAATTGTAGAGGTCTCAATGACTTTCGATTTTGGTGAAGATCGGTTAAGGGGAAGGGGTAGTTTACTTGCAACCTTTTACGTTTTAACAAGAGTAAAGTACTTGAAAATTTATTTAAACTTTTTGAAACAATGGTAATTGTTAAAAATAAAATAATTTTGTTGCCAGGCAATAAAATTATAATTTTTTCATTTTAATGTAATATAATATTTTTCATTTAATACAGCAATAAAAAGGCAGGTAAGACAGCCTGGCTGTTTGGCTGAAAATGATTTTAAATATAAATCTTAGAATATGGAAGTCATGTATGGTTCTCCATACCGATATTTACTTCCATATTCCTTAAGGAATGGAAGTATGGTGATGGCAAAAAAAATCGTGTTCGAGATTATTGCAGATTCTGATTCTACTACACTCAAAACATGAAAAAAAGTCGTTTTCCGAAAAGTGTCTGTGTGTGTGTGTGTCTGTCTGTCTGTCTGTCTGTCTGTCTGTGTGTCTGTAGATTTTTTTTCTATGGCAAACGATAACTGCCGCAAATTCAAACGGAATCAAATAATTTTTTGCATACAGCCCTGATTTGCAGAGTACTCGCGACCTATTGTTTTTGGTGAAGATCGGTTGAGGGAAAGGGGTAGTTTACCGGCAACGGTTTTTTTTTAGCAAGGGTAATTTTGTTTGTTTGGCAAACGATAACAGCCGCAAATTCAAACAGAATCAAATAATGTTTCGCATACAGCCCTGAATGTAGAGTTCTCAAGATCTGTTGATTTTGGTGAAGATCGGTTAAGGGAAAGGGGTAGTTTACCTGTAACGTTTTATGTTTTAACAAGGGTTTTTCATATGGCAAACGATAACAGCTGCAAATTCAAACAGAATAAAAAGATTATTTGCATACAGCCCTAAATTATAGAGTTCTCAAGACCTATTGTTTTTGGTGAAGATCAGTTGAGGGAAAGGGGTAGTTTACCAGCAACGTTTTTTTAACAAGGGTATTTTCTATGGCAAACGATAACAGCCGCAAATTCAAACAGAATCAAATAATGTTTTGCATACCGCCCTGATTTGTAGAGTACTCAAGACCTATTGTTTTTGGTGAAGATAGATTAAGGGGAAGGGGTAGTTTACCTGCAACGTTTTTTATCAAGCGTATTTTCTATGGCAAACGATAACAGCCGCAAATTCAAACAGAATCAAAAATTTTTTGCATACGTCCCTGAATTGTAGAGGTCTCAATGACTTTCGATTTTGGTGAAGATCGGTTAAGGGGAAGGGTTAGTTTACCTGCAACCTTTTACGTTTTAACAAGAGTAAAGTACTTGAAAATTTATTTAAACTTTTTGAAACAATGGTAATTGTTAAAAATAAAATAATTTTGTTGCCAGGCAATAAAATTATAATTTCTTCATTTGAATGTAATATAATATTTTTCATTTAATACAGCAATAAAAAGGCAGGTAAGACACAGCCTGGCTGTTTGGCTGAAAATGATTTTAAATATAAATCTTAGAGTATGGAAGTCATGTATGGTTCTCCATACCGATATTTACTTTATTCTATGGCAAACGATAGCCGCAAATTCAAACAGATTCAAACAATTTTTTGCATACAGCATTGATTTGTAGAGTACACAAGACCTATTGTTTTTGGTGAAGATCGGTTAAGGGAAAGGGGTAGTTTACCGGCAACATTTGTTTTTATCAAGGGTAATTTTTACTTCCATATTCCTTAAGGAATGGAAGTATGGTGATGGCAAAAAAAATCGTGTTCGAGATTATTGCAGATTCTGATTCTACTACACTCAAAACATGAAAAAAAGTCGTTTTCCGAAAAGTGTCTGTGTGTCTGTCTGTCTGTCTGTCTGTCTGTGTGTCTGTAGATTTTTTTTCTATGGCAAACGATAACTGCCGCAAATTCAAACAGAATCAAATAATTTTCTGCATGCAGCCCTGATTTGCAGAGTACTCGCGACCTATTGTTTTTGGTGAAGATCGGTTGAGGGAAAGGGGTAGTTTACCAGCAACGGTTTTTTTTTAGCAAGGGTAATTTTGTTTGTTTGGCAAACGATAACAGCCGCAAATTCAAACAGAATCAAATAATGTTTCGCATACAGCCCTAAATTGTAGAGTTCTCAAGATCTGTTGATTTTGGTGAAGATCGGTTAAGGGTAAAGGGGTAGTTTACCTGTAACGTTTTATGTTTTAACAAGGGTATTTCTTATGGCAAACGATAACAGCCGCAAATTCAAACAGAATCAAAAGATTATTTGCATAAAGCCCTAAATTGTAGAGTTCTCAAGACCTATCGTTTTTGGTGAAGTTCGGTTGAGGGAAAGGGGTAGTTTACCTGCAACGTTTTTTTAACAAGGGTATTTTCTATGGCAAACGATAACAGCCGCAAATTCAAACAGAATCAAATAATGTTTTGCATACAGCCCTGATTTGTAGAGTACTCAAGATCTATTGTTTTTGGTGAAGATCGGTTAAGGGAAAGGGGTAGTTTACCTGTAACGTTTTATGTTTTAACAAGGGTATTTCCTATGGCAAACGATAACAGCCGCAAATTCAAACAGAATCAAAAGATTATTTGCATACGGCCCTAAATTGTAGAGTTCTCAAGACCTATAGTTTTTGGTGAAGATCGGTTGAGGGAAAGGGGTAGTTTACCCGCAACGTTTTTTTAACAAGGGTATTTTCTATGGCAAACGATAACAGCCGCAAATTCAAACAGAATCAAATAATGTTTTGCATGCAGGCCTGATTTGCAGGGTACTCGCGACCTATTGTTTTTGGTGAAGATCGGTTGAGGGAAAGGGGTAGTTTACCTGCAACGGTTTTTTTTAGCAAGGGTAATTTTGTTTGTTTGGCAAACGATAACAGCCGCAAATTCAAACAGAATCAAATAATGTTTCGCATACAGCCCTGAATTGTAGAGTTCTCAAGATCTATTGATTTTGGTGAAGATCGGTTAAGGGAAAGGGGTAGTTTACCAGTAACGTTTTATGTTTTAACAAGGGTATTTCCTATGGCAAACGATAACAGCCGCAAATTCAAACAGAATCAAAAGATTATTTGCATACAGCCCTAAATTGTAGAGTTCTCAAGACCTATTGTTTTTGGTGAAGTTCAGTTGAGGGAAAGGGGTAGTTTACCTGAAACGTTTTTTTAACAAGGGTATTTTATATGGCATACGATAACAGCCGCAAATTCAATCAGAATCAAATACTCTTTTGCATACGGCCCTGATTTGTAGAGTACTCAAGACCTGTTGTTTTTGGTGAAGATCGGTTAAGGGGAAGGGGTAGTTTACCTGCAACGTTTTTTTATCAAGCGTATTTTCTATGGTAAACGTTAACAGCCGCAAATTCAAACAGAATCAAATAATTTTTTGCACACGTCCCTGAATTGTAGAGGTCTCAATGACTTTCGATTTTGGTGAAGATCGGTTAAGGGGAAGGGGTAGTTTACTTGCAACCTTTTACGTTTTAACAAGAGTAAAGTACTTGAAAATTTATTTAAACTTTTTGAAACAATGGTAATTGTTAAAAATAAAATAATTTTGTTGCCAGGCAATAAAATTATAATTTTTTCATTTTAATGTAATATAATATTTTTCATTTAATACAGCAATAAAAAGGCAGGTAAGACAGCCTGGCTGTTTGGCTGAAAATGATTTTAAATATAAATCTTAGAATATGGAAGTCATGTATGGTTCTCCATACCGATATTTACTTCCATATTCCTTAAGGAATGGAAGTATGGTGATGGCAAAAAAAATCGTGTTCGAGATTATTGCAGATTCTGATTCTACTACACTCAAAACATGAAAAAAAGTCGTTTTCCGAAAAGTGTCTGTGTGTGTGTGTGTCTGTCTGTCTGTCTGTCTGTCTGTCTGTGTGTCTGTAGATTTTTTTTCTATGGCAAACGATAACTGCCGCAAATTCAAACGGAATCAAATAATTTTTTGCATACAGCCCTGATTTGCAGAGTACTCGCGACCTATTGTTTTTGGTGAAGATCGGTTGAGGGAAAGGGGTAGTTTACCGGCAACGGTTTTTTTTTAGCAAGGGTAATTTTGTTTGTTTGGCAAACGATAACAGCCGCAAATTCAAACAGAATCAAATAATGTTTCGCATACAGCCCTGAATGTAGAGTTCTCAAGATCTGTTGATTTTGGTGAAGATCGGTTAAGGGAAAGGGGTAGTTTACCTGTAACGTTTTATGTTTTAACAAGGGTTTTTCATATGGCAAACGATAACAGCTGCAAATTCAAACAGAATAAAAAGATTATTTGCATACAGCCCTAAATTATAGAGTTCTCAAGACCTATTGTTTTTGGTGAAGATCAGTTGAGGGAAAGGGGTAGTTTACCAGCAACGTTTTTTTAACAAGGGTATTTTCTATGGCAAACGATAACAGCCGCAAATTCAAACAGAATCAAATAATGTTTTGCATACCGCCCTGATTTGTAGAGTACTCAAGACCTATTGTTTTTGGTGAAGATAGATTAAGGGGAAGGGGTAGTTTACCTGCAACGTTTTTTATCAAGCGTATTTTCTATGGCAAACGATAACAGCCGCAAATTCAAACAGAATCAAAAATTTTTTGCATACGTCCCTGAATTGTAGAGGTCTCAATGACTTTCGATTTTGGTGAAGATCGGTTAAGGGGAAGGGTTAGTTTACCTGCAACCTTTTACGTTTTAACAAGAGTAAAGTACTTGAAAATTTATTTAAACTTTTTGAAACAATGGTAATTGTTAAAAATAAAATAATTTTGTTGCCAGGCAATAAAATTATAATTTCTTCATTTGAATGTAATATAATATTTTTCATTTAATACAGCAATAAAAAGGCAGGTAAGACACAGCCTGGCTGTTTGGCTGAAAATGATTTTAAATATAAATCTTAGAATATGGAAGTCATGTATGGTTCTCCATACCGATATTTACTTTATTCTATGGCAAACGATAGCCGCAAATTCAAACAGATTCAAACAATTTTTTGCATACAGCATTGATTTGTAGAGTACACAAGACCTATTGTTTTTGGTGAAGATCGGTTAAGGGAAAGGGGTAGTTTACCGGCAACATTTGTTTTTATCAAGGGTAATTTTTACTTCCATATTCCTTAAGGAATGGAAGTATGGTGATGGCAAAAAAAATCGTGTTCGAGATTATTGCAGATTCTGATTCTACTACACTCAAAACATGAAAAAAAGTCGTTTTCCGAAAAGTGTCTGTGTGTCTGTCTGTCTGTCTGTCTGTCTGTCTGTCTGTCTGTGTGTCTGTAGATTTTTTTTCTATGGCAAACGATAACTGCCGCAAATTCAAACAGAATCAAATAATTTTCTGCATGCAGCCCTCATTTGCAGAGTACTCGCGACCTATTGTTTTTGGTGAAGATCGGTTGAGGGAAAGGGGTAGTTTACCAGCAACAGTTTTTTTTTAGCAAGGGTAATTTTGTTTGTTTGGCAAACGATAACAGCCGCAAATTCAAACAGAATCAAATAATGTTTCGCATACAGCCCTAAATTGTAGAGTTCTCAACATCTGTTGATTTTGGTGAAGATCGGTTAAGGGAAAGGGGTAGTTTACCTGTAACGTTTTATGTTTTAACAAGGGTATTTCCTATGGCAAACGATAACAGCCGCAAATTCAAACAGAATCAAAAGATTATTTGCATACAGCCCTAAATTGTAGAGTTCTCAAGACCTATTGTTTTTGGTGAAGTTCGGTTGAGGGAAAGGGGTAGTTTACCTGCAACGTTTTTTTAACAAGGGTATTTTCTATGGCAAACGATAACAGCCGCAAATTCAAACAGAATCAAAAGATTATTTGCATACGGCCCTAAATTGTAGAGTTCTCAAGACCTATAGTTTTTGGTGAAGATCGGTTGAGGGAAAGGGGTAGTTTACCCGCAACGTTTTTTTAACAAGGGTATTTTCTATGGCAAACGATAACAGCCGCAAATTCAAACAGAATCAAATAATGTTTTGCATGCAGGCCTGATTTGCAGAGTACTCGCGACCTATTGTTTTTGGTGAAGATCGGTTGAGGGAAAGGGGTAGTTTACCTGCAACGGTTTTTTTTTAGCAAGGGTAATTTTGTTTGTTTGGCAAACGATAACAGCCGCAAATTCAAACAGAATCAAATAATGTTTCGCATACAGCCCTGAATTGTAGAGTTCTCAAGATCTATTGATTTTGGTGAAGATCGGTTAAGGGAAAGGGGTAGTTTACCAGTAACGTTTTATGTTTTAACAAGGGTATTTCCTATGGCAAACGATAACAGCCGCAAATTCAAACAGAATCAAAAGATTATTTGCATACAGCCCTAAATTGTAGAGTTCTCAAGACCTATTGTTTTTGGTGAAGTTCAGTTGAGGGAAAGGGGTAGTTTACCTGAAACGTTTTTTTAACAAGGGTATTTTATATGGCATACGATAACAGCCGCAAATTCAATCAGAATCAAATACTCTTTTGCATACGGCCCTGATTTGTAGAGTACTCAAGACCTGTTGTTTTTGGTGAAGATCGGTTAAGGGGAAGGGGTAGTTTACCTGCAACGTTTTTTTATCAAGCGTATTTTCTATGGTAAACGTTAACAGCCGCAAATTCAAACAGAATCAAATAATTTTTTGCACACGTCCCTGAATTGTAGAGGTCTCAATGACTTTCGATTTTGGTGAAGATCGGTTAAGGGGAAGGGGTAGTTTACTTGCAACCTTTTACGTTTTAACAAGAGTAAAGTACTTGAAAATTTATTTAAACTTTTTGAAACAATGGTAATTGTTAAAAATAAAATAATTTTGTTGCCAGGCAATAAAATTATAATTTTTTCATTTTAATGTAATATAATATTTTTCATTTAATACAGCAATAAAAAGGCAGGTAAGACAGCCTGGCTGTTTGGCTGAAAATGATTTTAAATATAAATCTTAGAATATGGAAGTCATGTATGGTTCTCCATACCGATATTTACTTCCATATTCCTTAAGGAATGGAAGTATGGTGATGGCAAAAAAAATCGTGTTCGAGATTATTGCAGATTCTGATTCTACTACACTCAAAACATGAAAAAAAGTCGTTTTCCGAAAAGTGTCTGTGTGTGTGTGTGTCTGTCTGTCTGTCTGTCTGTCTGTCTGTGTGTCTGTAGATTTTTTTTCTATGGCAAACGATAACTGCCGCAAATTCAAACGGAATCAAATAATTTTTTGCATACAGCCCTGATTTGCAGAGTACTCGCGACCTATTGTTTTTGGTGAAGATCGGTTGAGGGAAAGGGGTAGTTTACCGGCAACGGTTTTTTTTTAGCAAGGGTAATTTTGTTTGTTTGGCAAACGATAACAGCCGCAAATTCAAACAGAATCAAATAATGTTTCGCATACAGCCCTGAATGTAGAGTTCTCAAGATCTGTTGATTTTGGTGAAGATCGGTTAAGGGAAAGGGGTAGTTTACCTGTAACGTTTTATGTTTTAACAAGGGTTTTTCATATGGCAAACGATAACAGCTGCAAATTCAAACAGAATAAAAAGATTATTTGCATACAGCCCTAAATTATAGAGTTCTCAAGACCTATTGTTTTTGGTGAAGATCAGTTGAGGGAAAGGGGTAGTTTACCAGCAACGTTTTTTTAACAAGGGTATTTTCTATGGCAAACGATAACAGCCGCAAATTCAAACAGAATCAAATAATGTTTTGCATACCGCCCTGATTTGTAGAGTACTCAAGACCTATTGTTTTTGGTGAAGATAGATTAAGGGGAAGGGGTAGTTTACCTGCAACGTTTTTTATCAAGCGTATTTTCTATGGCAAACGATAACAGCCGCAAATTCAAACAGAATCAAAAATTTTTTGCATACGTCCCTGAATTGTAGAGGTCTCAATGACTTTCGATTTTGGTGAAGATCGGTTAAGGGGAAGGGTTAGTTTACCTGCAACCTTTTACGTTTTAACAAGAGTAAAGTACTTGAAAATTTATTTAAACTTTTTGAAACAATGGTAATTGTTAAAAATAAAATAATTTTGTTGCCAGGCAATAAAATTATAATTTCTTCATTTGAATGTAATATAATATTTTTCATTTAATACAGCAATAAAAAGGCAGGTAAGACACAGCCTGGCTGTTTGGCTGAAAATGATTTTAAATATAAATCTTAGAATATGGAAGTCATGTATGGTTCTCCATACCGATATTTACTTTATTCTATGGCAAACGATAGCCGCAAATTCAAACAGATTCAAACAATTTTTTGCATACAGCATTGATTTGTAGAGTACACAAGACCTATTGTTTTTGGTGAAGATCGGTTAAGGGAAAGGGGTAGTTTACCGGCAACATTTGTTTTTATCAAGGGTAATTTTTACTTCCATATTCCTTAAGGAATGGAAGTATGGTGATGGCAAAAAAAATCGTGTTCGAGATTATTGCAGATTCTGATTCTACTACACTCAAAACATGAAAAAAAGTCGTTTTCCGAAAAGTGTCTGTGTGTCTGTCTGTCTGTCTGTCTGTCTGTCTGTCTGTCTGTGTGTCTGTAGATTTTTTTTCTATGGCAAACGATAACTGCCGCAAATTCAAACAGAATCAAATAATTTTCTGCATGCAGCCCTCATTTGCAGAGTACTCGCGACCTATTGTTTTTGGTGAAGATCGGTTGAGGGAAAGGGGTAGTTTACCAGCAACAGTTTTTTTTTAGCAAGGGTAATTTTGTTTGTTTGGCAAACGATAACAGCCGCAAATTCAAACAGAATCAAATAATGTTTCGCATACAGCCCTAAATTGTAGAGTTCTCAACATCTGTTGATTTTGGTGAAGATCGGTTAAGGGAAAGGGGTAGTTTACCTGTAACGTTTTATGTTTTAACAAGGGTATTTCCTATGGCAAACGATAACAGCCGCAAATTCAAACAGAATCAAAAGATTATTTGCATACAGCCCTAAATTGTAGAGTTCTCAAGACCTATTGTTTTTGGTGAAGTTCGGTTGAGGGAAAGGGGTAGTTTACCTGCAACGTTTTTTTAACAAGGGTATTTTCTATGGCAAACGATAACAGCCGCAAATTCAAACAGAATCAAAAGATTATTTGCATACGGCCCTAAATTGTAGAGCTCTCAAGACCTATAGTTTTTGGTGAAGATCGGTTGAGGGAAAGGGGTAGTTTACCCGCAACGTTTTTTTAACAAGGGTATTTTCTATGGCAAACGATAACAGCCGCAAATTCAAACAGAATCAAATAATGTTTTGCATGCAGGCCTGATTTGCAGAGTACTCGCGACCTATTGTTTTTGGTGAAGATCGGTTGAGGGAAAGGGGTAGTTTACCTGCAACGGTTTTTTTTTAGCAAGGGTAATTTTGTTTGTTTGGCAAACGATAACAGCCGCAAATTCAAACAGAATCAAATAATGTTTCGCATACAGCCCTGAATTGTAGAGTTCTCAAGATCTATTGATTTTGGTGAAGATCGGTTAAGGGAAAGGGGTAGTTTACCAGTAACGTTTTATGTTTTAACAAGGGTATTTCCTATGGCAAACGATAACAGCCGCAAATTCAAACAGAATCAAAAGATTATTTGCATACAGCCCTAAATTGTAGAGTTCTCAAGACCTATTGTTTTTGGTGAAGTTCAGTTGAGGGAAAGGGGTAGTTTACCAGCAACGTTTTTTTAACAAGGGTATTTTCTATGGCAAACGATAACAGCCGCAAATTCAAACAGAATCAAATAATGTTTTGCATACCGCCCTGATTTGTAGAGTACTCAAGACCTATTGTTTTTGGTGAAGATAGATTAAGGGGAAGGGGTAGTTTACCTGCAACGTTTTACGTTTTAACAAGAGTAAAGTACTTGAAAATTTATTTAAACTTTTTGAAACAATGGTAATTGTTAAAAATAAAATCATTTTGTTGCCAGGCAATAAAATTATAATTTTTTCATTTTAATGTAATATAATATTATTCATTTAATACAGCAATAAAAAGGCAGGTAAGACACAGCCTGGCTGTTTGGCTGAAAATGATTTTAAATATAAATCTTAGAATATGGAAGTCATGTATGGTTCTCCATACCGATATTTTTCTATGGCAAACGATAACTGCCGCAAATTCAAACAGAATCAAATAATGTTTTGCATACAGCCCTGATTTGTAGAGTACTCACGACCTATTGTTTTTGGTGAAGATCGGTTGAGGAAAGGGGTAGTTTACCTGCAACGGTTTTTTTTATCAAGGGAAATTTTACTTCCATATTCCTTAAGGAATGGAAGTATGGTGATGGCAAAAAAAATAGTGTTCGAGATTATTGCAGATTCTGATTCTACTACACTCAAAACATGAAAAAAAGTCGTTTTCCGAAAAGTGTCTGTGTGTCTGTCTGTCTGTCTGTCTGTGTGTCTGTGTGTCTGTGTGTCTGTCTGTCTATAGATTTTTTTTCTATGGCAAACGATAACTGCCGCAAATTGAAACAGAATCAAATACTTTTTGCATACAGCCCGATTTTGCAGAGTTCTCGCGACCTATTGTTTTTGGTGAAGATCGGTTGAGGGAAAGGGGTAGTTTACCTGCAACGGTTTTTTTTTAGCAAGGGAAATTTTGTTTGTTTGGCAAACGATAACAGCCGCAAATTCAAACAGAATCAAATAATGTTTCGCATACAGCCCTGAATTGTAGAGTTCTCAAGACCTATTGTTTTTGGTGAAGATCGGTTAAGGGAAAGGGGTAGTTTACCTGTAACGTTTTATGTTTTAACAAGGGTATTTCCTATGGCAAACGATAACAGCCGCAAATTCAAACAGAATGAAAAGATTATTTGCATACAGCCCTAAATTGTAGAGTTCTCAATACCTTTTGTTTTCGGTGAAGATCGGTTAAGGGAAAGGGGTAGTTTACCTACAACGTTTTTTTAACAAGGGTATTTTCTATGGCAAACGATAACAGCCGCAAATTAAAACAGAATCAAATAATTTTCTGCATACAGCCCTGATTTGTAGAGTACTCAAGACCTTTTGTTTTTGGTGAAGATCGGTTGAGGGGAAGGGGTAGTTTACCAGCAACGTTTTTTATCATGCGTATTTTCTATGGCAAACGACAACTGCCGCAAATTCAAACAGAATCAAATAATTTTTTGCATACAGCCCTGATTTGTAGAGTACTCGCGACCTATTGTTTTTGGTGAAGATCGGTTGAGGGGAAGGGGTAGTTTACCTGCAACGGTTTTTTTTATCAAGGGAAATTTTTTTTTTTTTTGGCAAACGATAACAGCCGCAAATTCAAACAGAATCAAATAATGTTTCGCATACAGCCCTGAATTGTAGATTTCTCAAGACCTATTGTTTTTGGTGAAGATCGGTTGAGGGAAAGGGGTAGTTTACCTGCAACGTTTTTTTAACAAGGGTATTTTATATGGCAAACGATAACAGCCGCAAATTCAAACAGAATCAAATAATGTTTTGCATACAGTCCTGATTTGTAGAGTACTCAAGACCTATTGTTTTTGGTGAAGATCGGTTAAGGGGAAGGGGTAGTTTACCTGCAACCTTTTACGTTTTATTTTCTATGGCAAACGATAACAGCCGCAAATTCAAACAGAATCAAATAATGTTTTGCATACAGCCCTGACTTGTAGAGTACTCAAGACCTATTGTTTTTGGTGAAGATCGGTTAAGGGGAAGGGGTAGTTTACCTGCAACGTTTTTTTATCAAGCGTATTTTCTATGGCAAACGATAACAGCCGCAAATTCAAACAGAATCAAATAATTTTTTGCATACGTCCCTGAATTGTAGAGGTCTCAATGACTTTCGATTTTGGTGAAGATCGGTTAAGGGGAAGGGGTAGTTTACCTGCAACCTTTTACGTTTTAACAAGAGTAAAGTACTTGAAAATTTATTTAAACTTTTTGAAACAATGGTAATTGTTAAAAATAAAATAATTTTGTTGCCAGGCAATAAAATTATAATTTTTTCATTTTAATGTAATATAATATTTTTCATTTAATACAGCAATAAAAAGGCAGGTAAGACACAGCCTGGCTGTTTGGCTGAAAATGATTTTAAATATAAATCTTAGAATATGGAAGTCATGTATGGTTCTCCATACCGATATTTTTTTTTTGGCAAACGGTAACAGCCGGAAATTCAAACAGAATTAAATAATGTTTCGTATACATGCCTGAATTGTAGAGTTCTCAAGACCTATTGTTTTTGGTGAAGATCGGTTAAGGGAAAGGGGTAGTTTACCAGCAACGTTTTATGTTTTAACAAGGGTGTTTCCTATGGCAAACGATAACAGCCGCAAATTCAAACAGAATTAAAGTTTATTTGCATACAGCCCTAAATTGTAGAGTACTCAAGACCTGTTGTTTTTGGTGAAGATCGGTTAAGGGGAAGGGGTAGTTTACCTGCAACGTTTTTTTATCAAGCGTATTTTCTATGGCAAACGATAACAGCCGCAAATTCAAACAGAATCAAATAATTTTTTGCATACGTCCCTGAATTGTAGAGTCTCAATGACTTTCGATTTTGGTGAAGATCGGTTAAGGGGAAGGGGTAGTTTACCAGCAACCTTTTACGTTTTAACAAGAGTAAAGTACTTGAAAATTTATTTAAACTTTTTGAAACAATGGTAATTGTCAAAAATAAAATAATTTTGTTGCCAGGCAATAAAATTATAATTTTTTTCATTTTAATGTAAATCTGTACATAGTATAAAGTAAAGTCGGGCCGTTTTCTCTCTGTGTTTGAAATCGCTAACCTCAGGAAGTACTGAACGGATTTTATTCAAGTTTTCGCCAATAGATAGAGTGTCTATCGAGGAACATTTATGTGTATAATTAATACATATATGTTGTACATTAGCTTAGCTATCACGGTTTATGTCAAGTAAGTGGTATAGTTTTCATCTTATATATAAAAATGAATGTTTCTTTGTTTGTCCCGTATGCGTTCCTATACCACTCATCCGATTGCGATGAAACTTCGGTGAGTTGTGCGCACGTCCGCGAAGGTTTCTTCCACATCTCCTCCTAAACCACTGTACCGATTTCAACCAAACTTGGCACAAATATTTTATGCAATGGGAGAACCAACATAGGATAGGTGTTTTTTCGATGGGATCCTTTTGGGGGTTCTTTGGGGTCTTCCACATCGCCTCCTAAACCACTGGACCGATTTCAACCAAACTTGGCACAAATATTTTACCAACGGGAGGCGCAAAGGGAGAACCAACATAGGACAAGTGTTTTTTTTCGATACGATCCTTTGGGGGGTCCTTTGGGGTCTTCCACGTCTCCACCTAAACCATTGGACCGATTTCAACCAAACTTGGCACAATTATTTTACGCAATGGGAGAACCAACATAGGACAGGTGTTTTTTCGATACGATCCTCTGGGGGGTCCTTTGCGGTCTTAAAAAACTATTCGATCTGGTTACTATGGCAACCCAATAGAATAGATTCTGTTCTAAATATATTATCGCATTAAATTGAAGACCAAGCGAACGAAGTTGTGGGCAACAGCTATTTATTTTTAAGAAGCCTACTTTAATTAAACTTTATTAATTAAACTAACATTTTCATTACGTACAACGTGAAACTCCGTAGCGAAGCACGGGTATTCTGCTAGTCATGTATAAGAGAAAATATATCGTGCGTGGCAGGCAAGCATATCTCAGTTATGTACTATTTACGTTTCCATTTTATTATTATCACTACCGCAATAAAAAGGCAGGGAAGACACACACACACACAATTCGCGTTATTTCTGGCCTCATTCACGTTTATTTTCTTACATTTGCACGGTTTTTAAATAGAAAGTGCCGAACCCATACCAACATAACGCATGCAAGCCGAAAAAGTGTCCAGCGTGGATAGCGATTTGCTTCCTGTGGATCGCTGGGCAGTGTAACTGCACATGTTTACAGAAGAACGATTCATAGACAGACTTTTCGTCTTTAGGGAATGAACCCTCTGCAAGATGCTGAGGGTCCATGAGTGACTTCGGAGCGCTCCTTCTTTTCCTTTTTGTTGCCGATATTTGGCCATAGTCCAATGTTTTCTACAAAACCAGACGTTTCGGCAATGCCATCGACTTCCATCATCAGTGAAAATCGAGTGCGATAACGTGAGGTGGTATACGTTGTAGCGTGACAGATGTATGCATAATATTGAATGGCAATTGATCATTAGAATAATGAAGTTATAATATTTAAATTTGGAAGAAAGCACTAAGTTGAATATAAAAAGATTAATTCATAGCAACTGTGGAAAGAAATCATTATTATAAAGAAAATACAAGTTAAAATAAAAGGAGTTACTAGTGATGAGTCATCCAAAACCAGTCTCATAACCAAAGGTTTTCAAGGTATAACCCAGGAAGGTAAAATAGTAAATAACAAAGCAGTACACAATATGACCAAACCCACAACGAGGGAGAATAAATAGAATAGAAACCCTAAAATAAGCCAAGATCAACCAATACAGGTTGTGTATTTCTGAATTAAAGAAGAAGATGGAGAAGATCCCAAGAAACCTGATGGTATCAAGAAGAAGATGGAGAAGATACCAGGCCCAGAAGGCAGGAGAAAAGAAGACTGAAGAAAGAAGAAGAGGGCAGCATCCTGAAGAAGATGTCATGCTCTTATAAAAGACACCCAAATCCCTATATCCCCAAAATAAATATCTAAAAATAAAAGTATAACGAAATAAAAACCACATGTATACAAATTTAAGAGAGAGGAGTGTATAAAGTAAAAGTTTCCTGTGAACTAAGATGAAACAATAATATAGTACCCATGGAACAAATCTCCATTGAAAAAACGCTAACCAATTTATTATGTTAATAAGACTATACGACCATTTAGCATTAACATAATATATAAGTGCAAAGTGAACCAGTGATAGTTTTGGGTATTATAAAAAATGAACCTTGTGTTTCATTCTTGGCAATCACAAACATTGGATGCAATGAAATATGCATTTTTCAATGACTTAAAATGTGTGCTGTGACAATATGTTATTCATAAGACATGAATCTGTTTAAAATAACATTTTGTTTTACATGAAAAAAGGAAAACAGAGTTCATAATACCTTTTGAACAATTAATACTATTTATTTGTTAATGACAGGGTACAATTCCCCAAAGACAATGTAAAAGACAGTATAAAAACTGTAGAATCCTACTTATAATAATGTTTAGAAATAAGAATATAAATATAAGGTTTTTATGTATATAGTATAAGAATGTTTAAAAATGTTTTAGATATAAGGACATTTGTTTGGGTCTGTAACAACTAACATCAGAACTATAAAAATAGTTACCACTTGTAAATAATAGAGGGTAATTAAGATGTTAGTTAGTAAAAAACCTTTTTCGTAAACCATGTTTCCATGTTGGACATGGGGATTTTGTTGCAAAATGTCTGACTTGAAGACAACCATTTATTTAAAAAAAATATTCTTTATTTGTTTTAACTATTATTTGTATTGTAACCAATACTAATTGTTATTGTGTAATTTGAAAACATGTTTAATTTATAATACTATTTGTAAAAGTCAGAGAGGGTATCACACATCATATATTGTTTGTAAATTATTTTGTAAGAAAAATTGTTAAAAAATCATAGGCCAAAAGAATGGAAACCAAACTTCATCAAAACAGAGAAATTGCTCAATTAAATGCAAATAAACAAAAGGGGTTTAGACAAAATAAACTTGAGATCATGCCATATAATTGCACATACCATTTAGAGAGATTTTAATAAATTATATTCAGAATTATGAATAAAAATGAAAATGACTAAACTCAGAAATTTAGACATGGGAGTCATATATTTCAGAATAATGTTTCAGAATACAACTAATTCAATTAATTACCAGAAAATAAGGGAATAGGAACCTTTTAATACAATATAGGATTATTAATATTAAATATAACTGATAAAATGGCTGAATTTATATAATGACAGGAAGTAAATTTTAATGTTTTGACCTTTCAGAGTATACCTAACTGAAAGTGAAATTACTATTTTTTGGACAGAAAACACTATAAAATGGCATTATTTAATCTGAAAATAACCAGAATGAACTGAAAGATTAATTTAAATCAAATCTAGTGAATAAAATTGACAAATAACCAAAGTATAGGCATTCATATAGTGAAAATGTAAAAGTGCATACAGGATGTGAAAAATATTTGAACAATGTTAAGGATAATATTATATGGGCTAAGAGTTTAATTGAAACTGAAGGAAACAGTTAGTTAATTATTGGTAGTTGAACGGTTAACATGACATACCTTTGATAACGTGAATAACCTAACCTATAATCGTCATACAAAGCGAGTGTATAGTGAGTTATTGTGAAATCGCGAGTGACTTGTAAAATACTTCTGAAACTATCATATTATAACAGAAACGATCAAGTAACACTCCATAACACAGAACAATATAAATCTACTCCGAAAAACACCATAAAACACTAGAAAACTGTATAATACATTAAACCAAATTAGTGACGGAATCGGAGAAAGTGTTTGAACTAATAATTATACAGATACACTAAATACAACCCAGAATCACTACACCAGTCACTACACAACATATAACAAGAGATTTGCGGACACGAGAACAGAAATATTGCGTCAAAATACATTATTTGGAACGCAGCAGGGACGAGTCACATTTTGATCAACTTGACGGCGGCCATTTGCTTTGACAAACCCAGTGCCTCTTCTTGGTTCATCACAGCTGTTTGGTGAAAACAATTATTATATTTACAATTTATTATTCAATGTCTGTGTTTATTAATAACTATTAATTTGATTGTAACGTTATACTTTTTAAATATAAGCCCGATTTCTCTGACTTTGGTAATAACTGGCTGTTTAAAGAACCCTATATAATTTTTATAACATATACTTGTAACTTTTTTCGATATCCTGAGAATCGATACTAATCGATAAGAGTCAATATTGCTGTTACTTAATAAAACATTAATACTTTTCAATACTTAATAGTTCTTTATTTCTTCAATAATACTAATTACCAATAATATAATTCTAATTGATAATCTACAAGGACTTTACCACCCGTAAGTGAAGATAACCTAAAAAAATAGAAAGGTAAACAAATATCGATTGGTTTACAGACAGTCTTATGAGTGGTGATAGATTATTTAAATTATACTAAAACTTTAATAAAAATTTTCAGAAGAGCATTACACTGTTTAAAACTTCACAGCCCTATATTAATTAATTGATCCTAATTAATTAATTAATAAAATTAAAATTTTTTTTTTATTATTTTTTTTATAAACATAATTTTTTTTTTAATTTTCTTCAAAACAATAATTTTTGTTTTGAAACTTTCGGTGAAGCTGAGCATATCTATTTCTTCATCAACTTTACGCTACTCGACCGGTCTTGCTACCATTGGGACTCGACCAGCTGGGAAACTTAAGGAAGTGTTTCAGGCCAGTAAGACGTCGAGAGCCACACCAATTAAACACCTTACAACTTACAGATTCACACATCAATCCTATTTATTTTATTACAAATTGGCGCACAACTTTAGGGGCTTTAATTAGCGATTGGAAGGCCAATACATTCTGCCCAATCACTAGTTGGAGCTAGGCAACAGCTAAAAAGTCAGAGAAAGATAATAACAAGGGAATAATGACAAACAAAAATGGCAGATCCTACACAAGAAGAGTGGGACCAGATAACAGAAATGCTCCTGCATTTTAAAGAAGGAATAATAAAGAAAACGAATGAGTGCTTCGAATCGATGATGAATAAAATGGAATCCACAAGTAAGGAATTGAAAGAAGAATTAGGTAAGAAACTGGATGATTGGGGTGAAGAAATAAGAGAGGACATATTGAAAAGAGAAGAGTTAAGAAAGGAGAAGACCGAAGAAATAAAATATGATAGCAAACCAGAACCAGAAGAAGTACCAAATGATAAAACGCAGGAACTAGTAATGGTAGTACCTGGAATTAAAACTAGTGGAAATAAGGAAAATATTAAGCAAAGGAAAAGGAGAATGTATCCAAGAAACTTGGTAAAAACGAAGGAAGAGTTGGAGATGATGAAACATGGGTTAATTGATGGCAATAATATCCCAATTACCTATGACAAAGACATCATGAATTCTATGAATTATAGAAGGAGAATCGAAGTAATTTCAGAGATAATTTACCACAAGACAGTAGTGTACCAATGGGAAAGGACCGGAGGTAAACAGAATACGACATGTGGACAAGATCAATATCAGCGCAGAACTGGACAGTGGATTTCAGAAAGATGGAAATGTGATATCGTACCAGGCTGTAATGACGGCACAGGTGAATCACCAGAATGTATTCCATTAGCGTGCCATCTAGGACAGTTCCAGGGTACGGTTAGACTAAAATATATTCCTTCAGAGTGGATATGTGATGGTAAACCAGCTTATGGTGTTTCAGATAAACAAATAATAAGTGATAACCCAGATGAAGATCCTCACATATATTTGTCAGGTAACACAAAACATGGACCAGAGAAGTATTGGTGTATACAAAATGATGATAGAGGGAACCAGCCCAGTAATTACGACGGCCCTAACAACCCGCCGCATAATAACCAATTTATCGGTAATTTTAACGGCGTTAGGGATAACAACCCCTATCCATACAATAGAAACAATTTATACCAACATAATAATGTCCCATACAGTCAGAGAAATCCATATCCCAACAATAATGATGACAGACCTTACCAACCTAACCGAAATTACTATCAGGATAAATTTAGTAATAAAAATAATAACAGTAATAATAACCGAGTGTCGCGCCCTAGGGTAAATTTTATAAGAGCAACTGAGATGATGGACCCTGGTTGACACAAATACCACACGACATCAAGAAAAGGGATGGATCATGATAACCGACTACGGCGAAAAACAATGTTGAAGGAGACGAAATAAATATCATTGAAAGGAAATGATACGAAGAATAAACATAGAAACAAAACTGGGTTTTGTGAGTGAAGACAATGTAAGAAAATGAACATGACCAATAAAAATATGAGCAATGCAGTGACATAAAGAAAATCGTCCATCTTCCTGGGTATATAAAAGAAAAGAAAATTTATAAGAAAAGAAAAAGTGGAGATCAACTTATTAAAGTATAAATAATATGGGCCAGTGTAGAGTACAATATAACCCCATATGTTGTGGTAAATGATAAGCATAACAATACATATGAGTTGAAGGAAATCGTTTCAGGAAAAATCAAAGGAGTGTACAATCAAGCTTCTATGAAGAAATATTATGAAGAATGAGTTGTGAGTTTCAGAATTTTTATTATAAAAATTTTAAAATAATGTAAGTACATCTTACAACCTAATATTTTGAAAAGAACATTCTGGAGAATTATAAAAAGAAGGAATTTAGAATTTTTAATTTTAGAAATTCAAAAATAATGTAAGTACATCTTACAACCTAATATTTTGAGAAGAACATTTTGGAGAATTATAAGAAGAAGGAATTTAGAATTTTTATTTTAAAAATTCAGAAATAATGTAAGTACATCTTACAACCTAATATTTTGAGAAGAACATTTTGGAGAATTAGAAGAAGAAGAATTTTTTCAATTTAATATTTTAAAAAATCCGAAAATAATGTAAGTACATCTTACAACCTAATATTTTGAGAAGAACATTTTGGAGAATTATAAGAAGAAGGATTTTTTAATTTAATTTTAAAAAAATCCTAAAATAATGTAAGTACATCTTACTACAACCTAATAATTTTGGAACAAACTTTATGGAAGAAAGAAAAAGAAAGAATTTTGAATATAACTTATTCTAAAATATGTAAGTACTTCTTACTACAACCTGATAATTTAGAACAAAACTTTATGGAAGAAAGAGAAGGAGAGAGAATTTTGAACTTAATTATACAAAAAATTTAAAAATAAAGTAAGACCAACTTACTATAACTAAGTTTATGAGAAAAACTTTATGGTAAATAATTAAGAAGAATTTGAATTTGGAGAAATACCAAAACTTTCAGAAATAATAGTAAAATCACACTACTATAAACAATTCTGAATGAAACAATTCTGGGAATAAATGAATTAAACAGAATTTGAATGTTGATAGAACGTCAGTACTTTGAAACAAGATAAGATCAACATATTACAAGGATTTATGAGAAATATTTTTCAATTAAATAAAAAGAATAGTTTGAATTTTACATTAAAACTAACCAAGTTCCAAAAAATAATTATGTGTCAATTATGATGGAATTGAGAAGAAAATAAAGTGGTTAATTCAGAAAAGAGAATTAACGTTAATCCAGAATAAATGCTAGACATTCACAATAGCATTTGAAGGAGTAGAGAAGAATAACAAAAAAGAGTGTAATATGCCAGAGAAGAAAAAAAAATTTGGAAGCAAAGAGACTAATTACCTATGAAACGATAATGAAAACAGTTAATTAAGAGCGAAGAAGAACAACTCATACCAAACAGATGGAGAAGATGATTTTGAACAAATGATAATAATAAGACCTATATGAAATGCAAAGAGAAGAAATACCACATGAAATATAATATAAATGAATTAATGCTAATGAATGCGAAGGCGGATTAATAACTTTCTAAGAGAAAGGAAAGAACCAAAATGTTTAAATAAAATGATCAATAACAACCTGTATATCTAATGTAAAGATACAATGTAAAAAAAAAAAAAAAAAAAAATTAAATATAATATATTAAGACCATTCAAATAATGAATACGAAAGACTATTTATAAAGACCATGCTAATACTATGAATAACCAGAAGAAAGTATAAAGAGAATTCAGATGGAGAAGAAAGAGAGTTACACTGTAAACAGTAACCAAAATTATTAAAAGAAAGATTTTCAACCATAATTAAATTAAATATATCAGACAAGTTAAGAGTTTTGAAAAAATATATATGTAATGAGTATAATAATGATTATGAAGATTTATTAAGATAGAAAATGTGAGATAATCTGAGAGACTACGAAGTGGAGAATCCAAAGATATTTTTATTAGTCGAAAATGAGACTACTTTTTATTTATTTATTCGATGACTGACTGAAGATAATTCCAGCAGCATTATGTTTTTTGAGCAGGGATGGATATGCCCCTGTACTCAATTTATAGAAGTGGTGTATGGCCAGCAGAGAAGTAGCGTACAGTGCCCCTCTGATCTGCCCCAGCCCACGTGATAGGGAATGTTAGGGAATTAATATCCCAAGGATACAACACGAAGTTGATATAGAAAGAAAATGTATTACAATTATAATATATCTCAGAAGACACTAACTATCCAAAAAGGATCAGTAGTAAGACAAGTAACCATATATATAAAATTAATAAAACTCTAATATAAAAAAGTCGATATAAAAATGGAGAAGAAAATGAATTATAAGAAATGATGGAATTATAATAAGAAATTATTTCATCCATAAACATGTCTGAAATAATTACTTCTGGAGGAGAGCAATCTGTAGCGTGACAGATGTATGCATAATATTGAATGGCAATTGATCATTAGAATAATGAAGTTATAATATTTAAATTTGGAAGAAAGCACTAAGTTGAATATAAAAAGATTAATTCATAGCAACTGTGGAAAGAAATCATTATTATAAAGAAAATACAAGTTAAAATAAAAGGAGTTACTAGTGATGAGTCATCCAAAACCAGTCTCATAACCAAAGGTTTTCAAGGTATAACCCAGGAAGGTAAAATAGTAAATAACAAAGCAGTACACAATATGACCAAACCCACAACGAGGGAGAATAAATAGAATAGAAACCCTAAAATAAGCCAAGATCAACCAATACAGGTTGTGTATTTCTGAATTAAAGAAGAAGATGGAGAAGATCCCAAGAAACCTGATGGTATCAAGAAGAAGATGGAGAAGATACCAGGCCCAGAAGGCAGGAGAAAAGAAGACTGAAGAAAGAAGAAGAGGGCAGCATCCTGAAGAAGATGTCATGCTCTTATAAAAGACACCCAAATCCCTATATCCCCAAAATAAATATCTAAAAATAAAAGTATAACGAAATAAAAACCACATGTATACAAATTTAAGAGAGAGGAGTGTATAAAGTAAAAGTTTCCTGTGAACTAAGATGAAACAATAATATAGTACCCATGGAACAAATCTCCATTGAAAAAACGCTAACCAATTTATTATGTTAATAAGACTATACGACCATTTAGCATTAACATAATATATAAGTGCAAAGTGAACCAGTGATAGTTTTGGGTATTATAAAAAATGAACCTTGTGTTTCATTCTTGGCAATCACAAACATTGGATGCAATGAAATATGCATTTTTCAATGACTTAAAATGTGTGCTGTGACAATATGTTATTCATAAGACATGAATCTGTTTAAAATAACATTTTGTTTTACATGAAAAAGGAAAACAGAGTTCATAATACCTTTTGAACAATTAATACTATTTATTTGTTAATGACAGGGTACAATTCCCCAAAGACAATGTAAAAGACAGTATAAAAACTGTAGAATCCTACTTATAATAATGTTTAGAAATAAGAATATAAATATAAGGTTTTTATGTATATAGTATAAGAATGTTTAAAAATGTTTTAGATATAAGGACATTTGTTTGGGTCTGTAACAACTAACATCAGAACTATAAAAATAGTTACCACTTGTAAATAATAGAGGGTAATTAAGATGTTAGTTAGTAAAAAACCTTTTTCGTAAACCATGTTTCCATGTTGGACATGGGGATTTTGTTGCAAAATGTCTGACTTGAAGACAACCATTTATTTAAAAAAAATATTCTTTATTTGTTTTAACTATTATTTGTATTGTAACCAATACTAATTGTTATTGTGTAATTTGAAAACATGTTTAATTTATAATACTATTTGTAAAAGTCAGAGAGGGTATCACACATCATATATTGTTTGTAAATTATTTTGTAAGAAAAATTGTTAAAAAATCATAGGCCAAAAGAATGGAAACCAAACTTCATCAAAACAGAGAAATTGCTCAATTAAATGCAAATAAACAAAAGGGGTTTAGACAAAATAAACTTGAGATCATGCCATATAATTGCACATACCATTTAGAGAGATTTTAATAAATTATATTCAGAATTATGAATAAAAATGAAAATGACTAAACTCAGAAATTTAGACATGGGAGTCATATATTTCAGAATAATGTTTCAGAATACAACTAATTCAATTAATTACCAGAAAATAAGGGAATAGGAACCTTTTAATACAATATAGGATTATTAATATTAAATATAACTGATAAAATGGCTGAATTTATATAATGACAGGAAGTAAATTTTAATGTTTTGACCTTTCAGAGTATACCTAACTGAAAGTGAAATTACTATTTTTTGGACAGAAAACACTATAAAATAGCATTATTTAATCTGAAAATAACCAGAATGAACTGAAAGATTAATTTAAATCAAATCTAGTGAATAAAATTGACAAATAACCAAAGTATAGGCATTCATATAGTGAAAATGTAAAAGTGCATACAGGATGTGAAAAATATTTGAACAATGTTAAGGATAATATTATATGGGCTAAGAGTTTAATTGAAACTGAAGGAAACAGTTAGTTAATTATTGGTAGTTGAACGGTTAACATGACATACCTTTGATAACGTGAATAACCTAACCTATAATCGTCATACAAAGCGAGTGTATAGTGAGTTATTGTGAAATCGCGAGTGACTTGTAAAATACTTCTGAAACTATCATATTATAACAGAAACGATCAAGTAACACTCCATAACACAGAACAATATAAATCTACTCCGAAAAACACCATAAAACACTAGAAAACTGTATAATACATTAAACCAAATTAGTGACGGAATCGGAGAAAGTGTTTGAACTAATAATTATACAGATACACTAAATACAACCCAGAATCACTACACCAGTCACTACACAACATATAACAAGAGATTTGCGGACACGAGAACAGAAATATTGCGTCAAAATACATTATTTGGAACGCAGCAGGGACGAGTCACATTTTGATCAACTTGACGGCGGCCATTTGCTTTGACAAACCCAGTGCCTCTTCTTGGTTCATCACAGCTGTTTGGTGAAAACAATTATTATATTTACAATTTATTATTCAATGTCTGTGTTTATTAATAACTATTAATTTGATTGTAACGTTATACTTTTTAAATATAAGCCCGATTTCTCTGACTTTGGTAATAACTGGCTGTTTAAAGAACCCTATATAATTTTTATAACATATACTTGTAACTTTTTTCGATATCCTGAGAATCGATACTAATCGATAAGAGTCAATATTGCTGTTACTTAATAAAACATTAATACTTTTCAATACTTAATAGTTCTTTATTTCTTCAATAATACTAATTACCAATAATATAATTCTAATTGATAATCTACAAGGACTTTACCACCCGTAAGTGAAGATAACCTAAAAAAATAGAAAGGTAAACAAATATCGATTGGTTTACAGACAGTCTTATGAGTGGTGATAGATTATTTAAATTATACTAAAACTTTAATACAATTTTTCAGAAGAGCATTACACTGTTTAAAACTTCACAGCCCTATATTAATTAATTGATCCTAATTAATTAATTAATAAAATTAAAATTTTTTTTTATTATTTTTTTTTTATAAACATAATTTTTTTTTTAATTTTCTTCAAAACAATAATTTTTGTTTTGAAACTTTCGGTGAAGCTGAGCATATCTATTTCTTCATCAACTTTACGCTACTCGACCGGTCTTGCTACCATTGGGACTCGACCAGCTGGGAAACTTAAGGAAGTGTTTCAGGCCAGTAAGACGTCGAGAGCCACACCAATTAAACACCTTACAACTTACAGATTCACACATCAATCCTATTTATTTTATTACAACGTTAGTGACCACAGTACTGTGGTTAAGGCTGAAGCAGTAAGTAGAAAGAAGTAGTTTCTATGGTAATATTTCATTTCGAAAATGATTTTAAATATAAATCTTAGAATATGGAAGTCATGTATGGTTCTCCATACCGATATTACTTCCATGTTCCTTAAGGAAATGGAAGTATGGTGATGGCAAAAAAAATCGAGATTATTGGAGATTCTGATTGTACTACACTCAAAACATGAAAAAAGTCATTTTTATTCGAAAAGTGTCCGTGTGTGTGTCTGTAGATTTTTTTCTATGGCAAACGATAACAGCCGCAAATTCAAACAGAATCAAATAATTTTTTGCATACAGCCCTGATTTGTAGAGTACTCGCGACCTATTGTTTTTGGTGAAGATCGGTTAAGGGAAAGGGGTAGTTTACCGGCAACGGTTTTTTTTTATCAAGGGTAACTTTGTTTGTTTGGCAAACGATAACAGCCGCAAATTCAAACAGAATCAAATAATGTTTCGCATACAGCCCTAAATTGTAGAGTTCTCAAGATCTGTTGATTTTGGTAAGGATCGGTTAAGGGAAAGGGGTAGTTTACCAGCAACGTTTTATGTTTTAACAACGTCATATGCAAATTCAAACATAATCAAATAATGTTTTGCATACTGCCCTGAATTGTAGAGTTCCCAAGACCTTTTGGTTTTGGTGAAGATCGGTTAAGGAAAAGGGGTAGTTTACCAGTAACGTTTTATGTTTTAAAAGGGTATTTTCTATGGCAAACGCTAAGAGCCGCCAATTCAAACAGAATCAAATACCTGCAACGGTTTTTTATCAGGGGTAATTTTTTACTTCCATATTCCTTAAGGAATGGAAGTATGGTGATGGCAAAAAAAATCGTGTTCGAGATTATTGCAGATTCTGATTCTACAACACTCAAAACATGAAAAAAAGTCGTTTTCCGAAAAGTGTCTGTGTGTCTGTCTGTGTGTCTGTGTGTCTGTGTGTCTGTCTGTCTGTCTGTAGATTTTTTTTCTATGGCAAACGATAACTGCCGCAAATTCAAACAGAATCAAATAATTTTTTGCATACAGCCCGGTTTTGCAGAGTTCTCGCGACCTATTGTTTTTGGTGAAGATCGGTTGAGGGAAAGGGGTAGTTTACCTGCAACGGTTTTTTTTTAGCAAGGGAAATTTTGTTTGTTTGGCAAACGATAACAGCCGCAAATTCAAACAGAATCAAATAATGTTTCGCATACAGCCCTGAATTGTAGAGTTCTCAAGACCTATTGTTTTTGGTGAAGATCGGTTAAGGGAAAGGGGTAGTTTACCTGTAACGTTTTATGTTTTAACAAGGGTATTTCCTATGGCACACGATAACAGCCGCAAATTCAAACAGAATGAAAAGATTATTTGCATACAGCCCTAAATTGTAGAGTTCTCAATACCTTTTGTTTTTGGTGAAGATCGGTTAAGGGAAAGGGGTAGTTTACCTACAACGTTTTTTTAACAAGGGTATTTTCTATGGCAAACGATAACAGCCGCAAATTCAAACAGAATCAAATAATTTTTTGCATACAGCCCTGATTTGTAGAGTAATCGCGACCTATTGTTTTTGGTGAAGATCGGTTGAGGGGAAGGGGTAGTTTACCTGCAACGGTTTTTTTTATCAAGGGAAATTTTTTTTTTTTTGGCAAACGATAACAGCCGCAAATTCAAACAGAATCAAATAATGTTTCGCATACAGCCCTGAATTGTAGATTTCTCAAGACCTATTGTTTTTGGTGAAGATCGGTTGAGGGAAAGGGGTAGTTTACCTGCAACGTTTTTTTAACAAGGGTATTTCCTATGGCAAACGATAACAGCCGCAAATTCAAACAGAATCAAATAATGTTTTGCATACAGTCCTGATTTGTAGAGTACTCAAGACCTATTGTTTTTGGTGAAGATCGGTTAAGGGGAAGGGGTAGTTTACCTGCAACCTTTTATTTTATATGACGAACCATAACTGCCGTAAATTCAAACAGAATCAAATAATTTTTTACATATGTGCCTGAGCTATAGAGAACTCAATGTCTGTTGATTTTGGTGAAGATCGGTTACGGGGAAAGGGCAGTTTACCTGAAACATTTTTTGTTGTAACATGAGTAAAGTACTTAATTTTGATAAAATATCCTGATAAGATCTTAATAATCCACTGTAGAAACGTAGATGAAATATCTATAAATGAAGAGGCTAGTTGAACTGGCTGGGGGTAATTTTCTATAAATCAAAATTATAGTTGAAGGGGGAGGGGATAATTTTTTTTTATATGTGTACTACGTTATTGGCAACAAAGAAGTATTTTTTTGTTAAAATTCCTTCCCTGGCTGTTTGGCTGAAAATGATTTTAAATATAAATCTTAGAATATGGAAGTCATGTATGGTTCTCCATACCGATATTACTTCCATATTCCTTAAGGAATGGAAGTATGGTGACGGCAAAAAAAATCGTGTTCGAGATTATTGCAGATTCTGATTCTACTACACTCAAAACATGAAAAAAAGTCGTTTTCCGAAAAGTGTCTGTGTGTCTGTGTGTCTAGCTGTGTGTCTGTCTGTCTCTGGATTTTTTTTCTATGGCAAACGATAACTGCCGCAAATTCAAACAGAATCAAATAATTTTTTGCATACAGCCCTGATTTGTAGAGTACTCGCGATCTATTGTTTTTGGTGAAGATCGGTTGAGGGAAAGGGGTAGTTTACCGGCAACGGTTTTTTTTTATCAAGGGTAATTTTTTTTTGGCAAACGATAACAGCCGCAAATTCAAACAGAATCAAATAATTTTTTGCATACAGCCCTGAATTGTAGAGTTCTCAAGACCTATTGTTTTTGGTGAAGATCGGTTAAGGAAAAGGGGTAGTTTACCTGTAACGTTTTATGTTTTAACAAGGGTATTTCCTATGGCAAACGATAACAGCCGGAAATTCAAACAGAATCAAAAGATTATTTGCATACAGCCCTAAATTGTAGAGTTCTCAAGACCTATTGTTTTTGGTGAAGATCGGTTAAGGGAAAGGGGTAGTTTACCTGCAACGTTTTTTTAACAAGAGTATTTTCTATGGCAAACGATAACAGCCGCAAGTTCTAACAGAATCAAATAATTTTTTGCATACAGCCCTGATTTGTAGAGTACTCAAGACCTATTGTTTTTGGTGAAGATCGGTTAAGGGGAAGGGGTAGTTTACCTGCAACGTTTTTTTATCAAGCGTATTTTCTATGGCAAACGATAACAGCCGCAAATTCAAACAGAATCAAATAATTTTTTGCATACGTCCCTGAATTGTAGTGGTCTCAGTGACTTTCGATTTTGGTGAAGATCGGTTAAGGAGAAGGGGTAGTTTACCTGCAACCTTTTACGTTTTAACAAGAGTAAAGTACTTGAAAATTTATTTAAACTTTTTGAAACAATGCTAATTGTTAAAAATAAAATAATTTTGTTGCCAGGCAATAAAATTATAATTTTTTCATTTTAATGTAATATAATAATTTTCATTTAATACAGCAATAAAAAGGCAGGTAAGACACAGCCTGGCTGTTTGGCTGAAAATGATTTTAAATATAAATCTTAGAATATGGAAGTCATGTATGGTTCTCCATACCGATTTTTTCTATGGTAAACGGGCAAACGATAACAGCCGCAAATTCAAACAGAATCAAATACGTTTTTGCATACAGCCCTGTTTTGTTGAGTACTAAAGACCTATTGTTTTTGGTGAAGATCGGTTAAGGGAAAGGGGTAGTTTACCAGACACGTTTTTTGTTTTATCAAGGGTATTTTATATGGCAAACGATAACAGCCGCAAATTCAAACAGAATCATATAATATTTTGCATACAGCCCTGAAATGTAGATTTCTCAAGACCTGTTGGTTTTGGTGAAGATCGGTTAAGGGAATAGGGTTGTTTACCAGCAACATTTTATGTTTTATCAAGGGTAATTTTTTTTTTTTTGACGAACGATAACTGCCGTACATTAAAACAGAATCAACTACTCTTCTGCATACCTTTTTGAATTATACAGAACTCAAGGTCTGTTGATTTTGTTGAAGATCGGTTAACGGAAAGGGGTAGTTTACCGGCAACGTTTTATGTTTTAACAAGGGTATTTTTTCTATGACGAACGATAACTGCCGTAAATTCAAAGAGAATCAAATAATTGTTTGCATACAGGCCTGAATTGTAGAGTACCTAAGACCTGTCGTTTTTGGTGAAGATCGGTTAAGGGAAAGGGGTAGTTTACCAGCAACGGTTTTTTATCAAGGGTAATTTTTTCTATAGTAAACGATAACAGCCGCAAATTCAAACAGAATCAAATGATGTTTTGCATACAGCCCTGTATTGTAGAGTTCTGAATACGTATTTGTGTCGGTGAAGATCGGTTAAGGGAAAGGGGTAGTTTACCAGCAACATTTTATGTTTTAACAAGGGTAATTTTTTATATGACGAACGGTAACTGCCGTAAATTCAAACAGAATCAACTAGGTATTTGCATACCTTTTTGAACTAAAGAGAACTCAAGGTCTGTTGATTTTGTTGAAGATTGGTTAAGGGAAGGGGTAGTTTATCAGCAACGTTTTATGTTTTAAAAAGGGTAATTTTTATGACGAACGATAACTGCCGAAAATTCAATGAGAATCAAATAATTTTTTGCACCCCCTGAGTTGCAGAGAGCTCAAGGTCTATTGATTTTGGTGAAGATCGGTTAAGGGAAAGGGGTAGTTTACCTGCAACATTTTATGTTGTAACAAGAGAAATGTTTCAATGTCGAACGATAACTGCCGCACATTCAAACAGAATCAAATATTTTTTTGCATGCTTCGCTGAATTGTAGAGGACGGAAGGTCTGTTGATTTTGGAGAAGATCGGTTAAGAGAAAGGGGTAGTTTACCTGAAACATTTTATGATTTAACAAGAGTAAAGTACTTAATTTTTATAAATAAAGTATCCTGAAAAGAAGCTCATAGTAATCCACTGTAGAAACGTAGATGAAATATCTATAAATGAAGAGGTTAGGTGAACGGGTGGGGGTAATTTTCTATTATTAAAAATTATAGTTGAAGGTGGAGGCGAGAATTTTTTATATGTGTACTACGTTATCGGCAACAAAGAAGTAGTTTTTTGTTAAAATTGCTTCCCGGGCTCTTTAGCCGTAGTCCAATGTTTTCTGCAAAACCAGACTTTTCGGCAGTGCCATCGACTGCCATCATCGGTGAAAATCGAGTGCGAAAACGTGAGGTGGTATACGTTAGTGACCACAGTACTGTGGTTAATGCTGAAGCAATAAGTAGAAAGACGTAGTTTCTATGGAAATATTTCATTTCGAATATGATTTTAAATATAAATCTTAGAACATGGAAGTCATGTATGGTTCTCCATACCGATATTACTTTTTCTATGGTAAACGATAACAGCCGCAAATTCAAACAGAATCAAATGATGTTTTGCATACAGCCCTGTATTGTAGAGTTCTCAATACCTATTGGTGTTGGTCAAGATCGGTTAAGGGAAAGGGGTAGTTTACCAGCAACGTTTTATGTTTTAAAAGGGTATTTTCTATGGCAAACGATAAGAGCCGCAAATTCAAACAAAATCAAATACGTTTTTGCATACAGCCCTGTTTTGTTGAGTGCTAAAGACCTATTGTTTTTGGTGAAGATCGGTTAAGGGAAAGGGGTAGTTTACCTGCAACGTTTTATGTTTTAACAAGAGTATTTTTTCTGTGACGAACGATAACTGCCGTAAATTCAAAGAGAATCAACTAATGTTTTGCATAGAGCCCTGAATTGTAGAGTTCTCAAGACCTATTGTTATTGGTGAAGATCGGTTAATGGAATAGGGTAGTTTACCAGCAACGTTTTATGTTTTATCAAGGGTATTTTCTATGGCAAACGATAACAGCCGCAAATTCAAACAGAATCAAATAATTGTTTGCATACAAGCCTGAATTGTAGAGTACCCAAGACCTGACGTTTTTGGTGAAGATCGGTTAAGGCAAAGGGGTAGTTTACCAGCAACGGTTTTTTTTTCAAGGGTAATTTTTTTCCATAGTAAACGATAACAGCCGCAAATTCAAACAGAATCAAATGATGTTTTGCATACAGCTTTGTATTGTAGAGTTCTCAATACCTATTGGTGTTGGTGAAGATCGGTTAAGGGAAAGGGGTAGTTTACCAGCAACATTTTATGTTTTAACAAGGATAATTTTTTATATGACGAACGATAACTGCCGTAAATTCAAACAGAATCAACTAGGTTTTGCATACCTTTTTGTACTAAAGAGAACTCAAGGTCGCTTGATTTTGTTGAAGATCGGTTAAGGGAAGGAGTAGTTTATCAGCAACGTTTTATGTTTTAAAAAGGGTAATTTTTTTTATGACGAACAATAACTGCCGAAAATTCAATGAGAATAAAATAATTTTTTGCACTCTTTCCTCAGTTGCAGAAAGCTCAAGGTCTGTTGATTTTGGTGAAGATCAGTTAAGGGAAAGGGGTAGTTTACCTGCAACATTTTATGTTGTAACAAGAGAAATGTTTCCATGACGAACGATAACTGCTGCATATTCAAACAGAATCAAATATTTTTTTGCATGCTTCCCTGAATTGTAGAGGACGGAAGGTCTGTTGATTTTGGAGAAGATCGGTTAAGAGAAAGAGGTAGTTTACCTGAAACATTTTATGATTTAACAAGAGTAAAGTACTTAATTTTTATAAATAAAGTATCCTGATAAGAAGCTCATAGTAATCCACTGTAGAAACGTGGATGAAATATCTATAAATGAAGAGGTTAGGTGAACGGGGTGGGGGTAATTTTCTATTATTAAAAATTATAGTTGAAGGTGGAGGCGAGAATTTGTTATATGTGTAGTACGTTATCGGCAACAAAGAAGTAGTTTTTTGTTAAAATTGCTTCCCGGGCTCTTTAGCCGTAGTTCAACGTTTTCTGCAAAACCAGACTTTTCGGCAGTGCCATCGACTGCCATCATCGGTGAAAATCGAGTGCAAAAACGTGAGGTGGTATACGTTAGTGACCACAGTACTGTGGTTAATGCTGAAGCAATAAGTAGAAAGACGTAGTTTCTATGGAAATATTTCATTTCGAATATGATTTTAAATATAAATCTTAGAACATGGAAGTCATGTATGGTTCTTCATACCGATATTTACTTCCATGTTCCTTAAGGAAATGGAAGTATGGTGATGGCAAAAAAAATCGTGTTCGAGATTATTGCAGAATATGATTGTACTACACTCAAAACATAAAAAAAGTCATTTTTCGAAAAGTGTCTGTGTGTGTCTGTAGATTTTTTTCTATTGCAAACGATAACAGCCGCAAATTCAAACAGAATCAAATAATTTTTTGCATGCAGCTCTGGTTTGCAGAGTACTCGCGACCAATTGTTTTTGGTGAAGATCGGTTGAGGGAAAGGGGTAGTTTACCTGCAACGGTTTTTTTTTATCAAGGGTAATTTTGTTTGTTGGCAAACGATAACAGCCGCAAATTCAAACAGAATCAAATAATGTTTCGCATATAGCCCTAAATTGTTGGGTTCTCAAGATCTTTTGATTTTGGTAAAGATCGGTTAAGGGAAAGGGGTAGTTTACCTGCAACGTTTTATGTTTTAACAAGGGTATTTTCTATGGCGAACGATAACAGCCGCACATTCAAACATAATCAAATACGTTTTTGCATACAGTCCTGACTTCTAGAGTACTAAAGACCTATTGTTTTTGGTGAAGATCGTTTAATTGAAAGGGGTAGTTTACCGGCCACGTTTTTTGTTTATCAAGGGTATTTTGTATGGCAAACGATAACAGCCGCAAATTCAAACGAAATCATATAATATTTTGCATACAGCCCTGAATTGCAGAGTTCTCAAGACCTTTCGTTTTTGGTGAAGATCGGTTAAGGGAAAGGGGTAGTTTACCTGCAACGGTTTTTTATCAAGGGTAATTTTTTACTTTTTCTTTGGTAAACGATAACAGCCGCAAATTAAAACAGAATCAAATGATGTTTTGCATACAGCCCTGTATTGTAGAGTTCTCAATACCTATTGGTGTTGGTGAAGATCGGTTAAGGGAAAGGGGTAGTTTACCGGCAACGTTTTATGTTTTAAAAGGGTATTTTCTATGGCAAACGATAAGAGCCGCAAATTCAAACAGAATCAAATACGTTTTTGCATACAGCCCTGTTTTGTTGAGTACTAAAGACCTATTGTTTTTGGTGAAGATCGGTTAAGGGAAAGGGTTAGTTTACCTGCAACGTTTTATGTTTTAACAAGGGTATTTTTTCTGTGACGAACGATAACTGCCGTAAATTCAAAGAGAATCAACTAATGTTTTGCATACAGCCCTGAATTGTAGAGTTCTCAAGACCTATTGTTATTGGTGAAGATCGGTTAATGGAATAGGGTAGTTTACCAGCAACGTTTTATGTTTTATCAAGGGTGTTTTCTATGGCAAACGATAATAGCCGCAAATTCAAACAGAATCAAATAATTGTTTGCATACAAGCCTGAATTGTAGAGTACCCAAGACCTGTCGTTTTTGGTGAAGATCGGTTAAGGCAAAGGGGTAGTTTACCAGCAACGGTTTTTTTTCAAGGGTAATTTTTACTTCCATATTCCTTAAGGCAGTGTTCCGCAACCTTTTTTTACTCACGACACACCCCAGACGGCCTAGACTCAACACGGCACACCAAAATGTCTGTCCCCTCAAAATCATATGAATCTTAATATAATTACGAAATATTACGTCGTTATGTAATCAATTATTATTATTATTATTATTATTATCACCATTATTGTTATTATTATTATTATTATTATAAAACAGGAATAGACTCATGCATTTATTAACAATTTATTAACTTTAATTCACTGTAGAAAATACGAATTTTAAAGTAAATAACTCTACTCATACCTTCAATGTGATACTTGAGCCTGCTTAGCTGCACACGGACGGCTGATTCGTGGCGGAATCGTTGACAAAGCAAGCCTCATTTCTTCATCGATGGATTTGAGTCTCTCTCTCTTTGATGTTTTAATTTCAGTCAACGTCGAGAAGCCCAGTTCACACAAATATGTAGTTGAAAATGGTAATAACACATTAACTGCCATCTCGGGGATAGCCGGGTATTCACTGCTTACTGACAACCAAAATGTTTCCAAAGGCACTTCGAAAAATTTTAATTTCAAGGTTCTGTCTGCTTTCAAATCTGCCAGTTCTCTTGTAAGCCTAAATTATTTGGAAGATGTTTCGAATCCATAATGAATGGATCACGAACCGAGTCAAAATCTTCAACACTCTCTCCAAAATATTTTTTGAAATTCTGCTGCAAGAGTACTAAATGTTCTTTAATTAAGTCCATCAACAATTTGTTATCGTCAGCAAGAGGCCATACAGTTGGGAACATCTCACACGATCCATTTTCTATTGTCTGTATCCACAAATTTAACTTATTAATAAATCCTTGAATCTTATCCATACTAGTCAGAATATTTTCGTTTCTACCTTGCATTTTTCTGTTTAGTTCATTCAAGTGTACGAAAATATCGGAAAGATATGCCAACTTAGATACCCATTCATCATCTGCAAATAAATCCGCATACTCATGCCCCTCAATAGTCAAAAATGCAAGTACCTCCTCTTTAAGTTCAAACATTCGCGTTAGCACTTTACCTCGAGATAACCATCGTACTTGGTGAATGTATGTAGCAGAAGTGTTGTGTGCTCTGATCCCATTTCTTGACACAAAACGTTAAAAAGCCGCATATTTAGGGGCCGCGATTTGATGAAGTTCACGACTTTTACTACTTCGTCCATCACAATTTTCAGAGGAGATGGCAAAGACTTAGTAACAATGGCTTCGCGGTGAATGAGACAATGGTCGGTCGTAAGTTAGGATTTACTTCGCGTACTTTACCCACGAATCCTTTCACTTGGCCTGTCATAGAAGCGGCTCCGTCTGTACAAACACTAACGCAATCCTCCCATGTTAATTCATTACGGACCACATATTCATTAGTCGTACGAAATATTTCTTCACCGGTTGCTCGCTCGGGTAGTTCTTTGCAAAAAAAGAAATTAGTTGCAATTACATCCCCATCAACATACCTTATGTAGGAAAGAAGATGTGCGTGACCGCCAATATCGGTGGACTCGTCGATCTGAAGTGAGAACTTTCGACTGCTCTTTATTTTCTCCTTCATAATGTCTTCATGTCACTGGACATGTCACTAACTCGGCGGCTGATTGTGTCAGCAGAGAGAGGAATTTTTGAAATTTCAGTACCAGCTTCTAAACCCAGGACTATTTTTACCATTTCTTTACACGCGGGCATTAACAACGTTTCTGCTATTGTGTGTGGTTTTTGGGCCTTTACGATAAGTTCGGCTACCTTATAGCTAGCTTCCTGTACTTTTTGCGAAACACGTACCGACGTAGTCATGAGCGTCACTTGTTTTTTATTTTGTTCCAACAACCGACGAAAATAATTCACATCTTTACTTAACAGAGAGGAATGTTTTGTTGACAAATGTCGTTTCAATTTACTGGGAACCATAGCAGCATTACTGAGTTTTTCACCACACACAACACACTCGGGGATTGGGCATGTTTTGTCACCACACCAAAAAAACCCGTAAGATAAATAATTATCACTATATTGCCGGTGAACTACTTTCTGTTTCTTTTTTTCGGGCTCGATGGTTTCACTACTTGCACTCGAGGACGGACCACTCCGTACAAGGAACTTATCCATATCGAAACAAAAAGTTTAATAACACTGTAATAGAAAATAGTAAGACTGGTGTAGCAATCACAATAATCGCACTAATGCAGAGCACAGCTGTGATAGAACTGAACTGAAATACTGTAATTGTTGTTTGACAATGTGTGGGTCCTTCGGCGAAGGAAAAGAGCAATAAAGTTTAAGAAGCGCCGAAAAACAGGCACAAATATCAAAACAATACAATAAAATAATAAAAAAGAGGGAAATTTTTGCTAATCCCCGCAATTTTATTTAAAAGCACTTACAGCCAGCCGTACACAAAAGATGCGGTGTTACAAAGAAGTCTCTTGAATAGAGTTTAGAACGTTTAGAGTTTTGAACGTAAACTCTATTGTATGATTGGTGCGGCCCCTAAAAGGTTTGCTAAAAGTCTTACGCGGCTTTCTTTGCGGTGAACACAAAGCTTTCCGCCTGTAACCAATCAAATCGGCCCAATATTTCAGGCGAGAATACAAATAACTTAAGATAAGCAAACTATAACAACAATATTGAGTAAATAAATTACATTTAATTTCTATGAAAATATAACAGTTATCAGCATGTATTAAAGAATAAACAAGCACATTCTTACTTAAAATCGACAATTAACTTATTACAATAATAGGTAAAAGTTCGCGTCACACCTTTCACCTTGTGACGGCACACTATTGTGCCGCGGCACACCGGTTGCGGAACACTGCCTTAAGGAATGGAAGTATGGTGATGGCAAAAATATCGTGTTCGAGATTATTGCAGATTCTGATTCTACTACACTCAAAACATGAAAAAAATCGTTTTCCGAAAAGTGTGTGTGTGTGTGTCTGTCTGTGTGTGTGTGTGTGTGTGTGTGTGTCTGTGTCTGTAGATTTTTTTTCTATGGCAAACGATAACTGCCGCAAATTCAAACAGAATCAAATAATTTTTTGCACACAGCCCTGATTTGTAGAGTACTCACTACCTATTGTTTTTGGTGAAGATCGGTTGAGGGAAAGGGGTAGTTTACCTGCAACGGTTTTTTTTTATCAAGGGAAATTTTGTTCTTTTGGCAAACGATAACAGCCGAAAATTCAAACAGAATCAAATAATGTTTCGCATACAGCCCTGAATTGTAGAGTTCTCAAGACTTATTGTTTTTGGTGATGATCGGTTAAGGAAAGGGGTAGTTTACCTGTAACGTTTTATGTTTTAACAAGGGTATTTCCTATGGCAAACGATAATAGCCGCAAATTCAAACAGAATCAAAAGATTATTTGCATACAGCCCTAAATTGTAGAGTTCTCAAGACCTATTGTTTTTGGTGAAGATCGGTTAAGGGAAAGGGGTAGTTTACCTGCAACGTTGTTTTAACAAGGGTATTTTCTATGGCAAACGATAACAGCCGCAAATTCAAACAGAATCAAATAATTTTCTGCATACAGCCCTGATTTGTAGAGTACTCAAGACCTATTGTTTTTGGTGAAGATCGGTTGAGGGGAAGGGGTAGTTTACCTGCAACGTTTTTTATCAAGCGTATTTTCTATGGCAAACGATAACAGCCGCAAATTCAAACAGAATCAAATAATTCTTTGCATACGTTAGTGAATTGTAGAGGACTCAAGGCCTTTAGATTTTGGTGAAGATCGGTTAAGGGGAAGGGGTAGTTTACCTGCAACCTTTTACGTTTTAACAAGAGTAAAGTACTAGAAAATTTATTTAAACTTTTTGAAACAATAGTAATTGTTGAAAATAAAATAATTTTGTTGCCAGGTAACAAAAATAAAGTCATTTTGATTATAAAATATAAATATTTACAACAAGAAAAGAATTTTCAGTTTTCAAAATTTAAATATATTTTTATAAAACAATGGGTTCTTCATTGAGGTGGGGACCATGTCACTCACTCCATCTCAAGCCTCTCCCATTTTGCAGAAAAAGAGGACCCTGTCAAGGCTGATACTTTGACGACAGTGACAGGGCTTTCCATCAAATTCAGCAGAGTGACAGGTAGGCCCAACTCTGATTGGCTCCTCAGATTTCCCCAGCGTTAGTAGGTTCTATAAAAATATTTTATTTCAAAAATGATTTTAAATATAAATCTTAGATATGTTTTATAAATCTCATGTTTTATGTTTTAACATGGGTAATTTTTTATATGACGAACCATAACTGCCGTAAATTCAAACAGAATCAAATAATTTTTTACATATGTGCCTGAGCTATAGAGAACTCAATGTCTGTTGATTTTGGTGAAGATCGGTTACGGGGAAAGGGCAGTTTACCTGAAACATTTTTTGTTGTAACATGAGTAAAGTACTTAATTTTGATAAAGTATCCTGATAAGATCTTAATAATCCACTGTAGAAAAATAGATGAAATATCTATAAATGAAGAGGCTAGTTGAACGGGCTGGGGGTAATTTTCTATAAATCAAAATTATAGTTGAAGGGGAGGGGATAATTTTTTTTATATGTGTACTACGTTATTGGCAACAAAGAAGTATTTTTTTGTTAAAATTCCTTCCCTGGCTGTTTGGCTGAAAATGATTTTAAATATAAATCTTAGAATATGGAAGTCATGTATGGTTCTCCATACCGATATTTTTCCATAGTAAACGATAACAGCCGCAAATTCAAACAGAATCAAATGATGTTTTGCATACAGCTTTGTATTGTAGAGTTCTCAATACCTATTGGTGTTGGTGAAGATCGGTTAAGGGAAAGGGGTAGTTTACCAGCAACATTTTATGTTTTAACAAGGATAATTTTTTAAATGACGAACGATAACTGCGGTAAATTCAAACAGAATCAACTAGGTTTTGCATACCTTTTTGTACTAAAGAGAACTCAAGGTCTGTTGATTTTGTTGAAGATCGGTTAAGGGAAGGGTAGTTTATCAGCAACGTTTTATGTTTTAAAAAGGGTAATTTTTTTTATGACGAACGATAACTGCCGAAAATTCAATGAGAATAAAATAATTTTTTGCACTCTTTCCTCAGTTGCAGAAAGCTCAAGGTCTGTTGATTTTGGTGAAGATCAGTTAAGTGAAAGGGGTAGTTTACCTGCAACATTTTATGTTGTAACAAGAGAAATGTTTCCATGACGAACGATAACTGCCACATATTCAAACAGAATCAAATATTTTTTTGCATGCTTCCCTGAATTGTAGAGGACGGAAGGTCTGTTGATTTTGGAGAAGATCGGTTAAGAGAAAGGGGTAGTTTACCTGAAACATTTTATGATTTAACAAGAGTAAAGTACTTAATTTTTATAAATAAAGTATCCTGATAAGAAGCTCATAGTAATCCACTGTAGAAACGTAGATGAAATATCTATAAATGAAGAGGTTAGGTGAACGGGTGGGGGTAATTTTCTATAATTAAAAATTATAGTTGAAGGTGGAGGGGAGAATTTTTTATATGTGTACTACGTTATCGGCAACAAAGAAGTAGTTTTTTGTTAAAATTGCTTCCCGGGCTCTTTAGCCGTAGTCCAATGTTTTCTGCAAAACCAGACTTTTCGGCAGTGCCATCGACTGCCATCATCGGTGAAAATCGAGTGCAAAAACGTGAGGTGGTATACGTTAGTGACCACAGTACTGTGGTTAATGCTGAAGCAATAAGTAGAAAGACGTAGTTTCTATGGAAATATTTCATTTCGAATATGATTTTAAATATAAATCTTAGAACATGGAAGTCATGTATGGTTCTCCATACCGATATTTTTTAAAACGATAAACGATAGGTTTAGTGTTTACCTATAAGTTTATCAAAGTTCCAGACTTCCGACCGCCTACCGCCTATTTTCCCCGACTTTTCACTTCCGGCAAACAGCGGAGCGCGGGTCACTGAAGTTTTCCTCGATTTTTCTGATAACTTCACCAAATCAGAAAAAGAAAAATATTAGCGTGTTTCCCGGAAAATTTCCTATCGATCTGTGTTAGTCGTGCATTTTTACTTCCATATTCCTTAAGGAATGGAAGTATGGTGATGGCAAAAAAAATCGTGTTCGAGATTATTGCAGATTCTGATTGTACTACACTCAAAACATGAAAAAAGTCGTTTTCCGAAAAGTGTCTGTGTCTGTCTGTCTGTGTGTCTGTCTGTCTATGTATGTCTGTCTGTCTGTGTGTAGATTTTTTTTCTATGGCAAACGATAACTGCCGCAAATTCAAACAGAATCAAATAATTTTTTGCATACAGGCCTGATTTGTAGAGTACTCACGACCTATTGTTTTTGGTGAAGATCGGTTAAGGGAAAGGGGTAGTTTACCTGCAACGGTTTTTTTTTATCAAGGGAAATTTTTTTTTTTGGCAAACGATAACAGCCGCAAATTCAAACAGAATCAAATAATGTTTCGTATACAGCCCTGAATTGTAGAGTTCTCACGACCTATTGTTTTTGGTGAAGATCGGTTAAGGGAAAGGGGTAGTTTACCTGTAACGTTTTATGTTTTAACAAGGGTTTTGCCTATGGCAAACGATAACAGCTGCAAATTCAAACAAACTCAAAAGATTATTTGCATACAGCCCTAAATTGTAGAGGTCTCAAGACCTATTGTTTTTGGTGAAGATCGGTTGAGGGAAAGGGGTAGTTTACCTGCAACGTTTTTTTAACAAGGGTATTTTCTATGGCAAACGATAACAGCCGCAAATTCAAATAGAATCAAATAGTTCTTTGCATACGTTAGTTAATTGTAGAGGACTCAAGGCCTTTAGATTTTGGTGAAGATCGGTTAAGGGGAAGGGGTAGTTTACCTGCAACCTTTTACGTTTTAACAAGAGTAAAGTACTTGAAAATTTATTTAAACTTTTTGAAACAATGGTAATTGTTAAAAATAAAATAATTTTGGTTGCCAGGCAATAAAATTATAATTTTTTCATTTTAATGTAATATAATATTTTTCATTTAATACAGCAATAAAAAGGCAGGTAAGACACACACACACACACACAAAATTCACGTTATTTCTGGCCTCACTCATGTTTATTTTCTTACATTTGCACGCTTTTTAAATGGAAAGTGCCGAACCCCACAACAACATAACGCGTACAAGCCGAAATTTTTTTTAAGGAATCACTAAAAGGACGGTGGTTCAAATCAGACGCTGAGGTAGAGTTTGCTGTAACCGAATGGTTCCACAAACAGCCGTAAGAATTTTACTAGCAGGGAATCTACAGGTTAGCGCAACAGTGGAACTCATGTCTTAATGTTACTGGAGACTTCTTTTAAAATCGTTGAATAAAAAATGCTTTATGGCTCTATACGTGTTTCTATTGAACAATCCTTGTATTAGTCATACACAATAATACAACTGATTGAACTTCAAATTTTTAAACTTGATTAGTTTCTATATATATGTTTAATGTTACAAATAATTCAAATAACAATCTTGATCATCTGTTAGTTCAGCGGTATAACAGTGACACTTTTAATAACCGCATAAAATAAACAGAAACAACACAGGCGCTTTAACTTAACTGTTTGAACCACAGAAGTGAGGCATGCCTCAGCGCTCTATGTGTACAGCGCGGGTCAATCCCCCCTCCCTACACTTCCCTATCACACCACTACATTGCTTACATACGATGTATACAAAAAACGCTGAGGCAAGTTCAGGTTGCCTCATTCGCTTTAAACGAACTATGCCGAATCTCACCTGTCACCATCTAGCGGTCGCTCAATAAAGCACGTTTCGGTTTAATAAATTTGACAGTCGCAGTAACAATGTATAATCTTTACGTTATGTAGTTCATACGTATTTATAATTTTTATTCTACAGAATTTTTTAGGGTAGGCATTGCCTCAATTGCCTCCATGTAACTTCGCCACTGATATATATGTGTACAACGTTATCGGCAACAAAGAAGTAGTTTTTGTTAAAATTCCTTCCCGGGATATTTGGCCGTAGTCCAATGTTTTCTACAAAACCAGACATTTCGGCAATGCCATCGACTTCCATCATCAGTGAAAATCGAGTGCGATAACGTGAGGTGGTATACGTTAGTGACCACAGTACTGTGGTTAAGGCTGAAGCAGTAAGTAGAAAGAAGTAGTTTCTATGGTAATATTTCATTTCGAAAATGATTTTAAATATAAATCTTAGAATATGGAAGTCATGTATGGTTCTCCATACCGATATTTTTAAATGCAACAACGTATACAAAAAATTGAAACTTGCAAGAATGTGCATTTTCAGATTTCCCTAAATAACGAGTGAAATAATAACTTTTCCTTCATAAAAAAATTGTAGAATATAGTATTCCAATAGACGAATTTCCATATTAATTTTTATCCCGAAATATTTTCTCATTAAGCCACAATAAATTTTTCAAGTTGAAAACGGGAATTTTTCAAAATTTGGTCCAGGCATCACCATGACATCACAGGACAAAGTTTTTTTAAAATATTCGTATTTTCATGCTCTATCAGCTAGTGAAAAAAGTTTGTTCTTTCATAGCTTCCCAAATAATAACTTTTAAAATGCATATTAGTTCTTGGTATTCAAGTCACGTATGAACAGTAAATTATTATAAATAAATCACCTTATATCCGTCGTGTGACTTCGTTACGCCGATTAAAATGACGCGTTTCAGAACATCTGCTCCATCATCAGATAAAATCGCTCTATTGAGGTCGTTAAACGTTAAAAACACATGTTACACATAACTGTCCACTATGTAATTCACTTGCTTCCTAAATGGTGCGCACCACGACTTGAGTGTCCGATCGGCTTCGTCGTGGTGCGCACCATTTAGGAAGCAAGTGAATTACATAGTGGACAGTTATGTGTAACATGTGTTTTTAACTTTTAACGACCTCAATAGAGCGATTTTATCTGATGATGGAGCAGATGTTCTGAAACGCGTCATTTTAATCGGCGTAACGAAGTCACACGACGGATATAAGGTGATTTATTTATAATAATTTAATAACTTTTTTATTGTGCGCGCATGTGCGCTTTTAAACAGCGAATGGCCGCGCCGGCTGAATCGAGTATACATATGTGCCGCCAAGTACTACGTACTGCACATTTGCACACTAATTGTAAATATAGTGATGTGATGAAGCGTTTTTGTTAATAAAATTGTGATATTTATATTTTTAACATTGAAATATATAAGGACGTGTCGCACATTTACGACCGATCGTTGGTGCGTTATCGAAAATGGGAACCGGTGTTTCCATAGAAACTACTTCTTTGTTGTCAATAACGTAGTACACATATAAAACTTTGCTTATGAATGCGACTACATTTAACTTATAATCTTTACATTAGTAAATGAAGAATGAATTCATTGATTGGTGAATGAAGAATAAATTCATTGTTTGGTGAATGAACATAAATACATATATTTTTTATTTGTTTTGATAGTTCATCTTCTTCATTCACAGCACTTAATTCATATACAGAAAAACAACTACTCCTGACATGGTCATACATAACACATCAAACCATCCAACGCAACACAAACATGCAGCATTCAACCATATGCTCCATAGACTAACAAAAATACAATTATGTAAACAAGATTATAACGAAGAACTCAACACAATCAAATATATAGCAATAAAAAACGGTTACAACCCTAATTTAATAAACAAACTACACAGACACATCATAAACAAAAACAACAAAACAATAAATACCAACAACGCACAACAAAATAAATACATCACACTCACATACCATAACTCCAACACACACCAAAATCGCCAACACATTCAGGAAACACAAGTACAAAATAGCAAAACGGGGGTATACAAATTAAACTGTAGTGATTGTAATAGTTTCTATATAGGACAGACGGGAAGATCTTTTTCTTCACGTTACTCTGAACACCTAAAAGCTCTATCCAGCAACAACATACATTCCGCGTTTGCCACACACATACACACAAAAAACCACAGCTACACCAACATAGATAATAATCTTGAGATATTACACTACTTGCCTAAAAGTCGGAAACTTAACACAGCAGAACAATATGAAATATACAAACACTACACAACACAACCAAACAACATACTTAACGACCAATTACACTTTAAATCACACGCACTCTTTGACACAATTATACATAAAACATACAATAATTCGGATCCCCACGCCAATTCCCTTCCACCCCCACTCAACCTACCAACCAAAAAACCGTTACAAGTTCCGGACATTCTGTCTCACACCGCTGAGGAAGGCGCACATCACGCCGAAACGCGTACAGGTAAAAACCAGTAAGTTCACAAGTGAAAGTTTAACAATCAATATTAATATTTTTAGATTTATTGTTGCATTTTCAATGCCCTTCTCTGTGCATTGCATTTGTGCAATGCCTTAAATATTTTAAACTACCTACAGGAGCCTAATTCAGAACTTGCACTTCTACTTCCACAACTTCAGAATTTTGTGGAGAAAATGTTTTTCTTTTCGTTTTTAATATAATCTGTCTTGGTAATTTTTTTAACAAAACTACATAGAAACAAAAGAAGTTTGCAAAAATTTGAAGTAGAAGTGTAAGTTCTGAATTAGGCTCCAGTTGAGGTATAATGTGAAAAAAAGGTCATTATTGGTGGTTTGAAATGATGTGCGATAAAAGAAGTTTTTCCTTGTAGAAGACAACAGTGCTCTATTAAAAAAATTAAAATGTTTTCTATTGAAGATTAAAATTGAATGACGTTTGTTTTTCAGTTACAGGTGCAAACATGTACATGGATTTATAAATACCGAATGTTTACTAACGATTAAATGCACGTGTTTTGTTTTTTACATCAACAACGCGTCGTTAAGAAGACAAGCGTCTACGGAACCAACATCCAAGCTGATGACCGACCAATCTGGCGACGTGGTGGGGGCACTGGAGGGGCGAGCGAAGGTGCGTCCCATCACATCTGTTAACTGTACGGGCAGACGCTGCTTGTGTGATACATTTGCATTCTGGGCTGACAAGCGTCTGCCCGTACGATTAATAGATGGGATGGGATGCGGCTGCTTTCTATCCGAGTCTTTATAGACTTGACGATAAACCTGTAGCTTATTTTCGGTTTGTTTAGCTGTGTGCGGTCTTCCTACGTGTGTTCTCTCGTAAGCAGAAATACTTACAATATTTTATGTAATCGTTCAGCGCTACAGAATGCGAATGTTTCATACTTTTGTCTGACATAACCTCAGTAACAGCGTGTTACTTGAAATTTGAGGATTACTAATTAACTGTCTTCACACATCTGTTCCAAATTACACACTTATCTAAATCACAAGTTAAATTAATCACACAGAATCTGGCCATGGTTGGATTGTACTTAATTAAGCTCTGTTCAATTGCTATTACAATTATTAGTACGCATAGCGAATAATTATTTGTTTTAAATAAATAACAAATGTGGATGCCAAATTATGCACATAAGGTGATAAAAATACTTTACTGTATTAAATGTACAATTTATTGGTTTTACAGAAAATACCAGTACTTACACATGAATGGAGAAAATACCAGTACTTACTCAGACTGCATTATCAAATATATGAATATATATCGTTCTTTATAACATATTTTAAAACTTTTGATATTAATATTTTCAATTATACGTTTTAAGCACCTAAATTTTTTATAATACATTTTAGGTTACCTTTTACTGAGTAAAAATTAAACGAATTCATGTAGTATTCATGTTCATCTCTTAAACATTCAAATACCTATAGCTGGTCTTGGCAAGTAGGTAGCATGCATAAGACAGTAACTCTTCACAGTTATGGAACAGTGGTGATATTTCAGTTTGACACATTCAGCACTCTGCTGTCTGTAACTAAATTGTAAAATAATTGTGCTCCAAGTATAGACAGCATAGTGATTTCTGAAACCACTTATTTCAGACTTGTAGTGTGCTATACACGACAGCAAATTTAGAAACATATTAAAGCTTGAAGGTTTTCATCCTAGAAGTTACACAAATATGTTTTGATGTCTGCTGTTGAATGACATGGTTTCTAAGTCCAGCATTTTTATCGTCATATAACTAAGCAGTGTTACATGTGGTAACTGTTATCAAAAGTGTTTGTATTACTTTTTTTTTGTTTACTTTTATACTTGTCTATAACTGCAACTGAAATTTAAAATTTTTATGATTTTCCATTTTGAATTAGAGTTATAGCAGATAAATTCAGTATTCCTGCTGACACACTTAACAACTGTTTATAAAAATTGCGAACAATTTTACAAAACAGTATTTTTTCTAACTCGCATGTTATAAAATGATTAAAAACTGTCAGGTATCCTGACATTAAATCCTGGATATCAAGTATCATGATATTACATCCTGGATATCAACTATCCTGAAAAAGCAAAATATTTTCTAAGACAATTGCACCCATTGACAGCCAATTAGACTCTCCAAAGGTGGGAAAATAATTATTTTCTTAATTTAAATTTATATTTGTAACATTTTTTAAATATCGGTATGGAGAACCTTACTTCCATGTTCTAAGATTTATATTTAAAATCATAATGGAAATAAAATATTTCCATAGAAACTACTTCTTTCTACTTATTGATTCAGCCTTAAGCACAGTACTGTGCATGTGGTCACTAACGTTATACCACCTCACATTATCGCACTCGATTTTCACTGATGATGACAGTCGATGGCACTGCCGAAACGTCTGGTTTTGCAGAAAACATTGTAGGCCTACTGTGCCCAAACAGCCCGGGAAGAAATTTTCACACTAAACTACTTCATTGTTGCCGATAACGTACTACACATATAAAAACATGAAATGTTGCAGGTAAACTACCCATTTCCCTTAACTGATCTTCACCAAAAACAATAATTCACGACTACTCTGCAAATCAGGCTGTATGCAAAAAATTATTTGATTCTGTTTGAATTTGCAGCTTTTATTGTTTGCCATAGAAAAAAATCTTCACACACACACTTTTCGAAAAATGACTTTTTTCATGTTTTGAAGATAGTACAATCAAAATCTGCAAAAATCTCAAGCACGATTTTTTTTGCCATCACCAAACTTCCATTTCTTTAAGGAACATGGAAGTAAAAATCATTAATATTTAGTTTGAAATTAGTCGTAATAATTGTCTTAATTTCTTGCATTATTTTTTTAATAGTTTTAGCAAAACTAAATAAAAGATCAATCTGTTTCACTAACTAAAGGACCTTGTCAAGGGATAACAGAATGAATGAATACTCAAACATTATGTGTTATTTAAAAACCATGTACATTCTTTATTTATACTGTACATTCACTTACAAAACAACTTTGTTTATATCTTCTACATAACAAGCAGTTTATTTTCAACATTTCAGCACCAACCCGTTAACTTATAAATTTCTTAATATACTAAAAAATAGATCACAATACACTTTTCTTAACAATTAAGTACAAATTAAGAGGCACGCAAAATTCTGGGTTACCAGTATATGTTGGACTAACAAGTTAAATTCGGTATTTGTGTATGTAAATCCCCCTTTTAATGGCTAAGTTAAGTGATGGGCTAGAAATTTTATATATATATTTTATAATATATATATATTATTATATTATTTTATAATCGGCTACATTAATAAACAATTAATTAATTTACATCTTCTTTTAGCCAACACACTTGATTATCATACATGGAATAATAAATATATTAATATGCTTAAAATACTAAATAAACACAAAACAATTAAATTTAACACAATCAATAAAAAACTTAAAAATCTACTAATAAATAGTACACCTAAAGAAGATAACCAAAATTTACACACATTAAATAATAACCACACTTTTTACCCAAAATTCGTAAATTTATCTAATATTAAATTCACGGAAAACGAAATAGCTACCCTAGAATCATCAAACAAAACAAATCTTAAAAATGTAAACAAATATGTAATAGATAATATCATAGTCGAAACTGAAAACGCAATTAATAATGTAGAACAAGAAAAACAAGATAAAATAAGAACAGAAGCCTCAATGGAAATAATAAAATTTGTTATTTTAGATACGTTGATGACACTCTGTACATTTCCCAAAACAATGGTATAAATATAAATAAAATATTCAACTCCATAAATAATTTACATTCTAAAATAAAATTCACGTTAGAAGAACAATGTAATAATAAATTCAAGTATTTAGACTTAACAATAAAGAAAAATGAAACAAATTTTGAATACGCAATATACAGGAAACCTTCTCAAACTGACTTAGTAATATAATATATATTATAATATAATATATAATATTATATATAATATTATAATATATATATACTTCTAATAATATAATATAATTATATTATAATATAATATAATAGATTATAATAATAATCTAATTATATATATTATATATATAATATATACTTCTAATCATCCTCCCCAACACAAAATGGCAGTATTTAATTCCATGATTTACCGAATGCTTAGGATCCCATTAAATAACACAGAAAGAAACAAAGAAAGAAAAATTATCCAACAAATAGCAGTTAAAAATGGATACAAAATAAAAACTATTAATAAATTAGAAAATAAAATTAAACATAAAATCACTAATAAAATTCCTAAAAACACTACATTTAAAAATTCATCTATTAATAATAATATAAAATATACAACCTTCACTTATTACGGAAATATAACTCAAAAACTAAATAAAATATTTAAAGATACTAATTTAAAAATATCTTATAATACAGATAATATAATTTGTAATAAAATAAAACCTAAAACTAAATCCAATACTCACAATAAAAATGGAATATATAAAATAGAATGTCCAGATTGTAATAAATTTTACGTGGGCCAGACGAAGAAAATAACTACGAGATAGATTCGTTCAACACCGCAATGCATATATAAAACCAAATATTTATAAATCTAATTTAGCCACACATTGTCTAAATAATAACCACCAGTTTCCAAACATTGAAAATATAAAATTAATTAAAAACATACAAAAAGGTCAAAAAATGATTATTTGGGAAAATCTTAACATTTACAAACACAATAACAATAATTTATTAATTAAAGAACAAACCCAAATAAAAACAAAACAAGACGATCTATTTCAAATTATAAATTTACTAAAAAATAAAAATAAAAATGAATAAAAAATAAACAAAATTTCAAATATAACCGAGAAAACAGCTGCTGAAGAAAATAAACATTAAAACAATCGTTAACTAATCGACCTAAATCGATTATCAGTTATTTTATTTTACATTAAAATCAATACAAATTCGATTATTCATTAATTTTATATTAATAGAATTATTTCGATTGTTATTAATTCACTTAGAAACCTCTGATGATACTGATATTTTTCAGTGAAACGTGCGTCAGGTGTTAAAAAGAATATACAATATTATCTACTTGCAGAAGAACAAATTGAAAACATCACAAATTATATATATTTTAATATGTTAATTTTTACATAAGTCATATTTTACATTTTATATATTTACTCTAAACCTCAGACATTAGACACATATGGAAATATTCTGGCATAAGTTTGTGTAGCACGAAGAATGTTTATTAAAGATTAATGACATATGTGTCAAAGTCGAAAAAATAAAAAGTTACATAACTTATAAACAAATAAAAAGTGTGTGTGTGTGTGTGTGTGTGTGTGTGTGTGTGTGTGTGTGTGTGTGTGTGTGTGTGTGTGTGTGTGTGTGTGTGTGTGTGTGTGTGTGTGTGTGTGTGTGTGTGAGAAATAGGAAGAGGTAAATACAGCATGTTTTACATAATAAATTACTTTTTATAATGACCTATATAATATTTTCTGCTTCCATATACTTAACCAGTACACAAGATGTTAGTAGAATAAATCTTACTAAAATCTATTGTTTCTTAATGCACAAGTTTGATAATAATACTGTGATTACAAAGTGTATAAAGCTGAGTTAAGTTGTCTGCACTGATGGAGTTTACCAAATTATAAATATAAGTATGAACTTTCAAAAATTGTTTATTGTTTTATATTGATATTGTTACAACACAAATAAGCCACCCCAGTACCAGGGATGAAAAAGATAATTTTTAATGTAAATATACTTCATACTAAATAAAATGTTTAAATATAAATAAAATATAAAAAACTATGACACATATTTTTGTCAAATTGATTAATGACCAAACCATAATTAAAATCACAGTACAGAGCATTACCATTGTTTTATTTCATAGGAAGTTGTATAATATATGTGTGTGTTAGCAATTTCACTGAGCAGACAACTAGCACCCTTGCCAAGTGGGCAATACAATAAGCTGTACAGAGCCGGGAATCATTTGAACGCTCCAGCTGTCAACGCTGATAACACCAATCTAACTAGTTAATTCACAAATTTAATTGTTTTAAAATAAAGAATTTGGCGCCACCTGGGACTCGCAACCCCTATGAATAAACAGGTAGGTTGTACTGATAGTTGAGACCACGCTACGGACTTCGGTAGCAACAACCATTAATGTAACGACAGGTGTGAGACGAACACACCACACTAACACTTTCTACACATAAAAAACACGTGTACACATTTTACAGATACGACCAGAATTTAACGTTACAGATTGACGAATCCAACGTGAGATAAGAAACGAGTGGTTATAATATTTATTAAAGATCTTTGTATGACAAGCACTGACAAAGAATGCTAAAGCTAAAGAGTGTTTTACAATTTGCTTGTACTTCACAAGCACATCTGACAGTCTAGTTTATCATATTTACTAAACCTAAATTTAAATTAATTTCTTAAAACTGGTACACATACATAACAGGAACAATGAGTACATTTTGCCTTTAGACCAATGAAATATACTGATTAATCTTTCAGTATTTGCAGTACTCATATACACAAACATAATTGTTAATGAGATCTTGATGAAAAATATGTTGCCAAGAAAATGTTTCCTAGTTGTCAGTTGATTCCATATACTTCGCCTCCCTTTCGGTAATCCGCATTTGCATAAATTTTGTTGTTTTTAGTTGCAAGAGCACAAATTATTGAGCCTCTATCTGTGTACCTTGATGTTTTATGTCCTAGTTTTTCAAAATTCTTTATTATTTCCTGTAAAATAAAATTAGGCATATTAATTAGTAAATCACAATTAGTAAATTAACAACAAAAAACACAGGGTTTGTTGTCAGGGATCGCTAATTATATACTTCAGTAATAAATATAATTATTTATTGTGCATTCGTTTGACCACGGAATAAACATAAAGAAAAAAACCGGAAAAGTACCAAAATACCTTTGTGGAATATAATCACAGAGTGCTTTATAAAATTAGTGCACAGTGTGTAGGTTATAAAAATACAATGCGCTTAGGTTAAGACTAAAACTGAGAATGTTAATAGTTTATATCTTTTTACTGTCCACTCTTAAATCGTGGTTTAGATATAATAAAGAATAGAGTTTCTTTTATAATATAGATAGTTCTATAATGTGCTATAATTTTATTTTATGTGCTATAAGGAATGTTGCAACCCCATCTATTTTGGTACTTTTCTGTGTTTTACAACATTTACCTTATTAATTCACAATATACTATAATCATTCAGTATACTATAATATTATTCAGTAATCATGTAACATTAAAATATTAACATAATCAACTCAATATTGAACATCCTTGAATTTCATTAACTCTGATATCCTATATCTAATGTAATCATAACATAGTCATTCAAGGTAAGTGAACCCATAACATTGGTTTTATTTAACATAGTAATCTTAACAGTGATCAATAATATATTATAGTTTATCTAAGGTCCATTTTATACTATTTGGTACTTTTCTCTACAATTATATATTCTTTGGGCTATAATGGGAGGTACAAAAATACAATGTTACAATATATACATACTGTATACATTTTTTCCTCTATTGCAGACATCAAACTTATCTGTGACTTTTGTATTACACAGTAACAGCTGATCTGATTTTTAAAATTCTTTCACCACCGTGTTTATTGAAGTTTGAGGATGGTTTTAGCATAAATTTTAACCGATAGTTTTAACAATTTTCAAAAACAGAGTCTTCAGATGGTTCCACGTCATGAAGATTCTTTTTTAATTTTCATGTAGTAAAATTTTCGGCATGCGATAAACTTTCGTTTTATGAGAGATAGCTATATGGTGTCAGCGAGTGAAAATTATAGAAAATTCCAAATATTATTTTGGTTTTGTTTCAATAAAATCGGCTTTTTCGTTTTCGTGATATTGGCATTTTTGTAAGAAATTTAGTTGGCGGTTTTATAAGAAATTAATTGGTTGGCACATGCAGCGATTTTTCTTGTAACGATTTTTCTTAATAATAAATATTACCTTAATGTAAGCATATTTTAACATTTATTATATTATTCTATTTAATAATAAAAATTTCAATTTTCATGTAGTACCTTAATGTAATTTCATTATTAACAAGCAAATCCAAAGCAATTGCCTGGATTTGCTTCTTGGAGTTAGTGTCCTGTACCCGTTTAGGTTTTGTTTTGAATTGTCTCTGTTTGATAATGTTGCCATACTGGTGTGCAGTATTTTCGGTGACCTGCAACGCAAAAAAAAAGTATCAAACACTACAAGAAAAAATCTAACTACATCTAGTTCTCGTTGTGTAGTTTAAAGTAAACATGTCCCGCTTGTAGTACACTTAAAACTAATTGTATTAAATTTGTCGACTGGTAAGGGTGGATTTACTTTTGGTAACACGAGTTCACTTAATGATACCTACTTAACTGTTATTTTTTTGTAATTAATAAAATTAGTAAAAAAAGTTTTCAAAACTTGTTTAGCAAAAAACTGACACAGTAAAAATACAATCAAAAACATATTTATCTGTATGCCCAGATTTAGTTTTGTGGCTGGTGTTAAGAGAAATTTATTTATTTATTTTAATCTACTGCTATAAGAACAATTTGGAAAAAATACGTACGATAAGATTTTAGAATTATTTCAGTGAACTTAATAATTATAAATCTAATGTAAACACAAAAACAATCAGTACTGACTAGCAATTAAAGGATGGGTAGATGGATGGATAGATAAATAATTCAGTAAGTAGGCTACATGAGTAGATGATTAGATAAACCGGTATGTGAGTGTCTATCTGAATAGAAGAGTAGGTGGATAGATATCCTAAGTAAAGCTATAGACTAAAATTTGGATAGATGGGTGGGTGGATAGTTTGCGTAGGTGGGTGAGAAGACAGATAAGTTGATGAGTAGGTAGTTTGGATTAGACTGTACTACAAAATAAAGTGGATAATCTGACTGAAAATTATACATACCTTTAAGCTCCTTTCAGCAGATGACTTCATAGCTTTTATTGTCAGTAGTAACTGTCCCATCTGTTTTTTTGCGTATTGAAACTGTTCAACAGTTTGTAGGTTTTTCTGAATCTCTTGAAATTGTTCAAACAGTTTCATTCTTTCATTATTTAAAGATATGCTCTTTTCTGTGTCTTTACTTTTAGGCCTACTTGCCTCATTTATAACTGTTTCTTCTAACATAGTATCTCCGTCCTTTGGAAGATCTATTATAAACATATCTTCTTCATTCTCCCTTTCCTCAGGGATCCTATTGGTTAGTGTTCTACAAACAAGGTGAATATGTTTGCACATATTGTTTCGTATGGCACTGTCCATACACGAACACACAAACTCATGAAAGCAAGAGTTACAGTGTATGCACTGTAAAAGGCATGATTTGCAGTGTTTAATCCATTTAACAGTATAAAATTCTGTTTGTGTGGATGACAAGACCTGCCACTTGTCATCTAAAGTTGTCAACACTTTCTATGTGTCCAACAACATACTTAATACTTGTAATTTTTTCACAAGTTTTCCTTTTTTCATTTTAATTATCAGATCAAACATTTTATCTTTCAGTAGATGTAAAATGGCACAAATTGTCTTGTCCAGTCGTTTGATCTGTTTTCCTTTTAGATAAAAATATTTTAATATTTTATTAAAATTTTCTATTGCCATGTTTGTATTTATTCCTAAATGAACCCGATAACAGTAGGCCCATGATCTGTATTGTTCTTTGTTAATGTATTGTTTTTTAAAATATTCATAAAATGAATGTGTTTGTTCATCACCATGAAGTCTCCGTAACACTTCATGGAGCATTTTTTGAAAAGTGTCTTTATCGAGTTCATATAACAATGTCTGGAATGTTTTAAATGCACTGTCACGCTTTTCTTTTATTTTAATTTTTGTGTGGTCCTCCAAGCTTTTAGCACATGCCACGTACAATAAATACGGTTGTCTGAAGGCCCCATTGTTTTACACCATGCAGAATAGAAAGTGTCTTCCATGTCGGACATAAATGTACGAGTTTTAACACAGCCCAATATATTCTTTATTTGATCAAAAAAAATCTTTAGAATAGTTTCATCCCCTCTGTTAGTAAACATGAAGGCTGCAGGAAATCCCTCTCTTGTTTCATCCATTGTCAGTAGTGTATATAGCTGAAAGTTATAATTGTTCAGCCCATGGGTTCCATCAATACACACTATATCATTACTGTACTTTTTAAAAATAACTTTTTGCACTTCAGACATGTATAGCAATAAGAAGTCTTCTTCTTTCAGTTGAGGAAACTCAAAACTAATTACTCCTTGTGGTTTATAAACCATTAAGGCAGTGTCCTTAGATGTTTTAAGATCTTCAACCCAAGCCTCGATGCTTACAGGGTCAAATGGATGTTTTATGGCTTCATCATTTAGATTGAAGCCTTTTTCAATATTTATAATATCTTTTTTGTTCACTAGGTGAATTCTTTGTAATTCACAATTTGATATAGAACACCTGATATCTTTTAAAATTTCCTCATGGGGTATTTTACTTGCTAAGTGAGTTGCAATTTGGTTTCTCTCTTTCTTTGTCAAGTGAATATGTTTTAACTCATTTTTATGGCCAACATGTGTTAAAAGAAATGAGACATGTACAGTGCCATTTTTTAATTTTTTCATCTTGATCATTGCTGGACAAAACCCATTTATTTTGCAGCTTCCCATAATTTTTAAGTGGCGTTTGTTTAGTCCTCGTTTCCTGTAAAAACCACTTCTGTGGCATCGGTAAACGTCAGATACATTTCCATTTGACGTTTGTTTAAAAAAACATGTTGTTTTCTTTTCAATTTCTTGTTTCCACGCATTAAATTCATCGACAGAATCAAAACTGTGCTGTTCAAACTTCATAAAAATGCCATGTACATTTTCAAAATGACTGTAAATTTTCTGTTCATTATGTCCCCGTGGTCTCCTTGTTATGAATTTACAAATAGGACATTGTCTTTCAACCAGAAGTGGTTTTCCAATGTTATGATATTTTCTTTCATGGTTTGTGAGGTGATGTTTTGCTTGTATTTTGCATTACATAGAGTACACATGAAAGATCGTGCTAAGGATCCACTGTTATGTATTTTTAAACTTAATATGTGACGTTTTAAATTATACTGGTGAATTGTTGTATAAGTGCACATATCACATTTATAAATTTGTTTTTGGCTCAGTAGAATGGGTTGATTTGATGTGTCGCTGCAAATAATTTTTTTGGGAATACTGTTTGTTACACAAAGTGCAAGTAAATGTAGCTGTTTCAATTTGCTCCCCTTTGGCATTTCTTTTGTGAACAATTCTAATATGCCGTTTACAATAAGAACTCTTACTGAACTCTTTGCTGCATAAATCACATTTTACGGCAGTAGTACTCATCTGAAAATAAACATAGCATTGTTTTCATTGAACTTAAATTTAATAAGCAAATTTCAGATGAAACAGTAACAACTAAACTTTATTTATTCTTCCCATAATGGTCCTGTATTTTGTTTAATATACTTTCTGAAGTGACAGTTTGGGAATACAGTACTGCTGCATTGTGCTATTCTACCACATGTTCCACTTCTGGCAGCTGGGTTCTAACAGCAGATTATTGTTCAGATTAAAAGTTGTGCACGCGTGCGCACACACGCACGCACATACACACATAGTATTCTTAACTGCCCATTAAACAAAACATTAAATTTTGTTTCTAAAAATAACTAAAAATTACAAATGTCTACAAGATAATTCTTCTTATTCTCTTTTCTTTCAAACATTAGGCCTGCTGCCTGTTATGCTTTTGACCATGGCAGAACTGACATTTCACCACTGCCAGAGAGAAATCAGCTACATAGCAACTGTGTGTGTGTGGGGGGGGGGCCAGAGACGCCAGACAAGACTGCTGTATTATTACTCAGCAATATGGGTGTGCAGGCAGACTGACTAATTTTTGTTTAGTAAAGTAACAGTATTATAGAGCGATCATACAATAAATAGTATAAATTCCACACAGTTAAATGTGTGTTATAATTTCTTTTAGTCTAACAGCTAGATGGATTTTTACACTTTTTTCAAATTATTGATTCCATTTTTGAGCCATGGGGTCAAAGAATTTTGAAATTTCTAAAACTGTACAGTATATTCAGATTTTCGTTAAAATTCTCTTTAATCGATGTCCCACATGGAATTTGTGATTTTGTCAAACTTTTGCCCCACTTTCTGAAACCTGGTGTCCCAAAATTTGAAATGTACAAAAAATAATACTATATTTGTATACACTAATTTTAGTTCTATTGGCAAACAAACTAGAAGAAGGAATACTCAGATCTTTTGTTAGTCACTTTTTTTTTTAAATAGTGTTTTGAGGAGGAAAGAGTGGTTAGACTTGTGAATTATATTGTTCATCTTGCTGTATAAGGAAAAGTCAAGAACTACTTTTACAAGAAATTGTGTGGTTGTAACAGGAATTTTACATTTCCCTGGAACGAATGCAATTGTTATCTCACTGAAATGTATTTCAATTGTGAAAGCATTACATGTCAAGTAACTGAATGTAATGAGAATGCACCTGTGTACACACACACACACACACACACACACACAGAGTGTACTTATTTGTTACTTGTTTGTTCCATAACATTGATTACAATTGCAGCAAAATTGATCAAAATGACATCAAATACATGGACATGTATACATGTACTACCCTCAAAACACGAAAAAAAGTCATTTTTCGAAAAGTTTCTGTGTTTAGATTTTTTTCTATGGCCAACGATAACAGCCGCAAATTCAAACAGAATCAAATAATTTTTTGCACACAGCCCTGAATTGTAGAGTTCTCAGGACCTATTGATTTTGGTGAAGATCAGTTAAGAGAAAGCGGTAGTTTACCTGCAACATTTAATGTTTTAATAAGGGTAATTTTTTCTATGACGAACGATAACTGCCGTAAAGTCAAACAGAATCAAATAATTTTTTGCATACGTCCCTAATGTGTAGAGCACTCAAGGTCTTTTGATTTTGGTGAAGATCGGTGGAGAAGAAGGGGTAGTTTACCTGCAACGTTTTATGTTTTTATATGTGTAGTACGTTATCGGCAACAAAGAAGTAGTTTAGTGTAAAAATTTCTTCCCGGGCTGTTTGAGCAAAGTACAATGTTATCTGCAAAACCAAACGTTTCGGCAGTGCCATCGACTGTCATCATGAGTGAAAATCGAGTGCGATAATGTAAGGTGGTATACGTTAGTGACCACACAGTACTGTGGTCAGGCTGAATCTATAAGTAGAAAGAAGTAGTTTCTGTGGAAATATTTCATTTCCATTATGATTTTAAATATAAACCTTTGAACATGGAAGTAATGTATGGTTCTCCATACAGATATTTTAATTGCTTTTAGTTTTACATTTGATATGTAAACGCATCAAGACAGAAATAATCGCTGCTGATATTGAGTTTAGCAATTTAACATGATAATGTTTGTTATATAGTAAATATATTTGTAATATAATTATTTAGAAAACATGATAGAAGACAATTCTTACCTTTAACTTGGTTACACAAGCACGCATCCAAAATAGATACAAAAGCGCGCGCGGTAAAAACTTACCAAAATCAGCTGACAAGTATCAGCTGAGCCCGCCAGGTGACACGTGTGTCGGTGTCACGGTCGGTTAGGCACTTTCCCCTCCAGTGCCCCCACCACGTCGCCAGATTGGTCGGTCATCAGCTTGGATGTTGGTTCCGTAGACGCTTGTAGCTGATGCTCTAGCAAGTACGTAGTAGTGCCGCTTGGCGACGCATATGTATACTCGATTCAGCCTGCACGGCCATTCGCTGAATAAAAGCGCACATGCGTTCACAATGAAAAAGTTAAAAATTATTATTTGGGAAGCTATGAAAGAACAAACTTTTTTCACTAGCTGATAGGGCATGAAATACGAGTACTTAAAAAAAACTTTGTCCTGTGATGTCAGGGTGATGACTGACCAAATTTTGAAAAATTTCCGTTTTCAACTTGAAAAATTTATTGTGGCTTAATGACAAAATATTTCGGGATAAAAATTAATATGGAAATTCGTCTATTAGAATACTATATTCTACAATTTTTTTTATGAAGAAAAAGTCATTATTTCACTATTAACGGAAATCTGGAAATGCACATTTTTGCAAGTTTCATTTTTTATAGGTTATGTTGCCTTTAAAAAAATGCATGACTAACACAGATCGATAGGAAATTTTCCGGGGAACACGCTGATATTTTTCTTTTTCTGATTTGGTGAAGTTATCGGAAAAATCGAGGAAAACTAGTGACTCGTGCTCCGCTGTTTGCCGGAAGTGAAAAGTCGGGGAAAACGGGCGGTCCGAAGTCTGGACTTGGATAAACTTTTAGGTAAACACTAAACCTATCGATTAAAAAAAAATCAGCTCAAAAGTGGCCGTTTCTGGAAATTTGCCTTTTTTTCGATCTCGGCTAGAAATCGTGAAAATATATTCGTGTAAGTTATAAAATAGCTTGTTAACGATTGAAATCATTTTCCATTTTAATACGTATTTGTTATGCAAAATGTGTTTATAATTTTTATACTATTAATATAACGCTAAAAGTTGGCATTGTTAGGTTAACAGGGAAACTAAAAGTACACATGAAGATCACCAATATGCCTGTAAAATAATAGTTGTTGCTTTCCCCTGGTCCCGTACAACATTCGCAATGTAACGTTTATGCAAAAATTCTGTGTACAGTTACAATACAGTCCTTAAAGATATAATATAACCTGTTTTAATCGTAACATGTTTGTAAAAATGTTAATGTTTTGTTAGCAAGGTTAGGTTCGTTGTTAGGTGAGGAGGTTAAAATATAATCCCATAATAATAAAAATACATCCACTTTGAACACTTTAAGTGAGGTTCAACATACGTATATTGAGGTAGGTGGAGGTAACCAAATGTATGAAAACAACAGAGGTGTAAATTAATCGAAAACTTGTGTGTGACAGTGGCTGTATAAGTGCTTATGGGGATTTTTCTATAAGATTAAACAAGGTAATCAGGGGGGCCCGAATGGTAGCGCATTACGTGTTCTGAATCCAGGCTGCTGCGCATGACGTCACCACGGGAGCAGCATTGACTCATTATTGCTTAGTATTGTGTTAGAAGATGTGAGTGTTCATCAGTGTTAATTTATGCGTTTGTTCGTAGGTGAAGTAATACAAATGTACGACAAATATGTGTTGAGTGCAGTATTTTGTAAAAAAAAAAACGAATTACAGAACTGTGTAAATTCTGTGGTAAACACTGCAGTTGTTGTTGGTATTTCTGTGGGCTGAGAGTTTGTTTTGTCTTGTGACGTTTTGTTTGTTGTTGTGATAGTTTTGGGTATTTTAATACGTGTATGTTATTTGTTGTGACAGCGAGGTAGACGTTGTTTTGTCATTTTTTTTTTGTCGTTGAACATGGCTGTTACTTCAGTTGTACTTTTATTCTTGTTCAGTTACTTTCAATCAATTTTCTATTTGTGATTTGGTTCTTGTTGATCGCTGTTGTTATAGTTTTGAGTTTTTCAAGACGTATTTGTTTTTTGTAATGACAGCAAGGTAAAAGTTGTTGTTTTGTCTCATTTTGTTTTTTTTTTTTGTCGTTGTTGTTGAACATAGCTATTATTTCCATTGTCTGATCTTATATCTTGTCCTTATTTTACTGTCAAGGACCTGGGTGTGCTGTAGCCGATTGTAATTCATACACAAGAAGAACGAAGGGAACAGATATTATGTATCATCCATTTCCAAGATCCCTAAGTACTAAAAATATGGATTTTGAAGTGCTACAGAAAAGATAATTTAAATATTTCAAATGCTAGGATTTGCTCAAAACACTTTTCTGCAACAGATTATGTTTGTAACTTACGTGCTGAGTTAACGAATTTATTATCTAGAAGAGTTCTCAGAGAAGATGCTGTCCCCCATATGAATCTTCCCGTCGTGATCACTGCTTGTAATGATAGTATCACTTGCCAAAATGATGATAATACAGGGGTATCAGGCGTTCTTGAAAGTAATAAAATCAGTGTCAGAACAGAGAGATGTCCTGCGAGAGAGGTCAGGAAAAGAGCCTTAAAAAACCTATCAGCTTTGTCATCCCAAAAAATTAAAATCGACCAGAGCACTATTACAAATTGCGACATTGAGCTCGAGGACATAAAATGCTTATCACTTAAGAAGCAGGTAAAAAGTTGGAAGATGAAAATCGTATTTTGAAATCTATGTGCACAACGTTGAGGCAGAGTAACACACTTCTGAAGAAACAGAGAAAGGCTGCTCAGGAAAATTTAAAACGTCAAGACGAGAATCTGAAAAAACTTGAAATTAAGATAAAATAAGTTTTAGGAAAAATTTTGACTGAAACACAAATTAAGTGCTTATTGTCCAATAAAAACCATGCAAAATGGAATTCTGAAGACATCGCAAAGTTAGTTACCCTTTGCGCTGTAACAAGAAAATGTTTAGTATTTTTGAGAAATAAATGTGGTTTTTCCCTTGCCAGGACTATGAACAAGCTACCTAGCTGGCTACATCGCCTATTGTGGGAGAAAGTAAGATTCTTCAATGGGAACACCTTCTGAAAATATATTTTCTTCCTCAGTTGGTACATCAGCTGGAGGCTGGATAGAGTTTTTATCTTGAGTAGGTCTTCTTGATCCTTCAGAAGACTGACTGCACAAGATTTCACAATGTGAAATAATTTTAGGGATACCAATGTGCCGGATAGTTTGTATAAGGGTATAAATATTATCAAAAGTATATATATAGAAGAAATTTACATAAATTTTCTGAGATGCCCGCAGAAGTTATAAAAATATATGCCAGGACGAGAACGTTCTTTCGCCTTCGTTTCATGAATGACCGCATGAAAGAAGTGGAAGCAGCAGCAGCACAGAAGAGAAATAATAGTTAAACCCACACAGTACTTAATGTTTTTCTACTTTTTTATTACAGGCATCATTGTTCTTTGGAGGAAGCCAGAACTTAGCCGCAGTCTGGTTTGGACTTTGAATTGAGTAGTGGTCTGATAAGTAACTGGCCAGTGGACTCTGGGTTCCGCCTGTAAACAAATGGGTTCAATGCATAATTAGCCCACAACTTTTAAACTGCCTCTAATCTGTAAAATTCAAATTTTAAATGAATTTTGTAGCTAGTTCCAAGCCTAGATAAAGCGTGAGGGGAAATTGTGGTTGAAAAGAACAAAATTCACACTCGCTACCAAATAATGGTATATTTTTCATCAAAATGATAAAGAATTCTATGATAAAAAATGAAGAGAAGTTATAAAGACCTGTACTGCAATATGGTTTTGTAAAGACTAACACAGGCTTTAAAAAACTTATCAAAATAAGGGGTGTAGAATGTAACTAAAAATAATACAAAGAGCGTTATTATTTACTTTGGGTCATAACTTTCAAGTTTTTTAACCATGTCTAACGTATGCAGGCAATGAAAACTTTCTAACAAATAGGCCTACAGTTTGATGAAATAATGAGTCTTACTTATTTAATTAGTTTACTAAAATTTACTTCCTTAATCATCGGCTTTGCTTATACTCTGTACAGACTGATTGAATTACAAAATTTTATTTTTAACAAGATGTTTTGGTATTTTTTTTTCATAATCGATTTTTTAAAATATCATGTATAGCAAATCTGTAAGGCTTTTTCAGTTGCTACACAATTAATCTTAAACGCGTACACATTTAAACTGCTACAATAATTTACTGTTTTAATTAATTATTTCATGTCATCAATGTCTCACTCCTCTATTAAAAAAATAAACCATATATACTTATCGCAATGAACACACAAAAATATAAAAATCCTATGACCCAGCTGGTGACTAACACTACACAGTTGCGTTGGCTACATGGACAGAATGTAGTTGCTATATATTCAACATTCACAATATAAATGGAGTTTACAAAATAGAACGTCCAGATTGCAATAAATTTTACGTAGGCCACACGAAGAAAAAACTGTCCGAAAGATTCATTCAACATCATAATGCATTTTTAAAACCTAATATTTACAAATCTAATTTAGCCACACAGTGTTTAAATAATAAACATAAATTTCCAGACATCCAAAATGTCAAATTAATTAAAAATGTACAAAAGGTAACAAAATGAATATCTAGGAAAATCTTAATATTTACAAACACAATAATAATAATCTACTAATTAAAGAACAAACTCAAATAAAAACAAAACTAGGCGATTTATTTTAAATCATGCATTTATTGGAACAATAAAAATAAAAAATTAACCCATTCATTCACTGACTATTTTTTTAAGGAATTAATTTTCAAAAAATGTATATTTTTTTTATTGCAGATTTATTACCTACAAATATGTTAAACAATGGTACATAGCAGTAAATAAAAACACATGTAGAAAGCATTTAAATTTGCCCGACATCTGTTGGAGATTCATAAAACTACTACAAAGCAGTTCTTACATTGAAACAAATGGGCGAGTGATTGCCATCAAAGTCAGAGAACTAAACAAGTGGCGCGAGCTACACTCGTCAAAGTCTCCACAGTACTGATAAAATGGTGCGAGCTACACTCGTCAAAGTCCGCGAATGGGTTAAATATATGATAAATAGCTAACTACATAAAAATTACTTGTGAAACAGGGGATTATTTAGCCTATAGAAATGGTTACATTTTTTATAAAACTAATGGTTCACTTTCTTGATCAGATGAGAAAATGCCCTCTGGAAGCAACAGAAGAATGTCTTAACTACGTGTTCCTGCAGGTAATTATCAATTTTTTTACTTATTGTTATTTTTGATACTCATTAGCACCTTAAGACACCAGAACACGTAAAAACCAGGAGTGCTTATGTACCTAGTAAGTATTTTGTCCTTGTGTGTGGACATTAGGACTGTGCAAATAGAAAACTTAATAACAGCATTATTATTTTATTTTCATATGTGGACACTAGTTATGTCTTTGATAATTTAAAATCATTTTCAGTGTCTTAAAGTGATGACATTTTGTTTTCTTATTACGTTTTATTAATCACTGTAAAAGTTTACAAGACATTGAGTTTTGTTAACAATATTTGCGGGTTTTGGTGAAGATAATCGCATAAGAAACTTTCAAAGAAATTTTGGAAATATTTGCTGAAGATAGTGATCTGGACACTAATGAGGATGACAATAGTGGCAAAGACAAAGCGTTTACTCCTCATTCATCAGATGTTGATTCAAGTGAGAATAAGGATGGAGAAGATGGCTATGTGAGGCTGAATGAATGGAAGAGCAAAAGAGCAACAGGAAGTGGTGCTGTAAGATGGAGACAGAGAGGAAATGATACAAGAAAAGCGGGAGGATGTCAATAGGATAACAGTGTTTTTCCAAGGAGGCAGGAAGTGGAAGAAGCAGAGGTAGAGGGAGAAGAAGAGGGAAAGGCCATATAAGGGGACCGAATGAATTACAGTCAAATATAAATTCTCTGATTTTGTTGAACAAAATGAAGCTTGAATTAATAGCCAGGGAAACAAACAATAATAATAATAATTACCATTCAAAAACAGGCTCCTTACTGAAGGCCACTTCACATGAAATAAAAATGTTTGTTGGGCTCACACTTCTCATGTGATGCCTAAAATATCTACGCATTCACTTGTATTGGAACCGTTCATTTAAGACTTCCAACATACGTAGTACTATGACAAGAGACAGAAGAGGTGAAGAAAGCTAACAAACTTTGGAAGATAAGGCCAGTAACTGAGAATTTTCTGTCTTGGCATCGATCATTTTGTAGACTGTACTTGTGTTAATAGTTGGCTTTTGCACAAACATGATTGTTCCAATCTGAACCCAGAAGGACATACTGAATTTCCACTATTTCTAAATGAGTCTTGCTTACAGTTTTCTGCTCAGAATGTCGTTAGTAACAGAGTGAGGACGAGGAACTATCAAGGAAAAGAACAACTGGCTGACCAAGAAAAGTTTGTCTTTCTCTGAAAGAGGAGAAATAAAGGTACTCTTCATGTGCCAGAGACAATGGACACCAAGAATGAAAATGCTGCAGTATGCCAGGCTGCAAGGGGAAAACCAGGTTGAAGTGTGTAGGTTGTGATATCTTCCTTTGTGTCCTGAATGAAAGAAACAATTCCTGGAATTCCATAAGAACTACATTGGTTTTAAATTAGAGTGTTAAAAGAAAGAACTTCTGATGTTTGAACTTTGGGTTTTAATAGTTTAACTTCAATATTTTGGTTAGTTATTTGTATTTTACAGTGACAGAAAGCAGCCGTAGATATGGTCTAGACATCAATGTTAATAAAACGAAGCTAATGATTGTATCTAAGAACAAGTTCACAAACTGCACCTTAATATAAACCAAAGCCCAGTTGAACATGTAAGCAAATTTACATATCTTGGTACTATAGTCAGTGAACAATGGGATTACTCTCAAGAAATAAAGAGCAGAATTGAAAAGACAAGAGCAGTATACACTAAAATATGCAGTTTATTCAAAAGTCACGATTTAACAATAAACACAAAGATGAGACTTTCATGCTACTACAAATTCTCGGTCCTCTTCTACAGTGTAGAATCTTGGACTTTGACTGAAGCTACAACTAAAAAACTGGAATCTTCTAAATGTGGCTTTTCTGAGCATTTCATGGACATCACATATAACTAATGTTGAAGTTCTTAGAAACATGAAGAAAGAAAGGGAAGCTGTTAACACAGCAAAGATAAGAAAGCTTTCATTCAGTATCTGGGACATCTCATGAGAAATGAACAGAGATTTTACTTATTGCAGTCCATACTACAGGGAAAAGTACTTGGAAAGAGAGGAGTTGGGCAACCGAGAATATCATGGCTGAGAAATTTAAAGACCTGGTTTGGCATGAATACAACTGACTTATTCTGTGCAGCAGTACAGAAAGTTAAAATAGTCTGTATGATATCCAACATCTGAAATGATAGGAACTATCAGAAGAAGATTTGTATTTGAATTACTGTTTCATATGATAATAAAAAAAGATCTTTCAAAAGTATTTTTCTTGTTATTAATAGTTTTGTCCATTAGATCAAAGAGTTACACAGACCTGATGTCCACAAATGTGGACGAATTCCTGACCCTCTATCTATGTTACAGTAAGAGAAATAAGCTATGCAATATATATACTATGTTCCTGACAGACATCTTAAAAGCTTGACGTATAAGACACAATCAAAATTAACTGACACAAGTAATAACTATAAAATAGGTTAATTACCTTCTGTCAACGTTTCTTAAAATCCTTTTAGGATGACTCGAGTTTCGACACCATTTGGTGTCATCATCAGATCGGAATATGAATTAGGTCAAAACATTTTGATGCATATACATCTCGTCAGATATTAAAAATTAAAAACAACACATAACATTACATAAATAACAAATAAACTATATCACAACAAAATAACATTACAACAATAAAATATAAAAACAACGCGGCCGCAAACGAACCTGTACAGGAACGCCCCCACGGTAAGACTAATCAATGCCAGTTTGACCTTGGTTCAATTTTATCGATCTGATATAACCAATTTCTCGTTCTATAAGATCGATTCTATTAAATAAAACATTATTGGTATGTATTGCTTTTTCATTTAGGATACGATTGTGATCCTTCTTTATGGCTTTATATATCTCGAACCTTTCAAGGGTGTCCAGCTTTAGTGACTTTTTACATTTATGTAGGATATCTAAATTATCATTAATACTCTTTATATTATGGTTATATGAGCTCAAATGTTCTGCAAATGTAGATCTTATTACATTTGACTTGGAGCTTGGGATATGTTCTTTATAGCGTAATTTGAAAGAACGACCTGTTTGTCCTATATAGAACTGTGTGCAATCAGAACAATTAAGTCTATATACACCAGTACCATCAAATATATCGGAGGGTATATTTTTGTTAGTAAATGTAAGTTTTCTCTCAAGTTTATTACTTGCCTTTGAGGCCAAAGTAATATTATGCTTTTTTAATTGGTTTTTTAAAATATGGTATAGATTTTCACCATATTCTATAGCAATGTATTTGTTTACTTTTTCTTTGGATACATCAATATTTATTGGTTTATTTTGTTTTTTATTAATTATTCTATCTACTATATGACTTTTGTATCCATTGGCTAATGCTATGTGTTTGATAATGCTTAGTTCATTGTTATAATCATCCGTGGATAAGGGCAATGCCAGCAATCTATGAATCATACAGTTGAAAAAAGCCATTTTTTGCGAAATAGGGTGATACGATGAGGCGTGAATAGCATGATCCGTGATTGTTGGTTTTCTGTAAATATTATAGTTAATTTTATTATTTATTTTAGTTAAAGTTAAATCTAAAAAATTAATTTTATTATTCATTTCAGTCTCTAATGTGAATTGTAAATTATTTGTAATTGTATTCATATGTTTTTTAAGCATTTCTAATTGTCTGCAATTGCCATTGTAAATCATTATTGTGTCATCCACATATCGTCGGTAAAATAAAATTTTTGTATAATGTTTGTTTTTAGTCGATAAAATTTCGTTTGTTTCAATATGATTTAGGTAAATTTCAGCCAGGATGCCTGACAATGGGGATCCCATAGCTAAACCATCCCGTTGTAAATAATATTTGTTGTCGAAAGTAAAGTAATTTTGTTCTAATATTACTTTTGTCAAATTGATTAACTCATCAACTGTTTCATGATTTAATGTGGATTTAGATAGTAATAATTTTTTAGCTATTTCTAACGTTTCGGTAATAGGTATGTTCGTGTATAGATTTACTATGTCGAATGAGGCGAGAGTGTGTCTCGGCTCGATTGTAATAGTTTTTGTAAGTTCGACCAGTTCTAAACTGTTTTTCAAGCTATAATTTTTATTGCACGTTATGTGTTGTCTAAAAATTTTTTCGAGTTTTTTGGCAATTTTATATGAAGGTGCAGACATAAAATTAACTAAAGGATGGACAGGCATATTATTTTTATGTATTTTAGGAAGGCCCTTAAGTCTAGGGGCCTTGGGATCTATCATTTTTAGGTAGTTTTTCTCATCGTTCGTTATGACGTATTTTGATTTATTCAATATTGATTTCACTTTATTGTTAAATGTAAGAGTGGGATCGCTATGAATCTCAATAATGTTATTGTTTTTAATGAAGTCCAGTATCTTGTTTTTATAATCATCATAAGTTAAAATTACGAGAGTTTGACCTTTGTCCGCTTTGGTGACGATTGCGTTATGGTCTATTAATTTCGTCTTTATCTCATTAAACACCCTTGTTTCGCTATGGTAAATAGTTTTTGTATTCTTTATGTTTTCGGCGTTCATAACTTTTTTTATTTTATTATCAATTGCATGTCTTATTACTGTTTTCGTTTCTTCATCGGATATGGAATTTATTGCGGTTTCAGCGTTCAGTATTTCATTACGGAGTGATTGTTTGGAACTATTGTTTTTAAGATTGTATTTTAAGCCTTTATTCAATAAGTTGGTTTCTTCATTGTTGAACTGTATTCCAGTAAGATTAACAATACGAGGGTAAAACTGGTGATTTATTATATTGTTCTCTTGTGTGTCGTTCTGTTTTTTCAATAAGTTACGAATTTTTTTATTTTGTGTCTTCTTTTTCTTTAAAATGGTATTGTTTATTTGTCTTTCAATCAAATATGTTACATTTTGGACTTGTGAGGCATGTAAGGTTTGTAAAAGTTCGAGATGTTTTTTCATGAGCATCGTATTGAGTAAATTCTTTTTACTATGCAATTGCTTTATTTCGTTTTTAATCCATAATTTAGTGGCCATTTCTTTAGTTTTTTTAGCGCTATAAGAATTAGATGTTATTTTTATCTGGACATAACTCGGGCAAATCTATAAACTGGATTTATCTATTAGCAAATCGTGCCGAGTTATGTCCAGATAAAAATAACATCTAATTCTTATAGCGCTAAAAAAACTAAAGAAATGGCCACTAAATTATGGATTAAAAACGAAATAAAGCAATTGCATAGTAAAAAGAACTTACTCAATACGATGCTCATGAAAAAACATCTCGAACTTTTACAAACCTTACATGCCTCACAAGTCCAAAATGTAACATATTTGATTGAAAGACAAATAAACAATACCATTTTAAAGAAAAAGAAGACACAAAATAAAAAAATTCGTAACTTATTGAAAAAACAGAACGACACGCAAGAGAACAATATAATAAATCACCAGTTTTACCCTCGTATTGTTAATCTTACTGGAATACAGTTCAACAATGAAGAAACCAACTTATTGAATAAAGGCTTAAAATACAATCTTAAAAACAATAGTTCCAAACAATCACTCCGTAATGAAATACTGAACGCTGAAACCGCAATAAATTCCATATCCGATGAAGAAACGAAAACAGTAATAAGACATGCAATTGATAATAAAATAAAAAAAGTTATGAACGCCGAAAACATAAAGAATACAAAAACTATTTACCATAGCGAAACAAGGGTGTTTAATGAGATAAAGACGAAATTAATAGACCATAACGCAATCGTCACCAAAGCGGACAAAGGTCAAACTCTCGTAATTTTAACTTATGATGATTATAAAAACAAGATACTGGACTTCATTAAAAACAATAACATTATTGAGATTGATAGCGATCCCACTCTTACATTTAACAATAAAGTGAAATCAATATTGAATAAATCAAAATACGTCATAACGAACGATGAGAAAAAATACCTAAAAATGATAGATCCCAAGGCCCCTAGACTTAAGGGCCTTCCTAAAATACATAAAAATAATATGCCTGTCCGTCCTTTAGTTAATTTTATGTCTGCACCTTCATATAAAATTGCCAAAAAACTCGAAAAAATTTTTAGACAACACATAACGTGCAATAAAAATTATAGCTTGAAAAACAGTTTATAACTGGTCGAACTTACAAAAACTATTACAATCGAGCTGAGACACACTCTCGCCTCATTCGACATAGTAAATCTATACACGAACATACCTATTACCGAAACGTTAGAAATAGCTAAAAAATTATTACTATCTAAATCCACATTAAATCATGAAACAGTTGATGAGTTAATCAATTTGACAAAAGTAATATTAGAACAAAATTACTTTACTTTCGACAACAAATATTATTTACAACGGGATGGTTTAGCTATGGGATCCCCATTGTCAGGCATCCTGGCTGAAATTTACCTAAATCATATTGAAACAAACGAAATTTTATCGACTAAAAACAAACATTATACAAAAATTTTATTTTACCGACGATATGTGGATGACACAATAATGATTTACAATGGCAATTGTAGACAATTAGAAATGCTTAAAAAACATATGAATACAATTACAAATAATTTACAATTCACATTAGAGACTGAAATGAATAATAAAATTAATTTTTTAGATTTAACTTTAACTAAAATAAATAATAAAATTAACTATAATATTTACAGAAAACCAACAATCACGGATCATGCTATTCACGCCTCATCATATCACCCTATTTCGCAAAAAATGGCTTTTTTCGACTGTATGATTCATAGATTGCTGGCATTGCCCTTATCCACGGATGATTATAACAATGAACTAAACATTATCAAACACATAGCATTAGCCAATGGATACAAAAGTCATATAGTAGATAGAATAATTAATAAAAAACAAAATAAACCAATAAATATTGATGTATCCAAAGAAAAAGTAAACAAATACATTGCTATAGAATATGGTGAAAATCTATACCATATTTTAAAAAAGCATAATATTACTTTGGCCTCAAAGGCAAGTAATAAACTTGAGAGAAAACTTACATTTACTAACAAAAATATACCCTCCGATATATTTGATGGTACTGGTGTATATAGACTTAATTGTTCTGATTGCACACAGTTCTATATAGGACAAACAGGTCGTTCTTTCAAATTACGCTATAAAGAACATATCCCAAGCTCCAAGTCAAATGTAATAAGATCTACATTTGCAGAACATTTGAGCTCATATAACCATAATATAAAGAGTATTAATGATAATTTAGATATCCTACATAAATGTAAAAAGTCACTAAAGCTGGACACCCTTGAAAGGTTCGAGATATATAAAGCCATAAAGAAGGATCACAATCGTATCCTAAATGAAAAAGCAATACATACCAATAATGTTTTATTTAATAGAATCGATCTTATAGAACGAGAAATTGGTTATCTCAGATCGATAAAATTGAACCAAGGTCAAACCGGCATTGATTAGTCTTACCGTGGGGGCGTTCCTGTACAGGTTCGTTTGCGGCCGCGTTGTTTTTATATTTTATTGTTGTAATGTTATTTTGTTGTGATATAGTTTATTTGTTATTTATGTAATGTTATATGTTGTTTTTAATTTTTAATATCTGACGAGATGTATATGCATCAAAACGTTTTGACCGATCTGACTGATCAAAAAAAATTCATATTCCGATCTGATGATGACACCAAATGGTGTCGAAACTCGAGTCATTCTAAAAGGATTTTAAGAAACGTTGACAGAAGGTAATTAACCTATTTTATAGTCTTAATCGTTTCTGGAGGCAAGAAAAATGTTTAAACAAGTAATAAATAACAAACCACAAATTATCTATATATTAATACGTGAAGAGAAAACTTTGTACCCCTTTTTAAGCATATTGCGCACACGGAGGAGTGTGAGATTTGGTATAGTTAAAGTTTATATGGAGAAGGAGTGCAGAAAGCTAAAATTTATATATAATATGTGTTACAAATACATTAAATTAAATTAAATAAAACATTCATTTGCACTTGAAAATTCATTTAAACTTTTTCAAACAATGGTAATTGTTAAAAATAAAATAATTTTGTTGCCAGGCAATAAAATTATAATTTTTTCATTTTAGTGTACGTTCATACTGCCAATGTCAAACACATAATAGTCTGTCGTTTGTTTACGTTCATACTGCCAATGTCAAACACATAATAGTCTGTGGTCAAACAGTCGCACAGAGTAGAGATTGTCGCCAAAGAATTTTAAAATGTTGCCAACAAATAATTACTGACAGATTGACTGAATGAGCTGTGAATTTTGTGTGATTTCAAATGTTCCCTTTTCAATAGTCTGTGGAGTGTATGTCAAGGCAAAAAAGCGTTTATTTTATATTTTGTATATTAGATATCTGTGTTTTATATATTAATGTGCAGTTGAAAGTGAAATACAGCTTGCTTAATATACACCTGTTGCAAAAGGAAAATTTTGTAGCAGCAATTTGAATTGACTTACTCTCGCCTAATTATTATTGGTGGTTTCAAAAAAGTGAGTACATTTTATTATTTTTAAATTAAACCCTGTCTAATCTTAGTTTCAGTAATTTCATTACATGTTTTTTTTTTTACATTCAGATATTCGCACCTACTTCCATTATGCCTCGACATAGAACATTGACGGGTCGGAGTGAGAGACAAAGAAGAAGGAATATATATTCGCGTGAAAGTCAAAATGATAATAGACCAAATGAAAATTTAAATAGTGTAAATAGTATAACATTGAAGGGTCGGAGTGAGAGACAAAGAAGAAGGAATATATATTCGCGTGAAAGTCAAAATGATAATAGACCAAATGCAAATTTAAATAGTGTAAATAGTACACAAAATGATGAAATTATTTTGAGGGATACATTTAAATGCGCACTGAATGTCATTCCAAGAAATTTTAATACTTTTGATTGTGGATTAATGCATTTACAATGCAGGTTTTGCAATGCAAAACATTTCGAATCTGAGGTCACTTTAGGTGAAAGGACTGCATTCACTTCATGTTGTCATAAGGGTAAAGCAATATTACCGGCCTTAAGTCAAAATGAATACTTTAAATCATTGTATGATGGACTTACTTCAAATGAACCTTCAATAAAAAGAAAGTCAAAAAATTATTTTGAAAACATTCGTAAATATAATTCATCATTTGCTATGGTTAGCTCAGAAGCTAAAATTTTGGATACAGTTATGCGTGGAGTGTATCATTTTAAAATACATGATGTTTTTTATCACAGATCAGGTCCAATGACTGCTGGATATGGTCGCTCACCATGTTATGCGCAATTATATTTTTATGATGTTGACACTGCTGTCAATTATAGATTACGTGAACACTATAATCAAACATGCAATAACAATATAATGCGCGAAATCTCTCTTGAATTGGAACGCATTAATCCTTTCGTACGGTTATTCATTGCAATGAAAGATCATTGTCAGAGAGTTGAAAATCAAAATAAAGAAATTTGTGTGCTCATTAAAGTAAATCGTGATTTAGATCTACGCCGTTATAATGATGCAGTTCAAACTGATGTAGCAGTAATATTTAGTACAGTTGATGGTGAGCCACCCTTTGAACGAAATATGGTTTCGTTTTCAAAAGTTAATGGTACCATTAAAAATATCTCTGTTTTGGATTCATCATTGGACCCTTTAGCGTATCCATTACTTTTTCCAAATGGTGATACTGGGTGGCATATCAATATTTCTCATAATGTACCAACTACATCTAATTCAAGAGCGCCCAGAAATAAATTAACCATGCTTCAGTATGCAGCCTATCGACTTGCAATTAGAAAAGATTTTAGCATGTTGCACCATTCACAAAAATTATTTCTGCAGTGGACAGTTGATATGTATGTGAGAATAGAGGGCACAAGGTTACATTTCATTCGACAAAATCAAACAAGTCTTAGGTCTGAAGTTTACAACAATTTAACAGATTATTTAGAATTGAACCCCAATGCCAATAATGTTGGCCGTAGAGTAATTTTACCATCTTCATTCAATGGATCTCCAAGAAATATGTATCAGAATAATTTAGATGCAACGTCAATTTTACAACATTTCGGAAAGCCTTCTTTGTTTATTACAGTGACTGAAATTATTTAATTATTAAATTATCCAAGTTGGCCTGAAATAGTTAGCAATATTAGTGTAGGTGAGTCAGCTAATTTTCGACCTGATATTGTTGTGCGTGTATTCAAGTCCAAACTGAAAGCATTAATTGAGGGCCTTACACTAAAAAAAATCTTCGGTAAAGTTGAAGCACTCATTTATACAATTGAGTTTCAAAAGAGAGGATTGCCTCATGCTCACATTTTACTCTCTTTAAATGAGCAAGATAAAATTGTTAATGCTACCGATATTGATAAAGTTGTATCTGCAGAGATTCCTAACATTCAAACACATCCTACATTACATGAATATGTTGTAAAACACATGATGCATGGTCCATGCGGTGTACTTAATCTAAATTCTATATGTATGAGAGATGGAAAATGCACAAAAGATTATCCAAAACGATTTAATGAATTTACATGTGAATCATTAAATGGATATCCATTATACAGAAGGCGTGATAATGGTATTAATGCTGAAGTTCGCGGTAGTTGCCTCAACAATCGTTATGTTGTACCAGGCGCGAATTCTCTATATGTGCGACATGTGCGCCGCACGCGTCAAAATTATTGCTGTGAATAAATAATTTAAAACTCTACTTATGTTTCAAATGAAGATGTGTTATTGCAAGGAATGTGTGCGCTGGGAGCAGCCGCACCTCTCAAGGCTATTGCTGAGGTAGCTGACTGGCGAGAAGTGCGTGCTAGACTTGTAGAGGGGAGCGGAGAGGTAAAGTGGGGGTGCAGCGGTGTTAGCGTGCCTTGAGTGCGGCTTCAGTACCGCACCAACCAGGCGTGCCGAGAGTTGTATGGTTTCTAACGTTCTTTGAGATTTTCGAATAATTTCTGTTGAATCGTGATTCTGTTTTTGTGATGTGCTTCTAAATCATGGAAAATCATATTTGTACAATTGATGACATTTTGAAAAATGGATTTTCATGTAGAAGTTTCGAAGAAAAACTTAAAATTGTAACAAATGGAAGACCGTGCCCTCCGTTGCCTAATTTAACAACTAAACACAAGGGCAAAAAGGAAAAATACACTAGACACTTTTCAGTATCATCTTTCAACTCGATTCCATGGTTAACTGGCTGTGAGAAATTAAATAAATTATTTTGTTGGCCATGTATTCTTTTTTCCAAAGAAAAAAGTGTGGCACGAAAACTGGATTTTCCGATCTCAGTCATTTATCCTCTGCACAGCAACGACACGAAAGATTGCAGTCTCATGTAGAATCATTTCTTAAATGCAAGATGTTTGGAAAGCAGAGAATTGACGTTTTAATTGACTCCCAACGTAAAGACAATATCAGCAAACACAATGAGCTTGTTAAAAAAAATCAAGACATATTGACAAGATTAATAGATGCTGTTTGTTATCTTGCAAAGCAGGAACATCCTCTAAGAGGCCATGATGAATCAGCCGACTCATTAGACAAAGGAAATTACTTAAGAGTTTCTTGAGGCACTCAGAGCATATGATCCTCTTTTAGACAACCATCTAAAAATAGCTACTGTGTTTCGAGGTACATCTCCAGCAATACAAAATGACATAATCCATGCTATACGGGATGTTATTATAGACGAAATAAAGGAAGAAGTTTCTTCAGCAACCTTCACTTCTATCATGCTGGACGAGTCGTCTGATATCTCATGTAAATCCCAACTTTCAACTGTGCTCCGGTTTGTTAAGGATGGTGCTGCTTGTGAACGCTTTGTTGGATTTACTGACGTAAGTTCAGATAGAACAGCTGAAGGACTATTTGCACATGTGGCAAGTTTCGTGGAAGAGTTTAATATCAGTGACAGATTGGTAGGGCAGACGTATGATGGTGCCGCAGTAATGAGCAGTCACTTGAACGGGCTTCAATCTAAAGTTCTAGAATCTTACCCAAAGGCTCTCTTTACACATTGTTATGCCCATGTTTTAAACTTAGTTCTTAAACAATGTCTCTCAAATATAAAAGACTGCAGGATTTTTTTTCAAACACTTAGTGGGCTTCCAGCGTTCTTTTCCAAATCCTCAAAAAGGACAATTGCTTTGGAAGAATTTGTACAGAGGAAACTGCCATCAGTTGCTCTACCAGATGGAATTTTACTTCAAGGTTAGTGCAAACTGTCAAAGAATATAGTGTTCAACTTATAGAATTTTTTGAAAGTATTGTGGAAAACTGTAGTGAATGGGAAAGTGATACAGTAGTCAAATCAATAGGTTTTCTCTCTTTTTTGAGTGAGTTCAATACCGTATTTTTGTTGGAAGTATTTTCCAAACTGTTTTCATACACAGATGTACTGTATAATATTCTCCAGAGTGGATCTGTAGATATAATGTACTGTCATCAAAAAGTTATTGATACTGTACAACAATTGCAAAGTGAGAGACAAAGTGGTTTTGATGCCCTATGGATAGCAGCTAAAGGTGAGAGGAGAGGAGCTGAGCCTAGAACTAAAAGAATTTGTCGGGACTCTGAGGACAACTATTGTCGTCGATTGTTCTGTGAAATCATTGACAATATTGTGCAACAAATAGATGTGAGGTATGGTTCAGTTTCGAAGTTGAGATTCTGTCATCTCCTCTCACCTAATAAATTTTCCATTTACAAGGAAAATTTTCCATCTGTCCTTCTGGAGTCCTTAGGATCAGTGTATGAGTCATTATTTGATCTTGTAAGACTCAAAAGTGAACTTTTAGTGGTATATTCCAGTGATGAATTTCATGGTCTACATGTCTTTGAGTTGGTCAGGTTTCTAAAGAACAATGACTTAATTTCTGCATTCAAAGAAGTATACATGTTAGCTGAGTTAATTCTGACTATACCAAGTACCACAAGTTCAGTTGAACGTTCTTTTTCGGCTCTAAAACGCATTCACAACTACTGCAGGAGCACTCAGAGCGAGGACAGGTTAAGCAGTTTAAGTATTATTTCTATTGAGAAAGAAATACTCCACAGACTGAGACTCAAAGACTCATTTCATGAAAGGGTAATTGAGAAGTTTTTATGTAAAGAAAGAAGAGCAGAACTTGTTTATAAATAGATATGTAAACAGGAGAAAAGTTGACTGAACTAACTTTTAGGATACTTTTATTATTATTATTATTTTGTTGTTGCATTTCCCTAAATAATGCAGCTTATAAACTTGATAATTAAATAGTTTCACAGTAGACGGATATGATTATTTTTTAAGCAGCACACCCACCTTGTCAAAGCAGGATACGCCCCTGTGTTGTACCATACAATCCGTATTTACTTGCCAAATTTAATTGCCATATAAATGTTGAAATATGCACTACAGTTAAAAGTGTTAAATACATTTATAAATACGTGTATAAAGGCTATGACAGTGCATCTGTTGAATTAGGTTCAGAGAGAAATGAACCAGGTCAAGAAATACAAATTGATGAAGTTAAAAATTTTTTAAATGGCCGTTATGTCGGATGAACTGAAGCTGTATGGCGCATCTATGAATTACCAATGCATTTTCAATCACATGTCATCGTTAGACTTGACATTCATTTACCGCGTAGACAGAATGTTTACTTTCGAGAAGGGCAAGAACGTCAAGCAATTGAAAATGCAAGACAAACAAAATTATTAGCATTTTTTGAATTGAATTGATCAGATCCATCAGCGCATGAATATAAGTATATTGAAATTCCTTTGCATTATGTGTGGGAAGATTCCCGAAAAAAATGGAAGAAGAGAAGGCATGGAGGTGATAAAATCATTACACGCATATTGTAACGTAACAAAGTTAAGGTCCCAAACATTACATAAACACTTTGTCCATAGAAACTCAAACAATACCCAAGGTATGCCATAATTAAGGTCAGGAGGGCCAATCTCACCCAAAAAATGTATTGGTGACACCTAGTATGATGTTAAGTGTATTTACTTTGAATAATTAATGAAGATGTCTTAAAATAATATTTGTAAACTTGGCCAGGAAGACAATAATTGTTAATAAATTGTCAAGTGGTCATTATAATTATGTTATAAACCAATGAAGGGTTCAATGATAAAATAATGATAATAATAATAATAATAATAAATTGAAATCAGGAAATTAAAATTAGAATAATTGGCCATAAGCCAGTGACTCTTTGTACAGTAGGTCAGGTCAGAAAAATTAAATTAAAAACAAAAAAATTATAACATGTAATAAAACCAATAGGCCTAAAATTAGTGTTTTGTAAAAGGAAATTAATACCTTTTAAAATAAGTCGATTAAGAAGAAAATATAGTAAAATGTATACGGTTTAATAAGGCAGATTAAGTGAAAGTTTTATGTGATTTAATGTAATTCCAAGAAGGGAGTATTTATTAAATAAGTGTAAGAATATTTCCTAATTATGGCTCTAGGATAACAAATATTATCCAATAACATAAGAGGAAGATGGTTGTCAGGGACAACAAAATGCAAGATATCTTGTTGATTTGGACATACAATTGTTATAAATGAACGAGGACAGTTCAGTGGTGATAAATCTAGAAAAAAACCAATAAACCTAATAAATAAAATTACTGTTAATTCAAATTAAAACATAGTAACTGATCAAAAAGACGGTCGGACGACTTCCGAGGCTCTCACTCCGAGAATATAAAATTACCTATCAATAAAATTCAAATCAAAAATCTAAAGAATAAATTAACTAAATCTACCGTCAAATGAGTAATAATGGAAAACAATAAATAAATGAAGATAACCCAGACCTGGAGATAACCCAGAACCTCACTTTTAACAACGGAGCAAGAACTTAATACTACACTAATTCCGTCGGGACCTGTGACCACCAGAAACGAAAAATCAGCGAAGATCAAGAACTGAACTTTCCATTACATCCTAGGACACTAACACCAACTTTTATTGAGAAGCTGGAGGTTGATATATTCAAGCCATTCATCATCACTCGGCTATCCGTCACCGTTTAGTGGAACACTGCCTTAACGAGTATCTTGTAAACGTTTGGTAAAAAACCTGCTTATGTTTATACTTTATATAATAAGATTTTAAACTAAATTGTAATACCTAGTAACCTGAATTTGTATTGCCTGACCTTACTAATAGTTAAAAGAACTACATGTACCCTGAGATAAAAGACAAACTGAAAATTATAATTAAATTGTAACATCTAAAACACGAGTTCAATAGCAAATCGATTCTGTATTGTGTGATCGATATGATGTATTAGTAGCTGGAGAAAGCAGCTGTTGGAATTTAAACATATATAAAATAAAGAACCCTTCTTGAATTTGACGATTTTGTGTTATTTGTAGAATAATTATTGTATTTCGAATAGGGTGTATTTTACAGAGAAAGGAACGTGAGAAACGCATCAAGTGGAACGACTTAACCTATAATAATAGGTCAATCGCCAATAACAGCGCTCGTCTGCAGACAGCTGGTGAATACGGGAGAATAGAGAACTAACCTACGCTCTCCGCTCTTTCCAATTTAGATAATACATACCGACTAGGGTTGGAGTAAAATACTGAATTATTCACTATAATAACTGTAATATAGCGTTTTTCTCTGGTAAAACACTTGATAACTATTTAACACAGGTCTATGATCAATAACCGAATAATATCAACCACATAATAAATAATTTTATAAATAAATTAACATTGATTTGCAGGAGTTATTATATTACACTTATAAGTATATTTATATTACAAATACTTGGGCATAATTAGACTAGAGTGCCGAAGATTATTAAACGTAATAGGTAGTTGTTACAAATTGACGCTCATACCGTGGGGCTGAAATAACTATAAACCCGCAACAGCATTACACTAGTTACATACATCATATTATTTGTTACAAATTGGTGAACCCAACAGTGGGGCATAACATATTACAAAGGAACGTAATCTTTTAGATTACAAATTGACGTCCGCAACGTGGGGCTTGATTGGGCGAGAGTTTCGAATAAGTAACACATCGTAATCTTTTAGATTACAAATTGATGCCGACAACGTGGGGCTTAACGTTGATACACGGGAGTCACATATAAAGAAATAAACCGGTAAATCACTGATTTAGATTACAAATTGGCGCTCAACGAGTGGGCTTTAGTTAAGTAAAAATCGACTATATTGCTATTACTTAACTTGAGCAGGCAACTATTAGAGACACAGGAATGCATACAAGAGGTGTTTTTAAAAGGATAGCGAAGGACCAAGAAACGGAAGAAGATAGACAGGAAGAAGAAGCAGAGGTAGTTACAGACACCGAAATGGAACAACAGGCGGGCGATAAAGAGGAAGCCAGAGGAGGAGTAAATTGGGAAAAATTAATGGAATTAATGAGTAGTATAAAGGAGGATAACAAACAAATGTCAGAAAAGCGGGAAAATAAAATAGACAGTATAAACGAAAATTCAGAAAAGCTGGAAAATAAAATAGACAGTATAAATGAAAATTCAGAAAAGCTAGAAAACAAAATATACAGCATTAACGAAAACTCAAAGAAACAAAACGAAATTTTGAGTGAGAACTTAATAAAACTAATGAATGAGAAGTTTGACAAAAATAAAGAGGAAACTGATGAGAATAACCGGCAGATAAATGAAAGATTAAACCAAATTAACGAAAGGCTTGACAGGAACGACGATAGCTTAAAGCAGATTCAGGAAAATAACAAACAAAGAGACAAAAGAATTGAAAACAATAATAAGGAGTTGCGGCAAATCATCAATGGACAAAACCAAGCGTTGAGGGAAGTCATCAATGAAAGGATTGCCAATGTCGATGAAACACTTAGCAAAAGAGTGGATAATTATGAAAAGGAAGTAAGACAGCAAATAACTGAAACTAAGGTAGGTCTAGAAAAGACGGATGAAACCATCATACAACTCAGAGTGGAAGTAGAGGCCAAAATAAATCAAGTAGAAAACAATAACCAAATTAGAATAAAGGAGGTACAAGCGAAAACCCAAGAAAAATAAACGAAGTACGAATCAACATAGCCGGAAGTATAGAACGGGTTAACAATGAAATGAAGACAATGAAAATAAGGCAAAAACGTCAAAGGAAATTAATGAATACACGGGAAGGATTGGAGATGATTAAAGGGGGATTAGTTAAGCTGCTTAATATACCAATTGCGGAACCAAGAGAAGTAAGGCAATTAAGAAACTCTAAACGAACCACAATTGAATTCCCAGATGGATTAGAAGGACCGAAAAAGCAAAAACTAACCGAGGAGCATGGAGGACTTATGGGGATTATGTATGAACCATTCAAACGATTAAGAAACAATACGGAAGAATCAGCTCGAAAGACGATGGTAAACGTTAGCATAAATGAAAATTTTATAGCGACAAGATGGAAGAACCAGATGATAGTGAGATACGTCACAAGGACGGAAATAATTCTACACACCAGAGAAATCTGAACAATCAGTACAGAGGAAATAATGGACCACGGTTAAATAGATTCCAAACAGAATATAGAGAAAAGGGACGGATTTTATGGATAACAAATAAAGCAAACCAAAGGAAAATAATGAGAAACTAATTAAAATATATTAAACTAACTATTAAATGAAATAAACTAATTACACGATACTTCAGAGGAATTAGTTGGAATCAATTTTAAAACCACAAAATTCAAAAATAAGTAAGAACACCTTACTATATAATTCAGAAGAAAGTATTTTAAACTAATAAACATAAAAGAAGAGGAAGAAGGTTTAGAAATGAGTTAGATGAAGGAAGAATATGCCATACAATTTATAATAAGGAGGAAATTCAGTGTTTAATTGCAGAAGTAAATGGGAGTGAATTAAAAATAGTAAAATACGTATGCTAAAGAATAATTAATTGACAGCACGGAACTAAGAAGAATTTAAAATGAATATTGAACAGCTTTAACTACTATACTGGTGAATAATATGATAAATGGAACTACAGAACAACGAGATAAATAAGTTAAGAGAAGTATTAGGATACCTCAGAAATAATAGTAATCATCCCTTGAAAATAAGTTTGTAGCGAAGGAGCTACCTTATAGGTAATAATTATATGTATTGTGTTGTGATTGTGCAATGTTTATTTTTTTTTCTGGACAGAGATGAAGTTCCTCTGATTTCAGATGATATATTTAGGGAAACCGGCAGAGTAATGGAAGCCAATAGTGCCCCTCTGATTCCGTACCAGCTATGATATTAGGGAAAAATGTTAGGGAAATATAGTATTTTAGGGATTATACACCAAGCGAGGTAATTAAATATAAATGTGATAATAAGAAATGATGGCATAATAAGCTAGAAGAAGTTATGAGTTCCAGAGAAAAGGACAGGTCTACAACTGAGTGAGGAACCAGTAGAGAATTAATGAACAGATATACAATGAGTATCAACACAGTTTTCCAGTGCAATTAAAAGTTTAAGGAATGGAAATAGAAAATAAACCCCAAAGAACCCATTGAATTGCGTACTAAAGCAGAAACAAATATCGGTATGGAGAACCATACATGACTTCCATATTCTAAGATTTATATTTAAAATCATTTTCAGCCAAACAGCCAGGCTGTGTCTTACCTGCCTTTTTATTGCTGTATTAAATGAAAAATATTATATTACATTAAAATGAAAAAATTATAATTTTATTGCCTGGCAACAAAATTATTTTATTTTTAACAATTACCATTGTTTCAAAAAGTTTAAATAAATTTTCAAGTACTTTACTCTTGTTAAAACGTATAAGGTTGCAGGTAAACTACCCCTTCCCCTTAACCGATCTTCACCAAAATCGAAAGTCATTGAGACCTCTACAATTCAGGGACGTATGCAAAAAATTATTTGATTCTGTTTGAATTTGCGGCTGTTATCGTTTGCCATAGAAAATACGCTTGATAAAAAAACGTTGCAGGTAAACTACCCCTTCCCCTTAACCGATCTTCACCAAAAACAATAGGTCTTGAGTACTCTACAAATCAGGACTGTATGCAAAACATTATTTGATTCTGTTTGAATTTGCGGCTGTTATCGTTTGCCATAGAAAATACCCTTGTTAAAAAAACGTTGCAGGTAAACTACCCCTTTCCCTCAACCGATCTTCACCAAAAACAGTAGGTCTTGAGAAATCTACAATTCAGTGCTGTATGCGAAACATTATTTGATTCTGTTTGAATTTGCGGCTGTTATCGTTTGCCAAAAAAAAAAAATTTCCCTTGATAAAAAAAACCGTTGCAGGTAAACTACCCCTTCCCCTCAACCGATCTTCACCAAAAACAATAGGTCGCGAGTACTCTACAAATCAGGGCTGTATGCAAAAAATTATTTGATTCTGTTTGAATTTGCGGCAGTTGTCGTTTGCCATAGAAAATACGCATGATAAAAAACGTTGCTGGTAAACTACCCCTTCCCCTCAACCGATCTTCACCAAAAACAATAGGTCTTGAGTACTCTACAAATCAGGGCTGTATGCAGAAAATTATTTGATTCTGTTTGAATTTGCGGCTGTTATCGTTTGCCATAGGAAATACCCTTGTTAAAACATAAAACGTTACAGGTAAACTACCCCTTTCCCTTAACCGATCTTCACCAAAAACAATAGGTCTTGAGAACTCTACAATTCAGGGCTGTATGCGAAACATTATTTGATTCTGTTTGAATTTGCGGCTGTTATCGTTTGCCAAACAAACAAAATTACCCTTGCTAAAAAAAAACCGTTGCAGGTAAACTACCCCTTTCCCTCAACCGATCTTCACCAAAAACAATAGGTCGCGAGAACTCTGCAAAACCAGGCTGTATGCAAAAAATTATTTGATTCTGTTTGAATTTGCGGCAGTTATCGTTTGCCATAGAAAAAAAATCTACAGACACACAGACAGACAGACAGACAGACAGACACACAGACACTTTTCGGAAAACGACATTTTTTCATGTTTTGAGTGTAGTACAATCAGAATCTGCAATAATCTCGAACACGATTTTTTTTGCCATCACCATACTTCCATTCCTTAAGGAATATGGAAGTAAAAAACTGAAACCATTATAAATTGATAATGTTTTCAAATAAATATTCCAAGGTATGAAGAAACTATAAGTTTATTTCAACTAAACGATATTCAGCTAAAATAAACTTCTTTCGGAGGGGGAATATTATGTAACGTAACAAAGTTAAGGTCCCAAACGTTACATAAATACTTTGTCCATAGAAACTCAAACAATACCCAAGGTATGCCATAATTAAGGTCAGGAGGGCCAATCTTACCCAAAAAATGTATTGGTGACACCTAGTAAGGTAACTAGGTAATAAAATAGAGTAAAAATGTATCTAAATATAAAATATGGAGTGATCAGTGGAAGATGTAAACTATAAATACAGTGTCTAATGAGATGAATTTACTGTAGACGAGTTTAAAAATAATAGACTGTTTAATTGATATTTAATGTTTTATAAAGATGTACATGTTGTTGTGCTTTATCATGATATTGTGTTTACATGATATTTGTTTTGTGTTTTGTATGTAGCAGGTGTGAAGCCATTGCTTTAAGAAAGTATTAAGTAATGGATACTAATATCATTCATGTTAAACTTGTATTTAAGTAATTAAATACAAGTGTATTTATTATGTATGGTATCATGTTAAGTGTATTTACTTTGAATAATTAATGAAGATGTCTTAAAATAATATTCGTAAACTTGGCCAGGAAGACAATAATTGTTAATAAATTGTCACGTGGTCATTATAATTATGTTATAAACCAATGAAGGGTTCAATGATAAAATAATAATAATAATAATAATAATAAATTGAAATCAGGAAATTAAAATTAGAATAATTGGCCATAAGCCAGTGACTCTTTGTACAGTAGGTCAGGTCAGAAAAATTAAATTAAAAACAAAAAAATTATAACATGTAATAAAACCAATAGGCCTAAAATTAATACCTTTTAAAATAAGTCGATTAAGAAGAAAATATAGTAAAATGTATACGGTTTAATAAGGCAGATTAAGTGAAAGTTTTATGTGATTTAATGTAATTCCAAGAAGGAAGTATTTTATTAAATAAGTGTAAGAATATTTCCTAATTATGGCTCTAGGATAACAAATATTATCCAATAACATAAGAGGAAGATGGTTGTCAGGGACAACAAAATGCAAGATATCTTGTTGATTTGGACATACAATTGTTATAAATGAATGAGGACAGTTCAGTGGTGATAAATCTAGAAAAAAACCAATAAACCTAATAAATAAAATTACTGTTAATTCAAATTAAAACATAGTAACTGATCAAAAAGACGGTTGGACGACTTCCGAGGCTCTCACTCCGAGAATATAAAATTACCTATCAATAAAATTCAAATCAAAAATCTAAATAATAAATTAACTAAATCTACCGTCAAATGAGTAATAATGGAAAACAATAAATAAATGAAGATAACCCAGACCTGGGGAAGTCGAAGTGAATAAATACCATACAACGAAAAATAAAGAGAATTAAATTTACATACAGAACCTTACTTTTAACAACGGAGCAAGAACTTAATACTACACTAATTCCGTCAGGACCTGTGACCACCAGAAACGAAAAATCAGCGAAGATCAAGAACTGAACTTTCCATTACATCCTGAGACACTAACACCAACTTTTATTGAGAAGCTGGAGGTTGATATATTCAAGCCATTCATCATCACTCGGCTATCTGTCACCGTTTAGTGGAACACTGCCTAAACGAGTATCTTGTAAACGTTTGGTAAAAAACCTGCTTATGTTTATACTTTATATAATAAGATTTTAAACTAAATTGTAATACCTAGTAACCTGAATTTGCATTGCCTGACCTTACTAATAGTGAAAAGAACTATATGTACCCTGAGATAAAAGACAAACTGAAAATTATAATTAAATTGTAACATCTAAAACACGAGTTCAATAACAAATCGATTCTGTATTGTGTGATCGATATGATGTATTAGTAGCCGGAGAAAGCAGCTGTTGGAATTTAAACATATATAAAATAAAGAACCCTTCTTGAATTTGACGATTTTGTGTTATTTGTAGAATAATTATTGTATTTCGAATAGGGTGTATTTTACAGAGAAAGGAACGTGAGCCCCCATCAAGTGGAACGACTTAACTTATAATAACGGGTCAATCGCCAATAACAGCTGTAACAATAAAAAAGAAGCCAAAATATAAAATACATAAAACCACTACCAGGACTTACCTGTTGCAGAAATTTTATCAGAAGCCCAGAGTCGCCACCTATATCTTTGAAGGACAGATATGGAGACCTTTACACTTTACCTTAATAAAACGGACAATTTAGCAATCTGACCCCACCCAATTAACAATTCAGAAGATTCCGGAACGTTAGACGAATTTTTTCAACACAGAAATGAGAAAATGGTAATGACGAAATAACTTAGTCTAACACATATTCAAGGTAAACCAACTGATTTTAATGAATGTTAAAAGACACTGAAAAAATAGGTTTTAAAATATACATTGATCCCTCAGACTTAACTAACATAAAATATCCTCTAACTTATCAAGTATTATAATAATTAAGGTAGCCCATTCTGCATCACACACACACATGCCATTTTTTCATTTTACCCATTGATGTTTCATATTGAATTCCCGGTAATAGTATTTAATTCATGTTTTAATTCACTGTTCACTGCCGACCGAACACGTGTTTCTGTTATCCGATTCCTCTTTTAAAGATTACGTATTTAGTTAATACTCCATGGCACTGCACCAACTGCCCGCCAATCACGGTAATATGGTTATTAACTTCTTGGGTCCCGGTCGGTCTTACTGGGTTAATTACATTTTATAACACCACCGACCGGGGCCTAAACGAAACGGTAAGCGTCTGTAGTTGGAGTCGGGTTTTAGTAGACTGTCTAGCGTCTCTGCCTAAGGTCGACTGGCACTGAGAACGTAACAGGTACATCTTCCTTTCTCTGGCGGGAAACTGTGGTTCACTGCCACTATGTTTTCGTCGCTCAAGCCTCAGTTGTTGTGAGGTAACCATTTTATATATGGAATATGGGAGTTATATTCCGGGTACCAGAGCACGATATTGGCTTCTGCTCTGCTGATGTCACCAACAGTAGGCGGGGCGTTAGCAGTATTTCCGGAAGGTCTTGGAGAAGACGACGAATATTCTTGCGCTCTGGCCATCTTGAGTTTTTAGTCAAGAGCGTCCTTTTGAGCGCGTGCGGGTGTAGTTGCGCTTGAGCGTTGACACACATGTACAGAGTTCTGCGAATTTTTAGGGTGGCGCGAATTCTTTGCAGCATTCCGCGACAACAACTGCGTCTTACTGCTTTGTTCCAAACTGTTCTACTGGCCATGATTTCTGTAGTAATGGACATAACGTTGCACAATAATTTTAGAAATCCCGCACAAAATGAAAGAAATAAAAGATATAAATGCCCCATACTGTTAAAAATAAAAACACCCAAAAATGACCCGCTACAATACCCCCTCGATGAGAATTCTGCTGTCCACAACAGAAGAAATCTCATCGATAAAACCCGAAGAGGACCGGTGAGGAACTAGTGCCAACAACCCCCTTGTTCTTAAGTCTGTATGGGTACACGACCCCCCTGGCTCAGCGACCATGGACTCATCTGAACGAGATCACTGGACTTCTCCATAAGAGATCCCAACACCGAGAAATCGAGCAGACTCGTACCACGGCGCACCTCGCCTTTTAACATGCTACCCCCAAAAATCCTCAATCCCTGGCTTAAATTACTCCAGATCCTCCACCGATATGTTTCCCCTTTTATGCAAGCTGGGCTGCCTTTAGCAGATACTGGGCTCACACACACTCACATTACATATCATACCTTGACAAAATCTTTAAAATTTACGAAAAATTAAAAAATCAAAATTCAAAATAATATTCTCAAAAAAAAATTCTCTTCCTGGTTTTTTTTTCTTTTAAAATGACTTAAATTAAGCGTTTCTTCTACTTGAACAAATCCTTAACCTAACATGTCTTAGTCTAACAATACAGTGCAGTACAAGGAATCAGTAAACTAAACATGTTAAATACACACATAATAAAATACTCATTACTCAACAGATTCACTCGCTGGCAGGCGAAAAATCAAGTTTTTTTTCCAAAAAAAAATTAAAATTTTCAAAAATTTTAAAATTCAAAAAAAAATTTATATTTATTAAAATGTTTCCTTCATATTTAAAATTATTTAATTATTGGTTCGAATCAACTAAATAAACAAATTAAAATTGACTTCCTACTATACAAGCTTAGTAGGTATATGAACTCATCAGCTGATCGAAACTAGGTCAAGTTCAAGACCCTTGACCTACATATGTTATGTATGCTTTCTGAAACTACATTAAACATCTGTAACCTCCTAACTTGAAACACAAAATATAATAAAATAAAACATTTAAAACAAACAAAATATTAATAGAATAATCAAATTGACATTTAAATTATTTAAAATAAACAATTCTTAACTTCACATTATTTTCAATTCTATCAAATTTCTGTCACTGGTTTCGAAAAAATAAAAAATTTTATATTCTTTATCATAAATCTCTCTCTTTATTTAACAATTTCAATCTACTTTAGTGTGGGTGATTTAAATTATTTATCTCATTTAATGTACTACTTGATCTGGATACCTATATGATCTTTCTCCCTCTGACTCTACTATTAACTTTTACTACATGACACCCACCTCTATCAAAACACTCTAAACTCAATTTACCTCTGGCACCGCTCATCTTTGTACTAGGATGTGTGTTCCCTACCTGGCTATACCCATACGAGCCAATGCCCCTCCAAAATATCGGCAAACACTCACGCGAACTACTCTATTCTCGCCACAACGCCGCACGTTGCTCACACCTTACCACCTCACCCTTACTACAAAATATCATCAACAAATATGTTTATATCTCATTCACATTACTCATCGCTACATATGCTCACTACTACTGTGTCAACATCAATACTTCTCAAAATACTATAACATATATGAACTCAAAACAACATTACATTATCTTCCTCTCTACTATTCCAACTTTAACTCTGACTTTAACTTGGACAGATCTACATGTCCCCTAAAATATTTATCACCCAAAAACTATCTTTTGTTAACTTGCATAAATTATTACTTTGTTTCTCATTTTATCAAGTTATTTTTTATCATTACTTCAAAACATCTGTAATCACTTACTTAAAACATTTATAACTAATATACCAGTGACGTATTATTGCTGATCAGCTGATCTCCTAATACAATTAAAACACATCTCATAATTGAACAAATTACATGGAATGTACATATTTATTTATCATTACTCCTCACCTTCTTGTTTCCCATTTCTCTGATTCTGATCATGTTGTGTTACCCACCTGCCAGACGTTTACTTTTTGACTTAGTTTAAAATATACATACATAATGAAAACACATCTTATCAACAACTATATCTAACACACAACAATAAAATAATACACTTAGACTTATAGCATGAACAACTTGTATTGAAAATATGACCATCTAATTATTTAACAGAGCACATGCAGTTTTATTGGATCAAAAAATTTGAATGAGCAAAAAAAAATTCTTTATGTAGTAAAATTTAAGTTCGTGACTCATTTGAGTCACCTCCCAGCCACACACACTATTTCAGATTATGGTGGACTGTGGCGCCCATTCGCTTCGACAAAGACTGTATATTTTGGAGCAGGTTTTACCTCTCCGTGTCTCTGCTTCCGCTATTAAGTTTCAAACGTGGCGAACATCATCATGTTCTTGTTATAATTACTCACCCTTAATGCGGGTCTACCACCTTTTTCTGCTACCCCTAAGCGGGCAGAGTGGCAGCCGCTGTTCCATAGTTCCGGGAGATTTCCTCTAATTGTCACCCCCCAATGAATTTCTAATATATACCAATTTCAAGTCAGCTATGGTCAAGGGACTTGATATGACCATAGCTGGCCGCTAGCCAAAACCACGGTTAGTGCTGGTAAGGCAGTAACCGCCCGAAAAGTCAAGGAAATCTAAACTTTAATTTGACTGCCTGTTATATCCATTACTAATATGTGCGACACGGTCGTTTAGAAGTGTGTAAATTTTATTTTACACGAATAAGGTGTGCCGCACATTTTCGCCATTTTGGCCTCCGATGGAGGTAACACTCACTGTTACCCCCAACCCGTTTCGCTATTTACGAGAGCACAGGCCACCCCCGCAATAGCCACTTAATAACTAACTAATAAAATTTGTATATACATTATAATATAGTATTTCCATCCATAATCATTTCTCTCATTCATAATTTTCTACCATTTAACTTTCTTAGAATTTTCAAAATTCATTATTAAGAATCATTATATATCTTTCAGTTGTGATTAACATTTTTAATTATCCTTTTTTATTGAACAAAATTATTTCAAATAGTCTCATTATTGAATTAACATCTCCATCACTCCTATAAACATTTTTATTATACATGATTATAAAATTTCTTCTACTTACAATCCATTTAACATGACATACACCCAAAACTTAATCACCATCATCTCTGAAACATTTTACACAAAATTAGTTTAAATCCAACAACTCATCATTCATTACCAAATTTCTATCTCTTACAATAAATTACATTCAGAAAAAAATTAATTAATTAACATTTAAATAAGCAATCAAAATATTTAAGCATATCAAATTGGTTTAATTTAATTCATTATTAAAATATAAATTACATTATTATTATTTGCTATTATACAAATTAGCCAATTACTGTTTCCAAAATGAATGTTATTATTTCTTTAAATTGCAAAATATTATTACAACAATTAATTACCTACATACACTGTTCACTTAACCACAACACATACAATTAAACTCACTAAATATTTATTTACAAATCTGATTCATTATTTATTCAGTTATCACGTCTCAATGTTCAAATCAGCCAAGTCAACCCATAAAATAAAATATTTAACTGTCTTTTCTGTTTTATGGTTTAGCCTCCATCGTCAAAAAGATACCTCACATATTTATAGCATAAATGATTTTTATTCACCTTTAGTTTATTATTATCACTTTCATAAACCATTATTTCTAAATTCTTCATCATACCATTTATTATTTCATACAAGTTGTCGCTATCAGTTAATTTTGTCCAGTCTCCGTCAGTAAATTGTCTCAATACCCAGTCAACTATTTTATCATTATTTATAACAGTGTTATTCAGATATTCCTCTCTCTCTCTTTCATCATCTCTCTCCATATCTAACACCTGCACCAACATTTCATACCCTCTATTAACCTCAAAAGTTTTTATTTCTCGCTCTCTTTCTTTACAACACCTCTCATAACCACACTGAACTCTCCCATTCCATGCAGAGGGCAATACCATAAAATTATCTAAATACCATCTGGCCCTACCAGATAAACACAAAAAACTTATATAACCTCCTGAAGAACTCTCGTCTTCTACAAAAATTATTGAGGAACTCTTGTCCTCCATCAACACTTGTGAATTCTCTGCTTCACATTTAACCCCATAAAAATTTGCCCCCTGTTCACCTTCTACATTTAAACTACCCCTATACTCCCTTTCTAACTCATAAACACTAACTAACACTCCATGATCAACCTCAACTCTCACTCTATTCTCATTTTCACGATTTTCTACTGTATCACTTTTTGATACCCCGTTTTCAGCTACATCATCATTATTCTTGTTTAATGTTATTTCATCATTATAATTAATTGTATTACTACCACTTACCTCAGAATTGTACTCACCATCTCCCACTATTTGGTCACTGTTATTTATTAATTCATTATCGTTATCACTCACCTGGTTAATTATTTCTTCACTACCATCAACAACATTGTTACCACTTTCTATTGCTACATTTTCAATTGCGTCACCGTTATCATTTTTTATCTCGTGACTACCATTTTCTACTATTTTACTCTCACTAACCCCTTCACTTACCTCGTTACTTTGTTTACTAGTATCATCACTATTTTTATTCAGGAAAGCGTATAGTCCCGTTTTTTGTTCTTCCATTTGTCTAAGCTGAGTATTTAATTTACGCCAATCGTCCTCCGTCATTCCTTTCAAAACCCTTTCAAACTCGCGCATGAATTCCGTACTATTCCCGAATTCTCCCCATCCACTCACTTTATTTTCTTGCGCCTCGGCCATGCTAAAAAATTTATTTGTAATATACTATTTGTATAACGCCCACTATAACCCTTCTAACACACACTAATTATCCAGTTTAAATCAAAATACCCACACATAAACTAGTTATCCAAACTGGCCATAAGCCAGTGACTCTTTGTACAGTAGGTCAGGTCAGAAAAATTAAATTAAAAACAAAAAAATTATAACATGTAATAAAACCAATAGGCCTAAAATTAATACCTTTTAAAATAAGTCGATTAAGAAGAAAATATAGTAAAATGTATACGGTTTAATAAGGCAGATTAAGTGAAAGTTTTATGTGATTTAATGTAATTCCAAGAAGGAAGTATTTTATTAAATAAGTGTAAGAATATTTCCTAATTATGGCTGTAGGATAACAAATATTATCCAATAACATAAGAGGAAGATGGTTGTCAGGGACAACAAAATGCAAGATATCTTGTTGATTTGGACATACAATTGTTATAAATGAATGAGGACAGTTCAGTGGTGATAAATCTAGAAAAAAACCAATAAACCTAATAAATAAAATTACTGTTAATTCAAATTAAAACATAGTAACTGATCAAAAAGACGGTTGGACGACTTCCGAGGCTCTCACTCCGAGAATATAAAATTACCTATCAATAAAATTCAAATCAAAAATCTAAATAATAAATTAACTAAATCTACCGTCAAATGAGTAATAATGGAAAACAATAAATAAATGAAGATAACCCAGACCTGGGGAAGTCGAAGTGAATAAACCACAACCAAAAACCAACAACCAAACCACCAACGAAACCACACAACCAAAAATACCATACAACGAAAAATAAAGAGAATTAAATTTACATACAGAACCTTACTTTTAACAACGGAGCAAGAACTTAATACTACACTAATTCCGTCAGGACCTGTGACCACCAGAAACGAAAAATCAGCGAAGATCAAGAACTGAACTTTCCATTACATCCTGAGACACTAACACCAACTTTTATTGAGAAGCTGGAGGTTGATATATTCAAGCCATTCATCATCACTCGGCTATCTGTCACCGTTTAGTGGAACACTGCCTAAACGAGTATCTTGTAAACGTTTGGTAAAAAACCTGCTTATGTTTATACTTTATATAATAAGATTTTAAACTAAATTGTAATACCTAGTAACCTGAATTTGCATTGCCTGACCTTACTAATAGTGAAAAGAACTATATGTACCCTGAGATAAAAGACAAACTGAAAATTATAATTAAATTGTAACATCTAAAACACGAGTTCAATAACAAATCGATTCTGTATTGTGTGATCGATATGATGTATTAGTAGCCGGAGAAAGCAGCTGTTGGAAATTAAACATATATAAAATAAAGAACCCTTCTTGAATTTGACGATTTTGTGTTATTTGTAGAATAATTATTGTATTTCGAATAGGGTGTATTTTACAGAGAAAGGAACGTGAGCCCCCATCAAGTGGAACGACTTAACTTATAATAACGGGTCAATCGCCAATAACAGCTGTAACAATAAAAAAGAAGCCAAAATATAAAATACATAAAACCACTACCAGGACTTACCTGTTGCAGAAATTTTATCAGAAGCCCAGAGTCGCCACCTATATCTTTGAAGGACAGATATGGAGACCTTTACACTTTACCTTAATAAAACGGACAATTTAGCAATCTGACCCCACCCAATTAACAATTCAGAAGATTCCGGAACGTTAGACGAATTTTTTCAACACAGAAATGAGAAAATGGTAATGACGAAATAACTTAGTCTAACACATATTCAAGGTAAACCAACTGATTTTAATGAATGTTAAAAGACACTGAAAAAATAGGTTTTAAAATATACATTGATCCCTCAGACTTAACTAACATAAAATATCCTCTAACTTATCAAGTATTATAATAATTAAGGTAGCCCATTCTGCATCACACACACACACATGCCATTTTTTCACTTTACCCATTGATGTTTCATATTGAATTCCCGGTAATAGTATTTAATTCATGTTTTAATTCACTGTTCACTGCCGACCGAACACGTGTTTCTGTTATCCGATTCCTCTTTTAAAGATTACGTATTTAGTTAATACTCCATGGCACTGCACCAACTGCCCGCCAATCACGGTAATATGGTTATTAACTTCTTGGGTCCCGGTCGGTCTTACTGGGTTAATTACATTTTATAACACCACCGACCGGGGCCTAAACGAAACGGTAAGCGTCTGTAGTTGGAGTCGGGTTTTTGTAGACTGTCTAGCGTCTCTGCCTAAGGTCGACTGGCACCGAGAACGTAACAGGTACATCTTCCTTTCTCTGGCGGGAAACTGTGGTTCACTGCCACTATGTTTTCGTCGCTCAAGCCTCAGTTGTTGTGAGGTAACCATTTTATATATGGAATATGGGAGTTATATTCCGGGTACCAGAGCACGATATTGGCTTCTGCTCTGCTGATGTCACCAACAGTAGGCGGGGCGTTAGCAGTATTTCCGGAAGGTCTTGGAGAAGACGACGAATATTCTTGCGCTCTGGCCATCTTGAGTTTTTAGTCAAGAGCGTCCTTTTGAGCGCGTGCGGGTGTAGTTGCGCTTGAGCATTGACACACATGTACAGAGTTCTGCGAATTTTTAGGGTGGCGCGAATTCTTTGCAGCATTCCGCGACAACAACTGCGTCTTACTGCTTTGTTCCAAACTGTTCTACTGGCCATGATTTCTGTAGTAATGGACATAACGTTGCACAATAATTTTAGAAATCCCGCACAAAATGAAAGAAATAAAAGATATAAATGCCCCATACTGTTAAAAATAAAAACACCCAAAAATGACCCGCTACACAGCGCTTGTCTGCAGACAGCTGGTGAATGCGGGAGAATAGAGAACTAACTTATGCTCTCCGCTCTTTCCAATTTAGATAATACATACCGACTAGGGTTGGAGTAAAATACTGAATTATTCACTATAATAACTGTTATATAGCGTTTTTCTCTGGTAAAACACTTGATAACTATTTAACACAGGTCTATGATCAATAACCGAATAATATCAACCACATAATAAATAATTTTATAAATAAATTAACATTGATTTGCAGGAGTTATTATATTACACTTATAAGTATAGTTATATTACAAATACTTGGGCATAATTAGACTAGAGTGCCGAAGATTATTAAACGTAATAGGTAGTTGTTACAAATTGATGCTCATAACGTGGGGCTGAAATAACTATAAACCCGCAACAGCATTACACTAGTTACATACATCATATTATTTGTTACAAATTGGCGAACCCAACAGTGGGGCATAACATATTACAAAGGAACGTAATCTTTTAGATTACAAATTGACGTCCGCAACGTGGGGCTTGATTGGGCGAGAGTTTCGAATAAGTAACACATCGTAATCTTTTAGATTACAAATTGACGCCGACAACGTGGGGCTTAACGTTGATACACGGGAGTCACATATAAAGAAATAAACCGGTAAATCACTGATTTAGATTACAAATTGGCGCTCAACGAGTGGGCTTTAGTTAAGTAAAAAATCGACTATATTGCTATTACTTAACTTGAGCAGGCAACTATTAGAGGCACAGGAATGCATACGAGAGGTGTTTCTAAAAGGATAGCGAAGGACCAAGAAATGGAAGAAGATAGACGGGAAGAAGAAGCAGAGGTAGTTACAGACACCGAAATGGAACAACAGGCGGGCGATAAAGAGGAAGCCAGAGGAGGAGTAAATTGGGAAAAATTAATGGAATTAATGAGTAGTATGAAGGAGGATAACAAACAAATGTCAGAAAAGCTGGAAAATAAAATAGACAGTATAAACGAAAATTCAGAAAAGCTGGAAAATAAAATAGACAGTATAAATGAAAATTCAGAAAAGCTAGAAAACAAAATATACAGCATTAACGAAAACTCAAAGAAACAAAACAAAATTTTGAGTGAGAACTTAATAAAACTAATGAATGAGAAGTTTGACAAAAATAAAGAGGAAACTGATGAGAATAACCGGCAGATAAATGAAAGATTAAACCAAATTAACGAAAGGCTTGACAGGAATGATGATAGCTTAAAGCAGATTCAGGAAAATAACAAACAAAGAGACAAAAGAATTGAAAACAATAATAAGGAGTTGCGGCAAATCATCAATGGACAAAACCAAGCGTTGAGGGAAGTCATCAATGAAAGGATTGCCAATGTCGATGAAACACTTAGCAAAAGAGTGGATAATTATGAAAAGGAAGTAAGACAGCAAATAACTGAAACTAAGGTAGGTCTAGAAAAGACGGATGAAACCATCATACAACTCAGAGTGGAAGTAGAGGCCAAAATAAATCAAGGAGAAAACAATAACCAAATTAGAATAAAGGAGGTACAAGCGAAAACCCAAGAAAAATTAAACGAAGTACGAATCAACATAGCCGGAAGTATAGAACGGGTTAACAATGAAATGAAGACAATGAAAATAAGGCAAAAACGTCAAAGGAAATTAATGAATACACGGGAAGGATTGGAGATGATTAAAGGGGGATTAGTTAAGCTGCTTAATATACCAATTGCGGAACCAAGAGAAGTAAGGCAATTAAGAAACTCTAAACGAACTACAATTGAATTCCCAGATGGATTAGAAGGACCGAAAAAGCCAAAACTAACCGAGGAGCATGGAGGACTTATGGAGATTATGTATGAACCATTCAAACGATTAAGAAACAATATGGAAGAATCAGCTCGAAAGACGATGGTAAACGTTAGCATAAATGAAAATTTTATAGCGACAAGATGGAAGAACCAGATGATAGTGAGATACGTCACAAGGACGGAAATAATTCTACACACCAGAGAAATCCGAACAATCAGTACAGAGGAAATAATGGACCATGGTTAAATAGATTCCAAACAGAATATAGAGAAAAGGTGCTTCAAATGATAATGAATGGTGCGAATGTTTAAATGAAGCAAAAGAATTACATTCCAAAACAAATGCAAAATTTGTTTGGTTACATTTGTGCATTAAATGTGCCATCCAATGCATTGGCGTTATGGAATGAATTTAAAGTATATCTTAGTGAAGATTTTTTGAGAGATTACAACGAAGAAGTATCCTTTAACACAGCTCTATTAGAAATTGAAGATATTTTGAATTTTCATAATTTTTCATGTCAAGAACTTGGTTTGACAGACGAAGCAAATGCTATTGATCCAATAGAACAAGAGTTTCTGTTTTGTGAGCATTATGAAACTGCAAATATTGAACAGCGTAATCTAATTGATCGTGTGATTCGTGAAGTTTTGCACCATGATACTGGATCTAATGTTTTTTGTTTAACCGCTCATGCAGTTTGTGGAAAAACATTCACACAAACAGCAATCATTCACAAATTAAATTCGCTTAATCTTAGTTGCATTGCAACTGCGTTCAGTGGCATAGCTTCAACTCTATTACTTGGAGGTAGAAGTTTACACAATGTGTTTAAATTGCCTATGCCCATTTTGGAAAATTCTGTAGCGAATATTACCGCAAATAGTAGCTATGGACGTTACATAAATTCATCATCATTGATAATTATTGATGAAATTTCTATGTGCCCACTGCAAGTGTTGAAAATTATAGATAGATTATTGCAGGACCTATGCGATGAAAATGATAAACATAAACCATTTGGAGGGAAAAAGATACCTCTGTGCGGTGATTTTCGGCAAATCTTACCAGTTGTCCCACATGGATCACGTGCAACTTTAATTGAAAATTGTGTCACGAGTTGGCATAAATTTGTTTATTTTCATAAAGTAACGTTTACTCAAAATATGAGAGCCTTACCAAGTGAAATAGAATTAATCGAATTCTTGAAAAAAATTGGTAATGATGAAGCCCCACAATTCCCTCAGTTTGGTGAAAATATTATTGAAATACCTCAGCAATTAACAGGTATTCGATCATTCGATGGTTTGAGATTTTATATTTCCGAATATAATGGCCAAGGGCATTTAGCAAATGATGAAAGAGTTTTTACAAAAAACATTGTTTGCACAGAAGTTCTGAATCATTAAATTCACTTTCAAACTATTTTAAGTTCAATGGACAACATTTATTTTTTTAACCGCCCGGTTTTTTTTATTTAATGAAAAATATATGAAAAAATACGAGGCACGTATTTTTTAATTCATTTTTTATTTTGTATTAATTTTTTATTTAAATTTTATATAATTCGAAAAAGATAGGCAAAATAACTGTGTAGCCTTGGCGAAACCTGGTCAGTATGGCAATAAAAAAAAACCAAGGAAATGTCAAAAAACACATTATTGCTTTTTAAATATGGCTTAGCCAAGCTAAACCTAATTTTTCTACCTTTCATATTTTTCAAATAACTCGAAAATTAATGCATAGAAAAAAAATTAAAAAATTATATAAGCTTTGTAGCAGATAATCTTCAAACTGTTTTCGAATTTTGTACCTTACCAAAAATGAATCCACTGGAATTTAAAACAATGTATCTTATACTTCTATGAATATCAAGTCTCATTTTTATTAGCGTTTATTTGATTCAATAATAACATGAAAAAATTAAAACTGACAATGAATTATATCAAAAAATAAATATAAATACAAGCTGTAATTGTGTTTTTTTTTCAACTGTTACTAACATTAAATTTTAAATTTCATACGTATTGCAGGGAATTAAGGCAAACAACAAACGCTAATGACGTATTTGTACACGTAATAGCTGACGTAATAGAACAAAATTCAAAAAAATTATATGCAATGATTATAGAGGTATACTCTTTGACAAAAGAACCTCAATAACGTTCAAACTTAAAAATTTAATGAATTACAGTCGAATTTCGACCACTGGGCGACCACTAGTCACATTTAATAGTTGATATTTAAATTTAAGTTGAATACCATTATGTTTACTGTCCAGTACTGGTAACAATTTAAGATCCAATTGTTGATTTTTGGCTTTAGTTGTAAGCTTGGGAACAGCCGGTAAAATGCCACATTTTAATGTTCAAAATATTGTTGTTAATAATACTACTGCATGCCAGTAAAATCTTATTTATTTATTTTTTTTAAATAATGGTTCTCTAAAAGTCTGGTGGAGGGAGTTTTATTTAAATTTTAAATTGTTTATAATTTATTAGAACACCCACATGGAGTGCAAGTGGTGGACTCACGTATTGTTTTTTTCATTCATTTTTGTATGAATATTTCACAAATAAATAGATGTTATAACATGTATATATAGGGGAAATTCTGTTAAGGCCACACTATGTGTATCATCTACATATTTGCAAAAATTGACTGGCACACATTAAATGGGTTTGTAGGAACTGTTGCTAGATGCTACTAAGTCATTCTGAAACAACATGTAATTAAATTAATCTGTGTTTCGATTATTTACCACATCATAATTAATAATAAACTCATCTTACCTTTCTCTGGGTTCTTCACACGAACTAGAGGCCTATAAGCATGACTTAGGTGTTATTTTATTAATGAACTCAACTCTCATTTCTTGTTAACTCACTCAGCTTTTATTAAACATTTTATTAAGCATTCTCATGAAACAATAATAGAACTTCGTTTGATTATACTCTTCAGAACTCCAATTCAACAGATTTTAGCTTTGAGGCCGAGACCCCATTTAACATAAACACACAAAATTTAGCATTTTTTCTTATTAAATTATTAACTATTACTTAATAATTACTTAGATTGAATAAAGGCAGCCCAGTAATTGCTCATACGTTATAACAATTACCTATTGTTTACCTTCTTCAACAACCTCACGTTGGAGTCATCAATTTATAACAAAAAGAAAAAATAGTGTAATAGTGTTGTTCGTGTTGTATGATGTCGGGCGTTACCTCCACGCACTTTTTGTTACTTACTGTTGACTGGATCCTCTGCGGTGATGTAGTCCTGTAACACAACTTAATACTATGTTTTTTGTGGGCGCCACTTGGAATCGTTTGTTCCAAGAAAGAAATGTGATTATTAAAGAAATTAAAATTTTTAAATCTTACTTCTATGAAAAAATATAAACAAGTCAGTTTAGCTTGAAAAAATAAGGTAAGTTTATGATTCTTCAAAAACAAACAAATCGTCTGAAGGACTAACATTCATAAAAAAATTATAAAATTGCAGTTACAAAAGAAAAAATTCATAAGTTATTATTATTATTATTATTGACAATTTTATTTATCCAATCAAGTATCGGCTAGTATTTTCAATTTTTTACTCAGTTGAAAAGCATGAGTTTAATACGTGAAAAAATCTTACTCTCAGGACGTGACTCCTTTGAACTACCAAGACATATCAATAAGATGCCTTACAAGAAAAATTAAGTGATTTGAAGGTGTGTGTGGCATGTGTAGTACAACTGTGTGACAAAATGTAACCAGGTAAAAAATGACTTTAATTTAGTAACTCACGTTCCAATGGTTAATTAATCTCGCACTGGACACTCCTCTCGGGTAGTTTTTCAATCTCGCCTCTTCATGTGTGCACTGAATTTATTTTAAGTCAAAATTGCGATCATTTACAATTTCCGCACTTTTTGTGAAACAGTTTGGCAGTAGATTTTCGTTCAAACCCCGCCGTTACAAATCAGCTGCTCCGCGTTGGTTACCAAATTGACCGTCACAGCGCTGATTCCCATGTAGTCGAGAGAAAGGCTTTGTGTTTGTATGTTTACGTTAAGGGGGTTATTGTCAAGTTAGTTTGTCTTTGCGAACACAGCAGAATTGGTTCTCTATTTAAAGTTTTGGTCCCTCCTGGGCCGTTGAAGTTCTGGCTGCGTAATTTCTATTAAAATTTGCCGTGTTGCTGCTCTATTTCAGCAACACATTGGCGTAGATTCTTGTAGAGGTTAAGTCAGTCTGTTTGTCAATGTACGGGAAAAGCCTTTCTTCGGGTCTTGTGTCGATTTCTCGCCTCTCGGTTTCGCCTTAGCTGCGTTGATCAGTGTCGTGGGTGATGCATCTGTTCTGGAGTTCAAGCTTCAAGTGTTTTTTGGTCGAATTTGGTCTCTCTTTTATACTAAGTCAGGCTGATTGAGATCATGAACTTCCGGTATATTTGTGTAAAAATTCCTTCTAGATTGTTCGAGAATTAACAAATGGAACATCATGGAACAAATTTAATTTCTGTCGAAGCTTTTAGAACAAATTTCTTATTCTTCACTCTAAGGATATTTCAAAAATTACTCTGGTATTTATCAAACAGTTTTACATTAGTACTCACAATTTGTATGCCATTATTACATTTAGATTCTCTGTTTTCAACTGAATCTAGTGATACTAATTATGATTGGTTTTTAAATAAATTAACTCTAATAAGTAACACAATATACAACTCTCACCTTGGGTTGTTGTCATTGAAATTCAATTTTTTAGAACAAAAAATTGTTGTGAAACTATTATGTTTCTTCCATAACATGAATACATAATATTACTATCTTCCTATAACAAAACAAACAAATTTTAACATATATAATACACAGATAATTTCAATTTTACATGGCCCATGCTCATGGCCTATGTTGTTGTCAATGTTATAACACAATAATTAGTCTCTTTCTTTAACATATATAGTATTTCACTAGTGTACACTCAGAGTTTATTATATTGTCTGTCTTTTGTGATACCTGGTTACTCTTTACACATATTATCTTTATTACAGGATAACATAGCATCATATTGGTTGGTCTTGAGATGTCCTTTTTCATAGTGTGACAAATCTCACTCTTATAAGTTAAATTCTTTCATAATTGATCTTATTTTTAACTGAGTCTGTCCGTTTTGATGGTATACTGAAGTATTGTACCATTCTATTTTATTTTTGTCAACATTTTGTAAATATTTAGCCAGATATGACTATTTTTTGTACTGGTTGATTGGATCCAGCCATACATGGTATAGGTAAATATTTTGCTAACTCGACTATTACAATGTTAAAGTTAGTCAAATATATTAGTATAGTCACTTTATTTTATATTTCAACTTTCTAATGCAATTTGGTTGCATTTTGGCAACATTAAATCCATAAATCATACAATATTATATGCCTACCACATGTTTTTAGTTAATACTGTTTTTGGCTATTTTGACTGACTTTTATTCATTTGACAGCTTTCTTTATCTAAGATAAATTGTTCATTTTTGTCTGCTTGACAATTACATATAGTTTTTATTTCAAATTGATAATAATTAATTTTTACATGAAATCTGAGTGTTTGGTCTCAAATCCAACACATTAATATTTTTTGTCATAACAATTATATAATTTTTATTTTAACTTAGATTCTTTCTAATAATGTATTTAAGTCATTTAATACATTTATTTTATTTACATTACATAATATAATAATGGATCATGTCCATTCATTCACAAAAAATAGTTCTTAATACTCTATTCAGAGTTATAAAACTTAATAATTAATGACTTCATTTTGGTTGATTCTGACATTATTTGTCTCTCTTATAGTATCTTATGGTTTTTTCACTGTTATTCACTTTAATAATATATATGGGGTTTGTGTCATAGTCATAGTTTGGTCGTTTTTTCATGTTAGTAGTAATAATTATTAGACAATATTACATAATTTTTTAGGACTACTTGGGTTCGATACTGTTCACCTCACTCTCCTCTTATGATAAATTGCTATGTAAATGATTTCCTTTATGGAACGTTCTGTGACGTTACAACGTACACACTTTCATACTTTTCCCCTTTCATTTTTAGTGCTTTTTTAATTTTCTACATTTTTCAAAATGATATGTATATGTATGATATGTACGTTTACTTGGTTGTGAGGGTCCTGGCCGACCACCTGTTGCACTGATTTCAAATTTTAGTCATTGGTTTTCCGAATTTAGTTCTCACTTTCTGATTTTTGATATCACTGTCGACTAATAAATGTTACACATTTTATACCACTTTATATTAGACTTTAAATCACATTTTTAAAGTTTTAGTAAATTTTACTACTCGCGAGCCTTTGTGCTGAACCGGCCAAAGCCACAGTTGTAGAACGACAGACGCCAAAACGACGCTTTCAAGATGGCCAAAATTTGTACGGTCCGTCGCAGCTTGCAATCCCATAGGCTGATCAGGCGTCACGAGGTATCACTTGTGGTGCGAGTCTGTGTATCATTATCCTGCATTTTGGGGCTCGCAAAAAGTTCGTGACAAATACTATGGTTGGGCAAGCAGGCACGCACTCGTTCACATTCCTGTGCACCTGGAAAAGTAGCTTATTGCAGGGCGGACAGAGCGAACGTGCAACTAGGTGCCCCAACAAGGAATATCTATTGTCAAAATTGAGGCCCTGTGTGGGTAACTCTTCGTTAATACACTTGATGACATAATAAAAATACAGCCCAAATATTTGTCCCGTTACAAGACCCCCCCAATGAGAGGTTTTCTGCCGAAGCAGAAAAACTCTCATTGCTAAACTCTAAGACGATCAGTGAGGATATGGTGCCAACAACCCCCCTTTTATTTTTTAATACATCATGGGTAAACTAACCCCCTAGCTCGGCGGCTATGGCTGCACCTGAACGATATTACTGGACTTCTCTGTTCGAGATCCCAACACCGTAAAGTCAGACAGGCACTCACCACAGTATCACCTAACCTTGTAACATTCCAAATAAAATCAATAACTAGCCTTATATCATACCAGATCCTCAACCGATATATCTCCCCTTACATATATACTGGATTGCCTTTAGCAAAATACTGGGTGCGTACACATATTCATTACTAAATTAAACACACTATCTCCAAATATTCATCATTAAGGTAAAATTCACATAAACATTTTATATTTTGCTTCTAAACAAAATTCATTCCCATTTCTCAACTTTTAATTGTTTGCTTGAATATTATCATCAAATCAAAATACATTATTTAAATTTCGTTCATGTAGTGAAATAAATCTTAAGTTCATTACCAAAGTTACTATTTTAATTTAATTGACTTCATTACCTTTTAATTACTCATTTCAATTTCAAACTTCAAAATACTTTAACTTGAATTTAAATTTCCTTAACTATATGTTAACAATCATTATAAAACGAACAACTTATTTCTATCATCTATTCAAATACAATTACACATGGTTATAACAGATAACATAAACATCATTTATCACTGATATATTATCAACCTAAGCGAACATCAAAAAATAAAATAAAAATCTTTACTGCAAAGAACAAAAAAAAATTTTTGTTTAAATTTAATTTCCAGAAATATCTATTTTGACAATTAATATAAAAAAAAATTATTCAATTAAATAATAGGCCTATAATTAATTATTAAATATTAATAAATTAATTAATAAAAGAGTCTATGAATCAATTACAAGAAACATACTACATCTCTAACACCAGTCATCAGCTGATGTCTCATTCTCGGGTGAATGACCTTACTCCAGTCACACTACATACAAATAACACAAATACAATATCAACATTCATAAAGAACATGAACCTCATTTAATTACAAAAACAAAACATCTCATTTGCATCTGAATACAATTTATAAACATTTCAAATTTAAGTTGAGTTTCAAATTCTATTAACTATTTCACTTGTTAGCTTTATTATTGCATTTCAATTATGAACTTCTATTAAGTATCTTCATCATCAATTCGTTCGGGTGATTCTCAGTCAGTCACAATGATTTGATTTATTGAATGGGCATTTAGATATAACCTTACCCCCCTTTTTCCTTCTAACAACCACTAACGGATTTGCATAGGGTGACACCAATCTCTCAATAATAACCCCCTTCAACACTTTATCTACTCTACTTATATCACTCTCCTCTTAGAATAAAATACCTGATACCCTCTTTGTACCTAGGATGTGTGTTCCCTTCCCGTATTCTCATTCCCTTATTAGTTCCTGGCCTCTCCCAGGTAACTCTGCCAAACCCCATTTAAAACTATTCACCTCCCGCCACAACGTCTTGCATTGAGGATTCCTTACACCTCCACCCTCACTACAAAATTTCACCACCACCTATTTACTCTCCATTTACATCACTCTCCCTTTCTCTACATACATGCACTCTCACTACTGTGTCCCTAATACTACACCGTTTCTGTATTATTTAACTTCCAAAATTCTTATTTTGTCTAATACCCATTTAAAATTAACTCTGACTGACTTAAATGCCTTACTGAAATAATTATCACCCAAACTTCATCTTTTTCCACATTTTACATTAAGTTAACCATTGAAAATTACACTAGAAAATTCATAACTACCTCAAATTAATTTAATCACCTTATTTAAAACCTGTTAAACACATTAATTCCATTATTAAAACATTTAACTTTACTTCAAACTCATTATCAAATTTCTACTTACATATGGTCAACTATTTAATCAAATAAAACATGATCACTTGTCATATGACTCAACAATTACATACATTTTACATTTACTCATTAACTATTTATTCTCAAGTTTAAATCTTATACAAATCATTTAAATTCATTAGTAACATTCATTTCTACCACATTTAAATTAATTAATTCATCTACAATTTATTTTAATTCAATCAGTTGTTTAAACACAACATTACTTTAATTACCTTATTCCAAAACAATTACTATTCATTTATTACCAACTCTCTTTATTTATTTAGTTTGATAAAATATTATTATTATTATTAAATCAATTTCTGCTACATACACACATTGTTTACAAAAAAATACATTTTACAACACAAACACAATTAATCTCACTATAAATTTATTTACAATTTTGTCATCATTATTTTATTGTTTAACACACCTCATTACCTAATTTAGCCAAGTAGTTACCATGAACTAAAATAATAAAATGTTCATTCACTGTTTCTAACCCCCATCATCGTAAATTAGTCTTATGTTTTTATAACACAACTTATCTTCATCTACATACATTACATTATTGTTATTTAGATAATAACTTTTTTCTGTTGATTCATCCCCCAAATTGCAAGAATAATACCCCAGATTACTCCCCTTCATTAATTCATAAAACCCATCTACCTTGGTAATTTTCGTCCCGTCTCCGTCAGTATTTTTGGTTAACATAAGGTAAGTGATCATCATATTCCTCCACTATATCCATCACATCATAAGGTAAGTGTTTATCATCTACAACAGTATTATCAAAATAATCTTCAATTAGATTAGATAATTTCCACAAATATATTAACACTATACACCATAAATTAAAATTCACACTTGAAATAGAACTAAATAATAGCATAAACTTCTTAGACCTCACAATCACCAAAACAAACAACACACACACATACAAAATATACAGGAAACCCACCACATCAGACATGGTCATACATACATAACTCATCCAACCACCCAACTCAACACAAACATGCAACACAACTCAACGCAGCATTCAACTATATGCTCCATAGACTCACTTCAATACCCCTAAACACACATGATTACCAAGAAGAATTTAACACAATCAAATATATAGCAGTTAAAAATGGATACAATCCCGATTTGGTAAATAAAATACACAAACGCATCCTAAGCACAAAAAATAAAACACATCAGACCAACAACACACAACCCAGTAAGTACATAACACTTACATACTACAACTCCAATACACACAAAATTGCTAACACATTTAGAAAACACAATTATAAAGTAGCCTACAGAACTAACAACAGCATTAGGAAACATATAAATATTAACAAAGACACAGACACATACAGTAAAACAGGAGTTTATAAATTAAATTGTAATGATTGTAACCAATTTTACATTGGCCAGACGGGATGATCTTTTTATTCCAGATTTTCAGAACATGTAAAAGCCCTCACCACAAATTACATACATTCCACATTTATAAAATGAAAACCATAGTTACACAAACATAGAACACAACATGGAAATATTACACTACTTACCAGAAAGTAGAAAATTAAACACAGCTGAACAATTTGAAATATACAGATATCACGCACTACAACGAAACAACATACTAAATGAACAATTACATTACAGATCACATACACTATTTGATACATTGATCCAAACACACAATTTGAACCTCAGCGCCAATTCCCACCACACACACCTATAGTCCATAATTGTTATTCTGTAACAATGACATTCAGTATTTACTCACACTGAGGAAGAGGCACATCACCTTGAAACGTTTGTGAAAGTGATAACCAAAGTAAGTTCATTTGTGAAAGTTTTTTATATATAATAATAATCTTCAATCTTTATTTCACAAGGTAAGTCGACAATATCATCTATTTTCTTCAATTCTAACCTCCCTATCAACTCTCTATAACTTCTACTTAACGTAAATATCTCTATCATTCTCTCTCTCTCAAAATATCTCTCATCATCATGCCATTTCACATTTTCTCTATTAATCCACGCAGAAGGTAATACAACTTTATTACTGCACCATCTACCAGATGCACAAAAAATCAAGGGACAACTGTTTGTAGACCTTACGTCTCCCAAATACTCTCGTGAAGACCTTTCTTCACCCCCCCCACACCACAGGAAAAATTTACCCTCTGCAACCCCTCTCCCTGTAAACTGTCTCTACACTCTCTCTTTAACTCATCAACACTCACTAACGTTCCATTATTACACTCTACTTCAACTAAAATTTCATCAGCACTCTCAATATTCACAACCTCATTTTCTAACACCACATTTTTAATTACATTGTCATTTTTCTCACCCCTACTTACCGTATTATGCGTTAACTGATCATCTTTATTTTCGCTTAATTTCTCGGTCTTTTCACCACTTTCTACCCCCACTATAATCTCATAATTATCGTCACTATTCCATATTTTATTCTCTAACTCTACCACTTCCACTATTTTATCATTATTATTATTTGTCATATTTCTAACACTGTCACTTACCTTCTTATTCATTATCTGCTTTAATTTCCTGTCTAACCTTTTATTCATTTCGTTAAACTTCTTGCAATTGTTACTTATTGATTCTATTATCTGTTCTTTCATACTAGCACAACATGCATTAATTTCATTCACTTTTTTACTAAAATTAATATTATGTTGTTTTATTTCATCTCTCATTAACTTTATCTCATTATTTTGTTCATTTAATTTATCGTTCATTTTAGTGTTTACTTCATCAAATCTAGCGTCAAACTTATTTTGTTTGTTATTTATGTCTAGAATATAACAATTTTGTTCATCAAACTTACTATTTATTTTATCGAATTTATTATTGTGTTCATCCATTTTATTATCATTGACATCAAAACGACAATTTATTACGTTAAATTGTTGTTATAAAAAACTCATTATATCATTATCGAATTTACTACTACATTTCATTGATGTTGGGGTTAATTGAACTCCTGAATCCTCTGTCACATTTGTTTCATCTGTTACACTTAATTCGACTATTTTGTCTTGGCCCACATTCGGAGTTGAATGAACTCCCAGGCCACTTATGACAGCTGATTCGCTCATTTCAACTTCAATCTCATTAGTATCCATTTTTTATATTCTTTATGAGATTTTAATCTTACAAAAAAAATTTAACCTTACATGTACTCAGTATTAATTAATATTATAAGTATTACGTAACTATAGTATGCACATCACATAACCTGCATGTAATTTATATGTACTCCCAAATCACGCTATATCCACTTGTAGGTGTGGTTTATATAAAATTGATTTTATAAAACAGTCCCTGTTCAGGCGCCAAATGTAATCGTTCGATTATTTACCACATCATAATTAATAATAAACTCATCTTACCTTTCTCTGGGTTCTTCACACGGACTAGAGGCCTATAAGCGTGACTTAGGTGTTATTTTATTAATGAACTCAAGTCTCATTTCTTGTTAACTAACTCAGCTTTTATTAAATATTTTATTAAGCATTCTCATGAAACAATAATAGAACTTCGTTTGATTATACTCTTCAGACCTCCAATACAACAGATTTTAGCTTTGAGGCCGAGACCCCATTTAACATAAACACACAAAATTTAGCATTTTTTCTTATTAAATTATTAACTATTACTTAATAATTACTTAGATTAAATAAAGGCAGCCCAGTAATTGCTCATACGTAGGCCTACACACTTTCATACTTTTCCCCTTTTATTTTTAGCGCTTTTTTAATTTTCTACATTTTATCAAAATGATATGTATATTATACGTTTACTTGGTTGTGAGGGTCCTGGCCGACCACCTGTTGCACTGATTTCAAATTTTAGTCATTGGTTTTCCGAATTTAGTTCTCACTTTCTGATTTATGATATCACTGTCGACTAATAAATGTTACACATTTTATACCACTTTATATTAGACTTTAAATCACATTTTTAAAGTTTTAGTAAATTTTACTACTCGCAAGCCTTTGTGCTGAACCGGCCGAAGCCGTAGCTGTAGAACGACAGACGCCAAAATGACGCTTTCAAGATGGCCAAAATTTGTACGGTCCGTCGCAGCTTGAAATCCCATAGGCTGATCAGGCGTCACGTGGTATCATTTGGGGTGCGAGTCTGTGTATCATTATCCTGCGTTTTGGGGCTCGCAAAAAGTTCGTGACAAATACTATGGTTGGGCAAGCAGGTGCGCACTCGTTCACATTCCTGTGTACCTGGAAAAGTAGCTTATTGCAGGGCGGACAGAGCGAACGTGCAACTAGGTGCCCCGACAAGGAATGTCTATTGTCAAAATTGAGGCCCTGTGTGGGTAACTCTTCATTAATACACTTGATGACATAATAAAAATACAGCCCAAATATTTGTCCCGTTACATCTGCATGTTTGAAATTAAATGTAAACTACAACAATAACAAAGCATGTCAATAACAAATTAATGTTATCTCAATTGTAAACTGTATTAGAATGAAAATAATGACTCTAACTGTAGAATATGCTTGCACTAATCACAGTCAAATTTAAAATAAAATAGTTTCATTTACTGATGGGCTGCAAGTATTGACTGTGACTTGTGTCATAGTCATAGATTCATAGGTTTTATTATGTTATTTTCCTTCCCCACATCCGAGTCCTAGGATATAGAACTTTTACATACAGAAATACTGGACACACAGGAATCTTTATTTTGGATTGGTAACTGCTGACAATGCAGTTGAAAAACAGTATTTAAAAAAAGAATCTGTGTCTTTTGGTTTGATAATATGGATGTGCTTTCCATCAACTACCCTGTTGTTAGTAAAACAATTTTGATATTTTATTCCACATATCCTTTGTGAATGGTGGAAAGCATTCTTCTTGGAGAATTGTCTAAATAAGCATGTTTAAATAGAGTTAAATAGCTGATCCCGTATGTATAGTGTAATTCTTTAATAGGGCATCCATTACCAAGGTGCCTAAAATAATAAAATATATACTCTATCATTAGCACTAATACTATTGTTAAAGTTAATGTAAAATATTATTTTGATACTAAACACTTTGAATTATTTTCTGTTCTAAGGAAAATAATTCTCAGCAACTGGATAAATGCGAGGACTACAAATGATTCCTGAATAAACGATAAAAGTCTGGACAAAAAGCTGATGATGGGTACCAGTATGTGTATTCCTACCAACTTTCATTTCTTACTGAATCCTCTGAACTGGCAGCTACTGAAGGAAGTCATCCATACAGGAAGAGGTCACAGGTTCTAAAGGTTAGAATGGTTCTAAATGGAGGTTACTAAATAAAAATTTGAACACCAAACCATCCCCACAAAACATAAAACACACATGCTGTAAGTGACAAAAGCTGGAGGATAGCATCATAAAATACATTGATACAATAATTCCATCACAGTCACTGAAGACGAACAATCCACTTTAGTTCCTGCTTTACATGCAAACACAAAGCTGATATGACGAACACTGCAGCAAGTACCAGATTTGTGTTCATGGTACAGGATTAGGGTCACACCATTATGTTACATTTGTTTATTTAAACAATTTTGATGCCTTAGACTGATATAGTCTCAGCTGCTTATTTGTGAAAAAAGGCCTAAACACTCACTATCATTTTCAGTATTTTAAACAATTTGTTAAGCCTTTCTTCAGACACCCCACATCACGTTTCTTGTTTAACAGCTATATAACAAATACAGTAATCACACTGGCATACAACAATTAATTACTGGTGTAGGATGACTCTACAAGGCCTGTACTTCTTAATAAAACCTGTTCTGAGCAAATGATTGCTATTGCACAATAATTACATATATTTCTGGGAATAATGACATGATAATTAATTTCTATTCAATCTTATGAATATATTAAACTAAAAGAAAAATTATTAAATTAGCATGATTCACTTTTAATGAATGAAATAACCTTACAAGTGAAGTACAGTAAGCACCACCTATCATACCATTGCATGCAATCACGGCTGTCTTCGTGTACTCCTTTCTATACACACCATGTAAATATTAATGAATAAAAGGTTTCTACTTCCTGCAAAAGGTCATTGGAGACCTCTAAACAAGGTCACATTATAATACTTGATTAATGCGTACTGAATGCTGCTGTACACAACACATTCAGGTACAACCTATCATGAGATATATGATAACGGTAAAATACTCAGCTTAATACAAAATATTTGTTTGCAAATTGTGTTTTTAATGACATGTTAATAACACTGTAGAATGACTGTCTTCATTGCTGTCACAATAATTTGATAACTATACTAACAGCTACACATAAATTGCATTCAGTACAGTACTATGCTTACTACGAAATCCAATTTTTTAAGGAACAACAGTTCCTCTCTTAGTTGATGTACCTACTGTCCATATGTCAACCATTAACAAAGCTGGGAGAGAGAAGAGTTAACCAGTATAGGCTGCAGTTCATAAATGAAGTATTAGTTCCAAAGCAATAATTGCAGTTAGGTTGCTCTATTGCATTGTGGCACCTGCACTAACTTTGGCTGCATACTGCCAGAAACAAAACTACTGGGTCTAATTAATTACTTTAAGAAAATCACTTCATTTAACTACATTATTTGAGTTAATTAACAACAATTACATGGTTTTTTATAGTTACTACTTTCAATTATCAACACAAAATGTTTGTGGGGAAAACTAAAATAGATCCTATTTATTACTTTACTTTCATATTCCTGAAAATAACATGGCTTTTATTCTAATAAATCAAAACTTATTTTCTTCATCGTACTTATGTTATTTTTATAAAATAACCGACTACCCAGGATACTGATTAATTGATTGATCCTACCCAGAATATAGGATACTGATTGGTGCACTGTTGCATTTTGATTCAATTTATAATGCACAGCACTGACCTTCATTCAGTTACCTTTCTCACAAAGCAATAGCAAACAACTTGAATCTCCTTTTGTATGGAAAGAATAATATACAGCCCATATATCTAGTAGAGAATACCACTAGAGAAATATAAGTATGTGTGTATACAAAGTGTGTATTTTTGTAATATACTGCTACCAGTAACAAACTGATGAAAGTACTGCAGCACTGAAGATAGTTGAAGTAAGTTAATCGACACTAGAAATACACATGGTGGTATAAAATTTATTTCTTAAAAAAAAAAGGATTATTCCCACCAATCGTACATACATGCACCACACACACACACACGTAGTAGCAGATTACATCCCTGTCCATAAAGGATATTACTTTGAGTCATAAAGGGAGCCCAGCTTGAAGTCAGAATTTGGAACTCTCTATCACAGCTGGCTTTCTCACTGTGCTATGCAGTCCCTGTTACTGTGTATACAAGTAAATTGTCCAGACTCCTGTATCTTTTTGCATTTAAATTTCACACAGTACATCAGATAAGGAAGGCTGCTACAGTTACAGAGACAGTGTAACAAATCACAAGTGTACATACCAGCTACTCGTACAAGCTGTATAAATTTTAATAACTTTCCACTGAACACTAATTGAAATGTCAACTTTACCATGTTTGGTTTGGACTGGTTTATTTCTCTGTCATCAGTAGTCAACTATTCTTTCACAGCTGTGCTGCATTCCAAAACATATCACACGTACACTTTTCTAAATGAACACTACTACATTCTCATTCAATGTGTGTGCACATGCTCGCACACAAATGTATACAAGAGAATTTATATACACCTTTCTAATGCAATAATATCATTCACTAAGCGATATAGTCTACATAGAATCATTTCAATATTTAAAATATTAATTTGCTGTAATTACAGTTTTTATTATTCTGTTAAATTTTGTGAATGAACTTAGTGATGTCACTGTTTAACCAACGATAAAACAATATTCAATGTAAACATATAAAGAACATTAAACTGACCAAACATATTACTCCTGTTTTGATTGAGCATGTTCACAATAGAAAGTTACACGTTATAAGTACTCCACTGGTAACAATAATCACTAATGGAAATAACTTACATCAGTAACACAAGATGATGTAAGTGAACAGGATTAAGTACTGTGCATCACATGATATTTCATCAGTCTGTACATGTATAGGTAGGTACACTGTTCACACAAGACAGTGTATGTCAATTTTGTATAGATAAAGACTAAAGACATCAGGTTTGTAGTTATATCTTGTATGATGTTTGCGGATGTCTTGCATAATGCAATTACAAAGCCTGACACTAAGGTCATTAACGCTATAACTTTACTGTTAAATATCACTATGACTGCTATGATGCCACCCATTTATCCATCTTTTGAAGCAGTTTTGGAAACAATACTGTTTTCAAAGCTGTTATTGAATTACTGTTGACATCATCAGAAAGTAATTATTTCAATATTTCATTTAACTTTTAGCAGAGAACAAACCATTCAGGGCGAGATCTGATGAGCTGACAAGATTCAGGAGACTAAACAAAACCGATTTTATCAAATAAAACTATCTAACGAGAATGCCATGAGCGGGAGTAACAAAACACATGAGACACCGTTTAGAAATAAAACTATACAATTCATTATTAAGATACCTATAAGATAATATATGTTATTAGTATGATAACATCATTAAAACTACATCCATACAGTATTGCCACTACAAAAACCATAACAAAAGTAGCACAATCACAAATTTTATGCTCACACTGTGTATTTAGAACTCATAAAGACGTTCACATGGACAATTCAAACTCAACTGATATTTTTCTGTTATTTACAAATTATGTGGAAACATTTACCCTTATTTTATTTATATACATAATATTGAGTTCATTACATTACCTATTTGGGATAAATTTCTGTTGAGTAATGTAAAGGCAGACAGTACGAATAGGTTGTTGGTGTAAATCTATACTGTATGTGCACATAGTCTTTGGGATTAGACTGACCACTAATTTATCTGTTCATTATGAGACTACAAAATGAATAGCCATATTCCTAAATTGCCTGAACTGCTATGCCTATCACAGCTTATGATATGGTAGGTCCTGAAAAATAATAAATCCAGTAGCAAATCCAGTGTGACCGAGGCTATTTGTTCCTTTTGGGCCATAAGGAGAGGTTTATGTACTACAACAAAATTTACAAGTCAAACCTTAATAGTAATGAAGTCAAATTAATAAGTCATTTCACCATTTCATGTCAGCAGTTTAAAAATTAGCTTTTTCTTAGTTTAAAATTACCACTATAAAAATTAAATTAGTGGTTCTTCAAACAAACCTGATATACATTTGGCTGAAATATTGTTACTATTTCAAAACTAAATTTGTCTACACATGCTGCAGGTTTAAATTAGGTGCTATGTTTTTAGGCTGATTTGATTCCTCATCTCTCTCTATCTTTTTCTTAGTCACATGTACATAGAAGTTACTGCCTCACAGGGGTGCCTACAGGGGGGTATCGTGTCGCCATTGGCGACATTTGAAAAATTTTTGGGGGGGATTTTTTTTTACTGTTGTATGAAATTTACTATTACTAAAAATACCGAATACAATGTGAGAACGTATTTCCTGGTCGCAATTTGCGTTTTACTGAAAATGCTAAATTGTGATCCACTTACACTTACTGTTTTTTATTAATGGTACCTATAATTCAATTTTTTATTTTTTGTATTCTTTTTATATAGCCTAATGGTACCTATTATTCAATTTTTTATTTTTTTTATTCATTTTATATAGCCTAAAGGTACCATATAATGTTATTCTTTATATTCTTAAAGCAATCGATTTCGGCCACAGACCATCATCAGGTTTCTTTAGCACACTAGTCTGTCATCTGTCTTCTGTTTTAAGTGCAAATTCATATAAAGTAGGCCACAATACATCTCACTATGCAACTTTTCTATAATCTGTTTGAATCAATTTCTCATTACATGCTTTATTACAGGTATCTCTTTTTAATATTATCTTCTATATATTTTAAGAATGCAATTTGTACTTCTCTTATTAAGGAACAACAAAACTGATGATTGCTGTTAATTAATATATATATAGCAATGGTACAACCATTAACGGTACTGTACATTGCCAAAATAAATTAAATAAATAATAAAAATAAATAAATATAGATTAATAAACATGATTCAGATTGCATAAGCTGTATCGTAGTTAAAAATAGGAAGCGCAGAATTCATGCACGGACACGCATTCCTGGCACACCTGTCACTAGCGTTGTGTACACGCGTATTTTGTTTGTGTGTGTGAAGCCTGTCCGTTCCTGAATTGTAACTAACCCTTTTCAAGTAGAATAGTTTTTATGTTTTATTTTAATTATAAGAAAAATATGTACGATATGGTAAAACAAAAGACACCAAAGTGTATAGAAATTAAAGGTGAACAAAGTGTTAAAAGACCATGCCAATGTGACAAAAAGTGTAATTACTATACATAAAAAGTGAATAGCTCTTTTTGTAATTACAATAAAGAAGTAGTAATTTATGTATACAGTAGAACCTCGCTAATCCGTCACCTGTGGGACTGGGGGTATGGTCGGAACGCAAAAAAGGTCGGATTATCAGAAGAATACAAAATGTTTATTATTTCATTAAATGAGACAGTCTAAAATAAAATAAAACTTATACAGTAGGCTACCAGGTATATGATTGGTTATATATATAATGATTTGCCCCCGTGATGGGACACCAAATATGTAATAATATGCCCCGTGATGGGATGCCAAATATATAATAAACTTTTATGCCCCTAGTGTGGGCGTCAAATATAACTTTAACTCTGTTTTGCCCGGCTTTTGGGCGTCACATACAACAATAACTTTGTTTCTGTGTTATTAATTAATGGTTAATTAATTAATTAAGATATTGTACAACTATACTGATTGTTTGTATATAAATGTGACATATAACAATATTATTGCCACTTGTTAGGCACACCAAATATAAACTGCCCCACCTTTCGTGAGGTGCCAAATATAACAATTTTACTGTGTGTTACCACAATTACTTATATGGTGTTAATTGATTATGAATGACGTTGTTTTAATTTCTTTTATGCTATATACTGACTTAATCTTTCATAATTACTATCATTGGTATTCTATCTTAGGTGATTTCGAATAAGTAACAATGCACACCAAAATTTACGATATTAACTTAGTTTATTTATATCTGTTACCAAGGATCTCCGTTTCATGATACAGTCATACCCCGCTTTGCGCGACCCCACATAACGCGAATTCGCTATAACGCATTTTTTTTCTAATAAAATATTTATTATACATATTAACAATTTCATATACAGTACCAATAATATTGTATATATACGTATCATCGTAAATGTAATGAATATGTAAATTTTAAATTTAACAACTAAAGTTTGCGTATTTTATTTTGAAAATGACAAATAAACACATACAGTACTGTAATTACTGTATTATTTTTAAGGAGTACGAAGACGTCAGCCTACCAACACGTTTGGTGGAAACGTAAAAACAGACAGCTGATTTGTACAGATAAATAAGAGGTTGCATTAGGTCAGACGTAGATCTGTAATAAGTGTCAGCCAAAACAATAGTACGTTTTGTAAACATAATGGCTGTGCCATTACACATTATAAATGTTATTTGACCTTGAATACTCTCATTGGCGGGATTCTGACGAATGAGAAATCGTATCTCTGTGCTGGAGACCCGTGGTGATGCTGAATAGACACAACACATTTTCACTACATACACACAGCAGTGGCTGATGTTTGTTAACCATTTCTGAGTTCCCGATGCCACAACTCAGATTAAACTGTGCACAATGTTTGTAGAAAAGGCGGATGTGTGTGACGTAGGCGTTAGTTTGCAAAATGCGTCTTCCATTCCCGCCAGAAATGTATTCACGTTTCTTGTTTATCTAGTCTCAGCCAAATAAACATTACTGTACTGTATACGTACTAATTTACATTCTTGGAATGGTAGTTCGGGTTAATCCATCCTTTTTCGGGCCCCTTGTTGAATTTAAGTCTCGGCCAATTTCTTGGAAAACCATTCACTCTTCCCCCCCGTTATTGTTTCTAAAGATTGGGAATACTTTTTCCTTTCAGTTTAGTTCGAACATTCAATTAGAACGAATTAACAATTAACAATGTGTGCTGATAAAATGTCGAAAATAACACATTTTGACAAGGAAAATCATATAAAAGCAATAAAAACTAAAACAACGAGGTATTGGTCGATAAAAAATAGGAAACCCCGCTTAGCGCGATTTTTGTTTTACGCGAATCACCGAGGAACTTATCACTCGCGTTAAGCGGGGTATGACTGTATCTAAAATAAAACACAATATTCATCTTGAAATATGAAACATCACATTATAATATCAGTATTATTTACTTCAAAAATTACTCACTCTCTTATAATCTCCTTCTCAGGGTTACTTATTTAAACATTAATTATCATACTTATAAATTTTTACGCTACACTAAGGTATTCTTAACAAATGGATTCATAATTGCACGGATATAGCTAAAATTATCTTTTAAAAGTTGTTCATGCCAATTTAACATGAATAGATACTAGATATGATTTTCTTGAAATACCATTAGTGAGTTCTTTTAGAGAGACAGACAGTGTTTTTAATTAACATTAGTAATGCATGAATTTTGTTACTGTTGGTAAGTATTCCATTAATTCTGCGGTGCTCTTCCTTCTCTCTCTCCAGGCTCGCTGATGCCCTTGTTGATGACACTATCATCTTGTGGATGACACTTTTACACATCACCTATTATCTCGCACTCCAACACATATAGCTCTTTTGTTAATTCTCGTTATTGGAACATCTGATTTCAACACATGTTATTTGATAACGCCACTTTAACTCTGAATTGTTTATATTTAAGTCTCATTTACATGTTATTAGTATGTTAACAATTTATTAATTTATACAGATTGTTGGATACTCTATTTAGTTAGCACAGTTCCTTCGCGGACTAACTTTATTACCATGCCATTTGATTATGCTTAATGGGCGTTAGCAGTTATATTCGTCTTTCACACAATTACTGTAGTTAGTTCATATTTCCGGCTCTCTTTAACTATCTCGATTTCAACACTTTGTCTATCATTTACACTCCATTAAAACTTCCGACCGTATTTACTTACTTGGTTAGTTTATCAATTCTAGAAAAAAAAACTAAATCTATTTTCAAAGTGGTACTCCGACATGTCTATTAACTACTAAGTTCCATTACCATCTCACGACTCTCGACCGTTCGCACGTATATTACCACTCCGACTCTTCTAAGGTTCAAACTTTTACTAAACCTCTGACGAAGACTTCCGCACTTAAGACCGTTAAGCCCCCTGATCGTGGTAAACACCTAATTTTATATTTTCAATCCCACTATCTTCTCTACTCAAGACTCTTCTTCCCACTTTCTTCGTTTCTATTGGTTCTCATCTATTTTCTGACGAAAACTCCTCCTTAACACCATGGCTTGTCTTCCGACATTGTTTTCATTCATTCTTCAACCTCGTCTCCCTAGCAACCACTTCTTGGAGAAACGCCTTTCCCAACTCTGGTTTCTGATAAGCCTCTTGATTTCCTACCCTTACATCTCCTGGTTGACTCCACCCATAGTCTGAGGCGGATGACCAAATTTTACGCCTGTCCATCACTCTTTTGTCTTTTGTCCGGTCCTTTCAGACAAATTTCTCTTAATTGCTGCATGGCCTCGCAGCTGCCTTTTAGTTCAACATGTGTATCGCTGCTTACCCGTGACCAATCCTCGTATTGTCTTCCAGCATCGTCCTTTCCATTTCCACGCCAGTGTGGTCATTTCTTGGTATTGCTTACAACTGCCACATCTGCTCTGCAGGCTTTTCCTTAGCTCTGACCCATTCTGGTAAACTGTGCGTCCCGCAGTTTGTTAATTGCTCACACGTATGGTCGCTATTCAGACAATTTCTGTCAGAGCCCTTCCATTCATTGTGAACGATTTACTGCCATGTTTTGGTATGAAGCTCCACACACGTGGCTTATTATCTCTCGTGTCACCTCGTTATGTCTTCCTGTCAGCTTTTCTTTGTCATTCATCTGTGATACATTACCCCTTTGTTTTCTGATAGTCCAGCTCGCCACACACAATTCTCTTAAGCGAACAGCTGCTATTACAGAGGTATTGTCTTTCTAATACTCTGCCTTCCCGTTGATAATGGATTTCACGTGCTGTTGTCCGAACTACATATGGTACAGCTCCTGTATATGTCATTGTTTAGTTGACGCAGACCCTTGTTACTGTTCACTTAGTTACAAAAAAATTTTCTTTAAAATTTGCATTACATGTACAATAAATGTGTAACGGGACAGATCAGGGAAGTAAATAATTTTTAACAATTGAAAGAAATGTTAACTCAACCAGTGTTCACCCTTTGGGGAACCTCTTTTAACCCACATGCTTACAATTCTATTATGAAACATCAGTCTGTGTTTGTGTCTGGCGTCAGTTAGTCTAGACGAGTTACATAATCCCCTACAACTCAGGACATCTGTGAATTACACAGAATGTGAATGTATTCATCATTCAAACCCAAATAATCATTTCTGCTGTTTACGTTTACGTGTTTACGTTTTGCTCCTGACATAATGCAAAAACTACAACAGTATGCACACACAGTATTAAAAGTGTAAAACAAATTTGTAAACACTAAAACTGTCACCAATTATTACATACACCAATTCACACAGGACGGGTAATTAGCCCGCACTAGACACTAGATGCTGGCTCACTGAGGCAGCAAAACAACTGACAAGTATGTAAACAAGCTGGTGAATCATCAACAAGTTGGTGCCTGAGCCGCGGTCGGACCAGCCGGGGGTCGGACTAGAGAGGTTTTACTGTAGTAAACATATAAAAATTAGTGATCGATTGAGCATCGAGTGGTGTGAAACAGACTTCGTAATTCGCGAAGATAGGCGAAAATAGTGAATTGAACCAGAGTGGGGGAAAAGACACTTCAACAAAATCTGACAAGTTAAAAATTGTTCAGACCTGAGCTTTTGCACGACCTGACTATAAATACCAGGTCGCGCTAATAAGTTTCTTCTTCTCGATTCAACCGTTGCCATAGGAGGCTATGTCAGTCGATGACGCTATTTTAAATCTATAGTAAGAGTCACAGGACAAACTGGAAGTCCAACCAGACCAGCAGAGTACATACGAGGAGGTCTATGGACACACCTGCAGCATATGATGTGAGGCAAGACGACTATTAAACAGCACATGCAGTGGAATCCGGGAAGAGGACCAAGAGGACACGAGGACTAAGGACCAAGGAGGACATATGGATGATCAACCACGTCAAACGAGGTGATGAAAAACCATTGTAATTACAGACATTTGAAAGACACTAATTAAAGTTAGAAAGAAAGACATTCAACCAGTTTATTAAAATAACTAAATTGTACATAAATGTATAAGCACAGTGAAATTTAGAATATTATCTCTTGTATAAAATTTAGTAATTGAGAGTAATGTAAATGATAAGAGAAATATTTGATTGTTAAGTTAACGTAATTAATAAAGTCTTTGTTGATAAAGGAGAATGCATATGCAGTAGAAAGTTTTAAAGCAAATTAATATTAAAGAAATTGGAATACAAGTAAATTCATTATTGAAGTAAATTAATCAGCAAAAACATGACCACACAATGAGTAAGCCAAGAGCAAATAAATATTTAATTAATTAAAATTAGATAATAAGATTATGTATAACCTGTTGTATGTAATTTGTTAGCTATAAGTGTGTGTGCAAAAGAGTCGTACAAACGATTTAATAATGAGTACTATTTCAATACGCAAAATAAAAGATTTTGTTTAATAAAAAAATAAATAATGGAACAATTTTAAACTTAAATAACGTATCATCTTCTTATTACGATACACCCATGAATTCAATAATTATATATTTGTTATGTTATATAAATTGGCGCTCCAAAAACATGGAGCTACACAAATTAAATTACATTAAAAAAATTTGTGTGTTGTTATGTTATAATATATTGCACAACACAATCATATGCTGTACTGTGCATTTATTAGATAAAATGAATATTTAAATTATAAATTTATAAATATGTAATAAATAAGCAGGTATGAGATTGAAAGCTGAGTTTATGTTAAAAATACGGCATGTAGACATACAGGAACTGACCTGAACGCTCACGCGATTGTCGCTGAGAGTGTGTACAGTAGTAAATGATGTGTGTGTGTGAGGCCAGTTCGAGCATGAAAGTTTGCAATCTCACCCTAAATAATTGTCAAATTATAGTTTTTATTTAATTATAAGAAAACCATAAATGGTAGACAAAATTCAAAGACTCCTAAATATGTATAAAATTAGTGAGAAAACGCATGTGTAGTGAGAAAACGGCGTGAAAAGGACGCGCAGTGCGAATTCAGTGCGATTTTAAGTGCGTAGTAATTACACGAATTATTCGATTATGATGGTAATTACATTGGACATGTGTAATTAAATCATCCATCATTAGAGCACCCTGTAGTCCACATTAGACTTTGCCATTGGCAGAAATGTGCGAAAATATGAAATTGGACAATAGTGGGGGAACTGACGCCACCAAGCAATTTCAAACAGGCAGAATTCTGTCCTAACAGGTGCGGTACGATGCTCGAATATAAATAGGGCACAGAAGAAGCCAGCCTTCTTCTCAATCAGTCTTCAGTAGCGGCGGGACGCTAAGTCCATTGACGACGCGAATTTTAAAATTTTGTTAATTGAACAGTAACTCTTGATCTGTTTCCGAGTATGAATATAGAACACACTTTACGATGTCTACACACACAAACATCCGTCAGTCAAGACAAGCTACGATGTTACATCATGCAGAGGAACGCTATGCTGAACAATAGAGGCGTCTGCTAGAACAACAGCAGCACGTGCAGAGCAACCTCTCACACTATACTACATCTACCAGATGGGACCATGATGGACGAGTAACTGGAGGACGACAAGTGGAACCTGGGAACGTGCAGGGAACTCCATCAGAAGAGGACCTACGGATCAACGGAGGACATGGGTATGAGCTACAAAATCGGGGTGACAGATAATCCATTTATAAAATTTAAATGACAGACTAAAGATATTTTAAAACTTAAACATGAATAAGAGTTTATGTAAAATGTAGATAAAGAGTTTCAGAGAATCTGATTTAAAATTTAATAAAATATTTTCGTTGATGTTTAACGATTAATTTAGTCAATTTAAATTTTATTTAAAGTTTATAAAGCAATCAATGATTACTATGTATGCAACACATAAATTAACGTAGTTGAAGGTTATAATATAAAGAAAATAAGACAAAACTGCAGTAAAGCACACAGTCAGACTGAGCAGTCGAATTTTAATATTAACAAATAAGTATATAGAATATAACTTTGTTACTGTAGAATATAAGATTTATTTAATGATAAATGTACTGCAACATTTGAACGTTTTAAGCAAACAATAATGAATATTTATGGGGAAGTAAATGAGATTTTTAAACATTCTTGTGGTTTATGAATAAAATTATGAAAACTCGTTACAATTCAATCAATGACTACTCTTATTACCATTACACCCAAACTCCATTAATTGGTATACTTTACCAGTAATGTAATATAAATTTTGGCACTCCACAAATTAAATGTACTTAAATTTATAATTTGTGTTGTGTTACAAATAATTGATGCTCCAAGAACATGGGGCTACACAAATAAATTTGAATATGCAATTTGTGTTGTTACAATATATATATTTAACTATGCCATTCTCAATTCTGTTGTTATCTATTTTACAAACTTGTCAAAATCAGTGAGATCTGCCATTCAATCTTAAAAACATGCACACTTATCTTGAAAGAATGAAACCTAATTATTTCTGTAAACAACAGAAAGTAAAATATTCACATGGTGAAAGTAGCTACCCTGCAGTGGCCATCTGTGGAAACAACTGTTAGTAGTTAATCAAGAACAATGAGAATGTACGTGACTGTTTGTACACTATTACATTTAAAAGTGGAAGAAACAGTGTAATTACATGGAATAGCCTTACTGTTGGAGAAACTGTTTTAATTTGGATTCTCAGAATGAAAACATATCAAAGAAACTTTCCAGATGGTGGCAATTAACTTTTAATACCTTGTCTCTCTCCCTCCTCTCTCTCTCTGGAAGACCACATGTCTTAAAATTGTATGTTCACAGCTAGTGTAATTCTAGCACCATTACACAATTTAAATATACACCTCTTTTACCAGAACAATTAAACAGTTACTGATGTACATCAACGGAATTAAGCAAGATGAAATGACATTAAAAAAATGCATAGAGATAAAGATTTTTAAATTCATCTGAATCGCATGGCTGTGATCTGAAAAATGATATGAGCAAAATATAAGTGATGATAAAATGGAACACTATTGTTAAATAAAGTAAACATTTTATTATAAGTGAAGTCAATATAATTCATTATTTATTTATTTATATGTTTTATATATATTAAGATTATGGCTTTGTCTACTATGTACAAGTTTTATATGTACGAAATACACAGATCTCATATAAAAAATCTGTTCATCTATTTAATGATAAACATAATTACATTGTAATCTAAATTCACTTTTCTTTACAAAACTTTATTTCTACACTAGACATGAAAATAAATTGAATACAATATACAATATCCAAGGGGTTATGTTTAAAAAAATGCAAGAATGAAAGAACAATGGACACACACACACACACACACATTCTCTTTCTACTTCACACAGATGTGCACACTACCTCCTTCAAATGCAATGAGATAATCAGTACAAATTATTGATACAACTTCCAGTAACACATGTATCAGTCACTATTATATAAAAATAGGCTATTCAATATAAAAAACCACACATAAAAAAACAATCAATAAAGATTTAAAAAAAAAAACATAAAAAAATACAAAATGTAATAATAATACTTAAACAATAATAATGAATACGCATATGTATAATTATAATACAAACTATATAATCAATATTTAGACTTGTTAGAGCAGCCTAACAAAACTGAAAACTTTATTCATTTTATAATCCAAAAAATACTTTTAAAAACCTACGCAAGCACAACGTACGCAAAATACCATGTTAATACCACATATGTAAAATGACACACAACTTGGAAGACAAAACATGATCCAAGACCATTTTAAAATCAAGTTCATATGAGACAGAGAAGTTATTTTGTTTTCAGACACTTAACCTCTTAATGTAACTAAACTGTTGGTCCTGCTTTCATTATGTATACACTTGTAAAATGTAAATTACTAATAACATATGTATATATGTGCAAAATTTCTATATACAAATTTGGCTTATGAAGAAGCAATTTTATTTTTAGGTGTATTCTCCATTGTGTATTTCTAGTTTCTTTGTTTTTAGGTCAATAATTTTCTTCTCTCTCTTATTAAGCATTCTTCCTTGAAGAGAATTATAAGCAAGCCATCTTTTTTGTCAATATAACTCTTCTGCAAAACAGTTCCCTTGATAGCAACTAGTATTGAAGTATTTGTTCTTATCATTTGTTATCTGAAGGGAGAATGCTGAATTTTCCCTACTTCCCTAAGAATGCAACCGATCTCAGTACCAGTATCAGTACCAGTAAAGAACTAATATGCATCATTATAATTTATATATGCATGTATAAAGTCTATATTTTTCACAACATGTTACTGTGAATACTAGTCGTTCTAACAAACACAGCTTACTACTCGGTGAAGAAATTGAAATTAACTGTCCATGTGTTAATTGCATAATGCATCTGAGCATGTGTGAGAGGTTCATAAAAGTGCCCATATCCAGCGTATCTTATAAAAGGCAAATGCCACAATGGAATACTTTGATTATACTAAGCTGGTATTTATAAATTACACTTGGTTGCCCCAAAACATATTAAAACTGTTAATTATTTTATATGCCACCTTCTAGTGGCCATTTGTCTACAAATGAGATCACGTCACTCAAAATTATATTTTAATCAACTTACTATGGATTGAATACTCTATGGATATAGACAAGATATGGACTATGGATCTTCAATACAGTTTGATGAACTCAAATTTTTTAGTGATCAAGAATGATTCTGCAGACAGAATGACACATTGTGCAATGTTTTGTACAAAAAAAGACATAGTTACTATCAAAAAAATGTTCCAATTCTGACTGTGGTGTAATTTATTTTTTTACTATTAGTTAAAGAGACTTGAAATATTATTAACAGTTACATTCTTTGTTCCTTTCTTTTTGTTTTTAACAATCTTAAAAACTGAATCTCCATGTTTAAAGTGTTGACAAATACATACCAAATAAATGGCATTAGTGTCTAGCATTAACAAAAATCAATAATCAAATACAAGCAATAGTCACTATTCACTGAACATATCAGTTTAAGGTTTTATATATATAGATAAATACTGTTTTCTCATTTTAACTCCAAAACAAGAAAAGTTAAAAAAAAATATTTTTTTTAAACTTAGCTTCATACCTTATTTCATAATAATACATTTGGCTTACCATTTGAGCAAATTATTTTTTTACAAATACAAAGGTTATAATTAATTTTATTTAATACTTTTGGTTTGAACAACATAATATATGAAATCCTGATAGACTACTGTGTAAAAAAAATTTACTGCATAATCATTCCTACAACAGTAAAGTTGTAATCAGTACATATACTCACCTTGTGCACTCACAAGCAATCTCTCTCTCCCTCTCTCTTTCCCCTCGCCACAACTTCTAAAAGTTTATAAGCATCAAAAGGCAGTATTTTTCTATTCAGAAACTCTAATAAAAGGTTTTACAATTTCTATAGGACATACAAATACATAACTAAGGAAATAAATATACTTCAAATGTTTGTTCTTAACAGCTGGCTTATCACCAGGTAATGTAGAAATATTAATGCCTACAAAAACCTTAATTTTTATAATACATAAACTATGTAATGTCACTTTTATGACTATAAAGAATGTTTTGAACATTCCGTGGACTAAATTAGGCTGACCTGCAATCTGCATTTGGAAACATGAAAACATAAGCTTTACACAACATAAACTATTAAAAACAGCTTCAGAAATGTACACCATAAAGGCATTATAAATATTTAAAGTATATACCTGGAAAGTCATAGTGTCATCTTGCAACATTAGACACTTTCATTTATTTATGAACTAGGTAAACAAGCTGACAACTTCATGTTTCAACTTCTCTCCTACACGAGATCAAAATCCATATTAAATAATAATATTATAATCACAAGAATTCAAGAATATCTTACGAATTAAACACAAAATTAGGTGTGTGGAATTGTGTGTATTGCAGCAAGTTTATAAATTAACTTGTAATCACCAAGTCTGTCATTAAGGCTTTAGGTGGAGAAGGAATAATTTATGATCACACAGAAAAAAGAGACAACGTTACCAGCAATAACATAATAAATAAACAAAGTAGAAAGCACACTTTTTCAATGTACAAGGTTTACTTACCCATTACATGTAATATAATGATAATAACAATTGATATGACACAAATGTCTGAATAACTTGTAAAGAATTAAAGAAATCAAACAATGTCCCTTCATTTTTGTGTAGAAACATAAGAGTTTTGACACAGTATGGCATGGAGTTTGTGAGAAGATTTTAGTAATTTACAATGACACTTTGGTAAAAATAGTTATAAAATAAACTGGTCATGTTGTCAATTTTTCAGAGGTTTGATTACAAACTGGTTCACTGCCTTGATCAAGGGAATAACTGAGGGGCACAGTGGAAGAGTAAGGTCCAGACAGAAGTACATGGATGAAATAAGAGGAGGAAAAAAGTGTGTAGTGATTAACAGTCTGTCTTCAGAAGGGAAGAAACTGGATGCCCACCAACCTCTGGGTTGAGCAGAAGAAGATTTCAAATCGCTATTGTGTTATTATAATACACACAAGAAAGTGCTGAACGACTAGTTCTAGTTAAATAAATTACTGTGGACTTAATCATTGATAGCACCCATGGAAATTATAATTTTGATGATGGCTGTATAAATGACTACAATTTTTTGGTATGTAAACAGACTTTGTCATGAATAATTTATACTTAACTTAAAAGCTTGTTTCCACTTGCAGATTACGATACTCATCTGCCCTCACAATTATGAAACAAACAACACATAATTAAGAAACTGTGTATTGGAATATAATGCAAACAATGTGTTCCAAGTCTTTACAGCTTGACAATACACCATTACCTAAAGTTATATACAAGCATAAGCTCTGTAAAACCAGTGCACACAATCTTGTATTATACAAATGAAAAATGTAAAACTAATGTGCGCATGCACACACAAAGTACATACAATGTGAACAAAACTGTTTAACATGAGAAAAATTAAAATATTTAAAAGTCTTGTTTCTATATATTTTTAACATATTAACTGTCACAAATATATTAACTACACGTAACTTATTATTTGGTTTTTAATTAACTAAAAAAAAGTTGTTATCACTTCTGAATATTGTTAATTATATATTTTTCTTTTACAAACAAAATAGTAACTATAAAATAATAAATATACCATAAGCAAATAAAAGTATAGGATTTGCATATACTTTTCTTCAGTCTCTTCTCAAAACTACAGGATGGGCTACTGGAACCTGATGTATTTTACAAATTAAATTACCAATATGGGATACAATCTTTCTCATAACCTTCTGTCGATTTCACAACTTTGTTTTTTGGTTTAACACATATTTTTCTTAATCGAGACTAAGCACAATGTCTTAACCTAGCTCCATTTATAAACACCATGACCAAAATATTACTAACAATCCCAAAAGCTACATCATGGTACTCTCTGCTCAAACAACCCATAAATTTACAATACAGCTCCAGATATTAATGTTATATATATATTAACTTAATTATTAACTTAAACCATAAGTTAATAATTTGTTATAGCACCGCTTTTCAGTTCAACACACATCTTTACATCTTTTTATTACTTTTAAAGTAATAAAGACATATGTTGAATCAAAAACGTGTTATTAACAAAAATCACGAAAGTTTACAAGTGAGATATTAATAATATTTATCAATCTATTAATTTCATTGGTAAATGACCTGAAGATGGCTTGACTGCCGAAAGCGCTCATCAATACCAAAGACAACACAGTGGTTTGTATATTACTAGTAGTAATAATATTTATAATATATAACATACCTTAATAATTCAGTATATAATAATGTAGAATAATGTAACAAAAATATAACCAATAATTCCTGGGTGTTTGAAAACCAATTGCAAATAAGATTTAATAAACTCTGTAATATAACTGTTTGCTGTAACAAAGGTAATGTTATTGTTTTATGTGTATATATATATATAATTGCGATTTATGCTTTTATATATTATTAATTTCTCTGGCAAGCTTTTAAGTTCATGAGTTGTTTAGGCAGTGATCACTGTAGGGGTAGATGTTGTGGTTAAGTAAAAAATTTACAGGCATTGCACAAATGCAATGCACAGAGAAGGGGATTGAAAATACTTCAATAAATCTAAAAAAATATACATATTTATGTTCATTCACCAATCAATTAATTCATTCTTCATTTACCAATGTACAGATTATAAGTTAAATGCAGTCGCATTCATAAGCGAAGTTTTATATGTGTACTACGTTATTGACACCAAAGAAGTAGTTTCTATGGAAACTCACTGGTTCCCATTTTCGATCACGCACCAGCGGTCGTTTTCAAATGTGCGACACGTCTTTATAAACATTTTCAATGTTAAAACATTGTTCTTATTAATATGGAATATAATAAAAAATTGTATTTATTTGCTACACTACACAATATAGCGTCATTTGAATATATCTTATAATCTTACTGAATTTTAAAAAGCATGTACATGAAAATGTTTTCTGCCATTAGTCTTATACTGCTCCAATCTGTCATAAACTGGTTTCACATCATACTTCCACCAAGTGTCTAGTATCGCTGTACTTTCTTTAATACGGTTGTGTGGTGCCTTGAAGTTGCTTAATGTATGTTTCAGTTAAAGACCAGTCACTTGATGACAGGTCTGGACTATGTACTGATTACAGAATGTAGACAGAAACGTTTACTACATCATCCTCATGGGTGCTCTGCCAGAATATACTGTCACTGTATCTTATTGGAAGGAAACAACACGTTGAGACTAATTTGATTATAACAGAATTTTTAAGCAAAAATATTTAAGGTTTTCTTGATTCGAGCAAACAACTGCATCAAATCCAATAATGACCTGTGGTTCCAAGACTTGCTACGCCATATACTGTGTAACTTCTTTAAATATATAAATGAATATATATAAAGCACAGGAGATTCGAATCAATCAATGATGTTTGTTGGTCCACTACACAGAAATGATATCTAAAATTATGAAGAACAGAATTATATGTCAACAAGTTTCTCAGAGAATGCCTTGCAACTATATTATGTTTCAGCTATAAATGGTAAAAAGACACGGAATGTTAAAATGATATCATTATAAAAAGAACATAACTGCAACTACATTAACATTTCGACAATGAATGCATGATGTGCAGCCAGTCTAATGCAACAGTTTGACAGAAATGGTATCATTAAAGTGAGAACATAATATGTTAGTTTATACCTAATTATCAGTGTTATCAAAATATTTCACTTTACAATTCATTAGGATCCTGTATCCCATCCTATATATCAATATATACTACTCCTCTTTTTCACTGACCTGTATGTATCCTCTTTAATATAATATATACAGTACGTTTTGTTACTTTCTAATTGTAATAAGCTGGAGCTTGCAGACATTTTGTCTCTTATAACTGTCTACTGATTATTATCCCAAATGCAATGTTATAAACTCACCTGTGATTACATTATTTTTTGTATAATAAAATATGCTTTATACAATAATCACTTTTTTAATTGTACAACAAACTAATATAGAGTTCAGTCAAACACAAAACAAATGCATACACACACTGTGTAAACAAACATACATACTGTACAAAAATGGACCGAACATTTAACACCCTGATTAGATGCCTTGTGGTTGATTCCAAGGAACATCATTGATTGCAGGAAGTCTATCAGCATGAGTAGCCCGCATAATATCATCTGCAGGAGGACAATGTGGTCGAGGACCTGGTTCAGGTGTGTATGTGAAAGTTAATCCTGTTGCATAGATGATACCATCATTACGTACAAGTGATACTGGGACTTGTGTTGGTTGCCGCACCCACAGCCATTCGCCTCGAAATGATGATATATCCGGAACAACACATAACATGCTTTCTTGACACCTATGAACATCCCACCATCGTATACAAAGTTTAAGCAATTAATAAATATAGATGATCAACAGTCATGTTTTTGTTTATCATAAACTGTAACTCTAGAAGTCTTCTAAAATAAACAAAAAGCAAAGAACTCTAGGGATGAATCTATAAGAAAGAATCCTGTTTTAAGAATGCAATCAAGATAGAATGGCAAAAGAATGATAGATGTATTTATGAGAAAAAAGACTTAGATTTCAGTAAAAGGTGATGCACATAAAAACGTTAGACAATATTTTATTCTCTAAACTGCAGTATTTGATAGTGGCCTATCAGAATGGGAAGACTTATCTGAGTCTGAGAAATCTGATGTTTTGTTCATACATTGTAGCCATTTCACATCACTTTTTTGAAGAAACTGTCCAATTTAGTCCTAACAGTGTCCAGTAAATGATTCTGAAGTACAAGCATAAACATCAAAATAAATCCATACTTATTATGAGTCTTGTACCAACTACATAATATTTGAATATTTATAGTCAATTCCCAATTCCATATCTTACTAAATTTTGCAGTTGAGACCTGTATTTCACTGACAGAGAACTAGAAATTAAGTTCTACGTTAGTTTGTACTTACAGACTCTAAAAAATAATTATAAACCATATGAACAAATTACAAGACAGTTACAATGGTCAATATATAATGTTGTTATGCTTTAGCACAAATTCGAATTCTAGAAATTACAGCAAGCTTAACAATAAAAGCAGTGTCTATAATCAAATATAAAATCAGGAACAATGCAATGTATTGTGAATGCTTTACATATTTTGTTGCCTACAAATGGGTATTATATAGGTTTGGATACAAATATTATGGTTAAGGAGGGCCTATAAAACTGCTTTAACTTATAACAGAACATACATACTTGTTTATCTAAAGTTAAAATCTATTAGTCCTTATAAATACTTAAGAGGTATTAAAAGTTAAATAACTGTAGGTATAAACACACACACACACACACACACACACACACACACACACACACACACACACACACACACGAGTGTACAGGATTTATCAGAGGATACAAAATATAAAATAAGCTTAATATAGGATTAAAATCTACAGATTTCAAATAAAACATTACATATAAATGTGACTCACTTTTAACTTGAGCACAAAAGATAATTTAACATTTTTATACCACGCGTCTTCTTCATTGGTGCAACGGACGCAAGTAGCTGCGCTTTCTTCCATCCATAACAGTTCTGAGAAAGGACATGTTTATCCTCAACTACTTGAGATCACTCAGAACACTGACTCTCCATCAACTCATACGCCATCCTCTAGGTTGCACTCCACCAGCTTTTTGACTGTCCTGCTGTTTTCCATTCTCAGGATATGACCTAGCCATTTCAGTCTTTGCATTTTAATAATGGACGTAATACTGAGATTATTATTGTATGCTGCATACAATTCTCTATTTTTCCTCCACCACCATATCCCATTTTCACAAACTGGGTCTGGAATACTTCTATGCAATTTTGTTTTGAATCTGTTTAGCAACCTATTAAACCAGGTTTCACCGCCATAAGGCATGTCTGGTCTAATTAAGATCTTATACAACCTGAACTTCATTGATTGGCTTACTATTCTGCTCCTCAAGATTTTACTCAAGGCAAAGTATGGTCTGTTACCAGCTGCAATTCTTCACCTTATTTCCTCCTCTTCAACAGTACAACTGAGGTATTGGAAAAAACAGACTGCTTCAAAATAGTAATCACCAACTGTAATGCTGTTGGTGTTGTACACAGCTGTTCCTTCCTGACACCATTATTTTGATCTTATCTTCATTCATTCCAAGTCCTATTTTCCATGCCTCTTCACTCAGCTTTAGGAAGGCTTCTTTAATAGAAATCAGAGAGCTACCAATAATTACAACACCATCTGTATAAAGACCTGTGTCATTTTATTAAAGATAATCCCACCTTGGTCCACTTCAGCAGGATTCACTAAAGCCTGATGGGCAATACTGAACAGGAAAGGAGCCAATGGCTCATCCTGTCGTAGACCAACTACTACACCAATCTTCACTCTGCATCTGGACTACATAAGTGCATATCTCTGAAGCCTAATCAATTTATACAGGATACCCAACCCTTCTATTATGGTATTTCATTGTAAGGAGCTCACTTCTGAATACTGTACCACAAGCAGCCTTCTGGTCGTACTCTCCCATCTTCTCACACATCTAAGTGAGAAAATCTGATCCATAATCTGACTCATTGCTGCAGAAACCTCCTGAGTAGTCTCCAAGTCTGTTGTCCACATACGGGACAAGTCTATTGTTGAGTGCAATGGAAAAAATTTTATATGGCACCCTGAGGAGCAAAATGTCATGGTGATTACTACAGACTAAAGGATCTCCTTTCCCCTTATATATGAATACTAGTATCTTCTCTGTCCATTCACTTGAAAGTGTCTCATCCTCCCAAATCTGCATTATTAGTTCTTGATACCACCACCATATATTATTCTAAACTACTACTGTGTACAGGAAATTTTATAAAGATGTAGAAAATAAACAAGTATTCATAATATATGAAGCAAAAATTTATCTAAGAAGTTTCCAGTATTATTTAAACCAACTAAGTAGGGAATAGTTAACAAATTTTGTTAATCTCTTAATTTTTAGGCGGTTTTATTATTTTTTCAGCTGTGTACGCTAATATAAACCAGTGTAGTACTCTTTTAAAACCTACAGAAACAGGTTTATTACACAGCATTTGCATATATGTTTGAAATATGAAATATAGGAAAATCAATTCACTCAATAGTATCTTGTAAACAATGTCTGAATAGTGCGTATGTTTATTGTGTTAGGCTAATACCGTTTACTTTAATGGGACTAGCCTATCTTTAGATTATTTTTAACTTGTTTTTTTCTTTTATATGAAGCTGACCCAACCACACTCCCCTCCCCCAAGGCCAAATTCCAGATACATCACTATCAGAAAGGAAATATATGAGATTATTTATGCCAATATTGGTTTCCCACTGAAATTATAAGAGTTTTAGAAGGTTCCTTTGCTACAAAATTGTCAAATGCTTTTATTAAAGCTTACCCACTTTCAGCCAAACCAAAAAAATATGTGTATTGGACAGTAAGTAAAAGATCATGATCCTTAGTTGTAATGGATCATTATGTGTATTCAGTGAGTATCTATCAGTAAACAACTCACACTATGCCTGCTTTCACTATCCCAGCAAAATATTTCTATCTTATTTAAAATGTATAGAGTATTGATTATTGGTCATTATTATTTAATCTAGTTCTGAAAATTGGTAGCAGAAATAGTGTTCCAAATTCTAAATATATGTTTGACAGCATTATAAACTAGGAATACAACTATATTTAAAATTTATAATTTACATGTTTTGTAAAATACTGAAGTCTCTTCTTCATCAGTTAAAAACTCATGTTAAACATGCATTTATATGAGCAGCTGGACTTAAACAGAAGAGAATGTAGGGGTAGTACATACTTTCCCTTTGTGAAGTCCAATAGTTATTATTAATGACCACAGGCATGACAAAATTTATAATGTTACAATGGACTTGTGTTGCTTACAATTTGCATACAAAAAAGGACAAGGGCCATACCCTACTTCGTGGTAACTTGCAATCAGGAAGTGCCTATTCAAATTTTGTTGACATTTATTAAATACATAATTTACAGTAGTTCTTCTCTGTCACCTCAATACAGTAAGCGGCTTAAGCCCAAAAATTATAACGAGTTTAAGAAACTCTTACAAGTACAATTTGTGTGTGTGTGTGTGTGTGTGTGTGTGTGTGTGTGTGTGTGTGTGTGTGTGTGTGTGTGTGTGTGTGTGTGTGTGTGTGTGTGTGTGTGTGTGTGTGTGTGTGATCACCTGAGTAACTTAAAGTTAAAACAAAAAATATAACACACAACAGCTGACAACTTTGAAAATAATCACACTTATTTCCAAATTGTACATTTTACCAAAAAAGTTGAAATGAAAAAAAGCAATGTCTACAATAAATTTATTTACACAACTTGAACATTTTGCTACTAAAGTTGAACTGCTGGGACTTTCAAATTTCAATAGGTGAAAAATATATTACTATTACTTTTAACTATCATCACCATCACTGTTATCAGTAGGCCTACATTATTTATACCGTGACTGTTAGGTTATGTATATCAATCTGTAGGCCTAGCAAGAATGAAAGGACAAATTAAATTTACTCAGAAGGTAACTTAGTTCTAGTCTTTGATAGTCCAGATTTGAAATGACCACATGTATAGCACAGAAAAATGAGGAAAGCGATATTTGTGTTTTGATCAGTGAGAGTTTGAAAAAGGGTGCATCATAACTACCAGGATAGGACTAACTGGACATCTGAATCAAGTCAACAAGGAGGTAGAAGAATTATTTTTACTTCGGTCCTACATGTGGTTTCTGAAGGGAGTAGTTATAAATTACAAAAGTTGAATGTGTACTGGAAACCACAGTTAAAAATGTGATTTGCAAGCATCAGAATATTAATCAAACAGACTCCAAATAACAAAATGATCCAATGGTGTAAATGTTTCCAGCAATTATTTAAGAATGAGAAAAAATACATTAATATTATATGGTTAACTTTTGTTTAGTGTTTCAAAAAATGGAAACTAGACACTGATCCTATAGCTACTGTAAACTGACAATAGCTAATGACAAATGTTATGAAGAAAGAGGTTAACATGTTCTTAAAACAGGTGACATACAAAAATTATAAAACATAATAAGGAGGAAATCCATTTAATTTGTAATACAATTCTAAAAATACTTACCGATACATAGTTTCTGCTTCAACATCGCCAAACCAGACTTGCAAATTTGGAGTGAAGTTTTCACCTGACAATTCCAACATAGCAACATCACCACCACCGTTTAAATGTAAACTGTGAACAACTGGTACAGGTGTGACTGGTGAGCGCACTGGTCCCATACCCTCATAAAACTGATACTCAGCTTTGTCCGTGCTTATAATAGTCCAACATGCTCCATCATTGATCATTTCTTTATTTGGTTCTTTTGGGCATGGTGTAGCTTGAAACTGTATAATTCTTTCCTGGGAAAGACAGAGGTACATTCGTTCTGTGTCTTTCATATAGAACGCACACTTGTGTAACTGTGAAACTGGATCATCAGCTTCCAACAATGCCATCTGTTTGTCAACTTTGCGGATTATCAGTCTTGGCAAAGCCATTCCAGTGACACTGCAAACTAACTTGACAGTACTGCCATAGTGAACATAACCATCTCGCACACTAAACTCTTCACTTTCACTCTCATCATCATCCAAAAGATGGATTGTAAATGCACCCCACTGAGTTGAACTTGCATGAAAATTACCATTTTCAACATGTAGGTACCTTGTACTTACAGTCTGTGAACGCAGTCTATTGAATAATGCAACCTTTGTTCCACTTGCAATACAAAGATCTGCATTTTTAAGTGACTGTTTTTTCTTTGATGGCTTTGAAATAACTTTAATTCTTTTACTATGGAATACACCAATATCATGGCCACTTCCATAAAACATTTTTACTGATAACATAAAATGTTTTCGTTTATCAGAATCTGAGATGTACAAAGTTTTTGCAGCACAATACTGTTTTCCATTATTCAAATCGAGCTGCTGCATGTCTTGATCTGAATTACCAATTCCTATGAAAGCACACAACTGTGCTGCTTGTTCAGATTCACCCTCTCGTAATAACTGTTCTTGTCTCAGTCTCCATCCATCACCATACAAATAAATACAAGGAGGAGGACAAAAAAACCGTTTCTCATTGCCATAAGACTTTTGCGCTACTTTAGCATGTAAAATGACTATCACCATATCACTTCTCTCACGAAGATATCTTTCCATAGCCTCTCTGGTGAGCCGCTGGTCATCATTCCTGTACGAGTATCTTTCAACTGGAGACTGTAGGCTGTGAGCCATCCCGTACTGGTGTGGCATCCTGAGGGTACTAATCTTTCACAGTTCATTGCTTCTACAACACAACATCGTAGAAAACACACTTCATTAATTTAACTACGGTGTTTGTAGCCAAAGGTACATTATATTCTCTTTCCTCCAAATATTGCCTGAAACATATAGAAAAACAGGCTTTAACAAACAGTGAGCTGAGAGAGATCCAGACTTTAACAACTACAAGAACAGACCTATATGATCTGCATGACAATATATATTAAAAAAAATAAAATAAAAAAAATTCATGCCCTAAAATAATTAAAATACGTGAGCCATTTTCATTTTTGTAGTTTCTCTATATAAAAGAGTTGCAACAGGGCCATCTTTGAACCATGTACGTTTGTGGGAAAACTAAAAAAAAAATGGGTTGTATAAATTGTGTCCTATTTTCATAATCACATTAAAAAGTAGGAAGACCATACTATTAGGTGTGAAATCATCGGAAAGTACAATTTCTATCTAAACTAATAATATGAACCAGAGAACTTCTATCATTAATTGAATACATAATTGTTAATCAAAAGATGGCTTCGCAAGTCAGGGGTATGCATGTTTTTAGAGGTCCAGAAATTAACACTGATCATTATATGGTACTCTCTAAAATTGTCATTTAAACAAGATGGAGGAAAGTCGGGAATATTTCTGGGGCACATAGAAAGAAAGTTTTTAAGGTACATCTGTTCCAATTAAAGAATCTCTGTGATCTGTACGAGAAGTGGTTAACAGTTTCCCTACTAACAATTGCTCCCAGAGTGGTTAACAATTACTCCCTACTAGTAACAATACTGAAGAAGAATTGAGTAATATACAGAACCTTTTGGAGAAAGTAGAAATGACATGCTCAGAAAGAAACGAATAAATACTAGGAAAAGAGGTTAAAAAAATGGAATGAAGAAACAGCAAGTGATACAAGTAAAGCAATCGGCTTATCACAGATTCCTTCAGATAAAAACCATTGACGATCTGGGTGTTTATAAGCAGAAACATAATGCTGTGAAATACATTATCCGGGAAGTGCATGACAAATGATGGGATAGATTTATTAGTAATATAGAGGATGACATACATGAATGCCAAATGGTGGCATACAAATTAATGAAGCATCCCAACAAAGAAGAGGGAGACTATAAATCTGACTGTAAAATTCAAATGGACTGAACTTTACAAGGAACTACGGTATGATCCTAACATTCCCCAGGAAGTTGCAGAAGACATAAGAGGTGACACATGTGTACATTCAATAACATTTGAGGAACTAGGAGCATTGTCATTCATGAAGAATCAGAAAGCAGCTGGTTTGGATATGATAAACTCAGGACTGCTGAAATACTCTAGTATATTATTTGTGTTTAGACTGCCACATTTGCTGAATAAGTCCTGGAGCAGATACAGGATCTCAGATGAATGGAGAGCAGTCAAGATTATTTTTGTTTCGAAGAAAGGTGAGAGAACTGTACCATCAAATTATAGAGGTACAAGCTTGATAAATACAGCGTACAAGTTATATATATAAATTATTAATGAAATACTTGGTCTATGTAGAATATTTTACTTCTTGACAAACAGGTAGGTTTTTGTAAGGGCCAATCTTGAATTGATGACGTATTCTCTTTGAAAATATTGACTGAGAAAAGAAGGGAATTTAATTTGGAGATACGCTTTGCCTTTATGGGTACACACCCCTTGCGAACTAAGACTGTTTGGATAATAAGAGTATAGAGCAGGTGTCATAACTTATGATGTGTATTACGACGCTGATCATAAGTTCGGTAAGTATTAGTCAACATGAGGCACAATTTGTCAAGCATTATCAAGGAAAACAAGGAAAGAGAGATGAGTAAATTTTAATAAGATAATGGCTGTGTCAGTGTTGTTAAATGGTTCTGAAACTTGAGTTCCAGTGAAGAAACATCTGAGTAGGATATAGGCATTGAAGATGAGATTCTTGTGATCTGTTAAAGCTGCACATAAAAGATAGACTCTACAATGAAGACATTTGCAAAGAGTTGAACATTTTTAATATACAAGTTCGTTTTGCAGAAGACAAAGAGAGATTGGACTGATCTGAATAGGATGCCAGATGCCAACTTGCCTAAGGAAGTTTTACAAGCGTATTGGACAAAAGAAGTATAGGAAAACCTGGAAAGCGATGGTGAATTGTCCATATTCCTTTGGGACGAGAATAGGCGATTCGCCTATTTCCTCATGGAAGAAGAAAAAGACTAATAATATGAATACAACACTGGCGTTTCATTTAAAATGTAGTAGTGATAGTGTAGCTGTATCACATTCTAAATGACCAAGCCTAAATGAGTGAATTTAAAAAATCAAAATAAAATACTTTTTTCAATGACTGGTAGGTCTATAATAAAACTGAAATTTTACAAAAACTCGAAACCGAATAGAAAACATTTAGTGGATGTAATGGAATATTGAGATATATATATTGTAACTAAATAAAGTTTTAATGTTGTTTGGTGTTAAACGTGTCAAAATGTATCTTCTCAGTCGTGTACGGGTAAACCGTATTTTGCTCTGCTGCATTCAAATGTTGCCGCCTCGCCACCTGATTGGCGCACAGCTTTCTGCAGTATGACCCAGCTTGCGTCTCGCTTTAACGCCTTCACTTCAATAATTATTAGTCGTTATTCTAAATTAACTGAATCAAACATACAGAATTGCAGATTGAGAACATTTAGTAATCCTTGAAAATATTTCAATTGCTTTAAGATACATCAAAATTCGTTTTCTGCACCGGCTATTACAATTGTGCAGTTGGTACTTGCTCAGTTCAGTTTGTATACAATCCGTCAGTAATGTTAGTTTACAGTAAATATATCGTTTTATCTCAGGGGTGTTAAGTCCTTTCGGCTACAGAAATATATGCTTACAGCTAACACACACAAAGTTACAACAATTCTTAAAACTAATTACATAAACAAATCGATATCTCATTACATTTGATTAAGTAATCACCAATGAAAATTTGTGAAGCAATTTTGGGTTAGGTTTCGTTTGTCAAAGTTTCGTTATTAAAAGGTTCGTTAATTATTTATTATATTTTACTTTCTTAATAATTGTTAATTGGTTAAAGTTAAATAGTGAATTTAAATAAGCATTTATTTTGACTCGGAATAGTGATCAGTGATTTGAAATAGTTATATTTAATTCAGACCTAAAAATTGTGAATTCGATTTAAGGGATAATGTTTATACTCATCGGTTAATTGTTGCTGAAGATCCTGATGTCGTCTTCTTCTATGGATAACTCCTGGGCTGTCGTCTTCTTCTACTCTCCCGTCGTCTGTTTCTCTCGTCTCGGCGCTTCTCCTCGCTGCCTCAGGCCTCGTATTTCTTCAGTTGATGTCGTCTTCTTCTTTCAGGATGTTCCACTGATCTTCATTTAGTGTCCGTGGTCGTCTCTCTTCGTCACGGCGTCGTTTCGTCTTCTTCGGATCACTACGGTTTGTTATTTAATTTTTATAAATAAAATTTCGTTCAGGATTCCCGGTACTGTTGTAATTGTCTTCCTCTGGTTTTAATTAGTTTGGAAATTACTTGAAGAATAATAATTTTAATTTTGATATGAGAGCTCCTCGATCCACTCTCTGGCGTTGGTCAATAATAACTACTGAAAATCTAACGGTTTTTTGGCGTTATTTTTCTTTTTGCTATGGTTACTTAATAAATTATGCTAATTTTCATTGGTTATTAACTGAAGTCATTGTTATGATTTATCGTCTTTTTTCGTCTATTTTTACCAAAATATCTTCAACTGAAGATTACTACTTTATGCTAATAGCTAGAATTATTACATTAGTACCATTCTTCCTAATTTTTCATGATGATCATTTTGATATCCCTCATGCCCACTTTTGAATATCTAATTACATTTTTACTATTTTCCATATTTATATTCTACATATATTTTATTCAAAATTAGTTGTTAATCACATACTTTGGTACTAGGAATACTTACTTAAATGGTTTAATCATTTGGCACATTCTGCCTTAACTTTGGATTATTATTTGTTCTCAAATTAATAAATTTATATTCAACAGTTTGGCCTAGAGCCTAGATTCCATTCTACTTCCATCTAACATTTCTTACTAACATCTCTGGTACTTCTAATACAAATTATAAACAAAACAAACAATAAACATCAGTATTCCTAACTCTAATTCTTATTATGAAATATTCCTTGTCAGGTTCTAGCCTGAAATAACTTTTAACTACTGTTATCAGCTTACCCTATAATTTACTCTATGCTATGATTTTCTGAACACTAACAAAACTCTTATAACACTATTGATAAACTGTTCCTTACATGATATGTCTTATCCACTATTCCCTTCACTTAAATACAGTGTCTGTCCTTCTTAATTTGCTATTCATTCTAATACCTTAATTCTTACCTTACTATATAATCCTGATATCTTATTACCTAAATTAATAATATTACAATTAGTTCAATCTTACCTACTAATGCACAGTTTATCAAAAATTGTTTATCTGTTTAACATAGTTGGCTTATATAATATTTGGTTCTACACCCCCACTGCACTTTTCCTTTCATTAGAAAGTTTCTTTAATTACTACCCTGCTCACTTTGTTTCATTATTCTATACCTATCACTTCACTACTTATTTAGTTTTACACACACTTTTGGGCTTATTCACTTGTTTATTCAAGGGTTGTCTGATTACTTTACATCACTGTGTGATTACGGTCGTGAATAACTATTTTATCTCCAAATCACACTGATCACTTTTAGTTATCATTCTAATATTGCTTTTGTTTTGGCTCAAAGTATTGTTTATTGTCTTTGGCCATTATCATTACAATTAGTTTGGGGTATGGTTAGCTTCTAACTCCCTACATTATATTATACAAGTACATTCTTTTATCCACAAGATACATGTGATACTATTACCCTCCATTAATCTTATTGTCCTAGTTATATCTCATATACTACAAACATCAGTTCATTATTAAATTTACAATATTCTGTTCACTTTTTTGGGATGACTTGATTGTACTTAGGTTTTAACTGCTTCTTCACTGTCTCTTGGTTCCTTTGGTTTCTATCCGATCTATTGTGTCAGGTCATTGTCAGGTTAATAGTCATTTGTCATTTATTGGGTTATTGATCTTTCAGTTTATAAGTTTTTGCCCCTTACTCTTATCTTCAGCTGTTTATTTTATAATTAAATACAATTGAATCTTCACTACCTTATGTCATGTTATATATAAATATGTTACTTTTGAAGTAACAATCTAATTTATTATTTTTACTTTGTTATTTGTAACTCATGTACTAAATAAAATTTGTAAATAAAACCATTCTTTCACGAAAATAAATAGCCCAAATATTTTTACAAAAAGTATTTTTAAATAGGAATATCAAATTAATTGTAATCTGACAAACATCTATTATCACACATTCTCGCCACAAAAAAAGATTTTGTTTTTGTATTGGTTCTGTGTACTTATAGGAACCATATCATTACGTCTTCCTTTCATTTATACAAGACGTCTCCAGTACTTCAAAATGAGACAACTGTATTAATTCTTAAGATCCAACAGACATATTTAAATAAGACGAAATTATTTTTTGTGTTAATTTGTTTACTACATAACATAGATTACTAAACGCAGCTGTATACCTCATATTTCATGTAAACAACTTAGTGTACAAAGTGCAATAAAGAGATCAGCATAACACCCAAGTCCAGTTAACTATTTAGGAAGTGATGTCTTATCAGAGGAGGTCCCCTTTATTGATATGATCTGGACTTCTCCGCAAGGGGGCCTAAACTGAGTTTATAGTTAGCACAATAGAAGGCACAAATGTTCTGAAATACTGGAACATTAGTGTTTATGTTTGCCTCATGACATTAAAGGTAACTGAAACCATTCTGTTCATGCAACAGAACACAAATAATTTCAAAGTAACCTATCAAATTTAACCTTCTAATTTACAAAACTTATGATTAAATTTTGAAACTAGTAAGTGTTGTTCTGTGTACAAGTAAACTTAATTCGATTCATATGTACATTAACTGTTTGTGTTAAAAGTAATTTGTAATACTTCAACTAGCTCAATGCACTTTAATACAGTATTAAGATCTAACATAGAGTCATCACTCCTGAGCACATTAAGTTGTATATATTGTTTTAATATTAGAGATTTACATGGCTGTGGCCGTCATAGGTTCCCTTTAAACTTCAATTCTGCACTATAAACATCTGCAAACTCATTTACAGATTGAATTAACGTGTAATTATCTCACATGCGCGCGCGTGCGCGCGCACACACACACACACACAGCTATTATGGATATAGACTTGTAGCAATTGCTACAGATTTTAGAATACGACCTTTCCCTATTCATCAATCTTTTGCTATCTGATTTTCTCTCTTAAAAGCCATGATTCCTTTTCTTTATCAATACTAATCAGCAGTCACACTCAATATACTTCAGCTGTAAATTTTCTATACCACGAACAATCTTTCTGCTCTGAGATTAATTTTAAGTGCACACATACACACACACACACACACACACACACACACACACACCAAGTATTTATCAAAATTTTATGGCTTTAGGTATATATAACACTGTTTTAGAGTAATGTAGCTATAAGTCCTTTTTAAATTTCCCAAGGACTACGTGTTTTAATGCCTCATGTTCAGATGTTGAACTTTAAAGGACAATGTGAATGAACAATGAACCTAAAACTCAGCACGCACGCACGCACGCACGCACGCACACACACACACACACACACACACACACACACACACACACACACACACACACACACACACACACACACACACACACACACACACACACACACACACACACACACAGTATGTGTAGGATATAATTAATTGTATGTACACATACCACAGATGTATATGTTTTTGAGACATATGCCTTGAAACATGTCACGACTGGCACAGGACGTGTAAATAAGGTAAATTTAAAATTTTATTTTATCCACAAGTTACTTGGATTACTTAGATTCTTATTAATAAGAATTTAAAAGTCCTTATTGATATATTTCAAAGTCTTATTCAAAAGATAACTACTGTCCATTATTATTAAAAAAAAACTAACAATAATTATTCATGTACTAATAATAATCATTTTAAAAGTAAAAATTAATATCCTTTACATATTAATATATTCTATTTGTTTTTATTATAACAAAAATACTGTCAGTTCCTCAACTGTAATTAGATGCAACTGCACATACAAACAATTACATTAACAATAATTTATGAACAAAACGGAAGTTATAAAATTACCATTCATGTACCTGATGCACAGGCTAATTACAATCAAGAAAATCCTTCATAAACATGACCAATGATGAACTCATTTTAATTAAAGCAGAAGGTCTCCAGAATAACAATATCATATTACACCTTACTTCATCACAAACATATACGTCTGCACGCATATATATACACATGCATTCATGTACACACAGTCTTAATACATGCTTCAGATCATAAAAACTTTTTCGTAACTTCCATAACTATATTTTAATAATCATAATCATTTCCATTTTAATTTCCTTTTTAAGGATTTCTTATTTCCAATCAGTGACTCTATATGATATTCACTTTCTCCCTAAACATTTTCAGTTTAGTCCCACTGTCAATTTTGGTTAAAAGAACCATAAGATTTCTTGGTTTGTAGCTTTGGAGACTATAAAGTTTTAGTAATATATAGAGTTTTACAATACTGGCTGCATCTTATCTGCACTTGGCGAAACACTGTTATATAATAAAAATTATTACAAGATCTCAGAATTTTAAGAATTTTTTAAATTCATTCATTTCATATAATATACCAGTTCTTTTGGCTTTATGAGGCCAGTACTGAATATGTCTTATGTAACTGAACTTTAAAACTGAACTTACTACATTATTTAGAGTTAAGATGCCCTATTTACTACATGTACTTCGAAAATACATGCATTTAATTTGTTCTGTTATGAGATACAGCTTCATAAGTTACATAGGTATACTTCACAGTAGACTGTGACTGGAGTTTTATTCCTATACTGATGACACTATAAAACCAAAGAAATAATTTAACTGAGAATAGTAAAAAAAAAAAAGGCTTTCTAATTAAGATTACATGTAGGTACTTGAAAGGGCGAGAGGGGGAAATATTTATGTTTTAATGTTTTTATCATTTTTAGTATTTGAATGTGGATACAAGACATAGAATTTAGTCAACATATTATTTATATATGCATAATATAGTAATAATACAATTGTTGTAAAAATGAAATGAAATTCATTTTCAATGAAGGAGATTAAACAGTAATGTAGAAAATTCAATAGTAAATCTAGAATAGAGGAGAGCACAAAACACAATAACTATCAAAAACTGAATACAATAGGCCTACTGTAAAACTGTAACACACGGACTTTTCCTGTAAAATATTTTAAACAATTAGTTTTCTTTTATAAGACACATCTTTATGAAATCTTCATATTTGTAAAAACAGCACCCTACATAAAAAATTTTTTTTTAGTAACTTGCAAAAGGAAAATAATTTTAATTTTAAGACCACGCAAAAAATGGATGCAGAAAGATCTCTGTACATGAATAATCCTGAGTAACTGGTGATGTAGGTGCTCCATGTTAAAACAATGTTAACTGAAATAATATGTCAGCATGTATCACTGGAAAGAAAACTATTACAAGATTGAAGATTTTTTTTCTGCTGTCTTATGTCCAAGTTTTATACAGCTGACTACAGTATGAGTCAATAAAAACATTCAACTACATTAATTGTAGCTCAAAGCTGCACATCAAGTACTACTGAGCGTCTACATAATACAATTTTACAGCATTGGCGAATTCCGTTCCCAACATAAGACTGATATAAAATGGGTACAAGCACAAAAACATAAGTATTAGGTTTATCAAAACTCTTCCACCCTCTTCTATTCTTAACAGCAACAACAACCACCACCATATTTATACATTAAGTGTATTTATATGTGTATACTTGCAATATTCTGTATGTAATAATATATGTATGCACACATTTATATGTAGTTAAATTATATATAGACAATAGCCGGTTATATATTCAAACACTTTCTGCTACAGTCCGTTTCTTGATGTATATAATTGTAATGTAAATCAAGGAGTTACGGATAGTTAATTAATAAATTGTAATTATCTGTAGTACGACACGATAAATTATTAAAGTTAATATAAGATTGTAATATTAGTAGTAAGAAAGTATGAGAGGTTTTGTACAGTGTACTAGTTATGTAAATGGGTAGCTACGGCGTGAACGCCGACACACTGTCACCTGGCAGCTTAGAAATGTATTGTACTGTACATCCAAACTTTCTATGTCATAAAAATATAAAATGTTTTGTTTGCACAAACCAGCAAAAAACGCGATATACCGTTAGAAAGAGGGTGTATCGGCCTTCAAAAATACAATAGCTAACATACTGAAACGAGGTGTGTGTTTTAGAAAGCAGATTTCTCTTTTTACGAGTTAACGGCTGTGCGGGAAAATCTCAGTGCCGAAATCAATAGCCAATAAGGAATAGCGTCGTCGTTGCGTGTGAGAATTTTGCAAGTGATGACTGGATATTTTCAAATTTACCGGCGACACTTTTAAAATGTGGCCAATGAGAGTTATTGGAAGAGTGACAGCAGAAAGGGAAGTTTTGAAGAGGCTATAAATGTGACTCTCGCAGAAGAACAGGGCAGTCAAAGGCAGTTAAACTCAAAGTCAAAGTCAAAGACAGTAAACACTCAAACTCAGACTCAGAGACAGTCAAAAGTCGGTAATACACAAAGTCAGTAAGAGAGCAGGAAAGGTCAATAAGTGGCCAGTCAGTCAGTAAGAAGTGAGAAAACGTTTAAGTCAAGGAGAAGAAGTACGAAGTTCGGTAATGATAACGGTTGGTCAATCATAGTATTTGTTAGTCAGAATTATGAATTATCATAATATTTATATAATTAGAATGAACTAAAGCAAGCAAGTGAAATATGAGAACTTGGTGATGCAAAGGTTAAGACTAGTGAGTATTATTGAATTGGTGCGCGGGCAGAGATGCGAAGAAGTATTTCTTTATAATGTGCACAAGAGAATAAGTAAGTCTGAATCGTTAAGTGCGTGGCGTTAAGTAGTCAACACGATCGTGTGCAAAGTAAAAGCAGAGCAATAGAAAGTGAAAGTGGTATGTTGTGTATAAAGTGGAAGGAGTCCAGCAGCGGAATGGATAACCATTTACAAGTAACTCTATCAAAGTATATTGTCTAAATCACATAATCTTAATGGAGTAATAACTGTCTACCATAAATTCAACCCATTTCATTCTCAAAGAACCCATGAGAACGTTCAGATCCTAAATATGCATTTATTTGTTATGACATAGAATTGGATAAGACTTAAATATATCTAATTTGTTAGATAATAAGTCGTGATGATATAGAATTGAATGAAAATTAAATATATGTAATTTGTTAGATATTAAGTCATGTCTTTGATCAAAGTAAAGTATGAATTGAGAAAGGGAGGTTCAAGATATCAAGAAGTTAGCATAATGATTTAAATGTGTTAAAGAATCTCTGATAAATTAGTTAAATGTGTTAAATAATCTCTATTGAAGATTGAAGAATGATGATTTAAATGTGTTAAAGAATATCTGATAAATTATTTAAATATGTTAAATAATCTCTATTGAAGATTGAAGTGTGATAAGATTTTGTATCTATTGATAAATCATTCAATTTGCACAATTAAGAGTAATCATGATGTTATGTGTTGATATTATCTAATGTGCATAAAGTTGATAAATATAACGTTGTGTCATTTAGCATCTGAACAAAGTGTTATTATTTAACAATAACCCCTGAGATTAATAATTATCTCTGGCGCCCAACAAAAATCTAGGCAGCAGTTAGAATATAGATGACTATGTTGATTGCCAATTAATCAATATAATTAAAATTAACCAAAAGCAAGTAAATTTCATTAATAACCAATTAGAGTTTCTTATAATTGGCACGTATTATTATTAGTATTCGATAGCCATTGCAAAAGAGTTTCTTTTATATATTCGCGCACAAACTTGGTGCATTCGAGTTTAATTATATTTGGCGCGACAATGGAGGGCCTAAGTTGATTAAAATTATATAATATATATTTTATAATTACTTTACCTCAAGACGTTTTCTTCCTCTGTGGAACATGTTTCGGGAAGCCTTGTGTTCCCATCCTCAGCCTTCCTAATTTTGAGTCTTGTGAGGTATTTATGTGTTGGTTGGTTGTTGCTTTGGTTTGCTGTTGGTCTCTGGCACTATAAATTGGTATTATTGTGTGTGATTGTGGTGTACATATTAGTGTTTTGTGTATTTTCTATGTTGAGTGCTTTGAAAATTGTGTCATGTTTTGTATTGATTTGTATTTGTTCAGGTATTAGTTTGTTTTCTGTTTTATGTTTGTATATTTGTAAATTTTCCCAAATGTTCATTATGGTCCCTTTGTATGGTATATGTTTTATTAGTGTCATATTGGTTGTTGTGGGAATTCATGTCCAATGTTTATTGCATGTGTGGCCAAATTAGATTTATATATTTCTGGTTTTTTGTATGCATTTAGGTGTTCAAAATAACATTTTTTCAGCTGTTTTTTTTGTTTCTCCTATGTAACATTTATTACAATCTTGGCATTCAATTTTGTATATACCATTGGTTGTTGTATTATCTTTGTTGTGTGGGAACAAAAACTAAATAACCCACTAATATATACACCGCAATCACACACAATAATACCAATTTAAAGCACCAGAGACCAACAGGAAACCAAAGCAACAACCAACCAACACATAAATACCTCACAAGACTCAAAATTAGAAAGGCTGAGGATGGGAACATAAGGCTTCCCGAAACATGTTCCAAATAGGATGAAAACATCTTGAGGTAAAGTAATTATAAAATATATAATATATTGCGACAGTACAAATAAGTGATGTACTGAGCATTGAATATAAAATTTAAATATACCTAATAAACTGTAAATAATTAATAATGTATTAGAAATAAGCATGTCAGGGATTGCAAGCTTGGCTCAGACAAAAATATGAACAGGTGTTTCGACCTGAATCGATGTGCACACACACACAAATGTAACTGAAAGTGTGTACACCAGTATTTTGCTAGTGTGTGTGAACGCAGGTCTATGCAGGCGAGTTTACCACCCCAAGATGAATAATTGCATAATTACTGTTTTTCCATAATTATTCATAAATTATAATTAAGAAGTAAAATCCAAAAACAATAAAATGTAAGAAAATTTACTAAATACTGTGTACGAAAACCATGTGAAAGTGCCACACCGTACGAGTGTAATAGTGAAATAACTGTGTACAAATCGAAAGGGTTAAGTTGCAATGTCCAAAATTACAGTGAACATGTGTTGAAAAAATAGTTATAAGATAAGTATAAGAGTATACTTACAGGACTCTGCAATTCGCAAAAATATAAGAAATAGCGAAATTGACAAAGAGTGGGGGAACTGAACTCAGAGACAGTTTCTGACATGTCGATTTCGTACCACTGCAGATGTTGACCAAGACATGGGTATAAATAGGACACACAAGCTACAGTGGTTCTCTTTCTTAAATCATCCACGGTGCAGCGGGAGCTTCTGCCCGTCCGCACAGAATATTTAAATTTTTGTAAATAGTCTCATCCTTCCAGTTACATACAGTTATGTAACTGGATTGTAAAACAAACAATTTTTAAGTAGTAACAAAAATTACATAAGAAGATCCACATAAGAAGATCAACTGACGTCCGAAACAGCACGAGGAGAAGTTCCAGAGAGCGATACGACGCTGGACAAGAGGAGAAGAGAAAGTCGACGCTGGACAGAGAGAGAGAGAGAGAGTCGACGCTGGACAAGAGGAGAAGAGAGAGGCGACGCTGGACAAGAGGAGAAGAGCGAGTGATGCTGAAGTTCGAGACGAGGACGATTACAGAGGGATCAAATGATTGAGTATGATTGACGACGATAAGGTGATAAACAACTTATTTATCTCTTAATCGAACAATTAACGTAAAGACAATTAAGGACATTCTTGTTCTATTTAAAAGTAAGAGTCAATGTTTATTGTAAAATTAGAATTAAAATCATAGCTGTTATTGAAATAAGATTAACGTAAACAAGAGCTCAAATTAGTATTGAAATGAAAATAATACAAAGCATTTAATTAAAAATTAGCGTTTGATATAAATCAGTACTGAGAAACAAAAGATAAATTGAGTAACTATTGATATTTTTGAGTTACATTGTAATATATAAGAAAATATTTAAATATTGATATTTTGAAACACTAATTGACTGAGTAGTCTGGAAGTAAGATTTTTCGTTAATACAATAATTAGTAGAATAGAATTTTTAGTCAGTAAGGATGTGTATAGCATAAGCCTTACGGCATAATAACGAAATAATAACGAATGTTTTAAGTCGAAGTAAGTGCCATGTGCACAAATTTTAATAATATCAAATAAATTTGAAATACCGTTACAAGTTACATAGAGTTCTTATTACAGATACACCTGAAACCCAAATTAAATGTTATATTGTTACATAATTTGTTGCTCTTGAACATGAGGCCAGACATGCCTATTTTTATGTACCTATATCGTATCGTTGCATAAGAAATATCGCTTCCAACGTGGGGCATCACAAATGTAAATTATATTTACTAATTTAGTTGTATCGTTGTAAAAGTATGTCGCCCTGGACGTGGGGCACGACATGCCTAAATTTATGTACAAAAATTTGTTACATAAATTGTAGCCCATGAATGTATGGCCCGATCCCCATCATTTAACTATTAAAATTTTTTATATAGCTAAATGGTTGCTCTAAAATATAAAGAGTGTGTTAAATGAAAAATGTATAATATATAATAATTATTTATATTAAACAGTAACTGAATGTAATGTTAATTGTTGTGTAATCACACAGCTGGCGCCCACGAATAATATTGTTTGTCTATGTAACAGGTGTAACTGTAATGAGTATTAATAATAACTATTAATAAAAATAAAGAAATAAATAAATAAGTAGGGAACGGTTATCAATAATAATTGTTAAAGAATTACTACTAAATAAATATTTTAATAATACTTCAACATGATGACTCCAGGAAATTTAGACGTAGAAGCATTCCAGACGATGATGCGTGCCTGGGTCGATGAATTAAGCACAAAACAGACAGAAAATTTAAATAAACAGACAGAAAATTTAAATGCTAGAATAGACGAATTAAAAGAATCTAATAAGAAACAATTAGAAGAACAAACTGAAAATTTTAGACAAGACACCATAAAAATTTCAGAAAAGTCTAGAAGAGTTAAAAATTGATAATCTTGAAATAAAACAAAGTATAATTGACAGTAATGCACAATTAACCGAAAAAATTGGTGACACCAACATACGTATTGATACTCTAGAGAATAATTTTAAACAAGCCTTACATGAGCACGTTGTACAGATTGAAAATAAACAAAAAGAATTACGTCTCGAGTGGAGAAAAGATTTAAAAGAAACACATAAACAAATAAATGATACTTTAACTACTATAACACGAGAACATGATGATAAAATTCAAACTATTAATAATGTATCGCAAACAAATACCAGTAAACTTAGAGAAATAGAAACACGTAGTGTAGTTATTGAGAATAAAATTGAAGAAACTACGAAGGACCGTTCGGGAGATGTATCACATATGAAAGAAGAAATTCAAGAGGAAATGAACCAGCTACGAAGTGAGTTAAGAAGACGACAGAACCAAATGACCATATTTCCTACACCAACGGAAGAAAGGAGCAGACTTAAGTTCTCAGGTGATAAAGGGGAGAACAGTACGGAATTCCTAGCTAGAGTAGAGAAGGAAATAGAAAAAATTGGGAGTGCAATAAATGACGACGAGAAGATAGACTTCGTCACGCGATATCTTAGAGATTCAGCCAGCCAATGGTACTCTATTATTAGAGATAACATCAGTACATATCAGCAGTTTCATGAGGCATTCGAGAACCGATACTGGAATCTACATACCCAACGACAAGTACGGGATCAACTCGCATATGGAAAGTTCAATGCACAAGGACAGCAGAGTGTTGAACAATACACAATTACGCAAATAGAACGTGTAAAGCATCTTAAACCTAAATTCTCAGAATACGAGATTGTTTCAAAATTATCTTACCATTTTCAGCGAGATATCCAGTTAGCAGTTTATACGCAAGGAATTAAAACCATAGAAGAATTTTTAATCCTTGTAACACAGTCAGAGAATATCAATAAAGGTAAGAACACACAATACTGGGAACAAAAACACGCAAATCACCACCATAATTATCACAGAGATGACAAGAAAGCAATACAAAACATTACACCGCACCGTGATAATTATAAAATAAATTATTCGCCACCAATGTACAACACTACAACACGCACAGCTAAAGAGACTGAACAAAATAATACAGCTAAACGACAAGGAGACGTTGTATGGTAGTCCAATCGTAAACAGTTTTCAAAACCAGCTGACAAACGCGTTCCCGCAGTACGAGGGTACGATGAGAAAAAATTGAAGAGAAATGGATGAGAAATGAATGAGATGGAGACAGTAACATTCCACAGCCAACCGTCTACATCAAAGGCGTCACAATGACTGAATAAACGGAAGCAAAATTATAAAATAAACAACATATACCCCTGCGATATTAGGGAGGAATTATTAAACAATGAACAGGATATAAAGCGAGACGCGCAGCAAACACAATGCCCTATTGTGACAGTGAGTATAAACAGGTGTAAAATACGGATGCTAATTGACACTGGCAGCCAACTATCAGTTCTTAACGCTGCGTGGGTCCAACGCAATAAGAAATATTTTAAAAATACTGCAATTTTGCCCATAAATAATTTAAATATTATAACAGCTACCAATGAAAAAGAAAGAGTTAAACAACAAGCATATGTAACTCTAACATATAAAAATCTAGAATTAGAACACCCCATGATAATTATGCATAAGTTGATTTATGATGGAATTTTAGGTATCAATATACTAAATGCAATAAATGCTAAGATTAATGTTAATGATAATACAATTGTGTGTAATTATAAAAATGTTCAATATGAATTAATTATGAACAGCGAGGAAGAAGAGTGCAAGGTAAGTGAAACACCTATTACTTTGTACAAGCCACAGATATATAGTATGGTCCAACTCGACATGTGAATGCGGTAGATGAAGGGATGACGACACAGGTAGAAGAGAAACTGCACGAGTTAATAGAAGAATACAGTGAGGTATTTAGTGAAGTACCGATGCAGATGACAGTATACGAGCACTCTATAGTTGTGTCAGACCCTACGAAAGTCATTAGGAAGACATACCCTATCCCAATGCGATATGAGGAAGAGGTTGAACTGGAAATTCGGCGTATGATTGAAAGTGGAGTCATAGAGCGATCGAACAGCAACTTCCTGAATCCTCTAGTGGTAGTGAAGAAGAAAAATGGTGAAATACATCTATGCCCTTGACATGAGGGAGCTGAACAGCATTGTATTAAAGGAGTATGACTGTGCACCAACTGCGGATGAATTATTTACTAAATGTGAAGGAGCAAGGTATCTGACGAAGCTAGATTTACACTCAAGTTTCTGGCAGATTCCAATTCATGAAGAGAATAGAAAGTACACTGCTTTCCTGTATAAAAATAAATGCTACCAACACAGGGTAGTACCCTTCGGATTAAGCACGAGTTTAGCAGCCATCGTAAAGTGTCTAGAAAGAGCCCTAGGACCTGAAGTGGAACCCTACACCATGATATTTGTAGATGATATCTTAGTTGTATCTAAAACATTAGATGAACATATAAAAAATCTAAGCAAGATATTCCATAAGTTTAGGCAAGCGAACATATCCCTTAACCTAGACAAATGTGAATTTATCAAATCCTCTATCCAATTCCTAGGTCACATTATTTCATCCTCTGGTATTCAACCCGATCCTATCAAAATTTCCAGCATAACTAATTTCCCTATACCCGGAAATCTCAAAGAGTTAAGAGCATTCTTAGGACTCACAGAATTCTACAGAAGATTCTCACCGTTATATGCAAGGTATACGCAACCGCTTCTAGAGCTGACGAAGAAAGAAAAAAAATGGAAGTGGGAGAAGAAACATCAAGATGCCTTTAACCAAGTGAAAGAGTTGTTCATAAAAAATATTATGTTACATCATCCTCAACGAGAAGGAAAATTCGTAATATACTCCGATGCTAGCGACTATGCAGTAGGAAGTGTACTGTATCAACAAGATACTATGGGAGAGCACCGAGTTATTGCCTACGCCAGCAGAGACTTCAAAGGAGCTGAAAAACACTACTCCACATCAGAAAAAGAAATACTTGCTATAGTATACGCTCTTAAGCAATTCAGATATTATGTTTATGGTACTCATTTTGAGATACATACTGACCACCAAGCATTATCATTTCTATTGAAATGCAAAGTAACAAATGCCCGATTATTAAGATGGATTTTAGCCATTAACGAATACTCATTCTCCATTAAATACTGTAAAGGTAAAGACAATATTATAGCTGATCCACTAAGCCAATACATCAAAGAAGAATGTGAAGAAGTTTATGAGAGCGAAAAGAAAGAAGTACGATTGTTATCAATTAAATTAAAAGAGAATGATGAAGTAAAACAAATGCTAAAAAATGTAGCACAACAACAAGATTTGGATGTGACAATAAGGGAGATGAAGGACCAAGAACAGCTACGAAATCATTATAAGTTACTTAATGGAATTCTTTTCAGGTTAGTAAGACAATACTGGAAGATAGTACTAACGAATGACATGTTACAAAAATTAATTCAACCAGCACATGAGAGTTTAGCACATGCTGCCGCTCTGAAATGTTATCTGAGTCTACGAGAAGATTTTCGATTAATAATATGTATCAAAAGATAAAGAAGGAGGTAAAGAAGTGTTATGAGTGTCAAACGGCGAAAGGACCGAATTTACACACATACATAGAAATGGAGAGTATCCAAAAGGAGAACAAGGGAGAGCTAATTGCACTGGATTTTCTGGGACCACTACCACGATCAAGTCGAGGTGTGAAGCACATATTGATGTGTTTTCCAAGGCAGTCCGACTGTACCCAATTATGCGACCCACAACCAAAGTTGTTCTAAAGATACTACTGCAGAAATATATTCCGTCATATGGAAAAATGAAGAAGGTACTCAGTGATCAAGGTGTACAATTCCAGAGTGAAAAATGGGAGAGGATGTTAAGGGAAAATGGAATACAACCAGTACTCACATCCATAAGACATCCTCAAGGAAACCTTGCTGAGAGAGTTAACAAAGAATTAGGTAAATATTTACGAATATACTGCCATGATCAACACAATAAATGGGCAGAATATTTACCATTTCTTGAAAAAGCCATCAACGAAAATTATAGTGAAGCAACAGGATATAATCCAATGGAATTAGAAGAAGATAAGAAGCCAAACAGATTTTGGACTAAGTATATAAACAAACCTAATAACCAGAATGTACCTGTACCAATAAATGTGAAAATTGAATACGCAAAGCAACGGATAAGAGAAAGAGATAACAAGAGAGTAGAAAGATGTAATCTAACTCACAAGCTACAATTCAACGTGGGAGAAAGTGTACTACTCAAAGCTGATCCAGTGGGAAAACGGAGTGATAATACGGCGAATAAATTCTTCAGACTTTATAATGGACCGTATACGTTAAGACAGCGAGTAGGACAACACACTTTCATCATATATGATGAGATACAGAAGAAAGAAATTGGTAAATTCCACGCAAGTCATTTAGGAAGTTTACACATGAAAACAAGGTCAATGAAACCAGTCAGATCAGCTGTTTGTTGAAGCCACCCTACTACAAGGTCACGAGCAGTGAGCGTATAAAGAGGGGAGGTAAGACATTTGTATACACTCCAATTAAGGGTGAAATGACGAATATTATTCTTTATTATTTGTTACATTTTTTTTACAAGTGTAATAATAATAAAAAAAAAATTTTAATAAATAAATTTATTAAAATTTTTTTTTTTGTTACCAAGCAGAGGGATAATGCGACAGTACAAATAAGTGATGTACTGAGCATTGAATATAAAAATTTAAATATACCTAATAAACTGTAAATAATTAATAATGTATTAGAAATAAGCATGTCAGGGATTGCAAGCTTGGCTCAGACAAAAATATGAACAGGTGTTTCGACCTGAATCGACGTGCACACACACACACACACACACACAAATGTAACTGAAAGCGTGTACATCAGTATTTTGCTAGTGTGTGTGAACGCAGGTCTATGCAGGCGAGTTTACCACCCCAAGATGAATAATTGCATAATTACTGTTTTTCCGTAATTATTCATAAACTGTAATTAAGAAGTAAAATCCAAAAACACAAAAAAAGTGTAAGAAAATTTACTAAATACTGTGTACGAAAACCATGTGAAAGTGCCACACCGTACGAGTGTAATAGTGAAATAACTGTGTACAAATCGAAAGGGTTAAGTTGCAATGTCCAAAATTACAGTGAACATGTGTTGAAAAAATAGTTATAAGATAAGTATAAGAGTATACTTACAGGACTCTGCAATTCGCAGGAATATAAGAAATAGCGAAATTGACAAAGAGTGGGGGAACTGAACTCAGAGACAGTTTCTGACATGTCGATTTCGTACCACTGCAGATGTTGACCAAGACATGGGTATAAATAGGACACACAAGCTACAGTTGTTCTCTTTCTTAAATCATCCACGGTGCAGCGGGAGCTTCTGCCCGTCCGCACAGAATATTTAAATTTTTGTAAATAGTTTCATCCTTCCAGTTACATATAGTTATGTAACTGGATTGTAAAACAAACAATTTTTAAGTAGTAACAAAAATTACATAAGAAGATCCACATAAGAAGATCAACTGACGTCCGAAACAGCACGAGGAGAAGTTCCAGAGAGCGATACGACGCTGGACAAGAGGAGAAGAGAAAGTCGACGCTGGACAGAGAGAGAGAGAGGGAGAGAGAGAGTCGACGCTGGACAAGAGGAGAAGAGAGAGGCGACGCTGGACAAGAGGAGAAGAGCGAGTGATGCTGAAGTTCGAGACGAGGACGATTACAGAGGGATCAAATGATTGAGTATGATTGACGACGATAAGGTGATAAACAACTTATTTATCTCTTAATCGAACAATTAACGTAAAGACAATTAAGGACATTCTTGTTCTATTTAAAAGTAAGAGTCAATGTTTATTGTAAAATTAGAATTAAAATCATAGCTGTTATTGAAATAAGATTAACGTAAACAAGAGCTCAAATTAGTATTGAAATGAAAATAATACAAAGCATTTAATTAAAAATTAGCGTTTGATATAAATCAGTACTGAGAAACAAAAGATAAATTCAGTAACTATTGATATTTTTGAGTTACACTGCAATATATAAGAAAATATTTAAATATTGATATTTTGAAACACTAATTGACTGAGTAGTCTGGAAGTGAGATTTTTCGTTAATACAATAATTAGTAGAATAGAATTTTTAGTCAGTAAGGATGTATATAGCATAAGCCTTACGGCATAATAACGAATGTTTTAAGTCGAAGTAAGTGCCATGTGCACAAATTTTAATAATATCAAATAAATTTGAAATACCGCTACAAGTTACATAGAGTTCTTATTACAGATACACCTGAAACCCAAATTAAATGTTATATTTTTACATAATTTGTTGCTCTTGAACGTGAGGCCAGACACGCCTATTTTTATGTATATCGTATCGTTGCATAAGAAACATCGCTTCCAACATGGGGCATCACAAATGTAAATTAAATACAAATTATATTATATTTGCAACATTATATCGTTACAATATATATTTTTTTAATATTTATAAAGACTTTACCTCAAGATGTATTTTCCTTATTTGGAACATGTTTCGGGAAGCCTTGTGTTCCCATCTTCAGCCTTCCTTATTTTGAACCTTGTGAGATACTTGTGTGTTGGTTGGTAGTTGCTGTGGTTTCCTGTTGGCTTCTGGTGCTTTAAATTGGTATTATTGTGTGTGATTATGGTGTATATATTAGTCAATACAAAACACGACACAATTTTCAAAGCACTCAACATAGAAAATACACAAAATACTAATATATACACCACAATGACACACAATAATACCAATTTAAAGCACCAGAAGCCAACAGGAAACCACAGCAACTTCCAACCAACATAAAAGTAGTTCACAAGGTTCAAAATCAGGAAGGCTGAAGATGGGAACTCAAGGCTTCCCGAAACATATTCCAAATAAGGAAAATACACATTGAGGTAAAGTATTTATAAATATTAAATATATTTTATACATCAAGAAACAGACTGTAGCAAAAAGTGTTTGAAGTAGATAATATTGTATAATTAATAATCAGCCGTGAAGTGACCTGAGCTACAGCAGCTGTAATTGCCAGATCATCTTTCTACAGGATTGATCAACATCATTTCTTCTGTGTTAAACCATCAAAAGGAGGACCTCTACGGATTCCTATCTTCGGTCGACGCATCAAACAGTAAGAAATAGATTCATTGATCAATGAAATAAGCACTAAACAAATAATAAAAAGCAATAAACAATTTTTAAAAGACACTAAGAATCGCACACTTTGTATTTAATGTGTAAGATTAGTCATAACATAGTATAGGAGTGTAGAATGGAAAGTGAGGTGTAGTATTGGATGTGCAAATTATTGTAGACTTGTTCTTTAGCACTGGTTTGGGAGATATCAATCTCTTAATTAAACCAGATAAGAGCAATAGGTCGTTTGAACGTCTTAATCTTTACTTTTCACACACACTCGTTAATTATAAGTGTTAGGGTAGCAATAAGTCCTACAATTAACATTTTCAAGAAGTTTAAAAATAATTAAAACGTTAATTAAACATACTCAAGCCAATTTTAAAGTGTTATTTGTAACGATTCACCTTGAATCCACAATCACTGAACGAATCCTGAAAAATTTGTGTCTCTATGCTCTGAGCTAAGCTGGAACCGTGTCATTAGTATCTGGGATTTGTTCTGGCGCCCAAGTAAAGTAATCTCACGGGTAAGTAACGTTTTATCTATCATTCAAAATATTAGATAAGAGTGTTAGATAAAAAGTAGTGTTGTATGAATTTGGCGCGGCCAACTAAGGGGCTCGATTAAACTCCCAAAGAAATAGATGAATTATATAAAGAAAATTATATAATTTGGTGTTGCTATTACCCAAGTGATTAGTTAAATTGTAATACAGTATTAATTAATTAGAAACAAAGTGGAATTCAAGGTTACAAATAACTGTTAAATAATTGTTAAATTAATTTGTTAAAAATAAAAAATGGCCAAATCATCAGCAGTAGATATGGAAGCAATTGAGCAAATGTTTAAGCAGTTGACCACTAAAATGGATGAAACTAAAACTGAAATAAAAGAAACAAACAATTAACTAGTGAAATTGAAAAAACTAATAGTAAACTATTTAGTGAAATAAAAGATACTAATAGTAAACTTGAAAGTAAAATTGAAGAAAATAATAAAAGTTTAGAAGAATATAATCAAAAATTAATAAATGATGTTAATAATAAAATTGAGCTAACTAATAAATACTTGTCTAGCGAAATGAAACAAATAAACGAAAATTTATCTAGCCAAATAGAACAAAGTAGTAAAGAAGCTACATTTAAAATAGATGAAGAAATAGCAAATTTAGCTACTAATTTAGCTGGTAAAATAGATGAGAGTAATATTAGGTTTGATAAGCAAACCGAAGAGGTTAAACTACATTAGAAGAATTTAGGAAACAAGTAAACACTAATTTTCGCCATCAAGACGAAAAACTAAATAAGTTTAGAAACGAATTTCATGAAAGGTTAGAGCAGAAAGTAACCCTCATTAACCAACAATTCAGCGAAGTAACAGCTGAATTAAAAACACAATCGCTTCTAAATAAAGAAGAAATCCAGAATACTAGGGAAGAGTGTACCCAACTGGGTGAGAATATTAAAGAAGTTAAGAAACAGGTAGAGAGTAAGGCTAACAGTGACGAAGTACATCAAAAGGTGGAACAGCAGTTAAAGGTAATGCGGGAAGATCTGACTAAAGCAATTAAGTCACAGCAAACCAAAGTAGTGAGGTGTGGCGGCTATAAGGAAGAACCGGAAAACCTTGCATTTTCAGGAAACCCACATGAGAATCCTGTGGAATTTCTAAAGCTGTTTGAGGCTTATGTAGCTCGTGTAAACCCACTGATGGACGACGAGGACAAGAAGGACATGTTAGGCCGATTTCTCAAGAATTGGGCAGGTACGTGGTGGAAAGTCATCTCGGACAGAGTCCAAACCTACTCAGACTTCAGAGAAAAATTCCTGGCTCAGTACTGGAACATTCAGATACAAAGAAGGGTATGCGATCATCTGAAATTTGGTAATTATCACCCATCAATGAATATGACAACCACCAACTATGTGCTAAATGTAATGGCACAAGTCAAGCATCTAACACCACCAATAGAAGAGAGAGACCTAGTGTATAAGCTAGCGCGTCATTTCTCAGAACGCACTAGAGTAGCAACCACCACTAGAGGAGTGGATACTCTAGAAAAGTTCATAATGGTAGTGGATGAATGTCAAGATCTAGAGAGAGACCTGCAGCGAGTAAATAATCAGCTGAGTAACTACTCTAGAGGCGATCATCAGGAACCAACTTTCTACCCAACAAAAAGGAGAGAAAATGAGCGTCCGAAAGAAAAAAAGGTTTACCCCATATCCGGGTAACAAACCACAAAATCGGCCGGAATTGGAAGAGAAGGGTAGAAGTAGGAGCGTAGAAACCCGACCAAATAAAGGGTATAAGGTTTGTAAAACAACCACAACATCTACCGAGTCGCAACCGTCTACCAGTAAAATGAATACGGGAAACGGGAAGCCACTGCAGGTAGAAAAGAAACAAAACTAAACCTACCATTACCTGCAGTGAAATCACCCAAGAAAACAGGTAAGAACGTAGCAAATAATATAAAACAAGTGAGCGATAGGGAGTTCTTGTTAAAAGAGGAGCAAGAAGTGGGTAGAAACCATTATCCTGAATGTCCGGAAATAATTTGTAAGATCAGTAATCTAATAGTAAGAGCGCTTATAGACACTGGCAGTGAAGTAACCTGTGTCAGCTCAAAGTTTGTAGATAATAGTCAGTTGCGAAATTGTCCCAGACTACCCGTAAAACATTGTAATGTACAGGGAGCCACTGGAGCCAAAATGCAAAAGATAACTGAACAAATTTATTTACCTGTCAGTTTAAATGGTAACCAAACCCAAATTGTAGCTCTAATAGTCCCGAAACTCATTCATGATTGTATTATTGGGGTAGATACGTTACTTGAATGGAAGGCAGAAATAAATTTTAAAAGAAATACCATTACGATGGAAATAAATACAAATAAAATAAATGTAAACATTAAAGAGTTTAAGCATTGGAACTCGGTAAGTGTCATAAAAGGGTATATAGAGAAACCTGTAGTTGACGTTAGGAGTGACCAGCACTGTATTGATGATACTCCAGAAATCAACATTGGGACTGAGTTGAACAACGAGCAACAGAACAAAATTCAGCAACTCGTTTGTGAGTATAGTGATGTGTTCAGAACAGAGCCTGGAAGAGCTAAGTTCTATGAACATCAGGTAACACTTACTGAAAATGCATCATTTGTACAAAGGACTTATCCAATCCCTCTACATTATAGAGATGAAGTGGAAAAAGAGGTCCAACAGATGTTAGCGAATGGTGTAATAGAGAGAGCAAGGAGTCCCTATATAAACCCTTTAGTAGTTGTCACCAAGCCGAACGGGAGTATCTGATTATGCCTAGATGCTAGGAAACTAAATTCTTTATTAGTACCAGATTATGAGTGCGCAAGGAGTGTGGAAGAATTGTTCCAAAAATGTATTGGGGTTAAGTACATGACCAAACTGGACTTAACATCAGGATTTTGGCAAATTCCCATCAGAAAATGTGATAGACAGTATACGGCATTTTTGTATAGAAACAAGTGCTACCAATTTAAAGTGGTACCTTTTGGCCTAAGCACCAGCTTAGCAGCAGTGGTAAGGTGTTTAGACAGTGCCTTAGGTAATGAGGTAGAAAAGTATACATTAGTGTTCGTAGATGATATTCTATGTGTGTCACAAACATTCGAGGAGCACTTACAACATTTAAAGAATATTTTTGAAAAATTAAGATCAGCCAACATGACGCTGAATCTAAGGAAATCAGAGTTTGGTAAGGAGGAAATTAAGTTTTTAGGTCACCGAATCTCAGTGGAAGGCATAACCACGGACCCAGAGAAGGTAAAAGCCATACAAGAAATTCCAACTCCAAAGAACTGCAAGCAGCTAAAGTCAGGTTTAGGTTTAGCTAACTACTATCAGAAGTTTACAAGTAAATACGCGGACAGTACTGTTCCATTGTTGAAGTTGTTGAACAAAGGGATTAAATGGAAGTGGACAAAGGACCACGATGAAGCGCTGCAACAAGTGAAAAGTCTTTTTATAAATACTGTTGTATTAAATCATCCAAGGATAGGAGAAAGATTTTACTTGCAAACAGATGCCAGCAATATTGCTATTGGAGCACACTTGTATCAGATTGATGAGAAGGGCAAAAAGCGGTATTAGGATTTGTAAGTCGCACACTTAAAGGGGCAGAATTAACCTATTTTACGACAGAAAAAGAGCTATTAGCGATAGTGCATAGCCTGTCAAAGTTTAGAAGTTATATTCTGGGTGCTAAACTTACTATAATCACCGACAATAAGGCGTTAGTGTTTTTATTAAAGTGTAAATTGCTAGGTGCTCATCTGACTCGTTGGATCTTGGCGATACAAGAGTATCAATTTGAAATACAGTATTGTAAAGTGAAAGACAACTTGGTAGCAGATGTACTCAGTAGAAATCCACCATCAGAAAACAACATGGAAACAGATAACATTAAATGTAGTAGCAAGGATATTGGTATTTACGCGGTAAAGCATATAACAAAACCTGAAGTAGTTAGACGACTTAAGGAAATAGGGACCCATCAACAACAAGACCCTAGGATTAGTGTAGCTTGGAGAAGTGCAGTTACCAACTCCAAACCAGGTTTTCTATATATGACGGTAAGCTATATAAGCTATGTTCCCATAAGTGGAAATTACTATTACCTAGCTGTATGATAGATGAACTTATTTGGGAATGCCACTTGTCATTGGGCCACGCTGGATTTAAAAAATGCTATCTAGCCTTAACAGAAAGTTTCATTGGAAAGGGGTTAGCAAAACGCATGAAAAGATTATTGTCTACTTGTGACCTGTGCCAGAAGTATGGGCCTCTACCAAAAGCAAAAGGAGGGGTAAAGCACATTCTAGTAACGGTAGATTTCTTTTCTAAATTTGTAAAATTATACCCAGTCCAAAGAGCCACGACAAAAGCAACACTTAGAGCATTAACGAAGTTCTACATCCCACAGTATGGTAAACCAAGGAAAATATTGTCCGACCAAGAAAAACAGTTCACCCATAACCTATGGAGAGAACCTTGGGGGAACTCAATATAAAACCTATTCTTACATCAATACGTCACCCTCAAGCGAATCTAGCTGAGAGAATAAATAGAGAATTAGGGAGGTATTTTAGAATATTGTGTAATCAGAACCATTCTGCATGGGTAGACTACTTGAGTTTTATTTCAGATTGCATTAATAATACATGTAATGAAACAACCTTCAGAATTATTTATTAATAAAGAACCAGTACATGTATGGACAAAAACCATAAAAAGTCCACCCAACTACAATCTACCTATTCCATATAAGGTAAAAACCAGAATGGCAGAAGAAAGAATACAGAGAGAAGGTCAAAAGAGGGTAGAACGATATAATCGAACTCACAAATTGGTAAGGTTTGTGGAAGGAGAGGAAGTGCTAGTAAAAGCGAATCCTGTATCCTCTGCCGTAGATAATACCACGGCCAAGTTCTTTCCCATATTCATGGGACCTTATAGGATAGAAAAACAGATTGCAAGGAACACATATATGTTAAAAGATGTGGAGAAAAATAAAATTATAGGAAAGTACCATGGGGATAGTTTAAGGAAATATAGACAAAATATTGACCAATAAAGAAATAATAGTTTGAGCCAATAAGGTATGTGAATCAAACGTGGTCAAATAAAAGATTTATAATTGTTTTAAATCAAGGTCAATGATAATAATAAAAAATTTTATTTAAATAAATGTTAGTATTGTTGTTTAAATTATTCACATTAATTGAGCCAAAAGGAATAACAAGAGAATTATGCTATGTAGGAATTAGGTGTTTACACACACACACACACACACACACACACACACACACACACACACACACACACACACACACACACACACACACGCACGCACGCACGCACACACACACACACACACACACACACACACACACACACACACACCTAAGCAACAATATTCTGTGGTCAAATTTTTGAAAACACATTTGCAAATACCTGTAATCAATCAATTTGCAAACACAGGAAGTACGATTTTGACTAGAAATTCTCTGCCGTTTCAAACCTGTCACGGGGTGTTTGCTCGACCTGTTCGAGATTGTCGAGACTGGAAAAACGTATGATTTATTTGAACAACCAATCAGAAGCCCATATTTAAAACAGACGCCAACTCAAACCGAGGGGTAGCGTTACTCTTCGATCGGATCTTCAATGCGCTAGTCGTGTATAAATTACATGCAGAAATTTTACAACCACGCAAAGTTGTATTTAAGTGAGAAATTCGAGAAGTAGTCCGCAGTGAAATAGTACCGTTCAACAACTCTCGCTGTGTAAAACAACACATTAATTAATTAAATTATTAATTAATTAATTAATAATCAGCCATGAAGTGACCTGAGCTACAGCAGCTGTAATTGCCAGATCATCTTTCTACAGGATTGATCAACATCATTTCTTCTGTGTTAAACCATCAAAAGGAGGACCTCTACGGATTCCTATCTTCGGTCGACGCATCAAACAGTAAGAAACAGATTCATTGATCAATGAAATAAGCACTAAACAAATAATAAAAAGCAATAAACAATTTTTAAAAGACACTAAGAATCGCACACTTTGTATTTAATGTGTAAGATTAGTCATAACATAGTATAGGAGTGTAGAATGGAAAGTGAGGTGTAGTATTGGATGTGCAAATTATTACAGACCTGTTCTTTAGCACTGGTTTGGGAGATATCAATCTCTTAATTAAACCAGATAAGAGCAATAGGTCGTTTGAACGTCTTAATCTTTACTTTTCACACACACTCGTTAATTATAAGTGTTAGGGTAGCAATAAGTCCTACAATTAATATTTTCAAGAAGTTTAAAAATAATTAAAACGTTAATTAAACATACTCAAGCCAATTTTAAAGTGTTATTTGTAACGATTCCCCTTGAATCCACAATCACTGAACGAATCCTGAGAAATTTGTGTCTCTATGCTCTGAGCTAAGCTGGAACCATGTCATTAGTATCTGGGATTTGTTCTGGCGCCCAGGTAAAGTAATCTCACGGGTAAGTAACGTTTTATCTATCATTCAAAATATTAGATAAGAGTGTTAGATAAAAAGTAGTGTTGTAATATATATACATTCAAACACTTTTTAATATCTTGAGGTAATTTCAGTATAAATAATGAATATATTATATAAATCAAGAAACGGACTGTAGCAAAAAGTTTGAATATATATATATATATATACACAATATATATATATTGTTACAACACAACAAGCCACCCCAATACCAGTGATAAAAAAGATGATTCTGAATATAAAATAATAATTCATATAAAATAAAATGTTTAAAATAAGGAAAATAAAAAGACAATGACACGACAAACGACGACATGACCTAACCCAAGTGATTGACCCAACCAACAAAAGGAAACAAAAGAAGAAGGGAAAAACAAAAAACAAACAAGAATAAAACCAAAAAAGAAAGTGACTAACCAAACCAAATGGAAGAAGGGAAAAAACCGAAACCAAGCAAAAATGAAACAAATTGAGGGAACTGAATGACTCAATGCCACTTATTAAAATGAACCAAAGGAAGAAGATGGAAAAACAAGATAGAAAGGAAATACAACGAAGGTGAAGAAGGAGGGAAATGAAAAAAAAACAAACCTAAGACAAAAGGGAAATAAATAAAAAGGAAACCCAATGATAAGACACAAACAAGTAATAAAGAAGAAAAGCAGGAGAAATGATACACTCAATGTAAGGTTGAAACAGAAACCAATAAATAACTTAAGTAACAAATAAATATTATTATCAATTAACGGATAATAAAGTAAATGACAATTGAAAGAAACCCAATTAAAGAATGTTAAATATAAAAGCAAACTAACCCACATATTAGAGTTAGAAGTAATGTTAAAATCAATAGAGACATAAAATTGTTAATATTGCTAATGATATTTGTAATGAAAGAGATAGTAATGTAGTGAGAAAGTAATTAGAGGGATGACCCATTTAGAAACACTTAAAACCAAAAACATTTTAGAAGTGCAAAAGTGGAAGTGTAAGAATCCCAAAATAAAGTGATAAAGAAAAAACACTAAGTAAATTATAATAAACAATAAATAATTTAAAAGTGAAGGTGATGATTAAATGTGAATAATGTATTATAAAGAATGTCAGTATAGTGAAAAATAGTGAAGGATAAAAGCATAAACACATAGTAAATCAATAAGAAACACTAAAAGATTAGCAGTGAAAAATATTAGTAATTAAGAAAGTTGTTAAGAATAGTATTAAGTGTAAACAGTTAATTAAGGTATAATGAACACTGACAAGTGATGAAAACAGTAATAATTAAGAAAGAACATTATTGTTAAGTTGAATTGAGAACAGTTATAATTAAAAGGGAGAATCCCATGAAAGAGAAAACAGATTAGTGTTAGCATGGAGTGAAAGTAAAGAGTATTTAAAAAATTAAGAAGTTAAAGCAAATCAATAAACACCACATGTTACCAGGGATCATTATTAAAGTAAGTTCAAAAAATGTGATGTTGTTTATCTCCCAAAAAATGATATAAAGTGAAATGAACTGTAAACAAATGTTATCAAATAATTATTAAATAATTGTTTATGAATAGGATATGGCTGGAAGAATTATACAGACCATAGACCTAGATGTTGTATTTTATGCGAACAAAAGTAGTAAATAATAGCCACATTGTTTTTATTGGCAAATTAAATGAGTAAGAAAGTAAAGAAATATAAACAAGAAAACCAGATAGTAAATGATTAGCAATATTGATGATGTATAAAATAATAGTAACATAATAATAACACTACAACAGAGCCAAAACACATCAATAAATAACACAACCAATTATAATAACAAAGCTAAGCTCATTAAGCTAAAAAGAGACATAATTTGTACGAAATAAGTAAATACAAAATAATGGCTACTTAGGCCTATGAAGATCCTAACTGTCAAGAACAAACAACTACAAACTGTAATAAGTTAACAAAGAAATTAGCAAATCCGAGGCGAATAACTAACCAAGGATAAATTGTAAATCATTTTTAAAGCAAAATATGATAATAAGGATTTAAATTGAAAAAGAAATGTAATTAGCAAGTATTACAATAATTGTAAAATCATAAAATATAAAATAACCCAAACTTGTGGGGTATTAAATTAATCTATGAAAGGAAATACAAATAACAGTGATAATATTTAATAATTAGGAGGGAAGATAGAGGAATAAAAGCAATCAGAAGATATACAAGGATTTTGAAAAAATTCAAATTTTGATAACAATGGATTATGTCAATCGAAGCCAATCAAATTTAATTGGTAACCATAGCAACTGCCGTTAGGGACAGAATTACGGTTGAATATCGTTACTCGTAAAGCATCACTCGTGCAGAGCAGAAGCCGAATTTTGAAAGACCAATTTTTAATCAAAAACTGTAAAAATAATAAACAAAATTCAAAACGATGATCGAATAAGAAGCAGACGAACAACTGGAACTGTCAACTGATGCCGAGGACCAAATTACCAGGAAATTAAATGAAAATATGACCACATCTAATATGAAAAGGACACCAGACCTACTTAAGTCCCAAGAGTAATGAAAACAGAAAACGATTGCAGCCCAATCCTCTTCCAACTCAATGTTTGATAACACTAAGTCATCTGATGTGTTAAGTATCTTTAATTACCCTATTTCCAAAAAATAAACTCACTTTAAATATTTCTAAAAGTAATAAACTCTCACTGTCAACCGAATATTCTCTTTCAAAGATTAATTAAGAAAAATAACACACTGAAAATTTGTTAACATAACACATAACCTGTTGTGTGAATACGAACTTTATAAACACATTTAATGACACTACAGAACAGATTGTAACCACACACCTTATTATTTAAGTACACATAAAGTAAGGTAATGTACTTTTTATTGTAATCATAGGAATTATTTGTCTTATAATCAAAAGAATCCCGATTTTGAACGAGTATATTGTAACGTAACCAAAACTGCAACCATCCTGGAGTATATACCTCGTTTCAGAATCGATTTCGTCATCCTGAGAGAAAGTGTTTCATGTAAAATGTCGGTGCAAAATTATTAATCAACCAGAATAATATTAATTGTCAAACTGAAATATTACAAATCAACTATTAAAATAACTAGTACAAAGAGTAACTATTGTTTTCATTTCATAGGGAGTGCATTGTATTACTTGTGTTTGTTAAAGAAAGCTAGATTTGACGACCAGCGCTCACGTTGCAATTCGAACAACTACCTACTCGATTCAGGAGGCTGAACGAGCCGGAATTATTTGAACGCCCCAGCCGTCATCGCTGAGAACACCCTGCTAAGATATTAGTTAATAAGTTTAATTGTTTTAATAAACAATTAGGCGCCACCCGGGATTCACACACCCCTATTTAAAAACAGGTATGGTTACTGCTGTGTTGTACTGGTAATTACAACATCACTACGGATATCGTTAGCACAAAAATATATGTAACGACCCCAGTGCAAGACGAACGCACTCACCTCACACGTACAACATTTGTACACGTCGTAAAGAGAGACGACCACATTTTTTCGTTACAATATATATATAAATATATCACAATAGTATAAATATTAAAGTATTATATACATCAAGAAACGGACTGTAGCAGAAAGTGATTGAAATATATATATAATTTAATTTATTTATCGTCAATAAACACATATTTTCAAGTACACATATTAGATTGATTTAATTGATCCAGTACTGTAGATACTATAGATATCACAATTGGTTAGTTACGGTGCCACACAACTCAATAAGAAGCAATCACTGACAAATAAGCATTCACAGCAGCAGTAATTATTGCTAATTATATTCACACTGCTTGACTCAGACATAATTACAGGCCTACACCTGTACAACTAGGTTAGCTTTTATTGTCAACTGGAACTCTCTTCTAAAAAAAATTGATCAAATTTTAAGCATTCTAAAGTAATAATACTTCATCACCTGAAGCTGACTACTTGTGGTAAACTTTTTAACCGGCATGGAAAGAGAATCAAATATCAAATAAATCATACACATACCTGAGTAATAACTGTTCAGTCTAATATATTTCTGATATAGCTGAATCTTTCACATATTCTTTTGTTACAATTTCAAGAATGCTCAAACTGTATTAACAAAATCTACTTCTCTGAACATGTATCATCGATGCCTGGCAGTTTAAATTATGATAGAACCACAACAAAGAACAGAACGAGAACAGATGAAATCTACAAAAGGAGACATCAAGGAGAGCACTCCAAGTGAATCACAAAATAACTTATTGAAGATGTCACTAAGTTTCACAGCCTTTGTGAAGACTCATTCTTTCACAAAATAGTCACCAAATTAATAATGCCTGATGTACGTAATTTAATAAAGACTTCTCTACTCGCTTGTAAGAGATCTAACAAGGAGGCATATATTAATATATTTAATAAGGAGATTTAATGTAGTAATTGTATATTTACTATTTTTTAAGTAGTCATGTTTAGATGACATTTATATGATTAATGATTTCCTAGTAGTCATGTTGTTAAAAGATAAGTTGTATTATTTTTTTTGCTGCGAATATTAACACTACAACAACAGTCAAGTGGATAAATCAAAATATATTAGAATGCATGTGATTGGTGCAGGATGATTGGTCCTCAGTGCAGTTACATATGTTAGAAAGCATTTGATGCTCAAATGAAACCACTTCTGTTCTATTCTAGACGCACACAGTCATCGCATACAATGACTGCTCAAACAAACTGCACCTTTCAGCTTTTAAGTAAGTGTATACAGTCAAACTCTTGGATTTCGTTGTCCATGACATGTCCGTTGATTAACTAAATATAATTAAATCACTACCAACTCGGAACACAAAGTTTTTTATGAGTAGAAACATAAAAGTTTTACTTTATAGCCTGCACCAGTTTTCGCTTATTATAACATTCATCAGAGGCTGCTACTGGGAGTGCTGCCTGTCTTGTTCTTGGCAATGGTGTCGACTTTTGAAAAGATACATTGAACACACAAAGGCACTACACTCCACTACTGAATCCACCTTTGCAAACTACCTCATTGAAGCAGACCACACATACAAAAACATCGACAATAACATGGATATTCTACATGCACACACAAAAGGCCGAAAACTAGACACTCTTGAACAATTCGAAATATGCAATCACACAAAAACACATAAAAACGACATCCTAAACGAACAGACACAATTCAAATCACACACATTATTCGAACATATCACACCCCACACACACAACATTGATTCTTCAAAAGTTGACACCATCACCAAGAACAAGACGGACAGCACTCCCAGTAGCAGCCTCTGACGAAGCTTATAATAAGCAAAAACTTATAAGGAAAAACCTTTACGTTCCTACCCATAAAAAACTTTGTGTTCCGAGTTGGTAGTGATTTAATTATATTTAGTATAGTCAAACTCTTCTTGTATCAAATATGTCAGTAGTTTTCTTGCAGACACTTGTAATTCAAAGAGTACCTTAGGTCATCACAGTACTCTCATGTACATAAAAATTATATAAAGACTACTGAAATGGTGGAAGGTGGTGGAGGTATTATATACAGAAAATGTTAAAAAGACAAGTTTTTCATCCTCTGCTACTTTATTCATGTACTATATTTCTATCACACCATGTAATTTATTATTTTCAATCTACTTTCCTACTGATAAGAGTACTTCGGCTAGCCGGGCTGTATTTTCCTACTGTTTTCTCATTTCTATCTTGAATTGTTTAAGGAACTTTGTCTTTCCTTCTACACCACTGGTACTGTTTCCATGCATATATTTAAATAGTGTAAGCTAGAATGAGTTCTTTACAGCCATGCTGATAGCACTTCTTTAGAAACTTCTCAGGCAGGTAAATGGGAATTTACATAAATTGCCACATGAACTCTCTCAACATGGTTTTGGTATGGCTTGGAATATTCACTGATTGACATCTTCCTTCTTCCAAGGGCTTAAACCACTCATAGTACTGTGTTCATTTATGTGTTTACCATACTGGTTGGCAGGCTGCTAAAAAACACCTTGTAAAAACAACAAGAAAAAACTGCCTGTGACTCATATTAAAAGAGAGTGTTATCAACAACAGCAATAAAGAGGGCAGTTAAAGGAGAAATAAATAAGAAAGTTCAAATAAACAGATGATCAAGAAAGGATACAGGGTGACGGCTGTGTCCATACTACTCAGTGGTTTAGAGTGCTGGGTATTGAGCACATGGCTTGCAACTACATAAACTAGAGGAATCATTGTACACACAGCTTTATATAAGAGAACATGACTGTTTTGTTAATGGAGTGTAATCTATGTAGAAGAAGAACAAACAATAGATACACTGGTGAAGCTTGGAACAGGTGGCAATGCCTAAAAATGCCTGGAAGCCCTGATTATGACAATCAAAGGACAATGATCAATGATCAAATCAAGAAAGGAATAAATAATACAAAATAAAAAAATGAAATGTATAGCAAAATGGTGATAATGGTAGTTCCATGGATATTCAACAGTGGAACAGTGAATGCAACCTTACAAAAGGATATTCAACTGCAACAGTTATACACAATGCTTTGAAGAAAGCCATCTTCTTATTGAACAAGAAGACAATCATAAATTAGTTACATATATTAGAAATAACCCTGTTCTATACAAGAATATACAAAACGTATTCACTTTATCATGTAATAACAGAAAAACAAGTATCACTTAGAAGATAACTTGTGCACTGTATGCGTTTAACTAAGCTTAAACTGTAAACTTTAACTTGGTTTGTTTATTAATCCTTTATTTTGTATAACATATCAAGAAAATTTGTTATCTGACTATATTATATTTCTAAACTTTAACTGATTATATATAATACTCACATACATATAATACTTTACAACTTTATATTCACAGCAGTGACCACTGTTTTCTGTTATAGTCATTAAAAGGAAAAAACTGGCAATACAAAATGTAGGCTAGTTATTACTTAACAACTTACAGGAATTTCAAATGAAATTGGTAAACACGATATAATGACATAAAATATGTTCCAAATTATGTTTTATTTTTCAATATGAACACACACACACACACACACACAATTCATGCTGCATAGTACTTTCGCAAACCATACACACTGTACATGTTTTCTGGAATATATGTATTCAATACTGTATGACAACGGAATAAATAATAGTGTTGCACAAACCCTCGAAGCAGGAACCGGTTAAAATTGAAAGACACAACACATGATTTGTTGTTTTGTTCTACAATAATAAAATGATGGGAAAATGTAAGAATAGCCTACAATAAACGGAATACTCAGAAAAATTGTCATGTCTTGTACCAACGGGTAGTTAGTATGAGAAACCGTGGGAGCGGATGTAACAAAGATAACAGAGGCCTTAATTATTCTATTTTTTTAGCTCGTGGGAAAATGTTGAATGATAATTTCAGTTTTGTTTTTCTGTCCATATCTGAGTAGTACTTAACAACAGTCATCATCATTTTCATCAGTATAGTATGCTTTTTTTTGCCAAAATGCAGAAATGCTGTAGCATAAGTTTTATGACTGTAGTCATATGAATGTTTTTATTCCATCCAAAAACAGGAGACCAAATTAATTGTAAAAACCAACACGTGAGACAAAACTTTTAGGGTAACATACCTAATTACATTACAATCTCCGCTTTAAATTACACCAATTAGTTATCATTAATAATAATTTTAAGATTGAAAATGTACTTCAGGTTAACAACAAACTACTACCTACTAAATTAAACCCTACAACTTAAAGCTTATATCCTCTCATCTCAAAGCTTCAGAACATGCAAGCAATTGATTTTAAATTGGCACAGACCTCATCCAGTACCACATAAACAGGGAAGAAGTTATCCAGTATCATTAAAAATCAAACACTGAACAACTCCTGAGTGAACCTAACAATTACAGAGCTAGTCAATTTACTTGTCCTATTTAAGTCTGCTGTAAACAACCCATCCAACCTGCCTTGCAGCCACACCAGTTTGACCGATCCAATAGTTTCTGAGAAGCACAATGTGTCAGTTGTACCTGTGTTAATTAACTACTTTCAATAACAGCATGTTCTCTGCTATGTACTGCGAGTTAAGCTTTTCAATATCAGAAAAATACTTCAGAAAATGTGTATTTTAATATTCATTAAATTATTTAATCTTTTATCTTTTCTTTTTATTGTCTCCGAAGACTTACTTCAAATTACCTCGTACTGAATTTCTACTTGAATCATTTCATAATGTTATGTACCTTTTTTTCCTCATTCCTGGAAATCATTGTCTCTAGTTAGGAGTATTTCCCACACCATTAAGCCTCTCCATCTCTTATCAATCTTGGTAGGGGAGGCATGCAGCATGTCATACAGAGTTGTCTCAAAATTATACGAATAACATATGCCCATTATTGTGTAGATCATGTGTACACGATGGAGATGGAGATTTTGGCAAATGTTTAGATTCTCAATTCTTGTAGAACAGACTAGTTGTTGACTGACATGTTCATGGAATTCCCAACTTTACATATCCAAGGTATCAATTTATTGTTTTTTTTTTGTTTTTTTAATGTAACATTTGCATTTCAGATCAACAAAGAAACGTAGAAATAATGAGGAGACTTAATAAGGTAAGACACTTTTAACAAGAGACCTTTACTTTTAGACATCTTTACCTTTCCATGTTTCACAAGTATAGAAGTCTTGTTGGGACTATTTACATCAGTTATCAAAGCAAGTCTTATTAGTCATAATTAATTTTTTAGCTCCACCCACATGGTTGTGTAGCTGACATGTCCTGTATCACTTATACAAAGGCCTACAATGACAATAGCACCTATACTGAAGGTGATGCATTGCTGCTAATTGTGGCAACACCGAGTCCATGTGACCAAGACATCTTTCTCTCACTTTTACTAAAGTGACAGTCTGATTGACATACATGGACAACATCACTGTTCTAAGAACACACTGTCACATCAAAGTATTCAGCATGTATGTCCTGAGGACATAAGCTATACCATCACATACAGCACACCCATTGCAATGCTAAAGAGGAGAGGGGCTGTGTGAGACGAAGGGCTGTTATGGATATATTATATCCATATAATGATATGGATGTGGCCTGCTACTGGAAAATGCCTTACTATTTCTAGCATTCATCACTGAAGATTATTGTAATTAACATGTTGGTTTTGTAAACACATTGTAATTCACATGTTTCATAAATTACATTTCCTGACAATCGCACATGTTCTTTGCAAATAATCTATGTTGGTTACTGCATGCCAGAAATAGTACCCACAATTTAACACACTTAATTTTGGCTAAAATCTTGGCTTCTCTTTCTACTCTAGTAACTACAATTATTTACTTTTAGTAAGTATTTTGTAATGATACATTAATTCACAAATCCATGACTTACTTCTTAAAAGATTACTGAATTAAGCGAATTCAACACTTTCTTATGCCTTTCCCTTTTTTTCGTGGTATATAATACAAGTCAATTCCAAGTCAATCAGAGACATGAACAAGGCAGACAGAAATAAACAGGTGGATTTTTATATAATAAGCACAAAAGTATATATGACATTGACTAGAGACTATGATTATCATATGAAGTTTGATGACATGCCTTAACAAAAGGGTTTAAAAATGCGTGTGTGTGTGTGTGGGGGGGGGGTATTTGTTAGTTATGGAACCTAAAATCCTCAAAAAGTCCTCATAACAAAAGCAGGAAAACTGGGAAGCAATTCTGTCCACTTAAAGTGAAAAACAAGTATGTATAAAAATCTTTTGCTATAAATAAACACTAAGCGTATAAAATGTTTATTAGTAAACTAATTTGTGTCTGGCCTCTTAGCTCTTTCAAAGTAATCTCCTTCTTGATTGTTATAGCAATACTCCAATTCTGCTATGCCTTAAATGCCCCCCTCCAGAATCTTTCTGTTCAACTGTGTTCTGAATCTCTTCAGTTTTGAATGTTTTGAATTCTAACTGGGATTGAATCTCTTCAGTAGTGGTGAAATGCCATTCTTTATCCTTCAATTTTATTTTTATAAAAAATAAGTTTTATTTTTGAGATTACAGAGGGCTAAATCTGGAGAATATGGCACAAATGCCAAAAGACTGGCACAGTCGATTATCTGCCCAATATACTAAAAGGGAGACAGCTTGAAGAATTACAGGGGGGGGGAGGCATATTCCTGACCTGTATTGAATATCATTGGAGAATCCTAATCAGATTTTAGAATAGGACAGTCTACATCAGACTAATTGTTAATAGTTAAACAAATATTGAGTAAGCATTGAGAGTGTGACACACACACACACACACACACCAATTACATGATTTCCACCATACTGAACATATACAAATTAGATATACAAGTTATATAATACGGAACAGGCAAATGCCTAATCCTTGTAGTGCCGAAGAAGTTATATAGTATAATGTTAGTATTTGGATACCAACAAAACTGGTAAGCTGACAAAAATGATCATGACTGAAATGCTTACACAGGTGAAAATACAGAAACAAACATTTGAGTTCACCCAGGGTCTAAAACAGGGTGTCAGGTAACTTCTTTCCTTCAACCATGTTCTAACATATGGAATAATAAGAAAAACAACTGTAGATTGCTCAGGAGTACTTTACAACACAAGTCAGTATATGGCAATGATATAGGCACAGGGCTATCAGCAAATGTGGATAAAACCAAAATGGTAAGACAGACAAGCGACCTATACAACCCTGGTAAAACTTGATTACAGGAGAAGACTGAACAGAAATAATCAGGTGTTTCACACACCAAGGCGCAACAATGATACCTGAAGCTGGGAATGAAGACGCAGGCATAAGGAAAACAACAATTCTAGTCAGTAAGTATGGTATACTTGTGATTATCATTACCTTTAAATGAAGAAATATGCAATGCAGACAAAAATATGCATTAAAAAACCATTGTACTACCCATCCTATACTATGGAAATGAAACTTGGATATTAACTCAAAGAGTACTGGAGCACTTGAAGATATTTGAGAGAAGCTCTTGAGATGGATCCTAGATCCCATATATAGATGTGAGGATACAACATAACCAAGGAGCCAACAGTAGAAACGTATATATAAGAGATTGCAATGGGCTGGCCATATCATGAGTGGAGAATGATAGATCACCAAAAAGAGTTCTTATATGAAATATGGAAGTTAAAAGACCAAAAAACTATGTAAGGAAAAGATAGGAACTTGTTGTTATCATGGATGTGAGATAGATACTAGGAGTGCAAGATGGAAGACCTTTGATATCAACAGATTAAAGTGGATGGTCACAATTGAGAAGGCCAATACTGATTATGAGCTGTAGCACCACAGGAGGAGGAATGAGAATGTGGGATGACTGATACGCTGTATGAAGGGTATCATTCATAAGGCAAAAACATGCCTGTTATGAAGGGTGGGTGTGCAGGAGCATTTCTGGTACAGGAACCAGTTTCTGATGTGTCACAATTGCTACAAATCACAAGAGGTGAGACAAATGTCCTTATGAAGCCACTTTAAACATCGCAGTGAAAATCCGCATTAGTCAATTATCTGACAAGGAGAAACAAACTACTTATGCACAACATCCTTGATGTAGAAAAAAATGTTTAACATGATGACCTGTCTTCTTCTGACTTGTCTTCCATTCTTGTGTCTTGGAGAGTGTGGGCTCTTCCATTGGTATGACTGTTGCTTCCTCACTTGATCATGCTATAAAACCAACTCTCATCTCCTGTGATGATCCTTAACATGAAGGTAGGATGGGCACCTGTTTACAGAGATCTTTGCAAACAGTGACATGAAGGACCCTTCTAGTCATGTGTCAACAAATGAGAAATGAACCTGGAAACAATACGATGCATGTCAAACTGAATATGATGTTTCAGGAATGAAATACCAACTGTGTGAGCAACATTATGAATAGTAATTCAATGGTAAGCACAAACAAGTTGTTCAATTTTGTTGAGAACGTATGGAGTTGAGCTGATGTCATCATCAACCAGATTTTCAGGCATTTTTAAACTGAGAGTGCCATTTAAAACACAGGTTCGGCTGTGTCATTGTTATACTACTGCCAAAGCATTTCAACTGTCCCTGTGGCAGATTTACAGAGTTTAACAGACAACTTCATACTCATTCTAATTTCAAGTCTACTTTGAAACTGCAGCAATTGTTACTCAGCTTAATGCCACATGGCAGACTGATACAATACCTCCTAGAGTAGTGATACCTAGTGGCAGTAGATTGTATCTAATACTGACACGACGCGTATTCAGTATAGTCTTTTTTTTTTTATAACACTTGGTATTGTATGCTTCTAATAAGTAAAATCACACTGCTACACCTGACAATAACATTTCAAATTTATGACACCCAACAAACGTCTAGAAGACCAATTAAAGAACGGAATCAAATGATAACAAACTGTACACTAACTGGTTTTCATAATTTCTTTACAATTTTTTTTTTTGTAACAGCAATACCAACTGTTACTGTTCTCTATATACAAAAAAGGCACAATCTAATACACACAAATGCAGCTGGCTTCAAAATATTCCTTATCTCATCCATTTTTACTCCCTTCTACAACCCTTTCTTATTTGTTATTGTTGGATAATTATTGTTCTTTACTTCCTTCACTTTATAACAAGTTTATGAAGTTTTCTTTGGCTTTAGTCACTAAACAGTCTTATTTACTAGTATTTCACACACACACACACACACACATACACACACACAGTGGATATATTTAACTCTGCATTAAAATACCTATAAGTACCAAACACTATAATGCTTCTCTTATGTAAATGTACAAGCTACATTTTTATGCCATTGAAATGTTACAAACTTCTTGAATATTTACAATCACTCATCAAGTATAACATAAATACTTTTACTTTAATGTTTTACTCACAAGTACTCAACTTTACAAGTAATGTGAATCTAATTTTTAATGAGAAACACAATAATTTGTGACAACAGAATAAATATTACAATCACTGTTTCTTTACAGGAATAAACTATGAAACACAAAAATGCACAATTCATAATGGACACATGACTCTAACACAAAAAACTTTCACATAATAAAAATCCAAAAATCTTGTGTTAACTAAATTTGTTTTTTGTCCACATGATGAGTAATTAATCACTTACCATGCACAAAACAATACTTACTCTCTACGCTTTTAAAGTTAGACAAATTAATTGGATTGTGCACAAACTGTTTAATTCATGCAACTCTAATTGTTCTTAATTAAGATTATATGAGAGCTGAAAGCATACATATGTACTGCAAACAGAAATACAAGTGTAACATGATTATGCTAAAAAAAGAATGTGAAATATTCAAAACTTCCACATGCAAATATATACTATTTTATATCTTGACAGGAAGATACTGCAGGTAAAAGTACATTACAACATAGCAATACAGTAGACTCCCTCTCGTCCGGCCACCTCGGGACCAGACCCTTGGCCGGATTTAAAAATGGCCGGACGAACCGAAAATACGCTATACTGATGAAATAACACTCTTTAATGAATGATCCATACAATAAATTAAGCAATACAGTATATATAAATTACTAATAATTATAATTACTCACCCTTATTCCATGGTAGCAAGTAAAAAAAATGAACAAGAAAAATTACTACAACTCACACAGATATTACTGTACGTATTTGCCAAAAATAACACAACTCTTTATAGAATATGAAAAACACATGAACATTAAAAGTGTCACAGAAAGTAAAACTCGGAAATAAAAATTAAAAGAAATCAGTTATCTTCTTCTGCTTTTTTTGTGCAACTGTTTTGTTGAATGCGAAATCATGCCATTTCTTGATGAACATAATTAACTGCAGTTGCCTCTGTTTGTTGCTCGATGTACGTCGTTGCTAATTCCAGGGCTGCTCTTCCCTCAGCGTGGCTCATTTTCTCCTCGACATTTCCCTCTTCGTCACTGACTTCTTCTTCTTCGTCTTCTTGGCAAATGACAGCTTGCACAATTTCATCATCGTTTAAGATCTCATTTTGAAGCTCCTCATCTTGACCAGCAATCCATTCTGCAACGTCTTGTTATACAAGATCATCAGAGTGAGGCAATCATTGTAGATCTTTTAGCAGAGATTCGTTGTCATCTGGTTCAAACCCCTGAAGATTTGATTTATCTGCTTTAGGGTTGTCCTCTTTATTCTTTTCAATGAGAAGAAAACAATTTGGCCCTGCTTTTCTCCAAGACTTTGTAAATGTAGATGATGACATTTCATCGTATGCCTTAGCTACCATATAGAACACGTCTTTCATGTTGATTGTCTTTAAGGCCGGAATGAGACCTGTGCTGCCTTCATTGTCCAGTTTACCTAGAATTTCCGAAAGAAGCTTTCTGCGGTACCTTCTCTTAAAAGACTCGAAGACCCCTTGGTCCATTGGTTATGTAAGACTTGTGACGTTAGGTGGCAGGAATAATAATTTTATATCACTGTAACCTTCACATTCAAGTTCTTGCGGATGGGTAGGTGCATTGTCTAGCACTAAAAGTGCTTTAACTGTAACTTCAAACTCGTCAAATGATGTTTCACTTTAGGAACAAATTCGCTTTCGAACCACTAATTAAACAGATACGAATCCATCCAGGCTGATTTTTGTGCTCTGTAGTACACTGGAAGGGATGACATGTTTAAGTTCTTAAAAGCTCTGGGTTTTGCTGATTTTCCGATTACAAACAAAGGCAGCTTGTGGGACCCTGAGGCATTTGAACACAAAGCCACTGTGATTCTCTCTTTACTGGCTTTAAATCGTGGGGCTGAAGTTTCCTTAGCCTAGCAAACGTTTTCTTGGGCAAGAGTTTAAAATTCAACCCCTTCTTGTCAATATTTAGACTTGTTCTGGACTAAGATTTTCACTAGCAATGATGTCCGAGTTTTTTTGAAAAATCGCTAGCTGTTGATGGGTTTGCCGACAATTTTTCACCACAACTGCCAATGAAATGAACTCCATGACGCTTTCTCCAGCGTGTTAACCATCCTTCACTTACCGAGAATGTACTGGCATCTTGAAGTTTTGAGTGTAGGACAACTGCTTTTTCTTTTAAAATTGGTCCACTTATCGGAGTTCCTCTTCGGCATTCCTGCATAAACCATAACCACAAAGCATCGTCTACTAATTCGTTATTTGGTTTTTTTAAAGTGCATTGCGTCGAAAGCACTTTTTCAGTTTCAATTTGAGTGCAGAAAGTCTCAATCGATTTTCTGTTTCGGCGCCAGTCATTAACAGTACTCTTGCCTACATTAAACTCTTGGGAAATAGCTGGACCGATTCGCTCTTATCGAGACACTGAAGGACTTGTAATTTTTGGTCCATAGTCACGAATGTGTGTTTTCATTTCGCACTCATATCGGAAAACGTTTTTATTTACACAGATACATACAGTATTACTATATAGACAGATATATTTACACAGACTATATACACAGAACTCACAACATAAGACATACATCCACACATGAACAAAACCGTGAGTCAACTGAGCTACTGTACATATATTTTCCGTTTAACAAGTTGGGGCCTGTCACTGGAGGCTCGTCTAGACTGTGTGACTCACCGTATGGCTGGCCGAACCATCCGACGGCTGATCCAACCGAGGCCGGACGAAAGGGAGTCTACTGTACATGTACAGAAAAACACACCTAGCACCTATGAAATCTAAATCCCCCCTCCCCCAGTATGTCTGACCCAAAAGCTATTTGTATTATTATCTGTATTCTACAAAAAAAAAAAAAATCGACCCAAAGATAAAGATGGCTCTCACACTATGCAGCTTTAGAATTAAGTGATTACTGCTCTACTTCAAAAAAATCTTTACAAACTTTGTAATACAATGTTTTGACCTGGTATTAATTCACATATTAGAGAATATGTAAAGGTGCTTAAATTGTTAAGGAACAAAGTGAGGTTTCAGTAACATACATGAATCACTATGCAGCCTCATGAAGAATACAAACTGTAAAGGTCAACTATTAAAATTTCAAGACCTTTCCCACATTTTAAATAAGAAACAAGAAATTATATTCAGACTACAGAAATAAAATTTGTATGAGCTCATGAAAGATAAAAAATAACAGGCTGGAGAGGAAAGGAAACTGGAAATCTGTAATGACAAAAAAAAATTAGAACTTGACTCAGGCTGCACACACTGGCCTTCAAGCAATCCATGAAGGCAAACACTGAAGGAAGGAATTTCAAGCTAATAAAGGAAAATGGAATCTTGGAAAAAAGATGAAATGATAACTGCAAGACAGAATATACTACAGATGTGGAAAAAGAATAATGCAACGAGTACTGAAATTCAGACATGACAAAAACGCACACAAGATTAATGACATATGAGCAAAAGTGCAACTCAAATGCAGCACCCTAACTGCACAAAGTTTTTTATACCAAGTTCTTGAGTTACAATATGAGACACATGCTCACATGAGATATCTATGATATCAGCAATGTCACCCACTCTCAATCTCTAATCTTCCAACACTGTGTGCGAAGTTTTCTTACGATATCCCTGTTCATTGTAGGAATCATCTTCACAGGTATGACCACGTTTAAACTGGAGTGTTTAAACAACTTACAAAACACTGTTTTTACAGACTTCGTTGTGAATTTTCATTGGTGACAGACTTTTTTTTAACAAAGAATTCAATCACAGCACAACATTTAATTTTGTACATTTTTTCAAAACATACATGACATCAATTTTGAATAGCTGGTAAACAATAAATAAATTGACAGATAAGATTTGGAAATTAAAAGGTATTTATACAAGTCTTACAATACTTTAAACATTTTAGTTCTATGTGTAAGCTACAGGTATTGCTCCACAAACATTTTAGTTCTATGTGTAAGCTATAGGTATTGCTCCACAAACATTTTAGTTCTATGTGTAAGCTATAGGTATTGCTTCACAAATTTTCCATCACCTTCATAGGTATCACCAACCACCTTCTACATAATACTCCATGGAATTATCCAAGAAAGAAAGACATGCTGAAACGGAGAATTTTACAAAATATTTGATTTATTACATCCTGATAATTATTCACATTTAAGTCTTAGATTTCCCTTATTCTATATTTCCTTATTACAGTCCTTCCTTTAATCAAACTTAGTTGTTTCCTTAAAATCTCGTATTTTCTTTACAAGACTATATCCTTCACATTTTACTGTTTTCCAATCAATTATTCAAAACTAATATACTAAACGTAGTTAATGCAGCTACATTTTTTCCTTACCACAAACCAGTATACAGCAGGTACAGAGACACACAACAGGAATGGGAAGTGTGTATGAATTACATTGAATTCCTGGATTTGTTGTCCATGAGGGGTGTCCATTCTTATTAATTGAGTATATATAACACTACTGACTCATATCAAATTATTAGGTAAAAATTTAACATTTTTATCAATAAAAATTTGTGATCCGAGACGGTAGTGTTATATATAGTTAATTAATTACATTGATATAGATAGAAAACTTTATAAAGCTGCCAATGAGAATTCATGACTGATTGTATGAACAAAGAAAGAAGGAACTGAGTTAGTAATACCTTGTTTTAAAACTCTATTTTAAATAAAAAAATCAATAAATACTTGGTTATCTATTAGAGACCAGGATGAAGGCAGTGATTGATATGAAAATGGATGAAAATAGAGTAACTTTCCACAAAATATTAGTGTACTCAAATTACTATCTTTAAAATGATAAAATAACTACTATATATCTCCTGTGTTGTTTTTCATTACTAATGGCAAAAGAAATTACAGAATAGATTCTTTATCCTGAGCAAACAACAAAGAGAAATATTGGTTTACAAAAGTACTCTACTCTGTTACAGCAATAGCACAAAAGTAAAAAGTATGGTTGTTTTAAAGTTAGGGTTTCACATTTATTATTTAAAATTCTGTAGGCACACCAGTAAAGTAATGTGTGCCTCCTTACTGCCCTTCAACAGCATTCATTTGTCTTCTCTGAGGCCTATTATTTTTTGTTTTCTTTTCCTATTCATGTGGCAGCTTCCTCTTCACCTACATTTGCTGGGTCATCAGCAGCAATAACAATTTATGTACAAACACTGTCATTTAACTGTAAAGTTGCTATCCTTTGATCCACTCATAAGCACTCAATACCCTCCATGACTGAAATTTTCAACAGCTTAAATTATTCAAAAGGCAGCTTTGCTTTTTCCATTGGTATGATAGTTTTATTAATCTGACAGTTAACAGAAACTGTTGGTTAAAAGGGTAACACAGAAGAAAACATTTTTAATAATGTCACTGATTGACGGTCACTAAAAATTTAAGGATTTTTAATAATTATACGAGTCCTGTTATCTATGCTAACTGTTTGTAGTTACTTTATGTAAACATTCTGTGTTTATAATTGAAATTTTACTAAAAGTGATTATGTTATTTATTTATATAGCAGAATGAACATCAATTAACTAGCACAGGTCATGCACAGATAATGGAGCTGGTGAAGGAAAAAATCTTAAGCAATAGTTGATGTATTCTTAGAATCATGTGAAAAGTACAGTAAAATTGAAAGCTAAGGGCATATGCGCAGAAACCAATTTATGGATGGGCGAGTCCACTTTGAAATTGTGAATGGCGGGAGGGTAACGGAGAATCAGCTGGTGTGCAAGTGAAGGTGTTGCCAACTTGCGTGTGATGTTTTAGTTACCAGTACATTGTTAGTTACCGTTTTACACGCTATCTTAGTCTTGCATTTGTTATTATTATCTCAATTTATTATTAATTGTATTGTTGTTTTACAGTCACTCATTTTATTAATTACTTAATTTTTTAGTTAATTTCTATTGGTAGTTTTTTATGTAATTACGTATTATCCTAATTATTTGTGTTATCACCTAGTAAAGAGATTTGTTAAAATGGATACCTCTCATTCAACTAGTAAAGACAGGGAAGTTATTCATAGTCAAGCACGGGAAGTAATTTTGAATGTTTTACAATTTATGAGAAGAGAAGCGGCTGAAGGAATAAACATTCCAATTAAAAGTGTTTTCGAATGGGTTATACTGCAGCAACTGGAATATCTACTCGCATGTTATCGCGTATCGCAAAGGAGGGAGAACAATTAGAAGCAGGACAGTTTAAGAGCCCAAAAAAGACCAAACCCCACGTTAGTCCTAAGACAAGTGTGGACGACTTTGACACCCACGTTATACGTCGGACTGTTAATCAGTTACATATCACTCACAAGAGGCATCCAATGGTAAGCGGCAAGTATTGAAATTACTTGCTTTTTACTTCTTCTAGAAACAGTTTTTTGTTGTCCAGGATTAAAAAGATTTCTGCAATTAAATTAATACGAATAACGCGTTCCTTTATGTAATGATAAACTGGATAGCTGTGTATAATTAAGGAGTGTACAGTTTGCAAATTTCATTGCAATAAGAACGATCAGGAAGGCTGTAGTTTTTTATGTCTCAGCAGTACACAATGGCAGGACCAAACAACACTTGGATATGCTTATAAAACATTCTGATATGTAACAGCAACAAATAGGCGTGCGTTTGCACGCACGCACGCACACACACACACACACACACACACACACACACACACACACACACACACACACACACAGATACGTGGTGACACGTTTTCAAAGAAACCTTAACAGTCGTGAGTTTTTGTTACTAGAAATAAGATTCATAGGTTGGCTCCACTATCGCTGATAACAACAATTCTCTTCTCACATCTCACAGCGACTCCCTCCCTTGCCTTTTCATGCATTTCCATGCCCTTAACTTTCAATTTTGCTATAATAAGACGCATGGGAATGAAACTGTTAAGCCCTATTTACATGATCTATAATTCGTGTGGTCTGGATAAAAGAAGTAATGTCTGAAGAGTGGAACACTGCAATAATATGCCCAATTTATAAGAAGGGAAAACTGGATTGTAACAATTATCAAGGCATAATGTTACTCAGCACTGCATACAAGGTACTGGACCTTTTATAATTAATGAAAGGCTTAAACAATGGGCAGAAAAAAGACTAGGAGAATACTAATGAGGTTTCCGACTGAAAAGAGTTTTTGATCAGTTGTTTGTTACCAGGCAGATTATAGAAAAGTGCTATGAGCATGATATAGATCTTCACATGCTGTTTGTGGACTTTAAACAGGTGTTTGATAGTGTGTGAAGGGTAAAACTTTATGGAGGTTTTTATGGCCAGGATACAGGAATGCTTTGAAACTTATAAAGTTAACGAAGATGGCTATAAGATTCACAAACGCCAAAATTAAGTACGAGAATATGCTGAGTGACTCATTTGCATTTAATAAGGGAGTTAAGCAAGGTTATCAGGCATCCTCTTTATTATTGCACTATATTATGCCATGAATGTCACAGATCAGCAAAGTACAATACTAAATAAGACAAGACAAATATGTGCTTATGCTGATGATGTTGTGATAATAGCCAGATCAAGACAATGGCTAGCAGAGGTATACTAAAAGCTGAATTAAAAATCTGCTGGAATGGGACTCAATGTCAGCAAAACTAAATACATGCTGTAACAATAAAATGTGGTCGTACCTGTTAAAATGTATCACACTTGTTTATTTTGTGTATTAGTGTGATTGTAGTGTGTTTGCCTCACACTGGTTGTTACATAAATCGACGTCACTACTGGAGTCCGTAGCGTTGTCAATGTCACCAGTACAACCTACCTGTTAATTCATAGGGATTACGATTCCCGGGTGGCGCCAAATTGTTTTTGTTAAAACAATTAAAACATCTAATTTTTAAGGTAATACGTGGTATTAGCATGGACAGCTGTGGCGTTCGAATTATTCCCGCTGCTACACAGGTTGTCGACTCGGCCACTCGTGATAAGCGCTAGTTGGGTATGACTTAAAACTTCGCTAACACACATATATTTACAAAAAAAAATCCTATGAAATAATAAGATAGTAATATTCGGTACTGCGTTTTTTAATACACATTTAATTATCAATAAATATGACAATTGAATCATAAACAATTTATAATATTATGCTCCGGCTTAGAGCTTGAAACACAAAACATCTCAGGTTGGCAAAATTGATTTCAAAACACTATCGTTCAGTTACTTTTAACAAAATTACTATGTTTTTAAAATCTGGAGTTCTTTTGATCATGAAAATAGACATAAACGTTGATTACATGAAAAGAAAGTACACTACTATACCTTATACGTACTTAGGATTTATAATATGTTTGTACAATTTGTTCAGTAGTGTCGTATTTCTGTTACAGTAGTTATGTTCACAAATAAGGTTATCTTTATAAATGTTTTTTAATATAAGTGAATTATGCCTTTACCTTTGAAAGAAAATACTACTTTTTAAATAGTGAGAAATTTTATCATTTGAAAATAATTTAAGTAATTTGGGGTTTTTTGGGAGTAAGAAATTATTCGGTACTTAACAGTTCATCTCACGTTGTCTGGGTTGTCATCAGGATAGGCGTATATTTCTCGATTTTGGGCTGGTTGAAGGCTTCCAACATCTTCTTCAAACTGGTCTGGGTTTTTTCGTTAATTAGTTTATTTAATTTCGTTCCTGGTCATCATTAATTCTGTATAGAGCGACGTCTCTTCATATTGGATTATCTTGGTTCACTAGTTCGACTTGTTATAACTGTTTAAATTAAAGTTTTAGTTTGTCCAATTTCTTGTGTGGCGTACCCACGCTTCGTTTCTTCAGCGTCTATCTAATTTAACGGAAAAATAAGCCCTCAAACGTCTCGTTGTCATAGTAACCAATAATTCAATGCTTGTTTAATTACTCCTTACATACATTGTTAGAACTATTTGAATTTTTATTCAAATTTATTAAGTATTTTCCTAATGATTTTATTCCCTTATAATTCCTTTGGGATAATAAATGACATCACTATTATTCTTCTTTCCTTTCAAAGTTTACAATGATACCTCATAAGGTCATATTCTGTTACACTTTAGCTATAGTCTAATTATTTGACATTTAATAAATAACATATCTTTCTTGAATTAAATTATTACAATAATATTTCTGTGTTGAAATAACTGATATATAATTACTGTCCATTCACTGTTCTTAGATTAGTAAGATTTCTTGTGAAATTGATACAATTTGCATTTGAATGTTCTTGGCAGTTAACTGTTTTCATAGTTACAAACAGCCATGATTGTTTTCTAGTGTATTTCCTTTTTAAATTACATTCTGAATTCAGCCTGATGGGCTTCACTTATTTGTTTGTGTTTCAATTACTATTCAACATACATTTTCATTATTCTTCATTTAAAGTATAATAGTTAGGTTTATGGACTGTAAGTCCCTTTTCAGCCATATTCCTTCTTTAACATTGAATCAACTATTCTTTACAAGTTATAAATTATTCTTACTACTAACATTGATTTCTTTCTTGTCTTATAAACTAGGGTGATAAACATTGTTACTTTCTCTAATATTATGAAGGTTGATTCCCCTTTCAACATGGGGTGTTGTATTCTTTACAATTTTAATCTTTAATAACAAACTTTACTTCTATCCTATCATGCCATGTTAACACAAGTTATGGTACTGGGCTTTCTCCCTGAATATTATTACAAGCTTCCTTAATATTAATTTTAAATACTATTTTTAATTACTTCTAGGTATATAACTGATTATAATCTCACTCCAATCATTGGTGGTTTATCAATGTTTTACAGAGTGTCTATTTACTTAGCATTCTAATTTGAATGTTTCACATCCACTTTCACTATTTTTTAGGGCATTTACACTTCACTAAAGCACTTCACTTTGGTTCACTGTTTTGTAATTAGTGTTATTTAATGGGTAATCCCTATACTTTCTCCTACCATTTCTCACTATTTTGTTTTAGTATTATATTTACTATAAACAATATTAGGCTAGTTGTGTTTTGGTTGAATCTAACCTTTCTGACAGGGTTAGTGTACTTTTCCTATACTATATTACTTTACAATTGTAATGTCTTAAAAATGGGCACATAGGTTAAATTAATGCTAATAATAACATTGGTTTCATTAATATATAATTATTTAAGGTTTATTGACCGTATTCTATCTCTAACATACAATCTTTCCCTTTTATATATGTGTGTTAGTTTCCCCTTGGGTTTTATCTGTCTCCTCTTCATTCTTCCTCTTCTTCTTCAATCCGGTTCGGTTCTCCTCTTCTGGTTTAAATTCTGTTTACTTGTATGGATCTGTCCTCTTCTTCTGGTTCTTCTTTAGTTCTGTGTCCATCATTGTTTTGTCTATCATATTTTTAATAAGTATGTTACGTGGTTCCCTTCTTTATGTTTATGTTTTTGGCTCAATCACTTCAAAATATTTACATTTTAATAAGTATGTTACGTGGTTCCCTTCTTTATGTTTGTGTTTTCGGCTCAATCACTTGGGTTGGGTAATATCGTTGTACGTCTTGTCAAAGTATTTACATTTTAATCATTTTTTACACATTTTATTTCATATGAAGTAATTTTATATCAAGAATTATCTTTTTTATCACTGGTACGAGATTTGGCTTAATTGTATCGTTACATAATGCCTCTCCTCTAAAATTGATCATTTTAATAAAATACTAGCATAGTGTTTTATGAAATTATCAGTTATAGATAACTTTTTTCCTCCTCTTCCTTGTTTGTTTCTCCATTCTCCATTTCTCTTCTTACTTAATTCACTCCATTTTATTTGGATCTGTTTTTATTTATTTCCATTGGTGCATACTCCCCCATACACAAATTTTTTCCCTAACTTTATATAGTAGCTGGTTTCTCCCATTACTACTCATTTTTCTGAAACTAGAGGCACATCTTCTCTACTCAGTTCATATAGATTGCTGGACCTTTCAACAGTCAATCTTAAATCTTTGTCAACTCGTGACTTAATAATAATAACAATATAATAATATAATTGGGATTGTCCACCTTGTGGTTTGTTTTTAGATCACTTTATCATTACTACTCATTCTTCCTTCCGCTATACCTTAACTATACACTATCATCTACTCATATACTATATTGAGAAATTTTATCTTTATTCATATGTTAATTTCATCATATCTCACTTTTCATTATTTTGTTTTCAATGCTCGTTGTGATCATTTTAATTGTCTTAGACATTTTTTTTAGTCATTTAGCAGGATTCTGCTTTAGCCATATTTGTATATTTGTTTTATATACAATTTCTCTCTCTCTCCTTGTACCAGGTAAAGTTTTATTTATTTATTTTCTTTTTTCTGATAATACTTTTGATTCATTATAATTTCAAGTATTTATCTCAGTAATTTGAACTTGATTTTATTTTTGTTTATTTTACTCTGTATTCAACATCATTTTTGATAATTCTTTGGTAAGTTAATGGTCTTACCTTGAAGGAATGTTTGTAGCGTATTCCTTTTTAGCTATTTTTTTTTTTTTAATTATAATTGAAAGTTTGTGCTTCTTACATTTTTATTACATAGGAATGTGTGTAACTTATTCCTGATTATCTCACTTTTTACTTCATACTTCATATATCAATCTTTTGTTATATTTTAAACTGATTTAAATTGAAAGGAATTTGTGTAACTGTTTCCTTTGTTTTTCTTTTTTTTTTTTCATTCAAACCTTTTTATTGTTCCGCATATATCATCTAAATATTTGAGTAAGCTGCTCTTACAATCTCTTTTAGAATTTTGAAATCGGTTTCATTTCACAATGGTTTTATTCTTCTTCGTAAAACTTTTTTATTGAAGTTTGATTGTAAACTCCCTTGATTTTCCTTGTATTGATATTACTGATCTGGTAAGTATTATTACCATTGTCTCTTGTGATGATATACGGTCCCGTGTATAGCAATAATAATTTCTTTGCTATACCTTCCATTGTACTTGGCAGTTCACGATTTTTGAATAGTATTTTTTCTCCCTCTTTATATTTGATTATTTTGGGTTGGTTCTTTGCATATTTGGCCTTTTGTTTCTCAATTTTTTCTACTATTAGGCTGTACCATTTATTTTTGTCATACGGGTCTTCTGGGTCTTTTGGGAATTCTATTATCTCTTGTATCTCTCTGTTTGGCTTCCTCTCGAACATCATCAAGTAAGGTGTACTTTCAGTGAATTGGTGGTAACTGATGTTTAAAAACACTTCGGTTGAAGGTAAATATTTGTACCATTCTCTCTGGTTGTTATGACAATAAGTTCTCAAAATGCGTCCCACCTCCCTCAACATTCTTTCTGCGGGATTGCTGCTAGGGTGGTAGACTGATGTTTTATAAGTTTTAATATTTAGTTTTAATAACTCTTCTCGCCATTTCCTTCCTTTAAATTGCGTTCCATGATCTGTTATTAACATGTACGGTCTTCCAATTTCTATAATGTATTTATTTTTGATAATGTCTAATATTTTCCTTGTTGTGGCTCTGTTTATAGCATATAATTTGGTGTACTTGGTGTAATGGTCAAGTATGATAACAATGAATTTGTAGCCATGTCGTCCTCCGCTACGTGGGAATGGTCCACATACGTCGAGGAACGCCTTCTCTAATTTGGCACTTGATGTGATGGGTATCATCGTTCCATCCTTCCTTTCGTTATTGGTTTTGACCATCTGACACAATGTGCAGGTTTTTATGTTTTTACTTACTTTTCTTGCAATATTTTTTATAAACAAATCTTCCTCTAATGCTTTTACCATTTTAATTGTTCCCATGTGGCCGTATCTCACATGATAATCTTTGATGATTTGATTTTCTAATGATTGAGGGATTACCAGTTTCCAAGTATCTTGGTTTTTTTTTTGTTTTCATAAATAAAATATTGTTGTACACACAGTAAAATTGGTTAATAATGGCTTCAGACTCCATCAGTCTTCTTCTAATGGTGGATATTTTTGTATCTTGCTCTTGTTGCAACACTATTTGGTTCATAATATCTTCCAGGTCTTTTCTATCCTTCAACATATAATACACTTTTGCTATCTTCCCCTTTTCTCCTTCAAATGTCTGATTTACTACATTTATTCTGGACAAAACATCAGCCACTATATTTTTTCGTCCTGGAATATATTCCCATGTAATGTGGTATTCTTGCAAAGCAAGTATCCATCGAGTAAGTCGGCCATGATTCAACTTACATTTTTTTAGAAACGATATTGATTTATGATCGCTTCGGACCGTTATATTATATCCAAGTATGTACGTCCTAAACTTGCCGCACGCGAATACTATGCTGAGCAACTCCTTTTCTGTAACATTATAGTTACGCTCACAGCTATTGAGTATTCGGCTGGCGAAGCTAATGACTAGGTGATTGCCATCTTCGTCTTCTTGGTATAATTCTGCGCCTAGACTTACATCACTAGCGTCGCAGTTTAGATAGAACTGTTTTGCAAAATTAGGGTGGTGTAAAATAACAGTGTCAACAAATTTTTGTTTGATTAATTTAAACACTTCTTCTTGTTCCACTCCCCACGTCCATTTCTCTTTTGAAGATAATTGCTTGGAAAATTTTGCTGTTAGGTGGGAGTAGTTGGTCTGAAATTTCCTGTAGTAATTACATACTCCTAGGAAGGATTGCAACTGTTTTTTGTTTCTTGGTGATGGGAAATTTTGTATGGCGTCAACCTTCTCTTGGGATGGAGAGATTCCCTCTTCAGTTAGGTTGAATCCTAAGAACTTTACTTTTTTAGCAATGAACTTTGATTTGTCTAACTTAAGTGTGATATTGTTGTTAGATAACTTTTCCAATACATGTCTGACTCTTTCACAGTGTTCGTCCCAGTTTGCTGACGTGATAAGTAGGTCGTCAACGTACACTGTAGTAAATTCCAGTGCTTCTTGACCTAACACTTGGTCCATGCACTTCATGAACACTGCTACTGAATTTATTAGTCCAAATGGTAGCCTTTTGAACTGGTAGTTTCTACCGTCGAACAGGAATGCTAAGTATTGTCTACTGTGTGGGTGCAGCTCTACCTGCCAATACCCACATACAGTATCCCAAGTGCTAATATATCTGATTCCGTGGAATCTCTTCAGAATTTCTTCTATTTCTCCTGGTTAGGTTCTGTCATTTATAATCATCTTATTTATTTCTCGGGCGTCTAGGCAAATTCGTACCTTGCCATTTTTCTTGGGTATGGCAACTATGGGACTGGTATATTGAGAATGACTGTACTCAATTATGTCTTCGGCAATCATTCTATTTATTTCCATTCTAACTTCGTTTTTTAGAGAATGTGCTATTGGATATGATTTCCGGTGGAAGTCCACTGGTTCTCGGAATTGAATTTTACATTGGTATCCTTTAACCTTTCCAGGGATGTTCGAAAAGACATGCTGATATTCATTGTAAATGGCGATTAATTTTTTGGATTGTTGTTTACTAATCTCCTGCATAGGCCGTTCTCTTTGGAAGGTGATAATCTCTTCCAACTTCTGGTTCCATAAGGTCTTACGCTCCTCCTCCTCTACTGTGGTGATATCTGGCTCGTGCCTCTGGCAATAATAACTTTTCAGTTCTGTGTTTTGGCTTAAAGCAGTTGGATTTGGTACACAATTTATAATGTTCGCGGACCAGGTTCCTTGTTCTGAATTTAACAACACTACTCCCTTCTGCAGGTTTATTACTGCTGAATACCTTCTTAGTATATCACATCCGATGAGCATATTGAAAGGTAGCCCATTTGCCACGAGAAATATAATGGAGATGTGGATTCTAGATTATCTAGTTCCAATGACACTTGCTTTTTCACTGTTTTGTTCTGTTTGCCCGTTGCGCCAATGATGACTATATTATTTATTGGCAATGTAGGTATTGGTGTTCGAGAGTGAGCTTGAATTCTTTCTAATTCAGGCTGGTTAATGAGAGAGATATTAGACCCCGTGTCTACCAGGATACTGGTTATGGTACCGTTTATTGTTGCCTTTATATGAACAATTTCACTATTGTTCTGTGGTAATTGAGTGGCCTCTTCCTCGAGAAGTTCTTCTCGAATATTTTTTAAATAATTGTTGTAAATTATCGTGATTCCTTTGGTTTGTTTATCTGACGTTGTTTGACGTATCAACCCAAGTGATTGGTCATGTGAAGGGCGTTCATACTTTATCACTGACCTTTTTAGTTTAAAGGTGGCTGCTGGCTGACGGCCAGGTTGCTTGGCTGGTCGTTCGTTTCATTGTGTGGCACATTTTGCTGGTTATTTCCATTTTGTATTGGTTCATGGTTCCTGTTCACTGATGGTCTGTTGTCAGTCTCGTTGGATGCATTGTACCATGGCTCTTGGTGCCAATTTGAGTTGTATCTTCGGTGGTTATTCCGCCTTCTACCACTAATAAAATTTACATGACGTCGATTGTCACTCCTATTTGGATTGCCCCCGGGTCCCCGGTTGTACTGGTAATTGGGATGATACCGGTTGCCGTAGTAATTGTGGTGATTGGGGTGACTGTTGGTACGTTGTTCGGGTTCTACTCCTCGATAATTCTCGTTTGGTCGGTTGTTATTATTTGGGCTGCTTCTATTATTGTTTGGACTTCCTGGGTGATTGTTCTGTTGTCCTCGGTTACCAGGCTGGTTATTTGGCTGGCGATGCTGATCGTTTCCATTGAATGTTGGTTCTGTATTATTATTATTGTTATTCCGGCCCCAGTTATTTCGATTATTGCCTTGTGGATAATTGTATGGTCCCTGGAAATTAGGTGTATTATTGTGTTCATTCCACTTATTGTATCTTTGGTTTGTGATTCTGTTTTTTCGATACTGGTTATCGTTCTCCAGGTCTTCCAGTAAGCTAACCATTCCTTGGATTGTTTTAATTTGGCCTTGTCACCTGGCCTTCTGGATGGCCTCTTCGTAATGATAACCCAGTTGTATCACCAACGACTCTTCCGGTATCCTGGGTTCCAAATTTCTGGCTAAACATACCTTTCCCAGAAAGTACGATGTTAACGTGTGTCCTCCTTGTGTCTCGTACCTTCCGTTACTGATGTCATTGCGGACCACATTCTGTGTTGATTCGGACCAATACTTCTCCCTGAACTGTTTCTTGAACTCTTGAGTATCATTTATCTCAGGTCTTGTGGCCGTCCACCAATTGTCATGGGTGTCACGAAACATCTCGTCAATCATACTCCTCACACTAGACCATCTGGTTTCTCTGTTCTTCTCTATCAGTTCTTCTACCCGTTTGAGGAATTCTATCAGGTTTCTCCTGTAGCTACGAAAATTAATCATTTCTCTGTTCTCACTGGTTATGAACTGTGTGTGATTATATGGTTTTTCTCTTAATGCATCAAATTCTTCCTGCATCTGTTTCTCTCGCATACTGATTCCCTGGATTTTTTCTCGGTTTTCTCGGGTCAGTCCGTCGATTTTATCTATGACGGTATACACCTTCTCCACCCGATTGTTTACATCCAGTTGTAGCTCTTGGTGCCTCTCCTCCAGTTCCTTGACCACTTCTTGTTTATTCTTTTGGTACCCTTCAGTAAGGACTTGGTAGAACTCCGTCGCCCTCAATTTACCGTCCTCTTCAACGTTACTAATTTTATTATTTAATTCTTCTCTGATTTGTATCACTGTTTCGTTGGTCTCTGTTACCGTTTGTCTAATCTCTTCTCGACATTCGACTAGTTGTTGCTTCCATTCCTCCTTGGTTTTCTTATTTTCTTCCTCGATTTTCCTTTGGAGAATATCATGGTTATTTTCCATCTTTTTGTTTACTAATTCTAGATCCCTTTTGATCTGTTTCTTCTTCTCCAATGCCTCCTGACTTCTCTTCAAGTCTTCATGGTTGCTTTCTATTTTGTCGTATTCTAATTTTTTATTTAAATCTTCCTTGTCTCGTCTTCTCTCTTCCTTGTCTGACTCCAATTTTTGATTCATTTGTCCAAATTGTTCCATCATGAAGTTCAGCATCCGATCCAATTTTGTTTCTTCTGTTGGTTTTATTGGTTGGTTATTTACCATGACTTCTGCTTCTATTTCCGGTTCAGGTTCGGGTTCAAGTGGGCTTGGATTTTCCGTTTGGTTCTCCTGTGGGTTTTCTTCTGACAATTCTCCAGTCGTTTCCTCCATTTCTACTTCTTCAACTTCCTCCATTTCTTCTGGGTTTCCTTCTTGGTTTGATGTTTCCTTCCCTTTGCGTCTCGTAACCATCCCGTGTCTATTCATGATCGCCGCTAGTTATTCTTCCTAGCCACACGTTGCTGGTCGCCAATATGTAACAATAAAATGTGGTCGTACCTGTGAAAATGTATCACACTTGTTTATTTTGTGTATTAGTGTGATTGTAGTGTGTTTGCCTCACACTGGTTGTTACATAAATCGACGTCACTACTGGAGTCCATAGCGTTGTCAATGTCACCAGTACAACCAGTACAACAGATGTTAATTCATAGGGATTACGATTCCCGGGTGGCACCAAATTGTTTTTGTTAAAACAATTAAAACATCTAATTTTTAAGGTAATACGTGGTATTAGCATGGACAGCTGTGGCGTTCGAATTATTCCCGCTGCTACACAGGTTGTCGACTCGGCCACTCGTGATAAGCGCTAGTTGGCTATGACTTAAAACTTCGCTAACACACATATATTTACAAAAAAAATCCTATGAAATAACAAGATAGTAATGTTCGGTACTGCGTTTTTTAATACACATTTAATTATCAATAAATATGACAATTGAATCATAAACAATTTATAATATTATGCTCCGGCTTAGAGCTTGAAACACAAAACATCTCAGGTTGGCAAAATTGATTTCAAAACACTATCGTTCAGTTACTTTTAACAAAATTACTATGTTTTTAAAATCTGGAGTTCTTTTGATCATGAAAATAGACATAAACGTTGATTACATGAAAAGAAAGTACACTACTATACCTTATACATACTTAGGATTTATAATGTGTTTGTACAATTTGTTCAGTAGTGTCGTATTTCTGTTACAGTAGTTATGTTCACAAATAAGGTTATCTTTATAAATGTTTTTTAATATAAGTGAATTATGCCTTTACCTTTGAAAGAAAATACTACTTTTTAAATAGTGAGAAATTTTATCATTTAAAAATAATTTAAGTAATTTGGGGTTTTTTGGGAGTAAGAAATTATTCGGTACTTAACAGTTCATCTCACGTTGTCTGGGTTGTCATCAGGATAGGCGTATATTTCTCGATTTTGGGCTGGTTGAAGGCTTCCAACATCTTCTTCAAACTGGTCTGGGTTTTTTCGTTAATTAGTTTATTTAATTTCGTTCCTGGTCATCATTAATTCTGTATAGAGCGACGTCTCTTCATATTGGATTATCTTGGTTCACTAGTTCGACTTGTTATAACTGTTTAAATTAAAGTTTTAGTTTGTCCAATTTCTTGTGTGGCGTACCCACGCTTCGTTTCTTCAGCGTCTATCTAATTTAACGGAAAAATAAGCCCTCAAACGTCTCGTTGTCATAGTAACCAATAATTCAATGCTTGTTTAATTACTCCTTACATACATTGTTAGAACTATTTGAATTTTTATTCAAATTTATTAAGTATTTTCCTAATGATTTTATTCCCTTATAATTCCTTTGGGATAATAAATGACATCACTATTATTCTTCTTTCCTTTCAAAGTTTACAATGATACCTCATAAGGTCATATTCTGTTACACTTTAGCTATAGTCTAATTATTTGACATTTAATAAATAACATATCTTTCTTGAATTAAATTATTACAATAATATTTCTGTGTTGAAATAACTGATATATAATTACTGTCCATTCACTGTTCTTAGATTAGTAAGATTTCTTGTGAAATTGATACAATTTGCATTTGAATGTTCTTGGCAGTTAACTGTTTTCATAGTTACAAACAGCCATGATTGTTTTCTAGTGTATTTCCTTTTTAAATTACATTCTGAATTCAGCCTGATGGGCTTCACTTATTTGTTTGTGTTTTAATTACTATTCAACATACATTTTCATTATTCTTCATTTAAAGTATAATAGTTAGGTTTATGGACTGTAAGTCCCTTTTCAGCCATATTCCTTCTTTAACATTGAATCAACTATTCTTTACAAGTTATAAATTATTCTTACTACTAACATTGATTTCTTTCTTGTCTTATAAACTAGGGTCATAAACATTGTTACTTTCTCTAATATTATGAAGGTTGATTCCCCTTTCAACATGGGGTGTTGTATTCTTTACAATTTTAATCTTTAATAACAAACTTTACTTCTATCCTATCATGCCATGTTAACACAAGTTATGGTACTGGGCTTTCTCCCTGAATATTATTACAAGCTTCCTTAATATTAATTTTAAATACTATTTTTAATTACTTCTAGGTATATAACTAATTATAATCTCACTCCAATCATTGGTGGTTTATCAATGTTTTACAGAGTGTCTATTTACTTAGCATTCTAATTTGAATGTTTCACATCCACTTTCACTATTTTTTAGGGCATTTACACTTCACTAAAGCACTTCACTTTGGTTCACTGTTTTGTAATTAGTGTTATTTAATGGGTAATCCCTATACTTTCTCCTACCATTTCTCACTATTTTGTTTTAGTATTATATTTACTATAAACAATATTAGGCTAGTTGTGTTTTGGTTGAATCTAACCTTTCTGACAGGGTTAGTGTACTTTTCCTATACTATATTACTTTACAATTGTATTGTCTTAAAAATGGGCACATAGGTTAAATTAATGCTAATAATAACATTGGTTTCATTAATATATAATTATTTAAGGTTTATTGACCGTATTCTATCTCTAACATACAATCTTTCCCTTTTATATATGTGTGTTAGTTTCCCCTTGGGTTTTATCTGTCTCCTCTTCATTCTTCCTCTTCTTCTTCAATCCGGTTCGGTTCTCCTCTTCTGGTTTAAATTCTGTTTACTTGTATGGATCTGTCCTCTTCTTCTGGTTCTTCTTTAGTTCTGTGTCCATCATTGTTTTGTCTATCATATTTTTAATAAGTATGTTACGTGGTTCCCTTCTTTATGTTTATGTTTTTGGCTCAATCACTTCAAAATATTTACATTTTAATAAGTATGTTACGTGGTTCCCTTCTTTATGTTTGTGTTTTCGGCTCAATCACTTGGGTTGGGTAATATCGTTGTACGTCTTGTCAAAGTATTTACATTTTAATCATTTTTTACACATTTTATTTCATATGAAGTAATTTTATATCAAGAATTATCTTTTTTATCACTGGTACGAGATTTGGCTTAATTGTATCGTTACAATGCTGATCTCTGCGTCAGAAAGGACAAGAAATCTATATAATTTATGCATAGAGGATAATTCATTTGATGCTGTTAGTAAGTTCAGATATAGTAACATGATAGATAATGAAGTGTCCATCAAATAGAAAATAGGGCATATTATGCCAATAGCATACTATTGAGAAGCAAACTCATTAGTCGTAACACAGAAATAAAAAAAATATATAAGACACTTATCAGACTAGGTGTTACTTACGGAGGTGAGACATGGACAATGACAAAAAAGGAACAAGTAACTGTAAGAAAGTTTGAAAGAAAGATCATAAGACATGTATGACCCGGTTAAAGAAGATGACGAATGGAGAATAAAAAATAACCAGGAGATAGCTGAGCTATTGAATCATGAGGACATTGTAAGATTCATAAAGACTCAATGAATATAATGGCTAGGTCACCTAGAGCAGACGGATGATCAGCATATGCCAAAGAAAATCCTGAGGGCACAAGTCCCTCACAGCAGAAAGACGGGCCAACCTAGGATAAGATGGTTGGATGATGTGCTAGAAGATCTCAAAGAATGGATGTGAGGGGCACACTGAGATGACAATGGACATGAGACTTTGGAGAAGATTGGTGTTGGAAGCCAGGGCTCACGTTGGGCTGTAGTGCTGAAAAAGAAGAAGACTCGTGTGAAAAGTAATAAAATATATTGTGCCTTGTATAGGTTGGAATGGTTTCTGAAATTTAGAAGAGTTCTCATTCTATTTTCTGAAAAAAAAATGCAATCTGCAAATATTTTCACCATTCCAACCCACTTTTCCTCCTTGAAGTCTTACTCCTTATTCAACAGACTTGTACTTGGTAAAAGATGACTCAGTACAAACCATGCGCGTTTTAAAGTGTCACAAAAATATAAATATTTTGTGGGTTTTCTGAAACAGAAACCTATTCTTAGCAGAATTTGCCTCATTTTGCCAAGCATTAAAACACTCGTATATTAAGGATGCACAATGTTAAAAATATAGTATTACAATTTGTTTTAGAACATACTGTAATGAGAGCTAAAATAACTGATAAACCTTAAAATTCGGGGAATCCTTTGGTAGGGAATTTTCTAAAACCACTTTCTTCTAGATAAAATGCCATGCTTTTACATGTCAATGCAATTACTCACAAAATTTGCTTATTCAGTAACTGATTAGAAATATTCTGGACAATCAACATTTTACTGTATGCATGTATTGTATTCATTCATGTCCAATTACTGCTATATAATACTGTAAACATGGCAGGTACACCAAAACATGGCATGGCAGCTACATATTTCAAAACATATAGCCTACCATAACTACTAGGCAAGTTCATTTGGTTAAAAGATAAAAACTGATTTTTAACACTCTGCAAACTGAATACTAATCAAGTAATATGACTGGATACTAATCTGTATACTGAATCTGACTTGGCCATCTGTATTATTCCGATGGACCATCTTTTTTTCATAGTCATTAACTTTATTTGGCAACTATAATTATTTATCACCCCATTTCACTTCACGATTATGTTCTTTTTTTATATTGTCCATAATATTTTAATTTCACTATTTTCTTTCAGAATGTTTCTAAAGTTCAACAAGAACTGATCCTATAGTTAATACTCATATCATATTATTATTTCTTTAGTAATCAAGTACAGTACAAACTCCCAATTACTGACAATGCAGATTATCAGTAACAGTGTCCTGTACAGCTGACAAATTTTAATTATAAACTTTCATAAAATCTTACATGTTTAAAATAAGTTATGAATTTGTTGGAGTACTTTTAAGCAGGGAATGTTGTGTTTTTGCAGATTATCAGGAATCGGGATTACCACCAAAAATCAAGAGTGTACTGTGTAACTGTTACATTCAACTTCTGTTGGCAAAAAAAATAAGTTATGTACTATAATATACAGTTATAAAGACATACGGTAGAAAATTAATGACAATTAAACTAAAAAAAATATTACTGTGTTTGCCTCACCTCAATAAACATATCCTGAGTATGTAGTATTAAAAATGGCGTTTGCTTTATACACTTCAAAGTTAGATCTTCATATTATCTCCAGTATTTACAGATTTTTAGTTCCTAAACTGAAAATGATCTTACATTTAATACTTTAATACTTATATTCCTTGGCTGAAAGACACCTTAATTCTACTTTATATGAACAAACTTGATTAGGATACCAAGTTTAACTGAAATTGTTATATTATCAAAATTAGAACACTTATTCAGAATATCATTTAACCATAACAGAATACATATGCGTGCATGCGCATGTGTATGTATCTGTTTCTGAGGGCACCAAATCACGAGTATGTACATTTCTGTTCTAAAAAAAGCAGAATACACTTTTAATGCCGCAAAACTCTTAATATGTCTCTAAGTACATAGTGAATATGACTCTATAGGCACTAGTTTTAGATATATTTAATCAAATATAATATGTAATACTTCTATTATATAGTTATGGACATACATTTCAACAACACTGTTTTTGGTGCAACACACGTCTTTTTATTACTTTTAATGCCAAACGCTTTGCTTACACTATGACGAGGCACCCTCAATGGCTCATTGTCTCTGTTAAAGTTGTTCTTATTTTTGAAAATTTCTCGATTATCACCTCTCTTATCATATGCAGAAAATAGTTCTGAATCTTTGTGAAAACTGCCGTTTCTCCTCATAAAATAAGATGTTTATTTTCACAGCTGTGCTATTGTTAATTTGCTCATGTAGTGTTTGGTCATCCTTCCTAATCAGATTGAAAATATGCTGAATGTTAATTTAATTTTTCAGTGAAGGGTTTGTGAGGATCGGTCAAAAATATAACACAAATTTTAATTTATTTGCCCTGATGATGACAATAAACATTGCTGAAACGTCAACACAAATAAATTAAAATTTATGTTATATTTTTGACCGATCCTCACAAACCCTTCACTAAAAAATTCACTGATTGATGGTCACTATGAATTTAAGGAGTTAATTACATTAAAATCCAGCCAATTGTGTCAGTACTCCCACTGTACATACGGCAAGTAAACACGTTGCCTTTCTACATCAGCTTGCATGCATGCAGGGTCGATTTCAATTTTTTATGAAGATTATTACTCCTTTTGTATAACTGATTTTTGAAGGCTCGCCTGACCTCTATATCATTTATCCATTACTTGTGAAGCATTTTTCTTAGTACACCTTTCTGCAGTCCAGTTTTCCTCATCCAACACACACACACACATACACATGAGCAGACTCTAGCAATATAAACAGTTTTGTTACTATTGACGAAAAACCATGTAATGTTACGAACAAGACTGACATATATTTCACATTAAAGTTGGACAGATTATAACTTTACAACTACAAGCTTCTTGGTAATATTACCATATGATAATAATAACAAAAGTACATGCACTAAGCAACAAACATAAGAAGGCAATTTAATAAGGAGAACATTATGCAAAAATAAAATTTACCCACACATGTATGGAATGCACACGCTCTATCACTACATGTAATTACAGCAACATAATTAAACAACATGGCTTCCAATTTCAATACATCAGAGACCTGTATAATGTATAACAACTATAACAGAAATAAAATCAGTAAAACCCCATTATCGATAATCAGTAACATAAAAACTTAATATAAACTTAAAAACAAACACACTGCCCAACACAAGAACATATATATGAAATAGAATACCCCACATGCAATAAAGTCTATATGAACCAGATTGGAAAATCTTGTCTCTGACTTGAACACAAGAAAGCCTTTCTTAAATCAGCAATAGGAGCCTATATAAGAAGGGTCACACACTAACTACAAAAAAAAACATGTCATCATGCTGTGCCCTGACACAGAAAACACTGAACTTACAAAGTCAATACCACACGGCAAAAATTAACATCTTAAGGAAAGTTTCACATTAACAAAAGTTACAAAAATAGATTAAATCCTGAACTTATGGACATATACAAATTAAAACTAATCAATATTTCATATGTAAATTAATTACAAATTATATAAAACACACACATACAAATCACAAGAATTAGGGTACATGCATACACATGTACAGCAACAACTGTACCGGTAACTCAAAAATCAGGCAGAACAAAAACAGGATTTTTTTTTATTGTTGACCACAAAGAGGACAAGATTAGTCTTCAAAGCACTCTACAGAATTGAACAAAATAGACATACTACATAAAAAGGCGGAAAAGTGAATTATATAACAATATTCTAACAGGTATCAAGTTACGCAAAATGTTATACTGCTTTTTTTTATGTTATACTGTGTTGCCTTTCTCCAGTCTGTGTAGGATGAATCGTGTGTATGTATATATGAACTGTCAATACATTAAGCAATACCAGTTATGTCACCCACGTATATCATTTCAGTAACAATGATGTAACAAGTTTGAATGTTAATACAGACAAAAATCTTGTGACGATAACAATATTAATCGATACAGGCATACTGTGAAGATCTGAAGTAAAACTAAGATACAGACAAGATTTGATGATAACAAATGAAAACATGGGCAGAAACCAAGGTTGTTGTAACTGCAAGTCCAGCAGAAATTCCACCATGTTAGGCCAGATTTTATAGTTCTTTATAACAAACTCAGAAGCTGACGTATTTTAAAACACTTTATGTTACTACCTAAAACGTTATGTTAAAAATTAACTAATACATAGTTATATTATACAGACTTAACAACAAAACTGAACTGAATCATATAAATAACCATTTTTTTTCCCTCAGTATACTGCTTTTCAGTATTAATCTTTAGTTCATTCCATGTGCATGATAATGGATGATGGTGCTCATTTAATATATTTGCACCTACTTATTTACTATACTTTTAACAAGAAATTTAATTAGCCTTATCAAATTTTTGGGTCAGACTGTTTTGTGTTGTGAGCAACTGTATGTCACCATATAAAGTCTATACACAGTCCCAGATTTTCATCCAGAATATCGTGTTTTATGATATTTCCAATTTTTCCTCTGTGCGTGTTTGTTAAACACAAGTTTTGATGTTGTACCTTCATAATTTTTGGTTAAGGTCTTATCAAACAGAAGTAAAAAATGAATGGAAACATTAGGTCAATCACAAAAAGTGTCTAGTTTAAGCATAAACGAAAGTGCATGAAGTACATTGGAGGAATAAACTACAGGCACGAATACACCATGTCACAATACTAAATTATGTTAAAAAAATATATAATTCTTGGATTTTGTTGTCCATGACGTGTCCGTTACTTAACTAAATATAATTATTTCACTATGACTCAGAACACAAAACTTTTTACCCATAAAAAGTTTTGTGTTCCAAGTCGCAGTGAAATAATTATATTTAGTAAAATATATAAAATATGTTAAAAAAATATATCAATTTATAATAATAAATCACAAAGCAATTCTGATGTTAAGGAAGTGACAAAGGCCTACCAAACCATACATACATGATAGGAATCGTGAAATTAGCCATCCTTAAATGACAAGTTCTGGATACCTGGGTCCTCCAATATTAAGTTTTGAGTTAAGTTTTCACTACTTCATGAGAATATTATCTACATGTAAATACTAGGGTTTTATACTACATGTACTAAAAACGGATAAAAGTGGGCTCTTAATAAGTACTAATTTCTGTAGATTATTGAAAGCAATAACAACTAATTTATTAGATGCAGAAAAATAATGAGTACCAGTATGTGTGTATGTGTGTGTGAAATTACTGAAACCTCAAAAAATAAATAAACTTTTGTTACTCTTCTCTACTAGTTGGTTTTCTCAATCATTATCATCACCGAAAAGTAACTCGCAAGAGATACACTGGGTCAGTGTCAAAAATTATACTTCCAGACACATTGAATAGCAACTATTCTCTATAAATTTCATGTCAGTCAAGTGAGTTTCTTATTTATCCCAGCAATTGTTAATACCGTCAACATGCGCACGCGCGCGCGCGCACACACACACACACACACACCAAAGATGTCAAAAGCAGAAAATTGCTGTCATTAATTTTTGGGACAGCACAACCAAAATCCAACTTTGAAGTGCATTATTTTTAATAGTAGTGACACAATAATATTTCCATCTTCTACACACCATGGATATAATGCATGTAATTTTAAATACATTACTACTACAAATTCTACAAATATATTCATAAAAAAAAACTGGAACAGAACTGAATACTCTACAAATGGATATAATGCATGTAATTTTAAATACATTACTACTACAAATTCTACAAATATATTCATAAAAAAACTGGAACAGAACTGAATACTCTACAAGAAAGTAAGCAGTGCAGTAAAGGAAGTTACTGGACTGTTTTGAAAAAGGAAATGTAGCCTAAAACATAATGTCAAAGCTAGAGTGTAGATAATTAAGAAGTTATTTATATAAGTATATGCAGAGGTCTATATATAAAATAATGTATGCTTACCCATTATATACGTATTGCCTAGATATTTTTTTTTTTTTACTTCCGTAAGGAAATGGAAGTATGGTGATGGCAAAAAAAATCGTGTTCGAGATTATTGCAGATTCTGATTGTACTACACTCAAAACATGAAAAAAAGTCGTTTTTCCGAAAAGTGTCTGTGTGTGCGTCTGTCTGTCTTGTGTAGATTTTTTTTCTATGGCAAACGATAACTGCCGCAAATTCAAACAGAATCAAATAATTTTTTGCATACAGTCCTGATTTGTAGAGTACTCACGACCTATTGTTTTTGGTGAAGATCGGTTGAGGGAAAGGGGTAGTTTACCTGCAACGGTTTTTTTTTATCAAGGGAAATTTTTTTGTTTTGGCAAACGATAACAGCCGCAAATTCAAACAGAATCAAATAATGTTTCGCATACAGCCCTGAATTGTAGAGTTCTCAAGACCTATTGTTTTTGGTGAGGATCGGTTAAGGGAAAGGGGTAGTTTACCCGTAACATTTTGTTTTAACAAGGGTATTTCCTATGGCAAACGATAACAGCCGCAAATTCAAACAGAATCAAAAGATTATTTGCATACAGCCCTAAATTGTAGAGTTCTCAAGACCTATTGTTTTTGGTGAAGATCGGTTAAGGGAAAGAGGTAGTTTACCTGCAACGTTTTTTTAACAAGGGTATTTTCTATGGCAAACGATAACAGCCGCAAATTCAAACAGAATCCAATATTTTTTTGCGTACAGCCCTGATTTATAGAGTACTCAAGACCTATTGTTTTTGGTGAAGATCGGTTAAGGGGAAGGGGTAGTTTTTACCTGCAACGTTTTTTTATCAAGCGTATTTTCTATGGCAAACGATAACAGCCGCAAATTCAAACAGAATCAAATAATTTTTTGCATACAGCCCTGAATTGTAGAGGTCTCAAGGACTTTCGATTTTGGTGAAGATCGGTTAAGGGGGAGGGGTAGTTTACCTGCAACCTTTTACATTTTAACAACAGTAAAGTACTTGAAAATTCATTTAAACTTTTTCAAACAATGGTAATTGTTAAAAATAAAATAATTTTGTTGCCAGGCAATAAAATTATAATTTTTCATTTTAATGTAAATTATGTATGAGTTAATATCTTTATATATATAATTCTTCTGTACGTGTGTATGTCACTGAACTCCTCCATGTATAAAATAATATATCGTTTGTGGCAGGTAAGCATATCTCAGTTATGTAATGTTTACGTTTCCATTTTATTATTATGCCTACAGCAATAAAAAGGCAGGTAAGACACACACACAATTCACGTTATTTCTGGCCTCACTCATGTTTATTTTCTTACATTTGCACGCTTTTTAAATGGAAAGTGCCGAAACCCACACCAACATAACGCGTGCAAGCCGAAAAAATGGACATCAATTTGTGCTTCCTGTGGATCGCTGGGCAGTGTAACTGCACGTGTTTACAGAGGAACGATTCATAGACAGACTTTTCGTCTTTAAGGAATGAACCCTCTGCAAAATGCTGAGGGTCCATGAGTGACTTCGGAGCGCTCCTTCTTTTTCGCATGTTTGTTCTGTGAAACATACACTGTAGATTCGCAGCTTTACTCTAAGCAACGCTCAATAGGAAATGTTGAAAATTTTTGTCCACAGTGTACCCTCATTCACACTAAACCTGCTCTGATGTTTTAATTATGGACATCATAATATTACTACTTAATGGAGATCAATCATTAACTTATACAAGCCATTAATTTTATGCATATATTTTATATATATGTGTACAACGTTATCGGCAACAAAGAAGTAGTTTTTGTTAAAATTCCTTCCCGGGATATTTGGCCGTAGTCCAATGTTTTCTACAGAACCAGACGTTTCGGCAATGCTATCGACTTCCATCATCAGTGAAAATCGAGTGCGATAACGTGAGGTGGTATACGTTAGTGACCACAGTACTGTGGTTAAGGCTGAAGCAGTAAGTAGAAAGAAGTAGTTTCTATGGTAATATTTCATTTCGAAAATGATTTTAAATATAGGCCTAAATCTTAGAATATGGAAGTCATGTATGGTTCTCCATACCGATATTTAGTATTAGTACAACAATGTTCTGTATAAATGCAATTTGAAAAATCACGACAACAGTTATGGGTGATAAAGAAAAGTTGCATCATGAAGAGATGTCTCTACATTTTATCAACAGCAAAGAGGTAATAATTTGTTATTATTATGGACTTAGAAATGTAAGTCCAAAATTTTTTAATTATTTCCCAGCACAGAAGTAACTGAAAAATGTACTTAAAAACTGTTTATTTGAATCTGTTTCATTACACAAACAATACTGTTTTTTCATCTCAAGCTATAGACAAATACTACATTCATCTTTAAATTGTCTGTAATTTTCATATAAAATATGAATTGTGTATTTACCAATACCAGTATACAATTGAATTAAAAAAAAAATACATGGAGTTGTTATACAACACTGATGTGTTTAAAATGTTTCAGTTCTGCTCAGGAGAGTAAGAGCAAAATAATATATGGTCTTTACTCAGAGTTGAGATTAAGTACAAACCCAATTTCATAAGTACATTTTTAATTGAAATTTATCAATATTTTTACTTTAATTGTAAATTTGTCCTAAATAAAAAATAGTTTATGACACTTTTTTCAGTCTTTCTAAACATATATTTTTGTATTCTCTGTCAGACATTGGAGGGGCAAATGCCACCCATCAATTCCATCTATGGTTTTGCTACAAACAAATTAATGTTACTGACCCAACCTTAGAGATAAATTCATGTAATTATGCTGTACAGCTTAAGACTAAGCTACAAGGCAACAGCTGCCAAATCTGGATGGATGCACCATTAAAGAAACCACGAAATATGAAGAGCATACACAAACTCTATTATAGACATAACATTTTTACGTAAGTTTAATGTTATTATATTATGGACAATATTATGTTATGGACGTCTTTTATGTAATTTTTTAGTCTAATAAAAATAATAGTGGTAATATAAACGACTACAATAATGCATCTCTCCTTACTGTTATCCAGTCTTTGATAACCAAACTCTTAATTTAATTAATAATTTGCACCCTAAGAAAAATTTTTAAAGACTGGAACAGGATAGATGACATTTTTAAATTTGACACACACACACAGCACTAGAGATGTCTTCTGCATTTTTATGGAAATAGTGATTGTGTTGAAAAATTGTATAGAATTGGTTGCCTGTTACTTTATTATGATACCCATTAACAAGTCTGTACAGTCAACAGTGTATGAATGCTCCTTTGTAATTTTAGTAAGTTAAATTAGAATAAATAGTTGGAAGAAGTAGAAATTGAAACAAAATTGCTGAAATAGTTCAGTCCAAATCATTTATGAAGAAAACCCATACTTAGTTTAATTTGAGGCAATAGAATTTTATTAGAAGAACATGAATACATTAAATTGGCCAAAACATAATGTCAACTTAAACTAATTTTTTTTTAATTATAAAACCGCTGCCATTATTAAAAGCTAAGTATTTTACGTCCCCTACAAACAGCACATAGCCTATCATATGACATCTGGTAGTAGCCTATTAGATGTAAATTGTACAGATAATTTTTTTTAATTAATTTTTTTCAATCACTGTTACTACATATAAATTTTACTCTGCTGGTATACAAAATAAGTAAGTAGTCTGTGGTAAATATTGTAGCTGATATCACAAATTTTTAAATTAAATTCTGTGCATTACTTGACAAAATCAAATGAAACATTTTTAGTTTACTGCTATGGAACATTAACTGGCACAAAAAGATTTGTTATACAATTTAAAGAACATGAAACAATACTAAATGCTGTCAGAAAAATACTCATATACGTGACACGCTTGTAAAATCTGTAGACTCATCATAACTGATAACTTATGAAAACAAATATTACCATTTATTTATTGAATAACCCTAAAAACGGATGTTTTAATGTTTATAACAAATTTATTATTATTTGATTAGTTTATCAAACTGTTTAAATTAAAATTAAGTTGTAATAAAGATGTAAATTATGTTTTAGACATACTTTTTGTGGTCAACACAAAATACCTAAAGTCAAAGAAATTGAATTTAATGACTTACCATTAAATGGATTAAGATTACAATAATTATTGATCAATCTTTCAGTCATATGAAACATTAAATGGTCATATTACTAAATTTCTAAAGGCAATGTTTTGACAACCTTATCTACATAATCACTTGCAGAAACATGGTGGTTGTTATTAATTATCAACTCACAAACACAACTTAATAATAAAATGTAAACAAAAATTCACTTACTTCACTAACCTCTGATACTGTTCTATGTAAAATGTTAAACACCGATTCTAAAATGAAGCTACTGTAGACATGAATTAATAACTACTTCTTCATAATAAAATATACATTTATCACCCTCAAACAATTTTATTTCACTGGCTTCATCACTACAGTCTTCATAACCTAACTTTACATTTTATCCAAATCAATATGTACGTTATAAATCGTCACGGCAGTACGTCATGAACTAACACGATGTCAAATGAACTTACCATTTCATAGCTCAATCCCATTAAACCAAGCAAACACAACCCCAACTCTGCAAGCACTAGTGTTCTCTTTCAGTTTCAAAACATCATTCGAAAACACCTGTTCGCCAGGAGAATTTTCCGACACTGCTGCCAACGTAAATCTGATATTTCCATGCCGTAATCGATTCAACTCCCCCACCTTATAACTAAAATGTTCGTTCTTTAATTATTAAGTCAGTAAATTATTGAATTTACAATAATAATATCATGTAATACAAAAATTATTTTTTAAATAATAATTAAAATAAATGTCATCAACCTAACGCTGCTAACAACAATAAGTTTATCAGAACTGTTCAATTTTTGAAGGTCACTGTTGTAAAGTCTCGTTAGATTAGAAACCGCAAAGTGTCATACCGTAACCAATCAGAGAGCACGAATCTACTCTGTACTTTACATTGGTACTGAGTGTACCTGAGCGGAGTAGTGTTGCCAATCATGAAATTGCCGAAGAATACTAGATGATTTCAAGGCGAATGTGATTTTCCCACGGACCCGTACACACACACACATACACACTGTGAGAAAGAGAAAGAGCATCCGTTCCCTTCACTGCTCGAGTACGGTTCACAAGCGTGACAAGTGCGAGTGTTAAATTACGTACGGTCTTAATAAAATGTAGAAACTCCTAGTTTCTGTGAATAATAAGACATAACTAACTAATAAAATCTACGTGTACAATAATGTGCTGGGTTTGGGGTGAAGTGTTTGAAATGATAATGTGTATTAGTGATCCGCATGTTAATCGGTCTTAGTGAGTATTATAACATTTAACCAGCCTCAAATCAGAGTTGGTCATTTGATATGTGACAAGGTATGAGAAGGGGGAGGGCACACATTCCTTCTGTATAAGTTTTCATTGTCCATGTTCACTAACCGAAGAGCTGAGAAAAGACATATTAGGTCATGGGAATATTATTATTATGTTGTTGATAATGATAACACTTAAAGTTGTTAATATTCGGTTACACGTGTTTTAATTATTTAGTAGACTTTAAAATTAAGGATGGGAGTCCACGGACTTTGGAAGTTACTTGAGCCTGCAGGAAAACCAGTGCCCGTAGAAACTTTAGAAAATAAAGTACTTGCTGTCGGTATCCTTACTTAATTGTATATTTCCAAGAGTGATATTTATATACAGTTTGTGATTTAGTGAAAGTAATTTGGGTATACCGTAATTTGTAACATAATTTGGATATGAATTAATTTTTTTAAATGTAATTGTTATAATTCCCGTAGTTATTTCTGTTAATAATGCATAATAACGTAAACATAACCTCAAAACGTCGTATAAAACAGCGTGATCGCATGGGCTTTGTTTTATTGTTTCTGAAGTTTAATACTCAAAACGCTTAATAGCCTATTTTCAATTTGTACCCCGTATTTTTATGTGTAACGTAATTATTTTATTTAAAAAAAAAATCAAATACATTTTCGATTTTACTAGTAAGGTTATAAGATTGGTTAAGAGATCTTTGATTACAACAACAGTTTACCAAAATTTGTAAACTTGTTCAAGTCCAGTAATTAATAAACCTACCAGAATTATATTTAATTTGTACCTTGTGTGCGTTGTGTACTATTGGGCAATCTATGTAACAGTGTCAGAAATTATTACTTCTTGACATGTAAGCCATCAACACTGTTGTGCAAAACTAGTAAATGTATATTTGCTACTATTAAATCCGTTTGGTGAAAAGTGATAGGTGGTTTGTTGCAAGGAAATTTTTTCTTTTAAGTTAAAAATTTAGTTTGCGTTAGCTGCAGTGTCAGTTGACCAACAGTTTATGTTGTAAATGCAGCTGTGTTTTATTATTGCGCAGTAAATAATCTTTAAGCTTTTACATACTATATATCTAATATTCAATTCGTAAATGATGTTATACTGCAAATCTCAAACAGCCCACATGAATAAATCACATACAGACCATGTCAAGCAAATTTTCTATTCGTATGCAGTTAAGGAGTCAGTATCATATTCATGTACTAAGCAGAGTGTTGTTTTGATTTCTAATGGTGAAACATCTCATCCTGTCAGCCCATCTGCTTGTGTAGATATAAACTTTCAACGATTAGTATAAATTTGTTAATGTAAGATATAATTGTTCTAAAAACTCATGAATAGAATTTTCCCTAGAGAACACAAAAATCACTTATTTTTGAAAAAGGAGTTGTGGGGCAAGAAGCTTGGAAACATGGTTTACAGTGTGAAATTCATATAAACACAAGAAGGCATAAAATCAGATTCACTGAAGCTCTTGTACTAAAAACATATGCTCTTTAAGTCACATGTTGATATATGACAGTAATGATCCCTTCTAGAGAAATGCCTCTAGAAGAATTTATCTATTTGGAACCAAACCATTACCTTTGTCAGAGATATATTACCCTTAGAATGTGCTGTTTCAGATCGTTTTTTGGCAGTTTTCAGTGTCAAAATGTCCTGTTTTGTGGACATATGGATACCATGTTAAATCACTTCTGGTGTTTTAGCCTGTATCTTTAACCTAAAATATGTTCAGGTGAGTTAATTTTCAGATGTATTACTACACTTCAACTGTTTGAAATAGGGAAATAGTGATAATAACAATAATAGTTTCATGCAAATCACCATCTGCTTTTTGATGCAATTAAATTTAATGTAAGGTATGTTTACTTTCTGTTCTCTGATGTGTAATATAAAATGTTATACATTGAATAATTAGGGTTAGGTGGGGGTAAATAATAAACAAAATATGAAAAATTGAAACATTTTTATTGATTAAATATGACAAATAGGTAACTGCGAATAATAGTTATTTCAATCTTTGTTATTATGCTGCATACAAAAAATTGTTTAAATATAATAAAGACCTCTAAAATTCAATTACGATTACCCCATTCATTTTCAATTACCCCAACATCTTATGGGTAATTGTAAACAAGTGTTTTCTTTATCCTTTGAAATATTGACACAGAAATTGGAACAACAGTAAACTAGTTGACTGTGTACTATGTGGTGTGCTTTTAATCCTAACTGCCTGTTTACAATTAACCCATTTACAGTTACCCCATCTTGGTCTATGTGAAAAGTAAATGGAAACAAGATACTTCAGTCACTATGTTTATTAAAAATCTTAAAAGATATGTTGTTCTGTTACATAATACAAGTAAGCAATAGAATAAAAGTTGTATTATTTTTCAAACACAGAAACACTTCCAGGGAACTCATAGACAGTTTGTCTGTTAATTTCCTTCATTTCTGTATTGGGCAAAACTGTCAATGTTTGTACAAAGCTAATAGTACTTTCATAATTTTTCTTTAATATAACTTTGGAGAAATTTCATCTTCGCATTCATATCCTGTGACATGAATGTCTCCCTTATCATCATTTACTTTCTGTACACAACAAACACACTTGTAGTGAGTTTTATTTCTTAGTCCTTCGTCAAAACAAATTTTGTGGTTGAAACTTGGTATTCATATGTTACTTCCATGGTATTGTCTTTCAAAACACTTGTTGCAAATGAATCTTTCTTATCATCAGAGCAGTGGCGGCTCGTGACTTAAGACGCTGGAGGGCGCGGCCTTTAAGCTTCTTAATTATTTATCAATATTGAAGTTAACGCACAATGGAAATCGCCAATATTTGATCACATAATTCATTAATAAAATAAGAATAGTAACACGTGCAGCATGCAACGATTATTTAAAAATTTGATCTCACCACAAATATTGTGAGCTCTTGTAGTCAGCAGCTTTATTAATAAACATAACCACAAACTCTCGAAAGTGTCCACAAAAATGTATATGCTGTTTCCTCAAAAAAAGTAATATATTATATTTACATTATATTATTTTTACGATGCCTACACTTTAAACAGACCATTTATTTATATACAAAGTCCATTCGCCTTTCCTTTACATTAACGAACTTTCTAGCATCAAAGTCCTTCATTTCTTTAACAAGTTCCTTGTTGATAGATAACATCGCAAGGGTATTCAGTCTATCGTTTTTCATTGTAGTTCTCAAGAAAGTCTTTAGTCTTGTCAGAGTCGAAAAGCAGCGCTCAGGTTCGGCAGTTGTCATGGGGGTAGTTATGACAATTTTCAGAAGTATCAACACTTCTTTGAAAACTGACGTAAGATTGTTTTCTTCTATAAAGTTAAGAAGTTTTATTGCGCCTTTAATATTATAATCACGCCATCTGTATAATAGTTCCAATTCACTCCGGAGTTTGTTTTCTTGTAAGAAAGGTTAATGCCGAATCACTAGCTTGAATTTTTCTTCTGGAAAGTTTGTAGAAAAAAGTGAAAATAAGTCATTGGACATCAAAGAAGCTGCTTCTAGGTGACCCATATAAGTAAATCTATCTTTTACGTGAGTTATAATGATGTCACGTACTTCTTTTGCATCCCCTATTCTAGTGCTGCATCCAACATTATTGGATCACCATTGTCTCTGGGAGATAATAAAATACATGGAAAAAAGAACAAAGATTTCTGAACGTCGCAGCCACCCAGATCCAGTCATTTTTTTTTGGTATGCATCTTTTGAAAGCAGTTGCCATCTGAAAACACGATTCCCACTTTTCTTATTTTCTGTTTGCATCATGCAGAATTCAGGAGTTGGCGTACCTAATGACTTTAGTTCAATTTTTTGATCTTGCAAAAGTTATTGCTTTAAGGGCCTGCACTAAATGTTGGATTAAATGTTAAAACAAAACCTAATAATTCGACACTACAGTATTTCCCTAAATTATTCGTGAAGCTATTAAAAAACACACACAATCTCAAAACCTAAACCTAAACAAATGCTCGCACTCAATTAACCACGCCAGAGGAACTATAAACACTAAAAAGAGCAACTCTCATATTGTTATCAATAGTCTGCGATTAGTTGTACTGAGTGAATCAGGCCACGTTCTGCTAAATGTGGCGCGGAAGCCGGCGCGCCGAGCGACCGTCTAAATGCCGTATTTAAGCTTACAACTTCGTTCAACTTTGGATAGAGTGGGGGAATTGAGAAATGGGCGCGATTATCAGAGCGCCGTAATGCATGCTGTTTCGAAAACATTTCTGCTATTATCTAATACAAAAATATTTTCTTGTCCGAAGTATTAAAGAAATATGTAATGACTTTCTACAAGTAGAGATAATGGGTTGTTTAATGATATGATTTAATCTGTGGGGCTCGCGCCTTAGTGCCCTAAGAACGAACCGCCCCTGCATCAGAGTCATCACAATAAATAAAATGTTCAGAATTTTGTTTAGATTTCTTTACTACTTTATGATCAAAATACAATTTCCTTCTTAGATTTGTTTTGTTTTATTTATTTTTTCTAGACATTTCTTCTTAATTTTTTTCAAGCTTTTCTTTTCTTTATACTGTCTTCAGCTTCTTAAACTTTTGTCAGGACTCTTGTTAAAACTTCTCCATATTTTTCAGGTTTCAAGCAAGATATTTTACTTTCTTTTTTTATAGTGAGTTCTGTAGACATAAAATTTTGAGTTTTTTTTTATTTCTGATGTAAATATTTCTATGATTCCAGTTGGTGTTTCTGGAGTTTTGTTGTGGCTTTTTAATAGGTGTCTTCTTGATAATCTTGCTTGGTGGAGAACTTATCTGAGAAGCAGATGTGCTTGGTATAGATGATGCAGCTACATCATCAATAGAGTTGCTTGTAGATGGACTGAACATTTAATATGTATAATTCCCCTACACTTCTTATACTCATTGCACTGAAAGCAGATTCTGGAAACTTTCTTGACTCAACTTGGAAAATTCCTGTTATTACAATACCAGCTATGACGTTTTTACTAATGCCTTCTCTCCACACTTGGTCTAACAGTGTAAAAAATTCACAGATTGTCGTTGGACAAACTCCTTGGCTTAAAATGTGTGTTTTCCCCCCAAAGCTTATCAGTGTTTTCTCCCAAGAAATTTTTACAGAGCCAAAAACATTTATCAATTGGTTGAATTTTATCAGGTAAGTGACTTGGTAACAATTAAACATTAACACGACAATACACGTGACTGTTTATCAGATGGCAGAAACATTTTTTCCATATCTGTTCTACACTAACATACATAGGTGTAACAGATTATTTGGAAATTGTGTAATTAGTTTTTTAAAATAATTTAATTAATTTTTATCTTTAGTAGAATATGTTTTCGAGTTGGTGAGCTCATAATAGTATCTAGGGTATAAATTCTGATATTTAATATACTAAACAAACAAAGAGTATTTGAATAACAGCGTTTACTATTACCCCCAAATCACATTTACATTTACCCCATTGGGAAATTATTGTGGAGTAATTTAAATGCAATATAGCTTGAGACTATCTTAAAATACCTTTACAGAACACTACAAAAAGTTAACAGAGACTGTTACATTTACCATTGTTGTGTGCCGCTTCTGGTTGGTTCTGTCCACAAAATCAGTATACTTCAAACGTCATACAAAACCGTTTCCCAATATTTTTTAACATGAAAGCTTCAGTTATAAATATTAGCACATACCCTTATATTAGAAGTCCAGCAGCACCACAGTTTTGAAGGAACTCCGACGGATGATCTAATGACGATGTAGACAATATTGATTGTTGAACTAAAATCTTTTACCATTTACAATACCCCCCTACATGCTTTTTCTTGCATGTGTATATAAGTATTTTGTTTTATTATATAAAATTGTTTTTATGTAAATATTTATTTTCTTTTATTTAAACTTTGGTGAACAAGTTTTGTTGATTATCAGTCTTTGATGATAAATTCACATTCACTTTAATGATGCTGACTAACAAAAGGTATTCGACAAAATTTATGTTAGTAAATAAAATTAATAGAACATAGAAACAAGTTTATAATAAAAAAGCTACATGTCTGTTTATTGTGACTTTGGTTATTTCACTAATTAACACGTCAACAGCATTTCATTGTTTAAATGAAACTTACAAAAAAAATTTGTTGTAAGTTTAATTTTTAATTGGGCAGTATTACAAGGAATGTGTGTGTGTGCGCACGCACGCGTGCGCACATGCGCTTCTTTATCTTATTCTTCCGCTTCCAATGATTAGGTACCAACACTCATTCTGCCAGTAAAATTCATACTTTCAGGCTATTTGTGAAATCAGAAAGTATTTGTGGCAGAAAAATTCAAGAATGTGGGACAAATATGTAATATTTCGTAGAAATAAAACACAACACTGTCGAATCACATAAAAACACATATACTGTCTTCTGCTGCTATACTTTCCTACTTCAGTATGCTTCAGTATAGACTGCCCAGTTTAACTTACTCCATATGTGTATTTGAGTAATGTGTATACTTTTTGCTGCATACCATTCTTACTTCTTTTGCATTGGTATGGTGGAGAGGTAGGGGGGATTTATGTAATGTTTTTTTACATAATCAGTGTACAGTGTTTACAAGGAAGTATATCCTAATTAGGTGAAATTTCTTAAATTTTGTTAACTAGCAACTGGCCAGTATGTTCTTTTAGTTTTGTAGTTTTGAGTAACAAAACTAAGCAACAATAATATCAAGCTGGAGAGTCTATCTAGTACTTCCATATTCATTCTCCAATAATAATTTACATAAGATATTTACCAAGTAGGACTTGCTAGATTAGTGAGTATAATGCTTGGCTAGTCATGTAGAGGGCCTTGGATTTGGTTCTGTCAGCACAAGATAGTATTAAGACGCAATCGTTTCCCAGTACAGTTGAGTATAAATGAGCAGCTGAAGATAATTTGTTGGGCACACTATACCACAACCCTTTTATGTTGTATAGGCCCTAGTTCACATACTAACACAGCCTGTTCCTCATAAACTACTTAGTGGTACAATGTGGCTGTTATTATCTACCAGTTTTTTATTGTGATAGTGAATTTAACCAACTAGCCAATTTATGGTTTAGGTGCCCTGTTCTATATAAAGTAGTACAGCGTGCCATTAATAACCTCCAGAATACTACCATAAATTTTACCTGTTATAACTGTCGGTTATGTATTGAAATAATAACTCCTTTTTCAATTATCTGCATATCTATTAAAGTAATTTTTATTGTTAGCTTGTTAATAAATCTATACATAATTGTAAAAATAGTATCTAAATTGACCAGAAAGTACAATGCCTATAATCTTCATTATGAATTAACAGACAAAAGTTTAAGAACAGTAACCAAAACTTTATAAAAATTTCTTCATATAATTATTTTATGGTTACCATATGGACCAAAAAGTATATTATTAGTTATTTTTGGAACAGGGAATCTGAGATCAGTGGACATGTTCAGGACTACAGGTTTATCTTTGTAAGGAAACTATAAAATATATATGGCTTATCAAATAGCTAATTCACGAATAAAACTTCATTTCACATTCTGTTAAGATTTAAGATTAATATGATTATTTTTATTACTTTTTTTTGTAATTTTACAGTCATAGTGGAAAGTTGAATTTGTTTTTGCGTGTTATATAGAAACATTGGTTTTATTTACATTTTTATTGACAGTACATACTATACTGTACCACCTCTATAACATTATTATTTTAGTTTTTTCAGCAGTTGAAGAAAATTGTTTAGTTACATAGTTACAGTACTCTTTGTTGTAGAAAGTAGAACTCGAATGCATAGAAATGTGTAACCAAGGAAAATAAGTAAATTTTGCTGTACTAGTGTATCTGTGTTACATGGTTAATGTCTAAACACAATTGTTACGGTATAGCATTTGTTCCCAAGAAATAATAATATATGATTCATTGAGTTGTTTTACAATGAATGAAGAAGTGTGTGTGTGTGTGTGTGTTATAAACGTGGGAACCATCGTAGCAACCATTTGATGGGAAACTTTTGGTGAGCAGAACGATTGCTGGTGCTGCTCATTCAGATGACTCCAGGAAATGTAGGTTCGTTCCCATAGTTAGCATTTTTTAAATTTACTTCACAAACCATTGTTGTTGTAAATATTGCTCTAATGCGTACATACAATGTAATTACCACTGTGCTGCTTGTCTAAATTCAACATCATAATAAATGCATAATTAGCACCAGGAAGACAAGAAGCAATGTTCTCTGTTATTTTAAAACAACAGTTTTTAAGTTTTCTTGAGATTTTAGAAAAATGTTTCCCTTTTTTAAAAATTAGAATAGTAAAATAATACAAGATATTAAACCACTGTAAATCTTCAAAAGGCTGTAGTGTATAATATCAGCTCCTGTTATAAATATTGGCATGTATGAACGTAGTCTTTGGTAAATAAAATACAGGGACTTCCAGTTTATTAATGAATGTGTACATGTGTAGAGTGTCAAATATTACTATCTGTTTTCCATGATATATTTTAAACAACATGGTAAGACTTACAATTTTTTTGTTAATAACATATTGCAATAAAAGTTTGTGTCATTATATTTCCAATAGTGAATATAGCTACAGTTTCTTTTTCTATTAGTTACTGCCAATATAAGTGTAATGAAGCTTTCTAATACCGTGTACAGAAACATGTATGGATGTGGGGTTTATATCTGACATTATTTGTTTGATGCTTATTTTGATTGTTGCTTGCATGTGGGCATGGACACAGAAAGCATGTAACACACTACTCAGTTTCCAGTATAAGAAGTCAGTCATGGTGATACCAATCGGAACAGAATGACAGGACAAAGAACATATATACCATTTCTGAATATTGTTAGTCTTTTTAAAAGCCAAGACAATAACAAGCAGACAACATCTGAAAATCCATTTAAAACATATTTCAGTCATGAAAATATCAGAAGAACTATTCCTTCATACATATTCTTTTTTATACATCGTCCACTTGCCAATAACAAAATTTTTCAGTTAAATGTATATTCAACACTTTGTAACAATAATAACTGCATTAATAATATAACAAAAGTAAATTATTTTAAAAGTAAGGCAAACACTAAGTATGTAGAATGTGAAATAAGAGAGAGGACATGCAAGCGCATACAAGCAACTCACCTGTACAGGTTCTTACAATACTGGAGTACTCATAGGAGTACCATATTTTAGGGAAGAACATCATAACCCTTTGTAAAAAATAAAAGGCTATGACACAATAAGGAACTTCATCAAACAAAACCCTCAAAATATTGAGAAGCAAATTGGTGCATCTTCTGCAACAGGTCTGATATGAAGATGATGTGGATGGCAAGCCATTATAGATTACCAGCTTAAGTTGGTAGTTACTCAATGTTTAGTTTTTCCCAAAAATTCCATCAAAATCTCCAATAAAACTATTACTAAAGTTTCGTAATTTATTCTTGTTTAACTTTCACAACCACTTTTTAAAAATTACGGTCTGTCCTCTGGAACCCCCGACTATATAATACTATAATTTTTTCTTGATGCCAGAAATGCTATGCTAAAAGTGTAATATCTACTGTTGCTATAATGGTACTATTAAATAATGTATCCCATCATCAAAAGTAACTAATGTTTAAATATTAAACTGTAGATTAACATTTTATTTCTGATGATAATATACACTGCTTTGACAGAAAAACAAGTTAAGATTTTAATAAATACTTGATTCTGTTGAGATGTGATTTGTGCAAATTTGTTAAATGTACAGAGAGATGGCAGTGTAAGGAAAACATTAAAAATAAATGATGACCTGTTTCTGCATGCATATTGGTTTGATTACTTTATAAAATATATGCCAGTATATATTATTTTTTGGGTGTTTTATGTGGAAATGTGCATTTATGTAAGTGCAATCAGTGTGTGTGTGTGTGTGGGGACATACTTGTGTGTTTGATGTAGTTATTGTCAGAATATTATTAAGATCTGTGTACGGATTTTCCCTAACTAGTGAACAGATGTATCAATATGGCTCCATCAGTTTGTCAAAGGTTTCCAGGACTCAACAGGCAGTTCTATGCCAAATGCACATTTGATGGGGCTGTTTACCAGAATATGCAAGCTTTTGTTTTTCAAGGTGAAACCAGTGTTTGTCTTCGATGGTGGAGTACCAACTCTAAAGAGAAAAACTATGGTGAGTAGGCCTAATTCATATCTAATTTTCACATTAAGTGACTTACTTATTTAGTAACTTACCATGATTATCTTCATCTGTTATTGCCAATTATTAGACTTCATATTTAATTATATACAGCATGGCTTGTAAATAATTAAGTCACTTGACACCAATACTTACAAACAACTTGTTATATAACAGTGTATTTCTGTCAAGCGACTTATGGCTTACTCTGTATTGTAATTATCTCAGATTGAAGATACATCTAGTTTTGGAATTGACTTTTTTAAGTTTTATGTGTACAGCCCAAACCAATACCATACCATGTGTACCTGTCCACCATTTTGCTGATACAAAAAGTAGTCTTATTATTTTTGTTGTTCTTCTTGTTGTTGCTGATAATCTAGGTCCAGGTTTGTGTTGGTAGGTTTATGTTCGATTCCTAGATAGGACTATAAAATTAAGATGATGTGTCACCCCCTCCGTCAGACCAACAGCTCAGCTTGTGAAAGCAAGAACCTGGGATATTATCCTGGGTGGGACACATTGAGTGGCTGAAGTGTAGTGCATCACACTACTTTCCTTATATGACAATTAGCTTACACTCACAGCTCAACCTGTGTACTTGTAAATACTTTAATAGTATAAACATGAGCCATTAATTAAATAGTATTTTATGTATGACTACTATATACTTATACATACATAAACTCCATGTGTGTGTGTGCGCACGCGCACATTACTGATCTCTTATTTACATACAGTTACAAGAAAATCTTTATCACTTTTGACTTCTTAATTTAATACTTTCTGTTATCACTCTAGTTAGGTAAATTCCTAAATGTTTTTAATGCTCTATAACCAAAGCTAATATACATTTATATTTAAATTAAACTGTAGGCTGTTGTATTTATTTGGTCCCCAAATGGCTAAATTAGTTTACATGAATGTACAGGAATTTTTTTTATGTTGCAAAAGACAACATTATCTGCATCTGGTTATTTCTGTAGTTTGTTTATAATTTTTTAATTTCTGTATATTTAGTCAAAATACTGTTACCCTATAGTGACATAGAGCTGTCCTAAATATAATATCAATTTTATATTAAAATTAACATGTAGGCCTACCTCTTAGTTATAATGTTTTTAGTACCTTCCTAGGTCAGTGTATACAAATTGTTGCTCCATGTATGACTTTCAGTATATGAATTGCAGTTGGAAGCTCATGCATTCTATATATTTCATGAATTGATTTATAATTATTATATCTGCTGTTAAATTTTCATATCCAACTATGAAACTTCAAATTAAAGTATATGGCAGGTAATTGGAAAGGGACACTGTAAATAAGTGCAGAGAGTGTAGCAATTTTTGTTGTACTGTATATTGGTCAAGAAACTCCATTATTTGTTTTTATGTTGGAAAATATAAACTGTATTTTCCTTTCGGATCCTTAAATTGATTTATGTAGATTGTCAACAGTCAATTCTCATGTTATCGGAATATCAGAAGATTACTTTTAGAAAATAGCATTATCTCAATTTTTGTATGTTTCAGCATTTGTGTAGTGTCATAGCACGTTATCTTCTACTCTGCTTGTATTTTGTTCCTGCTGAGTTGGTTAATATATGGAAATCACATATTCATCTCTTATGTCAAAGCATGTAGTACTGGTATCTATTTATGAATACAAACAGTTAGTGTAGGATTCATTAAGCAAAATAAGAAACAGCTTTGCTGTCGGATGTATCATAAAATACTTCTGGGTACTTTCTCAAATCTATGGTGTGTGTGTGTGTGTGTGTGTGTGTGTGTGTGTGTGTGTGTGTGTGTGTGTGTGTGTGTGTGTGTGTGTGTGTGTGTGTGTGTGTGTGTGTGTGTGTCCTGTTAAATAGTTTTAAGATCTTTTTTACATTTTTTTTAAACCATAAAAAATAAATAGTGTTAAAATAAAACAATAATAATAGTGATTATTATTATATTATTAGTTCAGCTTTATAAGGTACTAGCGGAATACCCGTGCTTCGCAATGGAGTTTCACGTTGTACGTAATGAAAATGTTAGTTTAATTAATAAAGTTCAATTAAAGTAGGTTTCTTATAAATAAATAGCTGTTGCCCACGACTTCGTTCACGTGGTTTTCAAATTAATGCGATAATATATTTAGTACGAGTACCCGGCATGCGTTGCAATGCCACTCAAAGAAAGAATGTGTTTGTGTTTTAATTCTGTTTATTGAAGTGCTTTTGGATACACAATATTTTTTGTTTTCCGTCTGGTGCGTACACGAATAAATCAGGTTTTCCGACGCGTGAGCAGGCCACATACAGCTGTCCATGTGAGAAGCATGGATTTTTCAAATTTAGTCCACACACTTGTAGCGATTGTCCCTGTGCTTTGTTGATGGTCATTGCAAATGCGAGTCGTACCGGAAACTGCAAATGTTTGAATTCGAATGGCATATTTGTCGGAATCATTGGGATGCGTGGCAACAGTACATCTTCTCCTTTAAATTTTCCATTTAAAATTGTAGCTTCAATGATATTGTTCATCATCTTTTTCACTGAAAGCCTGGTACCGTTGCAAAGTCGTGGTGGATTGATGTTTCGGAGAAGAATGATAGGCACGCCAATTTTCAATGTTAAAATGTGCGGCGGCATGCCTGGCAAATCAAGTGAATTCAAGAATTCAGTTGGATAATTGACAACTTCGTCTTGATTCATTACAGTATCGATGGACTTATACATTGTCGCTTCGCCTGGTATTTCGTTTCGAATGCTGAAATTGATGGCATTGACATCGTTGTTTTTGGCTGCTAATATAGCACGTGCACTGAGCCACTGATGATTTTTGTAATTCTGTGCGATATTTAGGAAAACTTTGTGAATCAATTCGTCTGTGGTTGCTGTGATTTTACAGAAGTTTGTTGGCAATGTGATACATTGTGTGGATTCATCGATTGCCATTTTCCCATTCCCAATATCCAACAATTGTTTTGCGAAACGTTCAGCGGATGCATCATGTTGTAGCTGTACACGCATATCGGTCTTCAAAGTCAATTTCTGTACTTGTCGCCATAAAACTGATGATTTGAGACATGCATTAAGTTCATCAGTGGGTGTTGAACGTGGTATAACTGGTAGAATTTGTCAAAAATCACCAGACAATAAAATGAGTGCGCCACCGAAGAGCTGTTCATTTCCTCTCAAATCTTTTAGTGTACGATGAAGCGCTTCCAATTCTTTTTTGTGCGCCATAGTACATTCGTCCCATATAATGAGTTGACATGATTGGAGTACTTTACCCATTCCAGAATTTTTGTTGATATTGCATGTGGGTGTCTCAGTGATTTGCATATTCAACGGCAATTTCAGTGCTGAATGCGCTGTTCGGCCACCATCTAAAGAGTTGCCGCAATTCCAGATGATGCGATTGCCAGTGCAATATTTTTTCGTGATCGTATGGTTGCCAAAATAAGTGAAATGAGAAAAGTTTTGCCTGTGCCTCCGGGCGCATCTAGGAAATACAATCCCCCGCTTTGGCTTGTAATTGCATGCATAATTCTATCATACGCTATGCGTTGTTCTGGAACCAATTTCGGAAGATTCGTTTGAACAAATGTACCCAATTCGTCGATATCAAAGTGTTTTTCTCGTTGCAAATCACGATCGAAAAGGTCGTTTGCAGATCGATTCGGCGCAGCCATTCCCAATTGTACCAGTGCTTTGTTAGCGATTGCCAAACATGTGTCCTCAATCGAAACCAATGCCTCATTATACACGTTTGGTGTGAACTGAATGTCCGGATTTTGATTCGTTGCACGCAAACGATGTAGGATGTCTTCACTCATGTAGTCTTTGTATTTTCCCCAAAGATCTTTTGGATTGGATGGGAAGCACGTTGTCAATATGATTGCAAATAACGTGCATATTTGCTGTGGTTGAGCAGTATTCGATGCATCAGCGAGTGAAGTGTCCCAATGTGCATCGTTTTCAAGAAGATTTAATTCTTGGCAAGCTTCACGATAAGTGGCACATACTTGACCGTTTACTGTTCTCAGTTCTTGGAAGGATGTCGGTCCACGTACGTTGATTAACAGTAATCGCAAGTAAAAGCATTCTGCATTGTTTGGGTGAACAGTGTACAGACGGCCTAACGCGTCAGTCGAATATAAGTTGGGATGTCCTTCAACTGCTTTACCTTGTTTGCGACGTTGAAACTTTTTCGCTGATGCATTCCATGTGTAGTATGTTGGCACTTCAGAGTAAAGGAGCGTCTTTGCAAACATATCATCCCCGCACAATGAGAAAAATGCAGTTAATGTTGTTGGCGGTGGTGACAATGCTCTTGCACGTGCATTTTCTGTTGTGAAGTACACGCGCTGTCCATTTTCAAGGTGCACTGCCAAATGAACAACTGTTGGATGTCGTTCATGGATTGGAAATGATAAAATGCGCCATACTGCTTCATTGCTACTAATGTAGCGTCCCAGTTGATATTGGTCGATTTCATTGATAGATGCATTTGCATTTCCCACTCCAAAAACTGCCATATCACTTCCTTTGTTGACATATTTGCAAATGTACTTGATCGATTTCACCGAATTGCAATACTCGACATTGATGTGTGCTTTGTACATTTTCGAGAGTAACGGTGAATAAGGTATAACCCAACGATTATCGACTTCAACATCATTGTTTCGTACTTTTAAAGTGATGGATTTGCCGCCATCTTCAGTTGATCGTCGACGATAGAGTGGATATCCGTCATTGCCAGTGATAGTCTCGGCAAGTAAGTCTCTTGGGTATCGTTTCGTGCATTTCCCATCAGACATGCATGGTGAATTGTTGTTGAGCAAGCCACATGGACCATGAATCATGTTTTTGGTGACGACTTCAATTAAGTTTGGATCAATGTCAACATCTGGTATTTCTGCTGAGATGACTTGATCAGTTTGATCTGGTGTGACTTTTTCGATCAACCAAATCAAAATGTGTGCATGTGGCACACTTCCTTTGTTGACATATTTGCAAATGTACTTGATCGATTTCACCGAATTGCAATACTCGACATTGATGTGTGCTTTGTACGTTTTCGAGAGTAACGGTGAATAAGGTATAACCCAACGATTATAGACTTCAACATCATTGTTTCGTACTTTTAAAGTGATGGATTTGCCGCCATCTACAGTTGATCGTCGACGATAGAGTGGATATCCGTCATTGCCAGTGATAGTCTCGGCAAGTAAGTCTCTTGGGTATCGTTTCGTGCATTTCCTATCAGACATGCATGGTGAATTGTTGTTGAATAAGCCACATGGACCATGAATCATGTTTTTGGTGACGACTTCAATTAAGTTTGGATCAATGTCGACATCTGGTATTTCTGCTGAGATGACTTGATCAGTTTGATCTGGTGTGACTTTTTCGATCAACCAAATCAAAATGTGTGCATGTGGCAATCCTCTTTTTTGCCATTCAACGGAATACATCCAACAGCGTGTCTCTCCAAAAACATGATGCTTGACAATGAAATCCATTAAAGATTTCAATTTTTGTTTGAACACACGCGCGGAAATATCATGACGATCCGATGATGATTGTCCAGTTAACAAAAGTTCTTTTATTTCATCCCACGTAGGATTGCATGTGAATGTAATAAACAAATCTGGGCAGCCATATGCGCGAACATATGTCATTGCATCTTGTGCGTATTCGTGCATGTGCCGTGGACTCCCTGTAAATGTGGCCGGTTGTATGACAATTTTCCCAATTTATTGGGATTCACATTGCCATCATTAACAACTGTATCACGTAAATGAATGTACTCTTCGGAACGCAACTTTGTTTGATTTAATCGAATGTAGAGGAGTCGTTCGGTTTCGATTTTCGCATACATATCGACAATGTATTGATGGAACAATTGTCGACATTTCAAGATATGATTTTCATCGTTTTCACGAATCATCAGTCGATATGAATAGTAATCCATGTCACTGACTTTCTTATTCGTTTCATCTGTTTGTGAATTTCTCAATTTGATGTTGAAATGATATCCATCTTCTCCTTGCCAAAATAAAATCGGATATTGCAATCCGTCGTATGAGCGATGAGTTTCTGAGACTTGCTGAACATCACCATTTCTGCGATGAAGAATTATATCACGCAAGTTAAATTCTTCGCCAACTATAACGATCGCCACTGGATCAATTGTTGGTGCATTGTACTGTCTTTCGTGTTGGCCGACAGGTATTTTGTCTGCTCTAACTACAACTTTGTAGTCATCAGCTGGCATTTGTTCAAGGGCAGTTCTGAACAATCGAATTAATTCGTTGTGTTGATCAAATAAAGTTTGTAATGCAGCGACAATTTCTTGTTTAGTGCCCGTATTGAATCGACAATGTTGATCGATTTGTTCATCAGTGTTTCCCATGAAATAAATTTGAAGAAATTTGTGATCTGCGTTCGACAGTGGTAGTAGTGATCCTGCACGATGATAAATTTGCCCTTGCACTTTGAACGTTGGCATGTAATTCTCGCGCACGATATTTGTTGCACCGAACGATGTCATTTGTAAACATGAATTGTACTTGCGTATGTTTGCCAAGAAATGTTTCGATTGGCTTGTGTCACCTGATACCAACGTTGATAATGGTTCGGGTGGTGAATGTAATTCTGGCAATTACTTTTCCACCCGCGCAGCACATTCCTGGTGTTTCATTCTTAAATTTGAAAGCACTGCAATACACGCATAATTTATCCATTTTTCCAATAACCACACTTGGATGAAGACTGTAATCATAATTAGCATCGTAATGGAATGCACCAAGATTTAAATCAGCGTGCAGTGTTCGTCTGGATCGAGCAGTGCGTACTCGAACGGTTTCCAGTCTTGCTTTCCGTTGCTCGACTGTTTCAGACGAACAGGCTTGAGCATTGCGTACTCGAGCGGTTTCCAGTCTTGCTTCCCGTTGCTTGTCTGTTTCAGACGAACGGGCTTGAGCAGTGCGTACTCGAACGGTTTCCAGTCTTGCTTTCCGTTGCTCGACTGTTTCAGACGAACAGGTTTGAGCATTGTGTACTCAAGCGGTTTCCAGTATTGCTTCCCGTTGCTCGTCTGTTTCAGATGAACGGGCTTGAGCAGTGCGTACTCGAACGGTTTCCAGTCTTGCATCCCGTTGCTCGTCTGTTTCTGAAGCTCGTGATGCCTTTTTCTTTCGTGCTTGAGGTGTAGATCGACCAACCGCTTGTCGTTTGGGTGGCATAATTGATTTGAGAGCGAAAGTAATGCTTTGTGACGACTATTACAAATTCACTTGGAAAAAGCAAAGAAAATGCGCGTGATATCTATTATCTAATGTCGACCGGCAATTGGAATTTCACAATCAACACCACTTGTTATGTTATGTTACAAACTGAAATGTCGCTGTTTGTATTTGATTCAATTCAGTTCTGTCAAGCGTGCGCACTCATACACCGAAAACACACGAACTGCCGCTAAACTATATGAAATACACTCATTTGTTGAAACGAATATTTACCTTTTAAACTAAACAATGGGTTTCAGAAGTGGTACACTCGCGCGCCACCTATTGTAAAATGGTTGTACTAATTCAGAAACCGTATTTCTAGGTACGTTTTTAACGAAAAAAGGCACTGATACTACATCACTGACGCTCATCGCATAATTCTCGATAAAGTAGGTTAAGTATAATTCTCGACAATTAATTATTCCTACTGCACATAGGCCTACTGAATATTCAAACGTCTAAGAGTATGGTTTGTCAGAATCAACGTGTACTATAATTATAATCAATGTTACAATATAATAATCAAACAACGAATTATTGTATTGTTTATAAGAATTCCATATCCCTACTAAAATGTAAATATTCAAATGGACTAACTGATATCAGTATACTTATGTATACACTATTTGCATTATTCTATACGAATAAACATTTCATCTAATTGTGTTACTGCATGTTTGTAAATATCTACTAAATTATCAAATTTTGATTTTACGTATCGAGGAAACATGAATGATGGATCTATTGCTTTTGGATATTCACAACTTACAATATAAGAATATTATTAATATAGATGTACCATTAGCAATTTACCGACTCTACAGTTACCACAACAATCATATACAAATATTCGCGATCGAAGCCGTGGGTTTAAAAAAATGCGTTTTTTTGCAATAACTTCGGTTCTTTTTAACCTATCGTTATCAAATAAAGTGGAAAACCTTCCGTTGGGTACCTGCTATCAGCGTGCAAAATTTCATCGCAATCGGATGAATGGTATAGTAACGCATACGGGACAAACAAAGAAACATTCATTTTTATAGATATAGATTGTGATAAGTATATTTGTAGTTTAAATTTGTCTTCAATTTTTACTTGGTAACATCTAAAAAAGTCAGACCTTAAATGTTGAAAAATGTGTTCTAATATCATTATTAAGTTACTATCTAAATAACCCTTCATAATAATTTTAAAAAGTCTAGTTTTTTCTCCATAGTAGCCTACAAGGATTATAGCTCATACTCTATTGAATCAGCGTTAACGTATGTAATCCATACTCTGTCTGTGCGTAGGATGTAGGATGTGTCTATGCTTAGAGTTGCCAGACAATTGAAATAGCAACAATTCTTTTAGCAAATTTTGTCTTATAATAACAAACATTTAATCTGTGATGTGAGTAAAGGAAGAATAATCACTAGCTGTGCCTGATATATATAAATTTTGAAAAGAATTAATATGACTTTCATCTTCTGAATGAATGTGTGAAAGAATGTAAATTGTTCATCTGTGATGTGTACAATTGTATTTATAAGACATAATTTCATTGTGTATTTCGAAGACTCACTTGTGTTGACCATTAAAAATAAAAGCACTTTCAAAACAATGTTAGTCAAAGCCCCATGTAATTATGTAAAGCACTAACCTCCTATGGGTGTATAAATTATTCATGAGGAATCTGTTTGGCTGTGCATTTCTCACGTTGTGTAAAAGCAATTAAAAAAGGCAGAACAAAATTAAAGACATCAAGTAGTTTACACTTGAGTAATTAAATCATAGAAAATAAAAAAAAAAGAAACTGAAGAAAAGGATGGAGAAAGAAATGATAGTGTAGAAATAAATAAATACATCTTTGGTGTTTGGTGTAATGATGAGTTGAAAGTCATGCAGTCACACTGCAGTAGCACCATTATTGTAGCGATTGGGATCTTTGCTTTGGTTTGAACCGTGATAATATTGATTTTCACACATTTTCACTTCCTTTATTGTTGTGTGTCGGTCATTAACTGTTTACAGCTCTCTCTCTCTCTCTCTCTCTCTCTCTCTCTCTCTCTCTCTCTCTCTCTCTCTCTCTCTCTCTCTCCCTCTCTCCCCCTCCCTCCCTCTCTCTCACTCTCTCTCTCTCCCCCCTCCCTCCCTCCCTCCCTCTCTCTCTCTCTCTCTCTATATATATATATATTTATAAAATTTCCCACAGTCGTGAAACTATGTGTACAAGAATGTCCTCTTATTGTATGTTTGTCTATATGGTTGTTTATTTTATAGTTCACTTCCTCTCATTTTATATATATAAAATGATTATTAACTCCACTTACTCATAATCTGTATGTATTTTCCATTTTTTAAAAAGTATAGTCACATACATTTAAAAATTATGCATGATGTTTACTCTGATTTTCAGCTGGAACTTCTTTTTCTGCTAAAGTGTTACAACATTTTAGAGTGAGTGGTGATCATTGTATGTTACATAATTTTGGTAACTTGTTTCTTCATTTAATTTATAAATAAAAAGTAGTCTACAAAGTAGTTATATATTATTAATCACTATAAAATGATTATTAACCATTAGTGAATATGAGTGCATATCTCTCTGCATTAGTTACATTACCAATGAACAAAAATGTGAAATTTCATAATAGTTGGGAGCAGCTTTATGAGCTAAATTTTTCATGTTTTTCATAACATAAGATTGTTCATTCTAAGAGAATGGGATAACATAGTAAAGTTGAACTATTTTTCAAGGAGTAAGTTACTTTAAAAATTTGAAAAGTAGAGATTGAACAAAACATTGATGTGACATGTATGTCTACATTGAATGCAACACACATAAAAGAACAAAGATTGTTGTGATACTGTATATAATACTTGAATTAAAAATTATTAATTGAAATATTTTGTTTCTAGTCTTCTGTGGTCCAAATTAATCAAGTCTTTGTTCCAAAATCTATTTGTGGGCTTACAAAAGAGTCTCCATGTTATTTGTAAAAGTCCTCTTTTATTATTTGTAACTATGGGTTCTGGGATTTTACTCTATCTTGTCTTAGCTATGGCGTTGGTGTGCTGTGGTTGTGTAGACTGTAATATTGGATGCTCGAATCTTACAGTTTTATGTCTGAACATCGATGGCAATACTAATGAGAGAGAAAACATTTGAAAAATCAAGACATGTCTGAAGAAGAAAAAAGTACTGAGAATTCAGAACATAATGTCTTAGGAATATAATTTAATTTGTTTTTGCATTTTAATGTTTTATGAAATCAGCTTTTTTATCAGTGAAAGTTCAGAATTGCAACACTTATGGGTAGTTATAGCAACAAATATGTGAGACAGTTGTATTGATCAAATGTACCATTAGTTTATTTTCAGTTCCTGATTTGGTTCATAAGTAATAATTAACATTAATAATAATTAATTAGTAAGCATTAGTTATTAGTAATAATTAATATTTAGTACATCTAATATAATACTGTAACACAAAGATTGATTACAAAGCCACATGACTAAGTATATTAATGTTAAGGAAAAGTTAAAAAGTACTAGTTGTGTGTGTGTGTGTGTGTGTGTGTGTGTGTGTGTGTGTGTGTGTGTGTGTGTGTGTGTGTGTGTGTGTGTGTGTGTGTGAGAGAGAGAGAGAGAGAGAGAGAGAGAGAGAGAGAGAGAGAGAGAGAGAGAGAGAGAGAGAGAGAGAGAGAGAGAGAGAGAGAGAGAGAGAGAGAGCACGCTTATATTAAATTAATTTTGCTTTTTAAAATTTCATCATTTAAATTCTTCCATAATTCTCTGTGATCTCAAGTTTTCTCAGTTTACGGATGATACAGTTCTTGATCGAATCAGAAGCTCTTACCTAAACTACATGTAATCTTGTATACTTTAATTCACAATAAATACTGTGCATTGTACTCAAGAATTTATAAACATGGTCATGTTTCACAGGTTTACTGACCATAATATTATTTGATATTTGCACTTACCCCGTACTCATGAATGCAGATGCCATATTAAAACTCATGTTAGAAATACTGTTCAGTAGATTTCTAAAACATTTTCTTGAATGAAAATAAATTTAAAATGTGTATAAGTTCTGAACAAGATTACTGCAAGAATTATTAAAATTTGATTATTATTTTACAGTTAGTCTACATCTAAAAGGTATTTGTTAGTATATTTTCTGCACTCAAGTAGGCTTTCAAGTGGTAGTAACTATAATAGTAGGTCAGATCAGTTATTCAGTACATATATGCAAAAGTCATTTTTCAGTCTATTTGCAATGCATTAATTTACATGCGAACAAAAAGTACAAAGCAGTATACGTAGTTCAGTGATGGGTGTCAAGCAGACAAAAACCATGTGCAAGGCACGTTCCTCATCACCACAGCCTCAGCCTCGTGCTCCTAGTTTACACTTCACTGCACACAAACTGTGGGACTTTGATGTACAAATTGTTCCCAAATCATTCATCTGGATCCCAATCATGTGTGAAGTGTGCTATACCGGCTGTTAACTAAACTAGAGCATAGAATACAATCTCCTGCACATCACATTAAAACTGTTTTTGTCAAGTCATTCACATCAACAAAACTACAATTCACTATACAAAAGTATACCACATTCAAGTCATTGGTCAACATATAAAATATAAATAATACTAGTATGATTTTTTTTTATAATTGTTGTTTTCCTGAGAGTTTGTGATTAAAATAGGGAATAAAATATAAAGAAAAGTTTTACTTACAAGTTTTTTGTTGTGAAAAAAAAAGTTAAAGTTGGAGGGAGGGGTGAGGTGGGAGAAAGGTAGGGGGAAGTATTTGTTTGTAGTTATTTGAGAGTTAAACAAATAGAACATATTACTCAGACGATAATCCCACTTAAATTACCAAGCTCTGTTATTTAATAATATTTTAATTAATATGTAATGTTAATTATGGTATATCATTATTTAATATTTAATAATACTGTGTGTGTGTGTGTGTGTGTGTGTGTGTGTGTGTGTGTGTGTGTGTGTGTGTGTGTGTGTGTGTGTGTGTGTGTGTGTGTGTGTGTGTGTGTGTGTGTGTGTGTGTGTGTGTGTGTGTGTGTGTGTGTGTGTGCTCTACATACTCCAATACGTATACTATACATATACTCCAATATGTACGCATGATTATAGGAAAACATAATAAGTTACAAGTCATTGTCTGTGTTGGGAAGAACACTTCTTAGATTCAATAAAATTTTGTAAATTATCCAGAGTTATATGATGTTGATTTATTAATGTAAATAAAATGTATAAAATATAAAATTATGATTAACAAAAATTGAACCCAAGTATCACAAACTTGAAACTTGGCATTTCTGAATTTTAAATGATTTTTGTCATTCTTTTGTTCATATTGCTTCCCTTTCTGCTATAAATCATGTTTACTTATGGCATATTTAAAGCAGAAACATACTTTCAGAGAGAAGATATTTATTGGAGAGTAAATATTATATATATATAAATAGGTACTCCTCATTTCACTTTGTTCATTATATACTAGTGCAGATGGAGATAGCAAATGTGTAAGGGCATGTTAGAGATTTTGGTAAACCAAACGTTTGTTTTGTTTTGTATTGTAAGCTTAACACTAATAATGTAAGGTTATGAAATTACATATACTTATTTCATTTGTATAGAAATTATATGTATTTATTTATTTTGTAATCTCACAATTTCATTCCCATAGATTTTTAATAATAGACTGTTTATCTGTTCTCATTAATATTACGTGCATAAAAGTTTATGTATATGGTGAAACATTTCAGAAATTAAATTTTGTTATGTTTAAAGTAATGACTTTAACGTAAAGACATTAATGAAATATATGAATAGGAGTACGTTGAGTTCAGTATTATTAAAATTATTCCAGTGCCACAAAATAAACATACAGGTGTGTGTGTGTGTGTGTGTGTGTGTGTGTGTGTGTGTGTGTGTGTGTGTGTGTGTGTGTGTGTGTGTGTGTGTGTGTGCATTTTCAGTAATTGAATTAACGTTTATTTAATTAATTAATTTTATTTGTTACATCTACAGATTTTTGTGTGAGTTTTCTCGATATAGTTGTCAAGATTTTGATATTATATACAGTGTTGATGTGTAAATATGTAAAACTTTGTATCTAATTATTTATTGAAGCCTGAACCATCGTGGCTTAACACTTCATTTTTATTATGTAGTTGTATAGAATAATTTAAAATAACAACCTTTATTGTGAGTATCTGTGAGTTTACCATAGGTTGTTATAGGCAGCACGGCAACAACAAAAAAGCAAAGCTGTCATAGCGTCAGAAAAACTCAGGGAGAAGTTATTGAAAAACCTGCTAAAACAAAAAGCTGTCAACCAAGTACTGGATGAGATCCGAGCTGAACAATCAACTACTACTAAAAAACCAGATATGTTTGAACTTCCACCTTCAAATGTATCAGAAACAGAAAGTTCTGAGTAAGTAAATGCTATAATGTTTTCAGCTGTTACAAATTACTTAATGTTTCTCTGCTCAAGCTTCCTGATTATCTTTTTTAATTTCTTTTGTATTCCATTTCTACCATAACTTATCAATCAAAAATTTCTTGTACCTTATTTTTACTGCTTTCCCTTTATTATTTTCCCATAGTGCTTCTTCATGTATCTGATTTTGTATTTCAGATTCTTTCTTCATCAGATCATTGTTATTTAGATAATTTGGACATTATTGTGTTAATTTAGTATTGTATTAATTTATTGATTATCTTCGCCTTAACCTGGAAGTTATCCACCTTGAATAAACACACTTTCTGGGGTAATTTAAACACCAATGTAATCTATACATAAACTTTCAATCTCTCCTACAAGAAATTCCCTGTACCTAGCTTCAATATTTCATAATACTGGTGTCTGTAACTAAACCGGAAACTATATTACTTTCCTGTTAATTTTTCAAGATGTTCATCTCTGTCTTAGACTTCATTATTTCAACTTCCATTAATTAATTTTTGTGTTTTAGTTTTACATTCAACCAAAAAGAAGGTTATTATTCCCAATGATTCAGATTAACAGTTCAGTTTGGTACCATTCTGCTCAAATTTCATTCTTGTCTGTTGGAAATTTCTCTATGTACTCCATAAATTTTGATTTACTTATGTAACTGTTGGTTTTGTAATCCTGGCTGATATATAATGCTTTGTGCTAGGGATGGGAACTTTAGTGGTGATATATAGATATTCTTAAGGCCAAGTAAACAGCTGCACCTTCTCCAGTAACAAGAATTGGTTACTAGGGTAGTCAGAAAATTAACCCTCATTAAAGATTTTGGACCTAGGGGCTTATGAGAATAAGCAAGAATAGTCATCTGAAAAATTATTTGAATAAACTTTACTTAATATTTGGTAAAATTATAGTGACTTATAAAACCATTCATTATTTTTCCTGTGTTTGGTCATAGGTCATGGGTACACTTGCTTTTACTTCTGCTTTTCTGCCTAACATAAATTAGACTTCAGTTTGTGATGTATGTCTTAAAACAGTTGGACACATACTTTTTCTGCACATTGACTGTTTTCGTCAGCTTCTTTCGTTCCTTGAAAAATCCATAACTTCATATCTGATCATATTGTGGTCTGAATTGTCTCCAGTAACACATTCATATAGTCTTGTGAAGTTTTGTCATTTCCTTTTAAGAAGGAAATTGTTTTTCGATTTATAACACGTTTTATTTTTCTTAACACAAAATATCCATAGCATATAGCATAATTGTTAGTTCACCATGCAATGTGGGAAATGTTTGGTACAATGAAAAAAAATGCTTATTAAATCTAAAACACCTCACAATAGCTAGATAATATAGAATAACTTGGAAGTAAAATTTTTAATATTTATTAGTGATATTCTTATGTATATTCTTATTTATTGACATCTTTATAGTAACACTCATCATAATACTATAATGTAATTTAATTAAGAAAGTTGTGTTAGTGGTTATAATCACAAACAGGATTATCACTGTTGCACACCACTATAGATAAATTATTCCGATTAGCGCTTTCAAGCTTCTCAGCTCATCGATTCCGATTTTCCGATCTGACGATGAGCTGAGAAGCTTGAAAGTGCTAATCAGAATAATTTATCTATAGTGGTGTGCAACAGTGATAATCCTGTTTGTAATTGTTAATCATTATGGTTAATAGATAGTCATTATGACTGACAGTGTTGTATTTAACAATTTGTTCTAGTAATGAATCAGTGGAAAGTGTAGAAGAACGTAATCATCGATTTGCAGATTTACATTCAGTTGATGTTACAAGTGATGAGTTCAAGGCTTTACCAGCAGATGTACGCCATGATGTATTAACTGAACTTAAAGAAACACGAAAACAGAGTTCATGGGGCAAAATCCACTTAATGCCTGCAGTAAGTTAATATGTAGTTACTCCTTGTTTTCATAAGAACCAATCCATTTCAGATTACCCAGATGGTGTTGCTCAACATTTGCAATTGTTTACTGTGTGTCACCTATAACTGTATGAGTTGAAAACTTGGGTATTTTTTTAATATAAGTTTTTGTGCCACTTTTTTTTATCAGTGATGAAGTTCATTTCTAGCGGAAAACCATGTTTTGAGGAAAGTGTCGTAGCTCCTTTATTTTTAAAGACATAAGAAAAAATTATTATGTGAGAAATTTGGCAAAAGCAAAACAAAGTCTAGGAACAAAATTAGGAAGTCGATGAATTTATGTAATTGGGCAGTGATATTATCAGGGATGACTGAAGCATAAATGGAATCAATAACAGAATAATGCAAAGGCGATCACAAGAAGATACTCTAACAGTACATTTCATATGAGTGGGATTTTTATGGTAGAAATGTAAAGTGTTTAATGCAATGGTTTGTAGTGTAACAAAAATAGGTGCAAAACAGCTCTGAGTGTGAAGGCTGTCACATGATACCGTGCGTGTATGCGTTTGTGTATGACTTACACTACATTCTTTTGAACCTGGGCAAAAATCTCACATAATAATTTTTTCTACACAATTCATTACTTTTTCTAAATGTTCATTGGCTTCTGTAAGTAAACAATAAATATTATTAGCAAATCTTAACATTTATATTCTCTACCTATGAATTGTTATTCCTGTCTTAAATGTTTCATTTATTTCCTTTACTGTCTCCTCTGTATGTACTTTAACAACAATGCCAAAAAATACAGTATATAATTTAGACCAATGTTCCTCAGAAATTTTAAACAGTTTATTCCACTTGGTATTATTAAATTCTTTTTCAAGTCTATAAACACCATATATGTATTTTCTTCTTCATTCTCCCTTCAGTAATCAATTGTAGTATTAGAATAGCTTTCCTTATACACTTATTTCTCATAAAGTCAAACTGGCTTTATACCTGCTCTATTCTGTTTTCTTTTCTTTTCTTTTGTGAAATATTCATGTTAGGATCTTTGTAGCATGTGTTATTATGCTGACTGTGTGATAATAGATCTGTCTGTGTGCACTTCCTATGGTTTTCTGTTAATTGGACTCTTATGGGAGTCTGAAGGTATATCCCTGTTTTGTACCAGTTGAATAAGGAACTGATCAACTGTCTTCAGCTACTTCTCCCATGGAGTGTAATAGGAGATCTCATCTATATCTACTACTGTACCATGTTTAAGGCTTTTCAGAGCTCTTTCCAAGTCTGTCTTCAAGATTGGTCCACTTTTATCCTCCATGTCTACATGTCTACCTCCCAACTCACTTTTCGAAAAGTAGTCTCCTGAGTATAGTCCTTCTATGTGACCCTACCACATCTCTGCTTTTTCCTTTTCTCCATTAATTGTTTATCACATGTGCACCTACCATTTCCAGAATTCCTCTCTGAAATTTCATTTAATTTTCTTAAATGCTATATATATTGTTTATATAGACTTAATTAAAAAGGAGAAGTGTAATCATGACTGGCCATAAAATAATATTATGACTTTTTAGCGTATTCTTATCACATATTTAAATTTTGTTTGATAAAATTATTTACATTTTTCAGGAATCAGATGGTTTTTCAAATTTCCAAATGGAAAGATTGTTAAAACGACGTTCTATACAGGTTTCTTTAGAAGAAGTTGAAAAAGAAATTGGAGGTAGAACATTAAGTCTGGGTGATGTTGAAGCAATGTTAGCAGAAGAAGGTGTTGAAATAACTGGTCAGGTTGGAAATAGGATAGCATCTGATGATGTGACAAGATTTGTATATGTCTCAGGTGTGTAAGTTACGACCATCCACACAGAAGTTATGATTTTTCTAAAATATCTTCTTCTGATAGTTCCTATCTGTTTTGGATGTTGGATATCATACAGACTATTTTAACTTTCTGTACAGCTGCTCGGAATAAGTCAGTTGTATTCGTGCGAAACCAGGTCCTTAAATTTTCCAGCCATGAGATTCTCGGTTGCCCAACTCCTCTCTTTCCAAGTACTTTTCCCTGTAGTATGAACTCCAATAAGTAAAATCTCTGTTAATTTCTCATGAGATGTCCCAGATACTGGAGCTTTCTTATCTTCACTGTGTTAATAACTTCCCTTTCTTTCTAAAATATAAAAAACATTAATTGTATGTTGTAATAAAAAATTAAAATATGTAGTCTTATAATTGATGTGTAAGTTCATTGTTAAATTAAGTATTAGAGGCAATAAATAATAAATAGCTTAATAATAATAAAGTTAATAAATAACTTCAGTTGTTTTGTCCATTGTACTGTCCATTGCACAATGGCTTTCAGACACATTTGTATTCTTTGTGATTAATATACTTGCATAGTACCATAAGTACCAGAAGCATTGCATAAGTATAATGTTGTGTAGTAAAGGCATTTTATCATTGTGAGTTGAGGAAGAATTATGATTTAATAGGTGCCTAATCATAAATACACATTTAAGAATACAAGTCTATGGTCATTATATTTCTGTTGCGGTTTTAAGACTATCTTGAAACTTTAGTTTAAAATAATATTATTGAAAATAAGGTATCACTAATTCATATTCTTATTTGTCAAGTAATGTAGATTGTATCTAATTTTTAAATTTGCTTTGTTCCAGATCCAACTAGGAAAACAAAATCAGATGATACCAATAAGAAATGTGAAAATGATATTTCAGAAGATAAACTCCTAACAGATTCAGAACAGACACCGTCATCAAGTGCTAAAGTCAGAGCAGAGTTCACAGAGCTACCAGAAATCATAGAGGAAGTTGAATTTAACGAGAGTTCTTCATCAGATTCTGAATCAGTCAAAGAAGAACTTGCCAGATACATGTCTGAAAATTCTGACCTGACTCAGGAACAGATTTTAACTGTAATTAGACAGCAGAATAAAGGTTCTAGAACACACAGAGTAGAAGAAATTGATATCAATGCACCATCTTCAAGCAAACAAGGTTGTAGCTATGAATATGAAATAGATAGCGAAGAAAGTGAACATATAGATGAACCTGAACAAGGTTCAATAAAATCAGATGTGGAAACAGTGGAAGTAAATAGTCCAGATGTTAATAAGACAACTGTGTTAGATATAAATATGTCTGATAACAGTGGCCTTTCTCAGGAACAAATTTATATGATTATTAAAGAACAGAATAAATTTTCAAGTTCAGAAAAACTTGATTCATGTTCTAAACAGTCTTCAGACAAAAAACAAACTTCTTTATTGACAACTGTAGAAGCACATGTACCAGAAAAGAACAGCGAAGACCCAAGCATGTTTGATATTAACAGTAAAACAAAAAAATATTCACATGTAGAATCTGGTAAGTCAAAAAGCAACCGTCATTGTTATGAAACCAATACCAATACAGTAAAAAGTGATATGGTTCATGTAAAACAAAATTCCCTATGTCCAGGTAATAAGATGGCATTCACTCTTTCAGTAAATACAGAAAATAATTTGGATAAATTAAGTGCACCTTCTTTAAACAATATAGAAAGAGTACAAACTGAATTGATGTCAGCAAGTGAATCTGATGATGACTTCATTGATGTACCTTCTTCGCCACAGGTATTAAGTAAAAATGGCCATCAGAAAACCAATTTAAAAATTGGTAGTAGGCATGAAGAAGCAGAGGTAAGTTATTCTAATTCTGATGTTGATTTTGAAATTGTTGAACATGAGGCAACAAAATTGGAGTCAGAAAATGCTAAGTCTGTTCTCAGTGAAAAAGTAAAAAGTACTTTGCTTCAGATAACCATCCAGACAGATAATGAGTGTAAAATGGAGAATGATATTTTTGCAGATGTATTTTCATCTAAAGAAATAAATGAAGAACAATTAAGTACAAATAATGTACCAATTGTTTTTGCTGAAAATGATGATCACAATAACAGTGAAGTTGTACCTGAGAACTCTGCCAAAGAAGACAAATCAAATTTAAATAAAGGAGTTAAGGTAGAAACAGGAGAAAATGAACCAGGTATAGAAGGAAAAATGAGTAGTGAACGAAAATCTAATGAGAGTAGTAATGAGAATTGCTCTGCAGTATATTCTGTACCTGAAATGGGAAAGTCAAAATATTTTCCTAAAAGTGTAAATGAATTTGAAGGGGATAAAATTCTAGAAAAAATTATCAAAGGAGAAGAAAATGTAGATAAAGAACACGAAAGTGATAGTGATATTGAATCATCAGATATACCTAAAGCCTTAACTCAAACAACTGCAAAGAAATCTGTCTCAAAAAAGTTAGCCTCAAAGGATTTGAAGAAATTACAGGTATGTATGAAATTGTTCAAATCATAAACACAATATGTTAAATGATTAGTAATATTTCATGAACAAGTGATAGGCTTGTGACTGAGCTAAAATTGTTTGTGCACAAATAAACCAACTGTATTTTTGTGATAACACTGTTTCATGTCATTTGTTGTCATATCTTAGAATAACATGCAACTAGGTATGTACATGTACTGATCTACCACAATCATTGTTTATTTTGTGCTGTAATTACAATGATATATAAACAGTATTCATGTCAGTCTGCCTACAAAGATTCTCCAGAGAAAAGGCTTTTCTGTGTCATATTTTTTCTTGTTTCAGTTACCTTCAATGTGGCAATTTTGGTAATATAGCATTGTAATCATATAGACTACTTCTGATTATGGCATTTCATCTGCTCCAGCAAGTTGATGATTATTTGATTATTTCATTAGAATGTTGTTTTTTCAGTCTTCATAATTTTTACAGTATATTATATACAGCAACTGTTATGTTTTATTTACTAACACTTATTTTTATATATGAACCTTGACTGTTTACAACTCTACACTTTTGGCTCTGGTAGCCGCCATGTTGTTAGTTACCAACGTAAAATTTGTACTCACCGTGTTCAGGGTCTCGTTGGACAAGCTGAAGGAACAAGATGGTTATTTTGACATGACTAATATTTCCCTTTTGTAACAAGCTTATCTTATTTATTTTTTACTCAAACTTCATCTTTTTTACAATGATAGAATTTGTATACAACATTATGCGAGCCATCATGAAATACAACAAAACGGAGCCCTTACTCCTCTCCTTTACATTTTATTTCTTGTGTTACTATTCTCATTACTGAATTTACTCAAAATACACCAAAACATGGTTATTAACAAAATGCAATAGCTATAAACTTAAATCTATTGTTATGCACAAACCCGCGCTCCTTATTTAATACTCTTCATTCAAGCACACATTCATACGTACCCCTTTTCCCTTATGTGAGATCTCACTTTAAATCATGATAATATTGAAATTTTATTTTTTATTCCATATTAAAGATTGTTCTGCCCCTCGTTTTTGTTACTTATCTGGAAAATCAGTCCCGAAGACGTCTCATTGCTCCACGCACTACGTAGAATTTCTTAATCTTCACTGAATTTACATGTTTTAAATCTGTTAATCCACTCTGATAAAGTTGAAATTTGTTACTTTACATTTTTTAAATTTGATACATGCGGGCGAGACGAAAACTATGCCCAGCCGGCAGACTGCTTGCGTCTGTATTTATTGGATGTTCATGGCTGACTGCTTTGTTCTCCAATCGTTAACTAACTGCTGGCGTTGACACACCTACATTCCAACGTGACGTATTGGCTGACGTCAGATCGTATGACTCTGAGTTACATAATTTGCAAGTCCTGTGGCTAAAAATAACTGTTCTGTATGCGTCTTGGATGTTGACCTTGATACGATTTCATGCACTTGTCTGTGTCGTTACAAAACTTTACAATTATTATTTATTTTTATGATTCCCCTTTTCCAAATTATCCCGGGTATACACAAACTGTCCTGTTACACAACTTATAATATTGTTATTACATTACAGAACAATCTACATGTTTCTCCAAATTCCAGTGGAATCCGGCTGTAATGTGTGTGCGTACACGATTCTTAACACGTTAGCTAGACTGTACCAGAAGTCATGCGGCCGCGCGCACTGTGTGCAAGCCCGCAACCATGTATGTTCTGGTGTTTTCTAGTAGCATTGTTAATGCATAGTATGGATGTTTCTGGATTTTCAGCAGGGTATAAATACAAGTACTCAGCGCCGCCCAGTTCCAGATTGAGTTGCAATTTATTTGAGTGTGGTTCATAGTACAGTAAACCCTCGATTTAACGGACCTCGGTTTAATGGACTTTGGATTTAACGGACAGAATTTGATAGACACAAAAAAAACTGATGTTTTTAGGCTTTTGAAATGTATAATGTGCATAAACTGCAGACTCTCCTGTTCTGGCGATACTGCTTGGCTATTGGAGCATTCTTTCATTTCTTTTCTTCTTATTTCTTGTATTGAAACACGCAAATTTTCTCATCTTCAATTGTATTTGATGAGAACGGAGTATTCATCAAGAATTCATTTAATTCTTCACGATCCCTGTCTTAGCGTTGTCGTTGACGCAGGCGTCGCACACGTTCAGTGGAAGACATCACGACGACTAACACTGAACAATATACACTGATATGGATCTTATTTCACTGTGAAATATTCGTCCATCGGCTAATACAGCAAGCATTACAGTGGCACGTAACTTTTCATTTCCTGTAATCTTTACTGTTACAGATTTGGTTCCCTTTTGGTCCTCAGTAAATATACGTAAATAAAAAATACTGGCGTTTCATCGGCATTTACCACATGTTCAAGGGAATAATTATGCTTCTTGCGTAAATGAATGACAAACCGCTGATACTGTAGGAGTTTTTCTTCGTAGTCACTCGGTAGTTTTAGCGCGAGTGATGTTCGTCATTTAAGCGCAAATCCATTTCGCCGCATCATTCGTCTTTTACACGCGAAGCTGGCTTTGAAACCGGAAACTTTTAATTCTTAATAATAAGTGATTACCTGTATGCGGTCCGCCGTGTGACTTCTCAAACTTGGTTACGTTACGCGTTTCAAGGCGTATGCCTCATCATCAGACGTTTAAAAACCAAAAACACACATATCACATAAAACTGCGTTTGTCAAAAAATAAAATTGCAGAAACAAGCATATTATGTGCACGTGATGTAGGGTGCGCACCCGTTCAAGTGTTGTCTGCTACTGATTGGAATTCGTTGAGCAGTCTCAAAGCAGTATCATACAGGCGGTTAGATACAAAGTTCAATTGTTCATTCAGAACACAATCACGACTGCTATCATTATTATATGCATTATAAATTTCCAGCTCCTCCAAGGCATTCATAAAACGGCCCTTGTTGCATATGTGCAAAGGCATTAGATTGGACTTAAAATCTGTATAATTGTGATAGTGTTGGGTCAGATGACGAGTGTAATTAGATTTTATATCATTGTAATTATGTGTCTTTTTTGGTAAGTGTTCGCGGAAGCGTTTGTAAAAACCTCTTCCGGTCTGACCTATATAGAAGCTGTTACAATCATTGCAAACCAGTTTATAAATGCCTGTTTTTTCTTCAATAGGTAAGGGCAGTTTAGGTCTAAGTATATTAATTAGTTTATTATTGGTTCTAAAAGACATAGTATAACCAATATTGTTCATCACCGAGGATAAAATTTTTGGCATGATGTATGTGTATTTCGCAGATATAAATTTTTTCGGTGTTTTATTAAGTGGACGGGGCTTAAGTTGAATGTTATTATGCTTCTTTAGCAATTTGTCAATGATGTGACTACTGTAACCATTGGAAACTGCAATAAATCTTATTGTATTTAGCTCAGTCTGGAAATCATTATTGTCAAGGGGGACTGTCAACAATCTATGGATTAAACTATTATATGCTGCCATTTTTTGAGAATATGGATGGTGGGAATCTGCATGCATTGTATGGTTAGTGGCAGTAGGCTTCCTATAAATATTAAATTTCAATGTGTCCATTCGTCTAGTGAGGGTCAGGTCTAGAAAGTTAATTGAGTTATCATGCTCGGTCTCTAAAGTAAATTGAATATTATTGTTGATTTCATTTAAAAGATTTTTGAAGGAGTCAACTTGTCTCAACTTTACGTTCATTATTTTTGACGGAACTTTGAGACTGCTCAACGAATTCCAATCAGTAGCAAACAACACTTGAACGGGTGCGCACCCTACATCACGTGCACATAATATGCTTGTTTCTGCAATTTATTTTTTGACAAACGCAGTTTTGTGTGATATGTGTGTTTTTGGTTTTTAAACGTCTGATGATGAGGCATACGCCTTGAAACGCGTAACGTAACCAAGTTTGAGAAGTCACACGGCGGACCGCATACAGGTAATCACTTATTATTACATAAAAGTGACTTGGATACCATACGAAACATGAATGTTTTAATTCTTCTGCGATTTCTAAAGCTTTTAATTTTAAAACATGTCTAGTGACAGGGAGTCCTTGCCTTCTTAAAAGCCGTATGTATTCACAGACGCTGGACTCTACTGCTACAAAACACCCAACTTGAGGTCCCGTGAATGCTCGTCACGCAGTATTTGTATTTAAAAGTCGTTCCTTCTGTTTTCTCCATCGTCGAATACAGGATTCATCAATATCGAATTTCCTTGTGGCTTCGCGATTGTATGTTTTTTCTACATTTTGTATCACAGTTAATTTATAATTCGACTTGTACGGGTTACGTTTAATTTGATTTGATTGCGTGCCATTAGTCTTCACAATATCACTCATACCGCAAACGCACTACAAAAACGCCGAATGAAAACAAAGTACAGATAAGCGATGTTGTCGCTGTTACAATAGAAAACCACACTGGTAGTTTACCCGTTATTTAGAAACATGTTACTCACACCCCTCTACTCATCCTTTGTCTTGCTGCCTACAGAAGGGTGCAAACACGCGCACGTGTGCACACACACTTTATCTTCCTATTCTTTCTTCAGTTTGCTGTTAAAACATTCGGTTGTAGTCATAAATCATAATGCCAGAGTTAACTACAGCCAGGCAAACTGCTGTTGCTTAGGCAGTAAACAACCCATAAATACCAAAAGCGTTCGTCCTGCCAGAAGTCAGGTATAACTTCGAATTTCGTTAGCGCGCGAATGCAAGCCACATGCCAAATTAGCGACCATGTTTTTAGGAGAAAAAGTCCAGCTTGTATTTGGAACAATACGGTATTTGCATGATATTAATAGTATTAAAATTTCAAGTGTTATAGGCCTATTTGATTTAAATATATCCTCAAAAAACAAAATTTGCGATTTTACGGACACCCCTCAGCCCCAATTAATCCATTAAATCGAGGGTTTACTGTATTGTGGAGAAGTGTTATGTGTTTTATATTTGTCCCGGACAATTGTAATACAATTATGTTTTATACTCATTGACATTATTATTGCGTGTGAACAATTTTTATTTGATTTGTTGTAAGAGACTATCCTGTTGATTATATTCTGTTTAATTGTGATAATTAAAGCTGGTGATTAGTGACTTAATTGGTGTCTTGTATTTTGCTTTCCACTGTACCATACGATGATCAATTAGACTTCCGGCTGACTCTGCGTCGATGTCGTCTGATAGAGGAGTGGCGATGAAGTGCGCCTGATGCAGTGGCGATGGAGTGTGACAAAAAATTCTAGCAGCGCTCTTTTTATGCCCTGACAGGTTGTGTGCCATGATCCTATCAGAGGGCTGCTGATCCCTGATTGGCTCACTGTAAGCTCGTCAGGTGTCACGTGCCACCAGGTGTTTGCGGCGACGTCTTGGCTGGAACCGGGGAGCAGAAGTTTGCCTCGCTGCCGTCACAATTAACATCAGTTCTGCAGATTCAATATTGATTATGTCCTTCCACAGTGTTTTAATTTTTTCATGCTTACCTTCCAGTGTACAATTTATATAGGCCATATCCATGTTTTACAACACGCTGTGGAAGTATCCCAGCATTTCTTTGGTTTTGACAAAGTGAGTTTTTCAGTTTCGGTGAGATGCTGCATTCATCTGTTCTCTACACGTAGGTATTCTGCATCAGGAGATTTGAGGCTTCATGACACCACACTGTAGATTCCCATGAAGTTTTGTAGGCCTATGTTTACAAGTAATTTTTCAGACCAATGTAAACTAATCTGAAAGTTTTGAGTTTTAAATCCAGAGCCTTCTTTTCTGTTCCTGCTAGTGTGTGTGTGTGTGTGTGTTTGTGTGTGTGTGTGTGTGTGTGTGTGTGTGTGTGTGTGTGTGTGTGTGTGTGTGTGAAACATGGGTGGACAGTAAGCCAAAGAGAACTACAACACACACAAACACTAAAAAAATTTGATCTGGTATTTATGGAAGAATGAAGAAATTAAGTATCTTGATCTATCAAAATATGTAAATTATGTTCAAGTAAAGAATACAAATAAGAAATTTCTTGCATTTAATTAAAATTGTATTTTGTCTGTTTGTAAAGAAATTGACTTCTGTATACTTTCTGTTTAATTGTCTTTTATTGTTGGCAATATGAGGTTTTATTTTGTATTAACATTGTTTTAATTAAACAATAGGATTAAAACCTTTTAAAATGTACTTATAACAAAGTTAATTGCAAATTAATAAAATTAACATTTTATAGACAATTCTGGAAACACAAGAAGAGAATATTTTAGCTGAAAAGGGTAAAGAGGAAAGAACAGCTGCTACCATCACAGAGCAGATGTATATGGAAACAATGGTAATATTTTGTACTACTTTTTTTCTGATTATTAAACTAAATTGTGTTGCACTTTTATGAGATAATTATGTTTTAGTTAATTGATTTTGTTTATACATTAGCAAAAGTGATTATTCCCAGTCTTACATATAACTCATCCAAGCATGTGTATGTGTTAAACTTAAAGCATGTAAAGTATCCTGATTATGTTCACTGTTTCCTGTCACGTTAAAAATGTTTATTTTTTACACTTAACATTATGGGTGTCAGGCTGTTAATTTTTGTGTTTACCTTCATTTACAAGAAATATAAATATAATTTGATTGTAAATGTAAAACAAGCTAATTAGATGTTTTATTCAACATTTTGATTTTAGGAATTATTGAATTTGTTTGGGATACCATATGTAGTTGCACCTATGGAAGCTGAAGCACAGTGTGCATTTTTAGATTCAGTGCAACTTACAGAGGGTACCATCACTGACGACAGTGATATCTGGTTGTTTGGTGGACGAAAGGTGTATAAAAACTTTTTTAATCAGAAGAAATTTGTATTAGAATTCCGTTCAGATGATATTCAGTATTATTATAGTAAGTATATGCCACGTTTTATACCTCATTTATTATATTATATTAATGATGTCTTTCTGGAAACTATTAAACCATTTAGTGTTTGAAAATTAGGCTAAATAGGACATCTAGACATAACAAATGTGTTTTGGTGAATATAATGTAGGATATATTAGGTGTCAGTGAAAAATTAACGTATGTATATATTATCATATGTAAACAATGTATAGTATAATCATCAGTATATGTGTGCATTGTAATTTATTTGTGTTTGTAACATTCTTGCTCGTTTTTTTTATGAAATGTTAATGTTTTTTTATCCCTGTTAACAGGGATAACCCTGTGTCTCCATGTACTTTTTGAACATCTTAGCAATTTTTTATACAATATCATTGATTGTTCCTCTTTCTTTAGTGTTATTGGATGTATGTTTGTTATCTTACACATAGCTTCTATTGATGTTGACTGAACTCCCCCTGTAACAATCCTCAGTGCCTGATTCTGTAGTTTCCCCAGTTTTTCCAAACTTCAGTCTGATGTTAGAAGTGTTCCACTACAGTATAGGGTTATTGGTTTTATGTAAATATTAGAATTGGTATTAGTGTATTTATTGAACAGCCCTATTTTGTAGTGCATAGTCTTTTTAGGATTTTAAGTATATATACTACTTTACTAATGTATTTTCTGTGTGATCTTTCCATGATAGTTTGTTATCAAAGGTAACACCTAGGTATTTTGACTCATTTGTTTTCTGTACCTGGTGACCATTGTATCAGATCATTATGTTTCTTTGTTTCCTTCGAAGTGAGAAAACTTGAAAATTAGTTTTTCTATGCTAATGTACGTTAGATTTTCACAACTCCACTGGTGTAATTTATTTAATGCTTATATGAGATTTTTGCAGTTTGTCTCTTTTCCTATTCCTTTCAAAAGACCAGACAGTAAGGGCATCTTAAAAAAAGAGCAGTTCTCACTCCTGGTGTTTTAATGCTTTGGGCTGGTCATTAATATATACAACAAATAAAAGTACATAGCACAGAGCCCTGAAGCAGGCCAACATGGTGTTGTTTGTATTTTGATATTGCACCATTATATTTTGTAACACAGACCATTGCATGAGTTTGGATAGCCAACATAACATATTGCTCATTATTTTAAGTTTCTGAAGTTTTTCCGTAGTTTCCATCTCCAAACTGTGTATTAGGCACTTTTGAGATCAACAAATACAGAGACAGTATCTTCATTTCTGTTGAAAGCCTCTTTTATTGTCAGACTTATGTTGATGACCTGTTTGTTAATACAACAGTTTTCTCACAAGTTATATTGTTATGTTGTCAATGGGTTGTTGAATTCTAGAAGCCGTGTGGCCATGGTGGTAATAATATGACACTTTAAACATTATATATAATTTTTACTAGATTCAGTTAAAACATTAATTCAGTCTGATGAGCCCACCTCCAAACTAGTGAAAATACAGATTAACTAGAAGTTACCTTTGACATAGCAAATTTATAGATTATAAAAAACTTGGTTAGTAAAATTGTTAATTTAACGTCGAATAATTGTGACAAACAGTGTTATTGTGTGTTTTGTATATTAGTAACTTTTGTATTGTTTGTTGAGAGCTGTCTCGTCCGCATCTGATACTCCTGGCATTATTAGTTGGAAGTGATTATACTGTTGGAGTACAAGGTGTGGGTCCTGTCACAGCTTTAGAAATTCTAGCTGCTTTCCCACCATCAGATGCCAGTGACTCGGATCATAAAAAACTACTTACTGGGTTGGAAAAATTCAGAGATTGGCTTAAATTCCCACCACCAACACCACTAGCAAGGAAACTAAAAAACATTGAATTACAACCAGGTAAATCGCAGACAACATATAAACATTTTATTCCCTTAATAGAAGAAAATTATAGGAGGTTGTAGATTAAGAATGTGTAGTTATTTTTGAGCCTGTACTTTCTTTTCCTTCCAAATGGAAATGATTGAATGACTTTTCTCCAAGACATCCACTAGGAGTTTAGTAAAATTTACTTTTTTTATTAAAATTTAAAGACTATTAATAAAATATGTGAGAAAATAATGATGTTGTAGTTATTTAATTCAGAATCATAAAGGCCACTATAATGGATAATCAGTGCAAGTTTGAGGAATTATAAAGTTAACATATTGAAATAACTTTTGTTTGTTTTTTGTTTTGTTTACATTTTGAAATAGGAAACAAACATTATTTACAATACTGTAACAAGAAATTTCTGTGAATTCAAACATGTAATACATATTTTAGGTAAGATATATAGTTAACAGTGTGAATATAGAGAGAAGAATTACAGAGTGTATCAGCTAAATAAATCCTGAAATTCATTGTGAATTTTCCATGACGTTGACTTTATGAGCAGATGGTTGTTGACACTTGGGTAAGCCAGATGTATATGTAAGACGTGCTAATCTTAGAATGGATGAGTTAATGAGATCGAGTGCAGAATATAATCAAAGAGTAGTGATAAATTAGGTGCTTTGTGCTGCGTGTTCACCAACTGAAATTATTTGGTCCTTTGGGTATCTGAGATTAACCGTTAATGACATCATGCAAAAGTGTGCGGACATGGAGAAGTCCAAACTAGGTTCTGCTAATCTGTCGAGGCAAAATACAATAGAGAAGCCTTCAGGAACCCCAGCTGTCATTCAAAGAACTTGTGACTACATTTTGGAAGACCCATAGGTGGCGGTTTGTAAATTGTCCATCACACTTGGGGTGAGTGAAGCCACCATGCATTAAATTGGTAAAAAAAAACTGAGATACACGTCTTTTATATGCTCAAGTTTTGACAAATGCTGTCTGAGGCTCCCAAAGCCAAGAGAGTTGCCTGCTGCAATTTGCTTCTTTTCCATTGAAGAATGAAGCCACAGGTCACCTCAGGTTTTTTATGACGAGAAAAATGTTTACTGACATTGCAAAAGTGAACCACAGGAACTATCATTATTGGCTCACCCTTGATCCCAGGATGTTCCTGTAATAGCCAGAATGAAGTTTCCAGCCAGTGTTCATGTCCTAAGTGTTGTCTCCAGTGAGAGTGACATCATGCTACCACATTTCTTTTTAAAGGGAAAAACCATCATGAAGGTTTACCTCTGGATTCAAGAACTGTAGTGGAGCCGTGGATGAAAAATGTGGCCTGTGAGAGGCTGTACATCTTTCAACAGAACAGTGCATTTAGTCCAAAACTGGCTTTCTGATAATGTGGACTTGTTTTGGTCCAAGGAATTCTAGCTTCTCAATAGTCCAGATTTAAACCCCCTAGGTTATTAGATTTGCGGAATTATTGAAAAGGTGTCTAATAAGTCCAAGCAACCCTTCAGGCTGGTGTTGAGGCACCATTTATGAGTTTGGACAAGGAGCTGTTGAAGATAGTGTGCTCATGCTTTAGAGAAAGGATTGAGGGAGTGATCGCAGTAGATGAGTGTTATATTGAATAATAGGATTCAAGAATCATCCCTTAATCAATGTAAAAAAGATTTTTGTAAGTTCAAGTCTTCACTTAAAAAACAAGTATTTTAATAAACTTTGTTTTGCTTGGATTTAGCTGATACAAATATTGTTCTTATATATTTTTAATATTGAGACAAGAAGTGCCATTAACGTGAAGAAGAGATAAAAAAAGATATGTTTCATATCCTTGTAGAATAATACAAAATGTCTTTTATTCATATTATGACCTCATTTCAGATAAAGTATTATAAATTGGAAGTATTATAATCTGTAGGAAAATAGTATGTAATTGTGAGGTAGAATTTTGTGTTTGTATGTTGTTAAAAGTTTTTATTAACTCATTCATAACAGTTTATTTAAAAAATTATAAACGGCTGTCATCAGTTAAAGAAACAAAACCTATTCATTTGATGTGCTTTCCATCATGTTTTGTGAATAATGGGACAATATTATTGATTGGTTGTTAACTGTGCAGTAAAATTGACCTGAGTTTGGTTTTTGTTTCAGTTCATGGTTGATGACAGCCAGTTCATAATCAAAATGTAAGTGGAAAAAATTATGTTTAGAAGTTACGAATTTGAGAAACCTTGCTGGAGGGTTGTAGTAGGAAAACTAATTAGTTTTGAAACATTATTTGTAATTAATTAAGAAATATCCATATCATTTAAATAAACATTTGTCATTTCTATTTTATAATTAATTTTCCCAAGCAGTATTTAGATGCATGATAAGAATAATTCTTCAAGTTATTTTGCCAAAGATTATGCTACTGACTTGTTATAATATTATTATATACACACCACCAAAATCAGTAAAATTCCATTTTTAAATTAATGAATAAGGCCTTTTCGAAATATTAAAATTTCATCATCAGTTCATACACTGTAATGTTCCTGTTATGATGTTTTTCTTTAAATGTATAACTGTTGTTAACTGTGTCTACTACCTCTTACTGTACTTCATATTGAACTTTCCACTGCCAGTATATATATATATATATATATATATATATATATATATAAATATTTATAATAATAATAGTATGTTTTTCTTTTTTTTATAACTATAAAAAAAAAGAAAAACATACTATTATATATATATATATATACATATATATATATATATTATACATAAATATAATAATATTAGCATTAATATTTTTAATTTAACTATAAATATACTATATAGGATGATAAATGCTCTAAAGCCAGGATTACTCAAATGAGTGAATATTATCGTAAAGGCTCTGATTATAGAGGTTTAATACCATGATTTATAAATTGATATAAAAATAAAAACTATAATATCATGTCCCAAAAAAAAATTCTTCTATTTTTATTGTGAGGAAACATCGATTAAAAATAGTACATTTATGAGTGAATATTACTTTAAAGGGATTGTTTGGCATCTTGGGAAACAATGTTATTAATAAATAGATAAGAGTAAAATTTTATTCTAGCTTATAAATTAAATATTTAATTATATTACATGCATAACTTTAAATTGATTGAAAATTATCTGAATGATAACTACCCAGAGCGCAGTATTAAGTATTATTAATTATTAATTTTAGAAGTAATAAATTTATTTATAGAGGACAAAATTCGTGCCAGCAGTTGCGGTTACACGATTCTCTAAATTTAATTATGTTAGTTTCAGTTAAAAATGTAAATGTTAATATTAAGTTTTTTAAATTTTTTGGTGGAATAATATATAAATATGTGATTACTTCTACGTCTGAGAAACTTTTATATAAAACTAGGATTAGATACCCTATTATTGAGAGTGTAAATAAAATGACTAGATTATTAATAGTTATGATCTCTAAATTCAAAGAATTTGGCGGTAATTTATCTAATCAGAGGAATCTGTTTTGTAATCGATAATCCACGATAGATCTTACTTTATATAAATTTGTATACCTCTGTCAAGAATGTTTTATCAGAATAATTTTCATTTATTTTATTAATAAAATGTCAGGTCAAGGTGCAGTTAATTTAAAAAAAAAATGGATTACATTATTATAAAAATCAATTGTTTTCTATAATGAAAATCATGAAATTGGATTTGAAAGTAAATTTTACTAAATATAGTTTTTTGAATTTAGGTTCTAAATTATGTACATATCGCTCGTCACTCCCACTATAAAGTGGGATAAGTCGTAACAAAGTAGCTGTACTGGAAAGTGTGGCTAGAATGCAAATTAAAGCTTAGGACATATTATTTACACTAATAAAAATTATTGATTTATCAATATAATTTGAATAATAATTTAAATTTATGATGAATTTATTAAAATTATCTTAAATAAAAACAATTATTTAGTTTTAGTACTGTTTATGGAAAAAATATTTTTAATTGAACTGTGAGGATAAATAATAAATATAAAAAAGTAAAATTATAATTTGTACCTTTTGTATCAGGGTTAATTAATTATATATAAGAATTTATTTTTCCCGAATTATGGTGACTTAAGGTTATTTGTTAATTATTGTAATATAAATATTAATAAAATAATTTTAGTGATGAAACTTTTTCGAACTATAATATTTCTGGTTTCTTAAGAATTAAATTTAATTTAAAATAAATATTATAATTTATATTTTAATATAAAGTTTTATATTTATTTAATTATATTAAGGACAAGCTAAGTATAATTTCTATAATATTTTAAGTTTCAGTTAATTAAATAGGCTTGCAATTAGCCTTTTTATATGAGTAAGTTAAATTTTATTTTTTATTTAAATACATTTAATATATTTTAGGTATGTATTAAGAAAATTAAATTAATAAAAATGTTTTTATTAAAATGATTAAATTAGTAAATTACAATAAGTTGTGTTTAAGAATTAGGCAAATATAATTTTCACCTGTTCACCAAAAACATGTCCTTTAGAAAAATATTAAAGGTCTATTCTGCCCAATGATATTTTAATGGCCGCGGTAAATTGACCGTGCAAAGGTAGCATAATAATTAGTCTTTTAATTGAAGGCTTGTATGAATGAATGGATGAAAAATTTTCTTTTTTAATTAAAATAGATTGAATTTAGAGTTTAAGTAAAAAATCTTAAATGAATAAGTGGGACGAGAAGACCCTATAGAATTTTAAATAAATTTATTTTACTAGAAATTAGAATTAACAACTGGAAAAATTATTTTATTTTTTGTTGGGGTGACATTATAATAAATAAAACTTTAAATAAATTTTTCATAAATTAATGTTTAATTGATCCAATTTTTTTGATTATAAGATTAAATTACCTTAGGGATAACAGCGTTATTAATTTGGAGAGTTCATATCGATAAATTAGATTGCGACCTCGATGTTGGATTAAGAAAAGAGTTTAGAGCAAAATTTAAATATTCTAGGTCTGTTCGACCTTTGATTTCTTACATGATCTGAGTTCAAATCGGCGTGAGCCAGGTTGGTTTCTATCTACTAATATATTTTTGATATTAGTACGAAAGGACCATATCAGATAATTTAATTTATTCTATTTTAGCAAAAAGTGCTTTAAATTTAGAATTTAATTATGTAATAATATTACATGTAGAAAATGTTTATAATTACTATTTTAATTACTGTCTTGTTTATTTTAGTTGGTGTTGCATTTTTAACTTTAATGGAGCGAAAGATTTTAATATATATTCAAATTCGTAAAGGTCCAAATAAAGTAGGATTTATTGGTATTTTACAGCCATTTTCAGATGCTATTAAGTTGTTCTTGAAAGAAAGAAATATGCCAATATTATCCGATTATTTAATTGTGTTTCATTCAATATGGGTATAATATTTTTCTTTTGTTGCACAAGAATAGGAGTTTATACTTTAATAATTACAGGCTGGTCATCAAATTCTAATTATGCTGTATTGGGCTGTATTCGATCAATTGATCAGACTATTTCGTATGAGGTTAGACTTGTACTAATTATTTTGTGCCCTGTTGTAATAATTGAAAGCTTTAATTTAATTGAATTTTATTTTTTTCAACAATTTATATGATTAATATTTTTATTCTTTCCATTGAGAATTTGTTGAATTTCATCAGCGATGGCTGAAACTAATCGATCACCGTTTGATTTTTCTGAGGGGGAATCAGAGTTAGTTTCTGGATTTAATGTTGAATATAGAGGGGCAGGATTTGCATTTATTTTTTTAGCTGAGTATGCCAGAATTATCTTTATAAGTATGATATTTTGTCTAATATTTTTAGGTAGAAAAATTGATTCCTTAATTTTTCCTATTCAATTAACATTAATTTCATTTTTATTTATTTGAGTCCGGGGGACATTGCCTCGTTATCGTTATGACAGGTTAATATATTTAGCATGAAAATCATATTTACCAGTAAGTTTAAATCTATTGATTTTTTTTTTCATGATTAAATCTATTATTTAATTCATTAAAAATTGCCTTAATATTAAGTTAATAGAATCAATTTTTTCTTTTCTCTACTTTCAAAATAAATGCTTTATTTATAAGCTAATTAACTAGTTAATTAATTTATCTCAAAAAAATTTAATTACTCGGTCTAAAACAAAATATATAAAATAAATTGTTGTTAAAATTATTCCGATCTTAATATATGGATATTCAACAGGACAGGCCCCAATTCAAGTTAATAAAATTAGAATAATGAATAAGTATCAAAATAAAATTTGATTAATGGGATAATTTAATAGTCCTATAAATTTTGAATTGTTTATGAAGGGAATAAAAATTAAAATAAAAATTGATATAAATAATGCAATTACTCCTCCTAATTTGTTAGGAATAGATCGTAAAATCGCATATGCAAATAAAAAGTATCATTCTGGTTGAATATGTTTTGGAGTAACTAATGGATTTGCTGGAATAAAATTATCAGGATCACTTAATTTATACGGTATAATGTAACAAAAAAAAAATAACTAAAATTAATAAAAATCCTAACATATCTTTAATGGAAAAATAAGGATGGAATGGAATTTTATCGTTATTTGAATTAATCCCTAGTGGATTATTTGATCCCATGACATGCAAGAAAATAAGATGCACAATTGTTAATGCTAAAACAACAAATGGTATGATAAAATGAAAAGAATAAAATCGAGTTAATGTTGCATTATCAACAGCAAATCCCCCCCAAATTCAATTCACTAAGACCGTTCCAAGATATGGAATTGCTGACAATAAATTTGTAATAACTGTTGCTCCTCAAAATGATATCTGGCCCCATGGAAGAACATAGCCTAAGAAAGCAGTAGCCATTAAAATTAATAAGATGACTACTCCTACAGCTCAAGTTTCAAAATTTTTATATGAACCATAATATAATCCTCGTCCAACATGTAAATAGACACAAATAAAAAATAATGAAGCCCCATTTGCGTGTGAAATTCGTAATATTCATCCATAATTAATATCACGACAAATGTGTCTTAATCTGTTAAATGCTCTTGTTACATCTGCATTATAATGCATTGACAAAAATAATCCAGTTAAAATTTGAATAACTAAACATATTCCCAATAACGATCCATAATTTCATCAATATGATAAATTCGTGGCCGCTGGTAAATCAATTAGTGAATTATTTATTATTTTAATTAATGAATGTGTGCGTCGAGTGATATTTAGCATTTGTTAAAATTTTCTTCGTAAGGGAGACAACTTAGTTCTGATAATATTCACAACAACAATCAATGTAAACAAAAGATAAATAACTATCATGATAGTTATTATTCCTGACGGAAATATATATAATTTTTTAATTATAAATCTATCAAATAAATTACTTATCCCTAATAATTTATTAACATTATCTATCTTAAATCTAATATTCATAGTTATAATCAAAATTCAAATAATCATGTTTGATATTAATAATTTTATTGAAAAGTAAAATTTTTCATTTGAAGCAATTCTTGACATATATATAAATAAAATTAACATTCCTCCAATAAAAATAAGAAATAAGATATAAGAAAAAAAATAGGAATTTATGTAAAATATACAAATAATTCTAGCAAGCATTGTTTGTATTAATAAAATAGATCCCATTGATAATGGATGCTTCATAAAAATAAAATTTATTGATAATAGAATTGTAATTGATATTATAATCTTCATACAGAAGATAATTTAATAAAAATATAGGCTTTGGGTGCTTAAAATGATTTTTTACTCTCTTCTGAAGTTTTAAAATTATTAATTTATCTTAGATTTACAAGATCTAAATTTTTTTTAAACTATTAAAACAAATGAATCTATCATTACCTTTATTATATTTAATTATATTTGGCATTATCTCCCTATGCTTAAATCGAAAACATATTATAATGAGTTTATTAAGATTAGAATTAATAATTTTAAGATTATTTTGTATATTTTCTGTGTTTTTATCAATTGAATTAAATGATATATATATATATATATATATATATATATATATATTAATAGTTTTATTAACATTTAGTGTTTGTGAAGGAGTTGTGGGATTGTCAAGACTAATCAATTTGATTCGATCACATGGTAATGATCAATTATTATCAATATCTCTAAAAACATGTTAAAATTAATTTTATTTTCATTACTTCTAACCCCTTTATTATTCAACATATGATTATTAGGAAATATATTAATTCTTTTAATATTACTTATCATTTTATTCTTCAGAAAAGATTTAATTATATTAAGATATAATATATATATATATAGATAATATTTCATATGGGTTAATTATTCTTACAGTTTGGATTACTTTCTTAATAATTAATTTTAGTCCTTTATATAAATATAATAATATAAATTTATTTTTATTTATGGTGTTATTATTAATAATATTATTAATTTTATCATTTTGTTCATACAATATTATAATATTTTATATCTTTTTTGAAACTAGTTTAATTCCTACTATAATTATTATTATAGGATGGGGATATCAGCCTGAACGAGTAAATGCTAGATATTACTTGTTGTTTTATACTTTATTTGCATCTCTTCCCATATTAATTTCAATTTTATATATATATATATAGAAATAATATAACTAACATTATAATGTTAATGAGATCGAATAGTAAGTTTATTTATTTAGGAATAACGTTGGCATTTATAATTAAAGTTCCATTATTTATATTTCATTTTTGATTACCAAAAGCTCATGTTGAAGCACCTGTTTCTGGTTCTATAATTTTGGCTGGAATTCATTTAAAATTAGGAACTTATGGTCTAATTCGTGTTATATATATCATACCAATAATATTTACTAATTATAGATTTATTTGGATTTCTGTTTCATTAATGGGAGGAATTATGATTAGATTATCTTGTATAATGCAAATTGATATAAAATCTATAATTGCGTATTCTTCTGTAGCTCACATAAGATTAGTTATTGGAGGGATTATGACAATAAATATATGGGGTATAGTCGGAGCATATTTTATAATAATTGGACGCGGTTTATGCTCATCTGCTCTATTTTGCTTGGCAAATATTTCGTATGAACGTTCGGGGAGACGTAGAATCTTAATCAATAAAGGAATATTAAGATTTATACCTTCAATAACTCTTATATGATTTTTGATATCTTCTAGAAATATTTCTTGTCCTCCAACAATTAGCCTAGCAGGAGAAATTATAATTTTAAACAGATTAATGTCTTGAAATTCATTATGTATAATTTTCTTGTCTTTTTCTTCATTTTTATCAGCTTGTTATAGTTTATATTTGTATTCTCATACTCAACATGGAATAATTTTTTCCGGCTGTTATTCCTTTAATTCTGGAAACGTACGTGAATTTTTTTAAATTATAATGCATTGAATTCCTTTAAATTTAATTATCTTGAAATTAACATTGTTAATATAATTCAATTAGTTTAAAATAAAACATTAAATTGTGGATTTAAAAATATAAATTTATATTGGATCATTACTAAAAATAAACTTAATACATAATAAAATTAATACAATTTTCTTAATTTTATTAATTATAAGATTAATAATACTAATTTTATCAATAAATATAATTATTTTTGATTATGCAATTATAATAGAATGAATAATTATTACAATCAATTCATGTAATATTTATATAACATTAATTTTTGATTTTATATCAACTTTATTTCTTTCAACCGTTATATTTATTTCATCAATAGTTATATTATATAGAAGTGTATATATAATAAGTGATAAAAATATTAACTGATTCATCTATATTATTATAATATTTGTAATGTCAATAATATTATTAATTATTAGACCTAATATAGTAAGCATTCTCATTGGATGAGATGGATTGGGATTAGTGTCATATTGTTTAGTTATTTATTATCAAAATTTAAATTCTAGAAATGCTGGAATATTAACGGCACTAATGAATCGAATTGGGGATGTTATAATCCTTTTATTAATTGCATGAATAATAAATTTCGGGTCTTGAAATTTTATATCTTTTATTAATAAAATAATGATGAGTCCAATAATTACATTAATTATTATTGCAGGATTTACAAAAAGAGCTCAAATTCCGTTTTCCTCATGACTTCCAGCAGCTATAGCTGCTCCAACTCCAGTATCAGCTCTTGTTCACTCATCAACATTAGTTACTGCAGGGGTATATTTAATTATTCGATTCAGAAATTTAATTATATCATTTAATTTAATTCAAGTATTTTTAGTGTTATCAGTACTGACAATAATTATATCAGGACTAGCTGCAAATTTTGAATTTGACTTAAAAAAAATTATTGCATTATCAACTTTAAGACAATTAGGAATTATAATATCAATTTTAATATTTGGTTATCCAATATTATCTTTTTTTCATCTTATTATTCATGCTTTATTTAAGGCATCACTTTTTTTATGTGCTGGGGTATTGATTCATAGATTAATAAATAATCAAGATATTCGTATAATGGGCTGTATAAGTTATATAGCATACCAATAACTAGAACGTTCATAAATATTGCCAACTTATCATTATGTGGAGTGCCCTTTATGAGAGGGTTTTATTCAAAAGATTTAATTATAGAAATAATATGCTCCAGAAATATTAACTTATTAATTTTATTATTAATGTATATTGGAATTGGGCTAACATCTTTTTATTCTGCCCGACTAACATATTTTTCAATAAATATAAATTTCAGTTATTATAATTTCAGTTCACAAAACGAATTATTTAATAATATATTAAAAAGAATTATGATTTTATCTATTTATTCAATTTTATCAGGGTCTATATTTAGATGAATCATGTTTAACAATCCCACAAGAATTATTCTTCCCATTGAAGGAAAGATAATAGCAATGGTTCTATCTTTCTTAGGATTGTTAATTGGATATGAAATATCTATGTTTTCATCTACAGTAAAGAAATTTACAAGAGAATTTATAAGTTCCATATGATTTTTAAAACAATTATCAACCTTTCATACTCAATTTTTTATTTTAAAAAATTCATTTATATTTCAAAAATCAATTGATTTAGGATGAGGAGAAAAAATTGGACCTCAAGGTACAATTGAATTAATAAAATTAATTATAATATTCAATATTAGCATAAGAAAGAATAATTTCAAAATTCAGATAATAACATTTATTGCTTGATTTTTAATTATTTTATATTTAAATAGCTTAAGCATTAGAGCATAATATTGAAGATATTATGGTAATAAATATTTTTAAATATTTATAAGGCTTGTCCTCTCTTTTCAATGAAAATGAAATGTTTTATAAACTTTATAAATAAGGAAAAAACGGAGTTTAACCACTTTAAAAGCTAGTTAGCAGCTGCTTTTATTCCTATTTCCTTTTAATTGAAAATAATATATTCAATAACTTTATTAACAATAAAGTGCCTTATTTTTGGCTTCAATTAATAAACAAAGGAATAAAGATTCTTTTTTTAGGTCGAAACTAAATGTATTTATTACTTCATTGCTTTCAAGAATGGCTTATATAAGCACCTATTGATTGCAATTCAATAATTATATTTAAATACGTCCCTATTAAATTCAATTTAACATATTATTTTTTCATTCATGATGCAAACCCAATATTAAAAATAGTAAAAATAGCAATATCACTAAATAAATTTCAACAATATTAATAGTTGTTATTACAATAACTATAGGCATAATAATTACTAATTCAACATCAAAAATAAGAAAAATAACTGCAATTATAAAAAAATGTCTTGAAAAAGGAATTCGAGATGATTCAAAAGGATCAAACCCACACTCAAACAGAGATGATTTTTCACGATCAATAATTGATTTAGTTGATACGAAATATAAAAAAGTTATTAAAGTGAACAAAATTAATAATATTATAATACAGTAAACTACAACATTAAAAATTAATCCTTTTAATTGGAAGTTAAATATACTCATATACTAACAGAATATTTATCTACCTCATCAATAAATTGATACATATAAAAATAATCAAACAATATCAACAAAATGTCAATATCAAGCAGCTGCCTCAAAACCAAAATGATGGGTTCTAGAAAAATGAAATTTCAATTGACGCAATAAACAGATTATAATGAACGTTCTTCCAATAATAACATGAATTCCATGAAATCCTGTTGATACAAAAAATGTCGATCCATACACAGAATCTGAAATACAAAATGATGATTCAAAATATTCATATACTTGAAGAATAATAAAATATACCCCCCAATATTATAGTTAACATAATACCATAAACAGATTCATCATGTTTACTTTCTATTATGGAATGGTGAACTCATGTGATTGTTACCCCAGAACACAATAAAATTATGGTATTTAATAAAGGAATTTGTATTGGGTTAAAGGGCATAACTCCAGTGGGAGGTCAATTTATTCCAATTTCTATAACAGGTCTTAATCTTCTGTGAAAAAATCCCCAAAAGAAAGAAATAAAAAAGAAAATTTCTGATACAATAAATAAAATCATCCCTAATTTTAAACCTCTCACTACAATTATTGTGTGAAGTCCTATAAACGTTCCTTCACGCGAAATATCACGTCATCATTGAATTATAGTTAAAATCAGAATCAAAAATCCAAAAAATAATAAAATAAAATTTTGTATATGAAATATTATTACTATACCAGAAACAAAAGTTAAGGCTCCAATTGAACCCGTTAAAGGTCAAGGTCTACAATCAACTAAATGGTATGGATGATTATTCATTAAGATACTTCTCTATAATACAAAGTTCTTAGAACTGTAAAAACATAAGATTGAATCACACAAACTGCTGATTCAAATAATATTAATAATATTTGAATTAAAATAATTAGATTTATATAAATTTCTAAATTAGTTGATCTATTTCCCAATAATGTTATTAATAAATGACCAGCAATTATATTTGCTGTTAAACGGACAGCTAAAGATCCCGGTCGAATTAAATTTCTAACAGTTTCAATACATACCATAAAAGGTATTAAAATTGTTGGAGTTCCTATTGGAACTAGATGACAAAATATATGATTTGTATTTTTTTAAAATCCAAATAAAATAAAAGTCAACCAGAGAGGTAAAGCTAAACTAAGGGAAAATACTAAATGTCTTGATCTAGTAAAAATATATGGGAACAATCCGAGAAAATTATTGAATAGAATGAAAATAAATAAAGAGCAAAATAATAATGATCTACCAAAAGATCCTGAACTTATTAATAAATTTAATTCAAAACTTATTGTATTTAAAACTTTATTAATAAAAATTATATAACGACTAGGAATATACCAAAACCCTATAGGCATAAATAATAATAAAATTAATGAACTTAATCAATTTAATGAAAATAATCCTGTTGATGGATCAAAAGTTGAAAATAAATTTGTTATCATAATCAACTATATGAGTTATTAAAATTGCCAGTTAAACCTATACTTGGAATTTTCATAAAAGAAAAATAAATAAAAGTTATAATTAAAATAACGATTAAAAAAAAAAGAAAAACAGAAAACATCAATTTATTGGAGATATTTGTGGAATAGAAAAATACTATTCTTAGTTTTTTGAATCTGACAGATTGATGTTTTATAATAAACTAACTTTTCATCATTAAAAGTAATCGTTAGTTACTATAAATTGGTTTAAGAGACCATCACTTACTTTCAGTCACTTAATGAATAATTCATTAGTCAATTAATAAAACAATTTATACCAACTCTTTCAATAACAATAGGCATAAATCTATGATTTGCTCCACAAATTTCAGAACATTGACCAAATGACATACCAGGTCGATTAATAAATATTCTTGCTTGATTTAATCGGCCAGGCACAGCATCTACTTTAATTCTCATGGATGGTATAGCTCATGAATGAATAACATCAAATGATGAAACTAATAATCGAATTTGATTACTAAAAGGTAAAATCATTCGATTATCTACTTCTAATAAACGAAACTCTCTAATTGATATTTCATTTTGAGATTTTATATAAGAATCAAATTCAATATTTAACAAATCTGAATATTCATATGATCAATATCATTGATGACCAATAATTTTTAAAGTTATTAAAGGTTTGTTGATTTCATCCAATAAATATAATAATCGTAAGGATGGAAATGCAATAAAAATCGAAGTTAAAGCTGGGAGAAGTGTTCAAAAAAATTCAATTAGTTGTCCTTCCAATAAAAGTCGATTAACAATATTATTAAATATAATAACTGTTATTATATAAGTAACAATTGAAGTAATAATAATTAAAATAATTAAAGTATGATCATGAAAAAATATTAATTGTTCCATTAATGGTGATGTAGCATCTTGCATATTAATATAAGATCAATTAGAAATTTCTAACAAAAATTATTTTATACATGAATCTTAAATTCATCGCACTTCATCTGCCATATTAGAATTGAACTAATAATGGAATTTCACTATACGAGTGCTCAGACGGGGGAAGTTTCTGTAATCATTCAATGGAGGAATTTATATTAATTGAATACAAAATCAATCGGTGTGAGATAAATCTTTCTCAAATAATAAACAATAAGAATAAAATTCCAATAAATGAAATTCTTCTTCCAATAGAAGATATAATATTTCATGATATAAATGCATCAGGATAATCTGAATACCGACGTGGCATACCTCTCAATCCTAAAAAATGTTGGGGAAAAAAAGTTAAATTTACCCCAATAAATATAATCAAAAAATGGATTTTTAACCAATTAGAATTCAAAGATAGTCCAGTAAATAAAGGATATCAATGAATAAATCTTCCCAAAATTGCAAACACTGCACCTATTGATAGCACATAATGAAAATGAGCCACAACATAATATGTATCATGCAATACAATATCAATTGATGAATTAGCTAAAATTACTCCAGTCAATCCACCAATAGTAAAAAGGAAAACAAATCCTACTGCTCATAAAATTGAAGGTCTTATCTTGATTTTGACTCCTCTCAAAGTTGCTAATCATCTAAAAACTTTAATTCCAGTTGGAACAGCAATAATTATTGTAGCAGAAGTAAAATAAGCTCGTGTATCAACATCCATACCAACTGTAAATATATGATGTGCTCAAACAACAAATCCCAAAATACCAATTGATATTATAGCATAGATTATTCCTAATGACCCAAAAGATTCAATTTTTCCTCTCTCTTGAGTAATAATGTGAGAAATTAATCCAAATCCAGGCAAAATTAAAATATATACTTCAGGGTGTCCAAAAAATCAAAATAAATGTTGGTATAAAATTGGATCCCCCCCACCTGAAGGATCAAAAAAAGAAGTATTTAAATTTCGGTCAGTTAATAACATTGTAATTGCGCCAGCCAAAACTGGTAATGAAAGCAATAATAAAAAGGCAGTAATTAATACTGCTCATACAAATAAAGGTAACCGATCCATATATATTCCTGCTGAACGTATATTAAAAATTGTTCTAATAAAATTAACTGCTCCCAAAATTGAACTAGCCCCGGCTAGATGCAAAGAAAAAATTGTTAAATCAACACAAGATCCTGAATGCACGATACCTCTTGACAGTGGGGGATAAACTGTCCAACCAGTACCTGCCCCTCTATCAACTATTCTACCAATTAGTAATAATGTTAATGAAGGCGGTAATAATAAAAAACTTATGTTATTTATCCGAGGAAAAGCTATATCAGGAGCACCAATTATTAGAGGAACCAATCAATTCCCAAATCCTCGAATCATAACTGGTATTACTAAAAAAAAAAATATAACGAAAGCATGAGCAGTAACAATCACATTATAAATTTGATCATCTCCAATAAAAGATCCAGGAATGCCTAATTCAACACGAATAAGAACTCTTAAAGTTGTACCCACTATCCCTGATCAAATCCCAAAAATGAAATATAATGTTCCAAATCTTTATGATTAGTTGAGAAAAATCACTTATTCATAACTAAATATTGATTTATTCTCAATTGAGATGACTGAATTAGGTAATAAACTGTAAATTTATTTATGGATATTTTTCCTCTCAATAATCTTTCTTCCTTATTTCTTATTCTTCAGTCTTATATTTAACAATAATATTAAATTGCAAATTTAAAGGTGATAAAAGTAAATCTAAGGCTTACAAAAAAATCATATTTTTAACTTTGAAGGATAATAGTGTTATTAACTTAAAACCTTATTAATTCATAATATTAAATAAGGTTATAACTATAAATCCAATCAATAAAGAATTCATTATAAATAATGTATTATCTAACCTAAAAGTTGACAACTTTAAAGATACATTGTTTATCATTAGCCCTGTTATTACAACTCGTAAGTAATAAAATAACACTAATAAAGCAGTTATTACTAAAATTAAACATAAGAAATATATTTTATTAACTAAAAGACAATAAATCATCATAAATTTTGGGAAAATCCCTAAAATGGTGGCAATCCACCTATTGACATAAAAATAATCATTAACATTAATGATTTAACCTTATTGTCAAACAAAATAATTTGAATTAAATAATTCATATTATTTACTCAAAACAGATAGCAAGTCAAAAATAAAGAGAGGGAATAAATTAAAAAATATACCAGCCATATATAATTTATTAATATAACCCCTCTAAAAATTCAACTTAAATTGTAGATTGATGAATATGCTAAAATTTTTCGAATTGATGAATAGCACAGCCCCCTAATGAGCCCCAAAAACATGATAAAACAATAAATAAAATCAATCTTATATCTAGATAACTCAATAAAATAATGGGAATAACCCTCTGAATGGTTATAATTAAAAAAGACACTAATCAAGATAGCCTATCAATTACTGAAACATATCAATAATGGAATGGAGGAGATCCAATTTTAATTATTAAACTAACTATAATAAAGTATTTTACTTGAAATAGTATTCCTAAAATAACAACAAATAGGAATAATAGTCTTGAACCCATTCTCTGAACAATAAAATATTTAATTATTTACTCAGATGAGTAAACTCTCATTTTATTCATTATAAAAGGCAAAAATGATACCATATTTATTTCGATTCCCATTCAACAACCCAGCCAATTGTTTGAGCAAATCGATAACATGATACCAAAAAACAAGAATGCCACAAATACTATATAAGAGGAATTTTTTTTAATTAAAAAGAGGATAATTTTCCATAAATGAGGTATGAACCCATTAGCTTAATTTTAGCTTATCTTTTATATGTTGTAGTTTATGAAGAACATTAATTTTTGATATTAAAAGACAGTTTAATTCTGTCAACATAATAAGAGTATAATATTATATAATTTATTCTATCAAAATAACCCTTTTTGTTCAGGCACCTTATTTTTTATTTTTTTACATTTTATGTAAAACTTATAATATCTGGAATGCTTTTAACTATATCAAGAATATCACAGCTAATACTTAAATTTGCAACTTTATAAACTCTTTCTCCCATTCTTTTACACATTTATTTATTGATTAAAATAAATTTACGGAATTGAATAATGGGTAACAATCTAATACTCAACTAAAATACAATAATTACATCAATTATTGTACAACCACATTCCGCAAACCTAGGCTATAAAATATATAATTACAGTATGATTATAGTTAAATTAATAAATATTAATGCTAATATTATTATATTTATGTATAATATATATATGTATATATATATATATAATAGTATGTTTTTCTTTTTTTTTTATAGTTATAAAAAAAAGAAAAACATACTATTATTATTATAAATATTTATATATAAATATATATAGATATATTATTTTTATATATATATATATAATTATATATATATATATATATATATATATATATATATATTTCCACTGCCAGTGGAAAGTTCAAAATGAAGTACAGTAAGAGGTAGTAGACACAATTAACAACAGTTATACATTTAAAGAAAAACATCATAACAGGAACATTACAGTGTATGAACTGATGATGAAATTTTAATATTTCGAAAAGGCCTTATTCATTAATTTAAAAATGGAATTTTACTGATTTTGGTGGTGTGTATATAATAATTCTTCAAGTATCATAGTGTTAACTCATATAACGTTGAAGATATACTTTCAACTCAGTACAGCATAAAAATGTAGCAACATAAGTTTTTATTAAGTTATTTAATTTTAGGATTTCCTAATTTGGAGGTGATGAAGGCGTATATGAATCCAGAAGTTGATGAGTCAAAGGAGACATTCTCTTGGGGATCACCTGATTTAGATGGTTTACGTGACTTTGCTTTGAGGAAGTTTGGCTGGAACAAAGGAAAGAGCGATCAGATTCTTTTACCTGTAATGAAAAAATTAGCAGAAAAAAATGTAAGTGCATGTTTATGCGTTTATACAGAAAATTTAATATATTTACATCCCTTCCTTGACAAGCATAGTGGACCTGTACCATAAGAGTTTTAACTTATGAACTTTAATTTCTTCTCCTTTTTTGAGTTCAAATTAATTTTGTAGTAAAAGTATCCAGAGCTGCAGAAAAAAGTTTTTATTAAAAATCAATTAATGTAAATTTAAAATGTGTGCCTTACATTAAGACATAAATAAAGCATAATGTGTAAGGTAAAAAATTAACAAATATTTATTTATTTTTTTGTTTTCAGAGTCAAAAAACAATAGAATCGTACTTCAGAATAATTCGAACTCTGCCTGCTAACCGTGAGCAAATGAGTAGACGTGTTCAAAAAGCTGTCAACAGACTTGATGGGAATCCAGATGAAAGTGAAGTGACACCAGTTACACAGAGGAGCAGAGAGGGCAGGGTTAGCTCTTCAGTGGAAGCATCATTACCCGAAGATACAACCCGTAGTGGTAGAGGTAGAAGAGGAAGAGCCCGTGGACGAGGCATTTTGAATGCAGAAAGTGACAGTAATATTCGTCCAATACCAGTTCATCTAGGAGATGAATTGATTCCTCAGAGGGAAAAGGATAGGTTGGAATCACTTAAAAGGAAAATGGATGCTATAGAAGTTTTTAAAAACAGTAAAAAAAGTATGAAGGGGAAGAGAAGAAATCTGAGGTTAGATAAAAAAGCTGCAAATCTATCAGAGAGCAGTGATGAGGGTGGTCAGTGAAATGTTGGTATTGTGACTACTTGTAACTTTTCTTCACTCATGAAAGTAATTTCTGTGCAAAACTCTAAATTAAATTATTGCTAATTTTAATTATAACCATAAATATTTCATATTGATCCTCATTCCAAAGAAGAGTATGACAGTTATTTTGTGTATTTATTATTTGCATATCATGTACTGTAAAAATGAATTTTGTTTGTTTGTTACAACTATACTTTAGAACAGTTTTTGTAGGCTAAATACCTCCTTTCTGTAGAGCTTTCAAAAACCACTAAATGTAGATGCCAATTTGAAATTGCCAGTTGACATCTATAATATTCTTAGAAGAAACTGTATCTTTTTCACCTTATTACTTTGTGAAAGTGATTAAAGTAACCTAAGTTTGTACATATAGGATGCTTTTGTACTAGGACAGTTAGTTTGGTTGGTCAGTCAGCAGCTGGTTCATATTTTAGTGAAGAGTTTTCAGTTTTGTAAATTTGAAACTTGTCACATTGTTCTTATTAGTTGTTCTGTGTTTACTTCAGGTATGATGCACAGGATGTTATTTGAAACTGACTCCACACTCACTGATTGTTGCAGCTGTATAGTATCAGATTTTTGTAATAATAACAATTACCAGCAGCACTGTTTCACTGTAAATAATTTTTAATAAGTGTTTAATTCTGTGTATTTTGTGTTGTGTAGTGTGAGTTCTATAAAATATATTTTTTTAATATATATCCAGATGCAATTTTATTTAATACTCTATTTTTCTTCCTCAAAATATAAACCATTTTACAAGAACATTTATGTTCAAAATAGTATTTTAGTGAAGTACCTATGGAGCTGAAATAGTGTAATGCTAAATGTGGAAGATTGCAGTACTTGTAGCATGTTTACAGCAGGAATTGAAAGTCAGGTAAATCAACTGACCAATTTGAAGGCAAGCAGGAGTTTTGGATGATTGATCAAAATGAGTGAAAATTGGATTTAACGTATAATAGGAATTTGGTGATTCTTACTGCCTGCCTGTACTAAAAGAAGGATAAGGAGGACACAGTAACAGTGTGACAGTATACAAGTATTTTATTTACACAGACATAACGGTCAACAAAATTCTCATCAAGTGCACTTTTTGGGTACCTAAAACTAACTAAAGTAAGTCAGAAATACAACATGTATAAAATTTTTATATTTCAATTTTATTATTGGAATTTTTATAATTGTTCTAAAAATGTTTGTAATTTAATATACAGTATATAAGTGTATCACAGACAAAAAATAGTTCCAGTACACATGCACTGGCTTGGCGGGGATGGCTCACTCCCACCATCCGTGAACAACCTTGAAGACTGTGTAAATGGCTGTAGCAAGCACATCAGCCACTGTTGTTCAGCTAGATGCATATATGTATTTATGAATAATTTGCGTAATTTTTTAATTTATAGGATTTCATTACAAATATATTTAAATTTCATTTAGTATTATATTATAATAATTAGGACTCATAGTGTGTTGTGTACTTTATGTTGATGTTGTATTATCATCCGTTGTAGCATTGTTACCTTAGGTGGGTTTTTTTTTTTTTTTTTTTTTTTTTTTTTTTTTTTTTTTAATGGCATCACTAGGCTAGTTTCTGGGAGCCTTCTAACAAGTCAAGCCAGAGAAATTGTTTTCAACATGGCAGAATATTAAAAAGGATTACAACTTATGTTATAATATTGCTGCTAGTACAAGTGAAGCAACATTAGTCTCTCAGGCTGCTGTGTACAACATTTTAAAACTAGGTAAGAAATTATCTGCTTATGGTTGTGAAAAAAAATCTTTTCTATGCCAAAAGGAAAATTGTAGGCTTGTAAAATAAATAAAAAATGAAGTTGACTCCTTCACAGATAGTCCAATAAGAAGAAAGGTGTACGAATTTTGTGCTGTAAAAAGTCTCCCCCTCAATAAAGAGTTTACTACAATCTGTAAAGGAAGATGCTGTCATTCAATGTGACAAGAATATTTGAGGCAATGACTTAAAAAGTTAGGATTTAAATGGACTCACTGCCAGTCCAATAGAAAGTGTAACGGTACAGACCGATGGGGTTTTGTAAGTGAAATCTTTTCAATATTATTGGCAACTAAGAAATTACGGTGAATAAATTGTAGCGTCGAGACGGGTGGGAGTTGGCATTGGTATGTGGAGGGCGCGCCCGCGCTTTCAACCACGCGGTCAGACGGCCAACTTTCCCAGAGTTTGGTCACGTATTAATATGCATTCTTTCGCTGAGTGTGTTCAGGAAACTCCGCCAGTCGACTTAAAACCACTCCCCGGGCCGGGTGAATACATAGGCTGACGAGCCTAAATTTTATTAAAATGTATACAAAAGTGAATTAGATAAAACAGTGAGAACAATATATATTATTTTGCCAAACATTATGTCACTGACTTGTTATAATATTATTATATACACACCACCAAAATCAGTAAAATTCCATTTTTAAATTAATGAATAAGGCCTTTTAATATATATATGTAATGTATATTTTAATGTATATATGTTTTAATTTATATATAAAACAATATATATATCAACAGTGCGGATGTGAGCATTTCAGCTCGCCGTCGGCTGCACCCGCAACTAAAATGTGAACACAAGTATAAAATAAACCACTCATAACTTTATCAGAATGCATTGGCAGTTATAAAATATATAAATCAGTGAACATTAAAAAACCAACATCCGTAGTGCGCGTGTAAAGATGCGACGTCTTCTGGACAGATTTGCAGCTAAGTAGCAAATTTATAAAACAAAATTTTAATATTCTATTTAAAATAAAATAAATGAGCTCAGTTAGGGAAGTCAATAAAATTGTACTGCGTGAATGAGTGTGTGATTGCGTGAATAATATAAAATTAAGCAGTGCTGGGTTGTGAAATATATATATAATTCTATAAGTTAAGACATGATTGATTATGTTTATATTTTGGTGGGATTATGTGTATAAAATTATCAATGGGAAAGAAATTTTAATTTGATTCAATAACTACGCCTCATGGCGAATAGCAATGTGCTTTGTTTCCGAAATAGAATCGCATGTAACTATGTGTGGTTTGTTAATAAAGGTTAATGTTTATGTAGTAACATAGAAACGTAGTAAATCAAATCAAATATAAACGCAGAATATTTAAAATGACTTTGTGTCGAGCCACTTACAGAATTTAAAAATGAAAGTTAATAAATAATTAATTAAGCGTAAGTGTACAGCCGCTGTCTTGTTGTAGGTATACGATTCCATTGTAGTGGTGTAACTGTGAATAATGATAATTTTAGAAAAATTAAAACAAAAGTTTTCTTTTCACCATACATGTCGTTAGAGTCTTTATTTCGTACCCCCACACTGTTTCTGGCCTCGCTTACGAACGAACTCTGGGACCCTAGTGAGAAATTAATAGGGGTAAGTACAAAATATGAAACATTATTATTAATAAATGTAATAATTTGTTTTTATACAAATGGCAGCCCGAACTACGGACTTTATATAACATTTTTATATAAATAAGCCAGGAATCAGAAACAGAGTGGGTGTCGAAAGGGTATATAACATAAGGAGTAAAGATAAGGTTATGTTATGATTATGTGTAGTAGGGGTAAATAGAATATCTTTTGGATAATAAGTATATGTTATATATAGTAATATTTTGAAAAGAAATATATGTAAAAGATTTTTTTTTTAAATGGCAGATAATAACGAGAATGTCAGCTTAACTGACATTGAAAACGAAAGCTAAATGAATATTGAATTAAGTGGAACCGAGTCAAAAATCATGAGTGAAGGAATTATTCACCCAACGCCAGTCCCGACTAACAGGGCTGAAGATAATGAAATAATGAAAATGATGCAAATGCTTTTTAATACACAGAATAATAAGTTTGATGAGAAATTTAGTAAACTTGATGAGAAATTTGATACACAGAATATAAAGTTTGACAAGCTTGATGAGAAGTTCAATGAAATGAAAAATAAAATGAAATCAAAAGACAAAATTCTAATTTTGACAAACGAATAAATGAAATGCATGCACGTTTCGATAAAACGAAAGAAAAAATAGTCGCGTTAGTAATTGAGAAGTTTGATAGACCAAAGAATAAAGTAGACGAGAATAGAAAGGGGGTAGAGAATAGTGGAGGTAGTAATAATGATACATTTACAGAAAATAGTGCTAGTTTAAGTGCTGTGAAGATAAAACACGAGGTGAATACAAGTGAAAATCATAAAGAGGTTAGTTTAAGTGCAAACAAGGTGCTAATTAACAAGGTGAGTAGCAATGATAATTTGAATAATAAAGTAAGTGGTGTTGATAATTATGACAATATAAATAGAAATATGGTGTTAGAAAATGATGATGAGAATATTGGGAGTGATAATGAGATGTTGGAGTGTATAAAGAATTTACAGTTAAAAGGGATGCAGGGGGTAAAATTTTCCCTTAATGTTGTAGTAGGGGGTGAAGAAATGGCTTCACGCGAGTATTTGGAAGACGATATGTCTGCAAATAGAGTTCCCTGGTTTTTTTTGTGCACTTCATCGGTGGTGCAGTAATTATGAGTTAGTGACCCCTGCATATTTGGAGAGAGAGAGTGTAGCTTGGTGTTATGGTGGGAAATATATTGAGAGAGAGAGAAAGAGAGTAATAGAGATTTTTAAGATAAATAGAAAGTATAGAGAATTTGTAGAAAGGTTAGGAGTAGAGATGGTGGATAATTATTTACTTACCTTATAGTGAAATTGAGATAGCAATAATAGTAGATGATGGTAATAATGATAACAATTACCTTGGGAAGTAAAGGGTGTAGTAGTAGATAACTATGATGACGAGAGTAATGACTTTATAACTTACCTAATCAGGACAGATAATACTAACGGTGACAGGACCATACCCTATGATGACATGGTACATGATAAATTGATGTGGCTTTTATTGATTCAACCGACATTGTGGAAGAATATAATAGTAATTTAAATAAATATTATATTGATAATAATAATATCAAATATTTAATAAAAAATAAGTTGTATAGACCTAAGATTCGACTGTTGTTCGATGATGCAGGATAGATTGTTTTATTGTTTATGAACATTAATATAGGTGAACAGTGGTTTTGAAATGGACGGTTTATGAACTGATTTTGGTAAATGGTAACAAATAATAAGTTGGATTGTATATTTTTTTTGTGTATTAATGTCAATGTATTTGTGTATTCTTGGTGTTGTGTGTATTACATGTATTTTTATGTAAACCATGTATGTAACAGGAAGTTATAGTTTAATTGATTTAATTATAACAATTAACATTGTTTTTTGATTAAACAAGTGATGAAAGTAATGATGAAATTTTAAATAATTGAAGATTAATTACTTAATTATTGATGTTGTACAAAAGAAATTTGATAATGAAGTTAAATGATTTTATGAGATTTAGATTCTAATGAATAATAAATGATTAAGCATGTAATATATTTGGATATTGAGATGTATTGTTATTAGTAGGTGAGGGATGAATTTTCTAATGCAATTGTCAATGATCACAATAATGTAAAGTGTTAACAAGGGATATAGCCTGGGTGATAATTATTAAAATATAGGCATTTGAGTTAGTCAATTAAAGTTAATGGGAGTTAGATAAATAAGAATTTTGAAATACCAGTGAAAAACAAAGAGGGTATTAGATATTTTAGGGACACAGTAGTAGTGATTATATGTAGAGAGGTGAGTAATGTGAATGGTAAATATATTTGTTGATGATGATATTTTGTAGTAAGGGTAGTGGTGTAAGGAGTGATCAGCGTGCGGCGTGGCAAGAGACCAGCGTGCGGCGTTGTGGCAAGTGTTAGAGTAGTTTAAGGGAGTGTTTGCCGGTATTTTGGAGGGCAAATGGTTAGGTATGTATATGGCCAGGTTGGGAACACACATCCTAGTACAAAGACGAGCGGTGCCAGAGGTAAGTGGAATTAGTGAAGTGGATTATAATTGAGAGATTGGTGTCATGATATGTAAATCTGGTTGTTAATAGTGGTTGTTAGAAGAAAGGGAGTAAGATTATAAATGTCTATTCAATTGAAAGCATAGCGAATACAGGAGTCACCCAGATTAATCAATGATCAAAATGTGAAGGGTTAAGTAGAAAATTCATAGTAGAAAGGTAATAAGAATGAAATATCATGTAACATGAATGTTAATAATAAATTTGAAATGGTGAAGAATTAAATGGTAGTAAATGATAAATAAATGATAAATAATTGATGGCTAATTAATAAAAGTTCAATTGAAATTAAAATGTAATGTTTATAATTTTTATACGCAAATTTAAAGATGTAGGGTGTGTAAATTTTGATCAAAGTTAAATGTGAGTTGTTTGTTGAATGTAATAATCGCAATGTTAATTATGAGTGTATTATTATGTGTTAGTGTAGGAATTTAAACATGACTTATATGTATAAATGGATGATTTTGGGGCAGTTACAAATGTAACTGTATACGACACTGAGTGTCAAACCATTGCGATTCCCTACAGTTCGGGCGATCTCGGCGTTACCAACCCAGATCGTGGTTTTGGATGACAATCAGCTGTGGGCAGAATTATTGTAAACTGACCACAGTTGGTTGCCTTTGAAATTGGTCAAACGTAGAAATTTAATGGGGTTTAATAAGGGAATCTAAGATTATTTTGAACACAGGCTATTTTCACGAGGGGTACTTACCTCGAAGTTTTTGTAAAGCTGAAGCAAGGATGGAGAGAGAAAAGAAAAAAGTGCTCACTCCTTCTGCCTCAGTCCTTGTGGAGGCAACTGAATGCAACAGTTCAGGGGGGGAGGAAATAGTGTGTGTGCAGGAGTAAAGGGGATAAGTATTATTAACAGCGCCGGATCACTTTCTGTTAATAATAATAATAGTAAATTTTTTTTTCTATAAAAGAGAAAATGTTTCAGAATTGTAGAAAGAGTGAGAAATAGATGATTTATATGAGTAAATTTTGACTATGTGTTTGAATATTTTGAAAGTATTATTGCATTAGTATAAAGATTTGTGTTTCTTCTTGTTAATGTGAAAGGATTAATTATTATCGATTGGAATCGAAAAAATTTTATAAAGGTAAGGGTAGTGAATTAAGAGAATGGAACTTCTGTATAATTCTTGTTGAGTTAAAGTAAACCCAGTGCTTCTTAACACAAACCAGCACATAGCTAAGGGGAAACAGATCAGTTAGGGGTATGGTATTATATCAGGCCACTATTTTGATATTTTTGATTTATTGTTTCAGTGTTTGGTGATGTGACGGCGGTCCTGAGCTGGCCTGCGCGTCAGATCAGGAGCGTAAAGCGCCTGATTGGCCTTATGGTGTTGGGATCTCGAAGGAGAAGTCCAGTAAGGTCATGCAGGTACTGTCACCATCATCGGACCAAGGGTGAGTTATTATAATTTTTTTTTATAAACTAAGGGGGTTGTGGCGACATATCCTGGCTGATCCCTTTAGAAAGTATGAGAGTGTCAATGAGAGTTTTTATGCTTCGGCCTAAAACCTCTCATTGAGGGGGTTTTGTAACGGTACAGACCGATGGGGTTTTGTAAGTGAAATCTTTTCAATATTATTGGCAACTAAGAAATTACGGTGAATAAACTGTAGCGTCGAGACGGGTGTGAGTTGGCATTGGTATGTGCTTTCAACTGCGCGGTCGGACGGCCAACTTTCCCAGAGTTTGGTCACGTATTAATATGCATTCTTTCACTGAGTGTGCGCAGAAAACTCCTCCAGTCGACTTAAAACCACTCCCCGGGCTGGGTGAATACATAGGCTGACGAGCCTAAATTTTATTAAAATGTATACAAAAGTGAATTAGATAAAACAGTGAGAACAAATATATATATATATATATATCAACAGTGCGGATGTGAGCATTTCAGCTCGCTGTCGGCTGCGCCCGCAACTAAAATGTGAATACAAGTATAAATTATAAAATAAACCACTCATAACTTTATCAGAATGCATTGGCAGTTATAAAATATATAAATCAGTGAACATTAAAAAATCAACATCCATAGTGCGCGTGTAAAGATGCAACGTCTTCTGGACAGATTTGCGGCTAAGTAGCAAATTTATAAAACAAAATTTTAATATTCTATTTAAAATAAAATAAATGAGCTCAGTTAGGGAAGTCAATAAAATTGTACTGCGTGAATGAGTGTGTGATTGCGTGAATAATATAAAATATAAAATTAAGCAGTGCTGGGTTGTGAAATATATTGTAATAAAACGTTTATGGTGTTTTATTTACTTATGTGAGACTCCCGTGTATCAACGTCAAGCACCACGTTGAAGGCGATAATTCGTAACCACTAAGTTATCTTCAGATCAATAGGATTTAATTTAGGTTTCAGGGTTTAATTCAGCTTAACGTTGGTTTGCGCCAATTTGTAATAAATAAAATGTTGTTACCTGTTTTTAATCAATATGTTATTAATGAATATTGTAACGCAACAGAAATGCTGGCATCCATGTTACATAAAAATTAGGTTAACAAAATAATAAACTAGTCAATATCTAACCCCATGATAAAACAAAAATCTAATAATTACATTTATAATTATAGATAAAGATAAATAAGGATGCAAGGTAGAATTAACGAGAATAAACAAACCTGTAAGTTAGATAATAGTTAATGATCTATGTTCAGTGAAAAGTAAACAAAAATGAAACAATAATTTACTTTATAGCAATAGCAAGTAAGGATTTTGAGTTAAAAGATATTATTTTGTGACAACAAATGTTATGATAAAGTTTATGTTATGTTATACCAATTATGTGTTGAGTTAATGAAAGGTAATGAAACAAGATGTATTATTCAATTACTGTTGTAGAATGAAGTGTGAAGCAGCTAGTTAGCATTAATAGATTTGAATTTTCTTATATGTGATCCATAGGTCAAGATAAAATTGTCATTAGATATGGAAAAAATAATTGTTTATGTAAATTTTAATAGTTAAGATTTGATTATATGTATGAATTTATGTAAAAGGGCTATAGATGTTTACCAGTTATAAACACAGGTAGATCCGTTTACAATAAAAGGCCTAACAGCCAAAACCACTATATAACCACTCATAACATAAAGGTTAGGTACATAAATTAATAATAATTAATGAATACGGTTTGAAGAGCTAGAAAAAACATTAAATTAGTAATGATATATAATAAACCATATCAATTTATACAAATTATGATAATGCCATGATATCGATTGATAACGTTTAATATCGAAAAGGTAGTAAATATAAAAGAAACAGGCTCATATCAAAAAACCAGCAGAATATGTGTAGAAAATAATAAACCAACTATCGGTAAAGTTATATTCCGATATGATAGCAAATTGATAAGGAATAGACAAAAAATATATGAAATAAACACTATATACAAAACATGTGGAGGGAAGAAAAATCATGTGTTGCTATGGACTACAGGAAATGAAGAAGTTGTTGATTTTCAATTATTGCCTTTTATGATCTGAATGTGATGAGATTAAGAAACCTAAGAAATGTCTATTTAATCGGAATATTCTAAATTAGCAGATACTCTTATAAAATACAAAATTCTAATGATAATATTTATGACTCTTGCCAGTACAGTTTAACCAAACAAGACTATAGTATGAAATCACAATAGAAAATAAATAACTGGGTTCTACAAGGAAGGACTTGAATTGTCCCATATCCGAAAGGAATTGACAATATATTAAACCAAATAGAAAGAGTCAAATGTATCACAACTAATAATATACACTACACTAGAACTTATTACCTTTCAAATACACGGAACATCACTAATTGTTTCAACCGAGAGAAGAACGTATTTGGATCCAGGAATTGCAGAAGAAGCATCAATCGGGCTGTAAATCAATCCAGAGAGCTGTATTTCCGAGGTAGACAGGACAAGAATTCCATTTTATTAAACCGAAGAAAGAATATTGTACGGCATAATCGTCCAGATCAGTAAATTTATCAATCAACCGCCTACACGATTTGCTTCGTTCTAGTCTGGTAAATTATTATTATATCAATCATATTAACTACACAACACTTCAAATTTGTAAATCTTGCATTCTTATCTATGTATTTTTAATCTTCCCCACAGTTACAAGAACCTTCACACCCTGAATTAAGTTAATTACGAATTAAAACACATTATATAACCGAATCTAAATAAAGTATCGGACTGATTAATAATCGATTCACGCAATCTATAGCCCATTGGTATGTCAGTTAGAACATATCTTATTCAATGTTAAAGAAGTAAACAAATAAAGAACCTTTGTATAGTTGCAAAATCTTGTCATTTGGAGTATGATTTAATGAATTGGGAATGAAAAATAACTGACTAAGTATAGAATAATTGGTTAACATAAACAGTAAAATAACCTCTAAGTTTCGTTGCTCCGGTACTACAGCGCTTATAGCGGAATTCTCCGACACCAAAGAGAGAGCGTAAAAATACAAAATTATACATAATTCTCTTCAAGGTATAATAGGGTTGAACGAAATTACAGAATAACACATTAATTATTTAAGTTTCAAGTACACTAACACTGATATTTTTTAGAGAGAATAAGTTAATATTAATTAATTAAACCAATATATTCCACAACTCCAAATATCTCAGATATTTAAATAATTAAGTAAATTAAAACGACCTAAGAGAGTAAAGACAGGGGAACATAACCCGTTCATAGCAACGAATAGGCTTACATTGCGTGAAAATAATAAGACCCAAGTACTCGTCCCGATACAAATTGACGCTCATAACGTGGGACCTAATTAGGTGACACGAGAGTAGTAACAAATTGGCCCTCAACCAGTGTAGGGCTTAAGTTAAGTAACTATAACTATATTAATATTACTTAACCAGAGCAGGCAACTGTGGGAGAGTAAACATGCATACCAGAGGTAGATCAAGGATTAGGGCAGGAGAAACGGAAAAGGAAATAGATGAACAATAACAGGAAATAGAACTAATAACGGATAGTGAAATGGAACAACAGACAGACGAAATAGCGGAAACTGAAATTATTATGGACAAGGAAAAGGGAGTAATGGAAGAAGATGCCCAAGGGGACCAATTAGATAAGCCCAACCAAAAGGAAAACTTGAGTATACAGGAAATGTTTAATCTACTATTGGTAAAATTCGATAAAACCAATGAGGAAAACAAGGAGAATTTTAGGAAACGGGATGAAAACTCAAAGAGACTGGAGGAAAAATACGATAAAACAAATGAGGAAATTAAAGAAACCTCAAAACAAATTCACGAAAGGTTAGATAGGAATGATGAGGGTTTAAAACAAATGAAAGAAGACATCTTACAAATACATGAAGAAAATTTTAGGCAAATTAATGAAAAAATTGAAAATCTTCATGTGACAACCAGAAGGTGGACCAAAATAATGAGGAAAGAAAATTAGAAATAGCTAAAACAAATGAAGGGTTAGAAAAAACTAACTAAACAATAGTACAGGTTCGTGAAGAACTACAAAATAAAATTAATGACATAAAAATTGAGAGTAAAACATTGGTCGAAGAAATCCAACAGGAAACTGTCGGAAAATATGAGCAAATTAAAAACGAAGTACATCAGGTACGGGAAGAGAATAAGGAAGGAATTACGCAAATACAGACAGACATGGGCGAACGACTCGAAAGAGTCTATGGCAATTTAAACAGTATGGAAGGTCAAATTAATACCAGTAAAAATAAAATAGAGGAAATTAGTAGACGTGAATTACAATTACAAGAAGAAGTAGATTCATGGCGGGATAGGACATGCCAACATAGTCATACAAATAACCACGAGAACCGGGAGTCGATTAATTTTCGTAATTACAAGCGCAATCCGATGGAATTTTTAAAGAGATTGGAAGAGGTGATCGCAAGAAATAGAGAAAATCGCTGGAGTATTATACGCAGTATGATTGATGAAACATTTAAAGATACCTATGATAATTGGTGGACAGCGGTGCGCCCGGATATACTGGACATGACTGAGTTCAAAAACAATTTAAAGAGAAATATTGGTCTGAATCGACCCAGAACATGATTAGGAATAATTTGAGTAACGGTCGATACGAAACAAACATAGGCCAGTCTCCTACTTCATACTTTCTAGGAAAAGTATGTATGGCACGGAACTTAGAGCCCAGAATTCCCGAAGAATGTTTGGTGATACAACTATCCTACCATTACGAGGAAGGGATAAAAAAATGCACGTATGTGTAGTCAAATCAAAACGATTCCAGCCATGGCCAAATTCCTGGAGAATTATGAGCACGAGAACCAATACCAAAGAAATAGGATGTTAAATTATAAATATCAGAAGTATAATAATAACGCGCCACCAACCAATTCTCATAATAATGATCACGATCGACCTGCGCAGAACTCTTATAAAATTCTAATGATAATATTTATGACTCTTGCCAGTACAGTTTAACCAAACAAGACTATAGTATGAAATCACAATAGAAAATAAATAACTGGGTTCTACAAGGAAGGACTTGAATTGTCCCATATCCGAAAGGAATTGACGATATATTAAACCAAATAGAAAGAGTCAAATGTATCACAACTAATAATATACACTACACTAGAACTTATTACCTTTCAAATACACGGAACATCACTAATTGTTTCAACCGAGAGAAGAACGTATTTGGATCCAGGAATTGCAGAAGAAGCATCAATCCAGAGAGCTGTATTTCCGAGGTAGACAGGACAAGAATTCCATTTTATTAAACCGAAGAAAGAATATTGTACGGCATAATCGTCCAGATCAGTAAATTTATCAATCAACCGCCTACACGATTTGCTTCGTTCTAGTCTGGTAAATTATTATTATATCAATCATATTAACTACACAACACTTCAAATTTGTAAATCTTGCATTCTTATCTATGTATTTTTAATCTTCCCCACAGTTACAAGAACCTTCACACCCTGAATTAAGTTAATTACGAATTAAAACACATTATATAACCGAATCTAAATAAAGTATCGGACTGATTAATAATCGATTCACGCAATCTATAGCCCATTGGTATGTCAGTTAGAACATATCTTATTCAATGTTAAAGAAGTAAACAAATAAAGAACCTTTGTATAGTTGCAAAATCTTGTCATTTGGAGTATGATTTAATGAATTGGGAATGAAAAATAACTGACTAAGTATAGAATAATTGGTTAACATAAACAGTAAAATAACCTCTAAGTTTCGTTGCTCCGGTACTACAGCACTTATAGCGGAATTCTCTGACACCAAAGAGAGAGCGTAAAAATACAAAATTATACATAATTCTCTTCAAGGTATAATAGGGTTGAACGAAATTACAGAATAACACATTAATTATTTAAGTTTCAAGTACACTAACACTGATATTTTTTAGAGAGAATAAGTTAATATTAATTAATTAAACCAATATATTCCACAACTCCAAATATCTCAGATATTTAAATAATTAAGTAAATTAAAACGACCTAAGAGAGTAAAGACAGGGGAACATAACCCGTTCATAGCAACGAATAGGCTTACATTGCGTGAAAATAATAAGACGCAAGTACTCGTCCCGATACAAATTGACGCTCATAACGTGGGACCTAATTAGGAGACACGAGAGTAGTAACAATATATCTATTAGGTTGTTACAGATGAAACCTCCTGAAAATATATTATTAGGCAAATATAGTTATGATTATGTTATTTTTACTTTTAATTGTGCTATAATACCGTTTTAATTAAGTATTCAATAGTTATGTAATATTAACTATATACGTCATATATTGGCTGAATGTATTAAGTATTCTTGTCAACCCTAGTCCCTCTATATTAGATAATTCAATTCAAATTTGGTGCAGAAAATACGCTAGTTCGGCAATCTCCCGTTCCACCAGCTGTTGACAATTAGCACTGTTATTTGTAATAAGCTTACGTCTAGGTTAACCGTTCATCAGATTTTATTCACCCTTTTCCTGTAAATTACTCCACCCACAACATATAATACTTATTCTGCAATAACTTAGAACATTATCTCATACAAGAAAGGTTTTTTATTAATTTTATACGTTATTTCACAGTAACAGTCCTCTCAAAAATAATAATATCCTTAAATCGATTATGTAACGGTATATCGATCGTCAATTGATCAAGTTCCTTTGACTTATACAAATTAAATATAACAATAAATATTTCTTATTCCAGGGTTCGTAAGATTCTTTTAACCATTAGTAAGGCCAGGTAAAATGCAAAATTAAGGTTACTCAAGTATTACAAAAGGTTATTAACTCTTAATATATTGAATTTAAAAATAAGTTGTTTTTTACCGGGTTGGCGGAACTCAAACTGGCATTGGACGTCTGTAAACAGTTGAAGATGATCGGCTTAAAAAACGTTCATCCAGGAAAAAGTGTTCTGGCCCGTAATAAAATTGATGGTGTAGTATACAGGGAAGCTCTCAGGAACTCTTCTGACTGCCGTTCTTCTCCTACGATCTTGATAGTTGTCAGTCACGGTGGAATGAAAATAGTATTCTAGCTTCTTCTTGCAAGTGAAGGTTAACTCTGCAAAACGAGGTCTTCGTATGTCTTCTCAATAATTCCGTTAGTTTCGGTCTTTATTTCCCTCGATTAGTCTTCTGATTACATGGGAAATCGGTTTAATACCGAATCCAGCGGAATTATCCTGGTGAATGAAGTGAGGAATGCTAGACTCTTTTCGAGGTATTCAGTTATAATTTGGAAGTCTAATTGGTTTTATTATGTATCAGTAGTATTATAGAATTAGGTTTCAAATAGGATTTATTAATTTATATTCGTATTTTTTCAAATTTTATCATTCGTTTTTAAATGTGTCTGCCCATCTCAACTCATTAGCATGTAACAATCGAAACGAATGAAACGAAAATCAACAACATTGTACCTTTTTGTTGCCCTAACAACCATTATTTTCTGTCATTGGATGGAATTTGATATGCTAGAGCCAGAATTATAAAATATTATTACGCCTTTTTTATTAAAATACTCCATGCTTGGAATCATACTGAATTACTTAAAACTTTCACCCAACCTACCTTATTATACCGTATATAATTTACTACAGTTTCATTGGACTGGACCCATTAAAAAGGTATTAATTTCCTTTTACAAGTATTAAATTTAGGCCTATAGGTTTTCTTACAACTGTTATAATATTGTTTGGTTTTTTAACTTAATTTTCTTTACCTGACCTACTGTACAATTAATTATTGGTTAATGGTTATTTACATTAATTTTAACTTCCTGGGTTTACTTTATTACATTAATTAACTCGTCCTGGAACCTTTCATTAGTTGACAACATAATTATCAGAACTACTGGTCAACTTTTAAACACTTATTGCCCTCCTGGCCAAGTTTACAAACATTAATTAAAACAAATGAATTATGAAAAATATCCGGGCTGTTTGGCCGTGGTCCATGGTTAAAAACAAAACCAAACGTTTCGGCAGCACCGAGTGCAGAAATCTTATTCCACTGATGATGGCAGCCAGTGGTGCTGCCGAAACATTTGGTTTTGTTTTTAACCATGGACCACGGCCAAACAGCCCGGATATTTTTCATAATTCAAGTGACACCGGCCGTGAAAGCCTAAGGGATTAATTAAAACAACTTTGTTATCCAATTTTAGTCACTACATATAACATAGTATAATGCCTAACACAGGTAACTATACTTGATTGTCTAAAGACAAATTTAACATAAATAAAAACATTACCACTGATTAAATATTCCTATAAAACAGCAGTTCACTCTTACTATACTCCAAACATAAAACAAATATTCTGTGAACACTAACATGCTACAGTATAAAGAACAAGTACAATTTATTATATTAACCATTAATTGGTATAGTATTTTATACTCAACGTTATTTATTACATCTTTCAACTTGAGGTACATCTCAGATGTACTAATTACTGAGCAACCTTAATCTCGGGGTATGGTCCTTGACCATAGTTAATTCATTTTTTTATGTAACGTTGGGGACCTCAATTCTGTTATGTTACAATATATATAATTCTATAAGTTAAGACATGATTGATTATGTTTATATTTTGGTGGGATTATGTTTATAAAATTATCAATGGGAAAGAAATTTTAATTTGATTCAATAACTACGCCTCATGGCGAATAGCAATGTGCTTTGTTTCCGAAATAGAATCGCATGTAACTATGTGTGGTTTGTTAATAAAGGTTAATGTTTATGTAGTAACATAGAAACGTAGTAAATCAAATCAAATATAAACGCAGAATATTTAAAATGACTTTGTGTCGAGCCACTTACAGAATTTAAAAATGAAAGTTAATAAATAATTAATTAAGCGTAAGTGTACAGCCGCTGTCTTGTTGTAGGTATACGATTCCATTGTAGTGGTGTAACTGTGAATAATGATAATTTTAGAAAAATTAAAACAAAAGTTTTCTTTTCACCATACATGTCGTTAGAGTCTTTATTTCGTACCCCTACACTGTTTCTGGCCTCGCTTACGAATGAACTCTGGGACCCTAGTGAGAAATTAATAGGGGTAAGTACAAAATATGAAACATTATTATTAATAAATGTAATAATTTGTTTTTATACAAAAGCTCCTGATAGGAAGAAGTGATATCGTTGCTTGAAGAATTTGCTATCTAAGTAACGTAAATAAATACAGACGAAGGAGTAAAAATATTGTTTATATTGACAAAACATATGTTCAGGCATCACATTCAGTATCTTCATGTTGGCAATCTTCTGAAGAGGTTGGTATAACAACGAAAATTGGGAAAGGTAGTAGACTTATTGTAGTTCACAGTGGGGGAGAGGCTGATTTTGTTAACAATGCACTGTTAATGTTTAAGTCTTCACGGACATTGGAGACTTCCATAGCTGTATGAAAGTTTACACAACAATTAGCATAAACTTCCTACACCTCTCCATCGCAAAATATGAACACAGACAAAGATTCAGTATACAGTGAAACTTTGATTTAACGCTCTTATGCGGACCAGCCAAAAAGCACTTTATATTGAGGGTTGCTTTATATAAAGGTCCAAGTTTAACTATTTAATTTGCCGGGACCATGAGAAATGAACATTACATGAAGGGTTGCGTTATATCGCAGGGGTGTTATATACAGAAAACCCACTATAACTGACACAGTAATTCACAACTCCTCTAATCACAAAATACAACACAAACTAGCTGCCTTCAGAACTATGATACATAGACTTAACAACACTAGATACAAAGACTGAACTAAACACGATAAAATATCTAGCAGAATCCAACAGAACAGTAGTCAATAAACTCCTACACAAAACAAACAACAGACAAAGACAGAAAACAACAAATTCATAACACTTAACGTACATCAATAACCACACTGAAAAAGTAGCCCACAAATTCAAAAAACCAGGACAGAATTGCATACAAAACAGAACACACAAAGTACAAAACAAATTTGATCTACCTGGTGTTTACAAACTAAATTGCTCATATTGCAACAAATTCTACATAGGTCAGACAGGACGTTGCTTCAAACAAAGATACATTGAACACACAAAGACACTACACTCCACTACTGAATCCACCTTTGCAAACTACCTCATTGAAGCAAACCACACATACACAAACATCAAAACAACATGGATATTCTACACGTACACAAAAGGCTGAAAACTATACACTCTTGAACAATTGGAAATATACAACCCACATAAAAACGACATCCTAAACGAACAGACACATTTCAAATCACACCCCACACACAACATTGTTCCTTCAAAAGTCGATGTCGTCGCCAAGAACAAGATGGACAGCGCTCCCAGTGGCAGCCTCTGACGAAGCTTATAATAATATAAAACATGTTAATTACCTTCTGTCGCGCTTCTTAAAATCCAAATACAGGATAACTCGAGTTTTGACAACTCGAAACTCATCAGATCCTCATGAATATAGTTAAAACTACATTTGTCGATGTTTACACATCTCGTTGAATAATAAAAACAACACATACATAGTACAAAAATATTAAATGATTTAACACACAGTAAAAACAAAATAAAACACCTGTTTTAAATAAAACACCATAGTTTTTGTTTATTCGTACCAGAATTGTAAGCACATTTCTAAAGGTATTTGATTCAGTGAATTCCTTGGCTTTACTATTGATCATGAAGGCCATGATCAATACAAAAAATGTTCATTATATCATTAATTTTATCAGCATTGTTTACATGTTTCTCTTTTTTTGTAATAGCATTTTTTATTGTACAATCACTGGAGTAATCAAGTATGAGGGTCAACCAAATATAAATCTGACATTGTGACAGTACAAAATGGGTATAATTATTTTAATATTGTGCAATAATACGATCTATGTAAACTGAATAAAATATGACTTTTAAAATTGGAATGGTATGAATCAGCCAATGTGACGTAGGCATTACCGTCACAAAAATAAATAAACCTAACCATATATGGGCACGAATTTTTATCAATCCGACTGACGTCGGAAGAATATCACAAAATGAACACGTGTTTATAATACTCAAATGCAATCCGAGCTACAATGTTCTAGACATTTTGATATGGCCTGGTCAACGAGGAAGGGGTACCACGTGACCAGCTCCTGTAGTATACGCTGACCGATCGCCATTCTGGCCAGTTCGAACAACATCTGAAAGCAGTACAGTCGCAGAGAAATAGTGTTGGGAGGCCTACGCGTGTAAGTACGCTAGGTCTGCCCCAAAGTAAGTTTGAAATAAAGAATCATGAAGTTTTAAACATTTTAAAAGCACTTCGATCAACATCTCCGAACCGTACGGGTTGTGTTAACCCAAGTCCGCGGACGAAGTCGATTTAGGCCTTCAAAAGTGAAAAAATGTGTTTAAAACAAATATAAGTAAATCTCTGCAAGTGTCAATGTAATTAAAAAGGTTAAATAACAGTTTTCGTGAGTGTTGGAGCAAAAAGTTTTGAACAAGCCATGGTGCAACATGTGGAATACTGCTACAGCTAAGTACTTACAACTAGATCGGCTGACCGACAATTAATAACCATCTACCGATTATTCCATTATTCTATTCAGAGAAATGAGATCTCAAATATAAAAGGGGGTTTTGAAATGAATGAGAGATAGAGAGTGAAAGCGAGGTACTGGTTAGCCTTCCTTAAAGTTAAGTAAATTTAATTTGATATAATAATGATTATGTATGTTCATTGTGGTGTGATTTATTAATCACCAAGTAAATAGGGGAACACCCTTTTAATTTAAAAAATGAAAATAAATAATTTCTTTTTCACCATGACCACGTGTCTAATGTAATTATTGCGCTGAAACCTAGCCTGTTTCCATCGCCAAAATCTTTCCTAATCGAACTTTAGAATCTTCTGAGTCAAGGGAAACAAAATGTTTAAATTAAGCAAGCGTCTTTTAATGCCCAGAAAGTGAGATGGTTTGCATATGTTAACCGCAAAATGCTGGCGACCCTGGAATCTATTGCTGAAATGTAAGGTAGGTGCGAGGAATAAATCGCCAAGGTAGGTAATATTTTGGGCGGGTATATTTGAAAAAGTTATGTTCCTTTACAACTTTTGAAATTGGCATGATAACCGAGTAAGACTAATTTAAAAACAGCAAATTTCCAGAAACAGCATCTTTTGAACTGATTTTTTTTTTTAAACTATAGGTTTAGTGTTTACCTAAAGGTTTATCCAAGTTCCAGACTTCGGACCCTCCATTTTCCCTGACTTTTCACTTCCGGCAAACAGCGGAGCGCGAGTCACTGAAGTTTTCCTCAATTTTTCCGATGATAACTTCACCAAATCAGAAAAATAAAAATACCAGCTTGTTCCCGGAAAATTTCCTATCGATCTGTGTTAGTCTTGCATTTTTTAAAGGCAACATAACCTACAAAAAAATTTAAACTTGCAAAAATGTACATTTTCAGATTTCTGTTAATAATGAGTGAAATAATGATTTTTTTTTCATAAAAAAATTGTAGAATATAGTATTCCAATAGACGAATTTCCATATTAATTTTTATCCCGAAATATTTTGTCATTAAGCCACAATAAATTTTTGAAGTTGAAAAGGGAAATTTCTCAAAATTGGGTCCTGACATCACAGGACAAAGTTTTTTTTTAAATACTCGTATTTTCATGATCTATCAGTTAGTGAAAAAGTTTGTTCTTTTATAGCTTCCCAAATAATAATGTTACATTTTTTTTTTGCTTGTGCTTGTACACAGCGAATGGCCGCGTAGTACGTAATGCTCTGGCAATGTAACAGTACATAATGGCCCAATACCATAATTATGGGATTTAAAGGTATTTTTCAATGTTTTGTATTGTTTAATCATTAAAACACAGAATGGTTAGGTCCATTGTCCCTATATACGGAGGAACAAAGTAAATTCAGCAAGAGTACTATACCAAGGTCACCATTGTACGTGCGGGAATCGGAAAAGGCCATGGCGGTGTTGTGACGAATGACTTTAAATATGCATTGTGATTGGATCATAGCACTGTTCCGTCATAACCAAAAACAATGACGCACTGGCTACAATACGTACAACGAGGCGTTGTCCCGTAAGACAAAGCTGGATGACGTAAGAAACACACACAAGCGCAAATTTACATTTGCCTCGTTCTCAATTCAACGCAGTTCTTCAAAGAATCAACAGCGATGTATCGCTGTGTGATCAATTTTATAACAAAAGTTTATTATAACTAGAATCAAAGTTACCAGTATAATAGTGGAGCAATAAAGGCTCGAATTTAATAACAGTATGAACTATAATATGTAGAATCAGTGCTTATATTTACTCAATAAAACTCAGCAGAACTTGAGGCGACACCGGCCATCAACATGGGCGTCAACCACCAACAGCTAAGGAGCAACACCGAACAACAATAAGAGAAGTCCAATTTTACCATCTTTCTTATATTTTAATGAGGTCATTGATCAAGAATAATTAATTAAACGAATGTACTTGTAATAGGGCGAATGCGTGTGAGAGTGAGTGAGTGTGAGCGTGGCCACCAATATATGCCGAGGGCATTTGTTTGTGTGCAAGTAAATACTAATTAATAAATGATTAAAGCTGCAGCATTATAAACGTTACAATGATCTTGATTTAGAAACAAGAAAAAAAAAGAAGTATTAAGAATGATTTTGGATATTAAACTAACCACCATTTTGTTTTGGTAATCTTATATGACACCATTTTGACCGCATGGTCGTGTATGTAAAACATATCTGGGAAATTAAAATTTTGATGGTCGTTTTCCATAATACAGTGTTATTATTTGTGTCATCTTCTGTGTATCAAAATCTCGCTGTAAATGAATCCTGGCCCCCTTTAGGTAAAAGCACATTTAAAAAGAAGAATATGAGCCCGGCAGCGACTGAAATTGGTAAGTACATAGAGGTACCATATTATGGTACTTTTTATACATATAAATATCAATATATGTGTGTAGTAATAAATAATAAAATGAGTAGAGTCACAAATGCCGCCCAGAACTAGGGACATTATAAGTTAGAGTCACAAATGGCACCTGAACTGTGGACGTTATATAAAAATTAATTTATATAAAACAGCCAGATTGAGAAACACAGAAGGTGGTACAAGACGGAACATAACCTAATACACAAGAGGTTATGTTGATGAAACAAAGCAACCAGTAATTGTATAATTAAAAAATAAATAGTCATTTAAACAGCTAAATTATGGCAGAAAGAAATGATAGTATGTTATGTGTAAACAATACAGACACAGAATCTATTTTATTGGACAAAATAAGCGTGAATTCTACGCCTAGAGCAGTCGAAAATAAAATATCGTTAGAAGATCTGTTTATATTAATTAAAACACCAAAATAGTGTATTAAAAGAAATTGACGAAAAGTTTGATAGCCTTGAGAATGAATTAAAGAAACAAAACAATGTACAAGATGTAAAATTGAACCAATTAGATGAGAAACTTAAAAAAGTTTAAAACGAAATACACAAACAAAATTCCAATGTTAATGAGAAAATTAATACAATAGAAACACAATATAATGATATTAAAAAGCAAACAGAAATTGTAGATGAGCAAGTTAAAACTAAGATAAGTAATTTAGACGATAAAGTCAAACAAATTAATGAAACAGTTCAAAATCAGGTAGAAATCCAGAGTAGAGAAGTAGAAAATAAATATGTAGAGACAGTAGAACAGTTAGAAATTAAAACTAAGAATGAAGTGAGTAAACAGTTAGAATTAAGAACTTATGTTTTACAAAATAAATTAGAACAATGTGAATTAAATGTAGTAGACCTAACAAAAGGTATTCAGACAATAGATAGCATTATATCAAAACATGAAAACAATACAACCAATAAAATAAGTATCTTGCAGAATAGAATTGAAGAAATAGATAGTTTACATATACAAAATTATAACGATGTGCATGATAGATATAACCTAGTTGAGAGTGATTTAACAAAAATGAAAAATGAGTTGCTGGGGGAGATTAGCAGAAATTTAACGGGAAATATGGAAAGGGTTATTATTACGAGAGATTTTTACAATGAAATAGAGTTAGAATTATTCAGTTATGAAAACCACACAATACACCCCGTGCGATTTATTAACCAAACCAGGGAGTACCACCATTTTAGTAATAGTAATTGGGAGATACAGTTAACCAAGATAATCAGGTGTTTCAAGGGTAGTGCCGCGGTATGGGCAGAAGCACACAGAATAGAGTGGGGTAATTATGAGATGTTTGAACAAGCTTTTAAGGGAAAGTATTGGCCAGAGGAGGAACAGGAAGCGTTGAGGAGTAAAATAATGGGAACGGGTAGTTTCGGGAGCCACTCAAATAATAACATAACAATATATGTAACACAGTTGTACAATGAGGTTAAATATTTAGAACCTCAAATTCCTTTTAAATCTTTTGTAAGGTACGTTAGTAAACACCTACCTCGAGAAGTACAAATAACATTAATGACTAAAGAAATAGCAAATTTAAGCGAACTTGAGAAAGTCCTTGATATTTTGCAGAGTATTAGAGATAGGGAAGTGAATAGGCGATTAACACAGGGTAATTATAAACCAAACCAGGTAGAATATAATTCACAAAGAAACAATTACAATGAACATAATGTGACGAATAAAGATAATCATTATAAACCAGGTGAGTGGAGATGTTATAGGTGTCAGCAGGAGAATTTCGCATTCCGTCGACAGTGTTTCAAGTGTAGAACACCGAGAGAAGTACAACGGAGGAGAGAGGAGACGAGACAAGACAAACCGCAAGGCAGAGAGACACCGGACACAAGAGGAGCGGTGAACAACAACCAGAGGCCAGATAAGGGACACCGAGGCCCCACCACCAGCAGACACCAGGAAAACTAGAAACGACAGTGGTAGCCAGGACCCGACCACTGTTCAGGGAAACGCAGGAGGTCCAACCAGTCGAGGAGATACATAGCCATGTAATCAAAGCAGATATTGTAGCCGATCTGATGGAAGAAGAAAGCAATGCCAACAACGAGGTGAGAGCAGGACTGACAGAAATTCAGGTAACTGTAGGAAATAAGAATTTTAGAACATTGATAGATACGGGTAGCGAAATTTCCATGATAGCAGAGAACATTTTAGCAGAATTAAGGGAGTTTAACAAAGATATTCCAGTTTTGCCAGTAGCAGGAGTCACGGGTGTACGTAGCAAGCGAGTAACTAAACAGATACATTTGAGTTTTCTAATAGATAACATAGAATTTGTAAACACATTTTTGGTAGTAAGAGGGTTAAGTTTAGATGTCATACTGGGTAATGATTTTTTACGAAGGACGAAAGCTGTTATAAATTTTAGAGAGAAGGTGATAGAATTAGATGGGGGTGACCGGTCGGTAAGAGTAAAATTTGAGCAAATATTAGATAATGTTAGAACGTGCGGAGTTAAAATACTACAGAAGGGTGTAAGTGAGAATAATTTAGGTACCAAGGTAAGTGCATATATAGAGGCAGAATATATGAGTGAGTCGGAGAGTGAAAAGAGTAATATTAATGATGCTGTATGGGAGTTAAGGGCAGATGAATTTTGTAGTGAAGGTGAGGTGGTAAGGAGTGGCCAGCGTGCAGCGTTATGGCTAGTGATAGAGCAGTATAGAGGAGTGTTTGCCGATGTTCCAGGAAGGGCAAGAGAGTATGAATGTGTATTACAAATAAGGGAACACACACCGTTCATGCAAAGGAGCTACCCCATCCCTTACTCAAAAAGAAGAGCAGTGCAGAGAGAACTCGACAGGATGGTGGAAACAGGTATAATCGAACGGTCAGTATCACATTATTCTAATCCACTCGTAGTAGTAATTAAGAAGGACGGACGAGTACGTTTATGTCTAGATGCCAGAAGAATAAACCAAATCATAATTCCCGACTGAGAGTCACCAGAGCCTATCAATGAGATCTTCCAGAAGTTCAGTGGAGTAAAATATATGACATCGTTGGATTTAACAGCTGGATACTGGCAGGTTCCGCTAGCAGAGGTTAGTAGAAAGTACACAGCATTTTTGTTTAATGGCAAGAACTACCAGTTTCGACGTCTACCCTTCGGATTGAACACCAGCGTCACCAGCTTTATAAAGTGTTTAGATAAAATTTTGCGGCCCAAGGACTTAGACTTTTTGACGGTCTACGTGGACGATATTTTGATTGCATCCAGGACCTTCGAGGACCATTTAGATCACTTGGAATATGTATTGGCTAGACTAGAGGAAGGAGGACTCACAGTAAATTGGGACAAGTCGACATTTTTGCAGATGCAGGTCAATTTTTTAGGATTTATTATCATGCCTGAAGGAATCTCAGCGAACCCCGACAAAGTCGAATCAATCATGCGTTTCCCTGAACCGAGGAATGTGAAACAATTACAAAGTTTCCTTGGGTTATGTAATTTTTACCGAAAGTTTCAGCAGAACTATGCAGATTTAACCACAAGATTGAGCTCAGTACTCCAGAAAACCAAACAATGGAAATGGGGAGAGAAGGAGCACACAGCATTTGAAGAGATTAAAAAGAAATTCAGTCAAATGGTAATGATGAACCACCCAGACTTCGAGAGAGTGTTTTATTTACAAACGGATGCAAGCAATGTGGCCATCGGTGCAGAATTATACCAAAAAGGCGAGGACAAGGAACATAAGGTAAAAGCATTTGCAAGTAGATCATTAATACAGGCAGAGAAGAACTATACGACGACGGAGAAGGAGTTATTGAGTATAGTATTCGCCGTTGGAAAGTTTCGAACATACATTCTAGGAAATCGCACAGTAATTAGGACGGACCACAAGGCTTTGTCATTTTTAAACACATGTAAACTTGCTCATAGCCGTCTAACCAGGTGGGTACTGATATTGCAGGAATATAATTTTGAGTGGGAATATATCAAAGGATCGGAGAACAAGGTGCCGGACACTCTGTCAAGGATAGACATGCTGTACAATAAAACGGGGAGAGATTTAAAGGAAATCGAGATTTTTCAGATCAGCCGAGAGGATAGAAATTTTGGAGAGGAGATGAGAGACATCCAGGCCATGCAGCGAGCAGATGGCAAGTCAGGTAAGGTTATAGAGAGTTTAGAAAAGGAGGTAAGTGGATCAGAGTATAGTCAGTATTTTCAAGTTCATAAGGGGTTATTGTTTAAGAGGATAGTAGGGGGTGAGCGTGTTTGGAAATTAGTAGTTCCAGAAGGGTTAGTTGAGAAGGTTATTTGGAATTGTCATTTAAGGTATGGTCATTTCGGAGCGAAGAAGTGTGTGAGTGTATTGAAAGAGTCATGCGTTTTTAGAAATATGGAGAGAAGGGTTAGAAGGTTGTTAAAGAGTTGTGAATTATGCCAGAAATCAAAGGTAGTCAACTATAGAGTCGAAGGAGAGATGAATTTTATAAAAGTGGAGAGACCATTTGATTTGGTTGCAGTGGACTTGTTTGGACCGTTACCAAAGGGTAGAGGCGGAGTACAGTATGTGTTTGTAATGTTAGATACCTTTTCTAAGTATGTGAGGCTGTATAGTATTAAAAGAGCTACCAGTCGGGTATTGAGTGAGAGAGTGACTAAAGACTACATGATACAAGTGGGTAAGCCGAAAATAATTTTATCGGATCACGGACCGCAATTCATCACTGGTAGATGGCGTCAGACGTTAGGATGGGAAGGAATCATCACGAATCATACGGCTGTGTACCATCCCCAGTCCAACCAGGCTGAGCGTGTAATGAGAGAGATAGGCAGGATCTTTAGAGCCTATTGTCACGCTAAACACAGCGAGTGGCCGTTGTATGTCAAGAAGGTAGAGAGTTGGCTGAACAGTACCACCCACGAGTCCACTGGCTATACACCTCACGAGCTGGTCAAAGGAACACGCCCTCCGAGAATATTGGAACAGTTGTTTGATTACCCACCTGAGAGTACACCTATGGACGTGAGCATCAAGATTCGTTTGGCGAATGAGAACCTGTTGAGCAAAGGAGAAAGACGGAAGCATAGGCACGACACGAGAGGTAAGTGGATGAAGTATGAAATTGGTCAGTTGGTATTGGTGAAGAGGCACGATTTATGAAATGCACAGGAGAAGGAAATTAAGAAGTTCTTCCTGCTCTACGAAGGACATTATGAGGTAATTGAAGTTAAAATGCAGAATGCCTATGTATTACAGGATAGGGAGACTAAAGAAATAGTGGGTACACAAAATGCTAGTAATTTGAAGTTGTACTGGACAGCGTAGAAAGGAACAATGGGTACTTGATTAGATGTGTGAATGAGAATTAATTGTGTATTGAAAAAAAAAAAAAGCATGTATTCCATGAACACAAGTAGTTTATTTGAAGACGTGAAGTAAGAGATGCCAAAATTGTTGTAAATACAGAAATCAGTGTTGCTTGTTTTCCCTCTGAAAACAAGGAAGTATATGTGTGTAAGGTAAGCTGAGCAGGTGATCCATTGTTGTAGTTCCTATCTTGTTATAGCAGTGAAAATAGTTCTGAAAAAGGTAAAGCTCGAACTTGTAAAGTGTCTATGTGAAAATTTTAAATAATTAACGGACTTGTTTTTCAGCAAGAGTGAAGAGTGTTTTGTAGTTATTTGGTGTTAGTAAATTATAAGTCAAAATTGGACTGTGAGAACAGCTGATGTATGAGAAGCTAAAGTATAAGTAATGGGCTAGAACAGTAGTGACATGTACTACTGTGGCTAGCGAAATGGGTTGATGAGCAACACATAGAATGCTGCCATCATCGGAGGCCTCATGGGGCGTAAATACACTGTACACCTTTAAAATAATGTATATTGTATGTGCTTATAACCGTGCAGTGTATCAATATTGTTGGAATCTAAAACATGAAAAATGAAATTGATTTCCCCGACTTTTCGGGCGATTACTGCCTTACCAGCACTAATCGTGGTTTTGGCGAGCGGTCAGCTATGGCCATAATTTATGTCCCTTGACCATAGCTGATGTGAAATTGGTTAACCGTAGAAATTAACAGGGGGGTACACTTAGGGGAAATCCCCCAGAACTATGGAACAGCGGCTGCCACTCTGTTCGAGGAGGAACAGCAGAGCCAGGTGGTAGACCCGTCTAAGGGCGTGTGATTATATAAGTTTAGATATTATAATATCTTGTTGTTTAAATGTAAAGCCAACACAAGGACAAAGGAGATAACAAATTCCTCCACATTTACAGTCCTTGCAGAGGCACTCGAGCGCTACAGTTCGGTTGGGGGGCAATAGAGTGTGTGGTCAGGAGGTCGTTACAGGGGTAATGACGTTAACAAGTGTAAAAAAAAAAAAAAAAAAAAAAAAAAAAAATAGCTTTTAAAAGTTGAAAGTCTAAAGGTACAAATGAAGTTGTGCAAAAATATAGTAGGATGCCATTTACAAAATAGATAAATGATTATAAGTTGAGTAATAAAATTTGAATAATAAACTTGTCTGCCATAATAGTTGTAGGTTGAATTTATAGTAATAATTAGGTGAAGGTATTTTGGGGGAATATTAGAGAATTGTTGATATATTGTGTTATTTGTAGTTATATATATAGTTTGTTTTCTTACAAGGAAGAAATTGAGTTTGGTGGTGGTAAAAGAATATACATTTTAGAGTCTTGTTGTTGTTATGGTAAACTTTTGAATTAGAACAAGCCAATGCCCCAAACACAAACCAATGCGTCTAAAAGGGAACATATCAGTTGTAGATATGGAGGTATCTTAGACCACTATGTTAATTTTTGTATATTGAATGTTTCAGAGTTTTGTGGTGTTGTGACCGTGGTCCTGGGCTGGCTGGAGCGCCAGAACAGGAGCGTAGAGTGCCTCATGGCCTTATGGTGTAGGGATCTCTCAGGAGAAGTCCAGTAAGGTCAGAGGGTGCGATCAACATCATTGGACCAAGGGTAAGTGATGACAAATTTTATAGTAACATTACAGGGGGTTGTGGTGACATATCTAGACTGATCCTTTTAGGAAAGCGTGAATGAGTCAATGAAAGATTTTGTGTCGAGACACAAAATCTTTCATTGAGGGGGTTTGTAACAGTACATAATGGCCCAATACCATAATTATGGGATTTAAAGGTATTTTTCAATGTTTTGTATTGTTTAATCATTAAAACACAGAATGGTTAGGTCCATTGTCCCTATATACGGAGGAACAAAGTAAATTCAGCAAGAGTACTATACCAAGGTCACCATTGTACGTGCGGGAATCGGAAAAGGCCATGGCGGTGTTTGTGACGAATGACTTTAAATATGCATTGTGACTGGATCATAGCACTGTTCCGTCATAACCAAAAACAATGACGCACTGGCTACAATAAGTACAACGAGGCGTTGTCCAGTAAGACAAAGCTGTATGACGTAAGAAACACACACACAAGCGCAAATTTACATTTGCCTCGTTCTCAATTCAACGCAGTTCTTCAAAGGATCAACAGCGATGTATTGCTGTGTGATCAATTTTATAACAAAAGTTTATTATAACTAGAATCAAAGTTACCAGTATAATAGTGGAGCAATAAAGGCTCGAATTTAATAACAGTATGAACTATAATATGTAGAATCAGTGCTTATATTTACTCAATAAAACTCAGCAGAACTTGAGGCGACACCGGCCATCAACATGGGCGTCAACCACCAACAGCTAAGGAGCAACACCGAACAACAATAAGAGAAGTCCAATTTTACCATCTTTCTTATATTTTAATGAGGTCATTGATCAAGAATAATTAATTAAACGAATGTACTTGTAATAGGGCGAATGCGTGTGAGAGTGAGTGAGTGAGAGCGTGGCCACCAATATATGCCGAGGGCATTTGTTTGTGTGTAAGTAAATACTAATTAATAAATGATTAAAGCTGCAGCATTATAAACGTTACAATGATCTTGATTTAGAAACAAGAAAAAAAAGAAGTATTAAGAATGATTTTGGATATTAAACTAACCACCATTTTGTTTTGGTAATCTTATATGACACCATTTTGACCGCATGGTCGTGTATGTAAAACATATCTGGGAAATTAAAATTTTGATGGTTGTTTTCCATAATACAGTGTTATTATTTGTGTCATCTTCTGTGTATCAAAATCTCGCTGTAAATGAATCCTGGCCCCCTTTAGGTAAAAGCACATTTAAAAAGAAGAATATGAGCCCGGCAGCGACTGAAATTGGTAAGTACATAGAGGTACCATATTATGGTACTTTTTATATATATAAGTATCAATATATGTGTGTAGTAATAAATAATAAAGTGAGTAGAGTCACAGCAAGTATGCAGTACTGCCGCTTGGCGGCGCATATGTATACTCGATTCAGCCCATGCGGCCATTCAGTAGCTTTTTAGAAAGAAGTTTCTGACCTTACTTAGGCATGTCGTCCCAGAAGCAGAATTATGCCACAGAACATTGTTCATAGTGATTAACGAATAACTATTGTGAAATTAGTACAATAACTTCCAGAAGTATAGAAATGTGCAGACATTCTTCAAAAAAGAGTAAAATCACATCTGCAAGATGGGTGCTAAAAATTTCTAATCCAATTCACAAGGCTGTAAGAGGCGAAATTTCTCAGAGGCTTTTGGATCACTTTGCTACAGAGAGACACTAATTTTTGATGTGTATTCTCACATGTGATGAATTGTGGGTACATCACTACATACCCCTTAAATGAAGAAGTTGAGTATGGAATAGCGTCCAAAAGGTGAAACATCTCCAGTGAAGGTGAAATTGTTTTTTAAAAGATCCACTTTTATTCAAAAAAAAAAAAAAAACAAATTGAAGTATGTTCAAATCCCCATGAGACATTCTGTATATGTACAGGCAGAGGCACATCTCTTGCAAAGGCACATGGTTTTCGTGCCTCACCAGAAAAAAAACGCAAAATAAATGTTTACTGTAAAAACAACTGATGAATTTCAGGTCGCTATTACTTGTAAACAAAGGGAAGTCTGGAGAAATGTGGCAATGTAGCAGCAGTCACAGGTAGAGATGTAACCATTATCCCACTACTATCTTCTACTTTCTTAACTCCCTTGTGGCAAGAGAGTGGAATGCTAATTTTCCATAGCATCTGGGCAACACTAGACCATGTGACCAGAAATGCACAGCCTCCAAACAGTAAGTCTCTTGGAGCTCTTAAGTAGGCTATGTTTTACCACCATGCTGTGTTGTGCTATGACAACTTTTGACAAGTTCTGTAACTTTCTTAATATATATGTTTGTAAAATTATGTTATCATAATATTCTATTATTATTTCTGTGATTTTACAAAATTATATTGTCATTAAAAAATAGAATGTGTACTTCGAGGAAGTATGTGATTCATAGTAATTGTGGTGCCAGTGCTTAAAAGAATTTCATAATTGAACTGTAGTATTACAAGTGGTTTTCATTACTCAGTATCACACACACACACACGTGAATAACAGTTTTGATTTAAACATTTTGCATGCGCTCATGTAGATATATGCAAAATGAAATGGCAAAATGAATTATTGAAGTGTTTACTGGGTATATTTCGTATTATAATGATAGTGAAAGAATTGTTCCCACCAAGACCACAGGTGCTGTCTTGGAAAAGTGTTCAAGGTTAAAAACAGAAAATATATTATAACTTTTAATACCTCAGTGTATTAAAAATTAGGATGGATACAAAAATATCCCACAATCAGTGTCTTAATTTTGCTTCCTTTATCTTCTGTTTGGTGATGACATGTTGGGTATTAAAGATTTGAAACATTTACTGAAATATTTACTGTCAAAGTGTCAGTTGGACAATGAAATAGTGTAGTAGCCATGCTACAAAACTTAAATATTAAGCTGCAGCTGGAGGGTGGTTATGAAGTTTTTGTTCAGAACATAACAAAGTTGTAGGTAACAAATACATTTTGTGTTACATTATTGATGTTATTAAATTATGTGGGGAATTTAAATTAGTTATTTGTACCCTCAATAAAACAGAAGAAACAGATAACCCGTGTATTTTAGAAGATTAATCAATAAAATGTACTTCAGCCCTTGACAGTGTTTTGAGGGATCGTTTAGTCAGCATAGTTTAAAAGAACTCAGACACTATTTAGAATAAACCTTTAGATACAATCAGTGGCGTAGCTAGGCTGTTTGGTGCCCGGGGCAAGGAGATCGTAGATTTTTGTGAGAAAACACGTCCAGCAAACGTCTTAAGAATATCTGTTAAGTCAAATTTAAGAAATTACATATTACCAGTATTCAGTTTGTATACATTTATTGGTAACAAATGTAGACTATAAAAATGTAGTAACGTAAAACAATTTTTACCTACGCCTCAAATTTACAGAGGAACCCAAAGCGTTTTTCTAACTTTTATGCTAGAGAAACGGCTTGAAATTTTAACTGACAATTTGTCCAAAATTTCTATTAGAGAACGTCGCAATTTTTGCCGAACGGTTAATGCAGAATCGTCTGCATACTCCCCTGGCAATGTGCGCTTCCTTCTTATCCTTTTTTTTTTGTGATACTGACACCCCATTCATTACATACCTGCTCTACCTTAGTAATGACATTGTCACACAGCTCATTCCTCAAAACTTTTAATTTGACCGTTAGCGGCTCCAGAAGTGTCAATGCTTGAATAAAGCTTATTCCTTTGCTCTTCAAGATTTTCTGGATTTTGTCCATCGAAGAAAGAATATTTGTCCGGAAAAAGAGCAAGGTCACATTAAGTTTTCTATCGCATTAATTATTAATGCTGCATCTTCCCTCGTAACAATTGTTTCAGTCGGTGTATCCCTCAGTTTCTCCAGTGCAGCGATAACTTCATCCAGCTGAGTGCATATTGCTTTCACTGCATCTGCTTTTGAACTCCACCTGGTATCACAATGTCCTTTTAGAGTAATATTTATGAAGTCTTTAAGAACACTATCTATGAGTGGAACAGGAAAAAAAGGTGAATAGACGTTCTACTGTCCCAAAAAATGTCACTGCCTGAACATTTACATGAGCTGCATGAAATCCAACCAAGTTAAGTGAATGGTTGTCACAGGGGACAAATACAGCTAGTGAATTGAAATCTAATATTATCTTCTGAACTCCTGAATGGATACCAGCTATTGTTGCTTGATTGTCATACAACTGACCTAGCAATCACTAAGATTCAATCCATCTCTCTCAAGCTTACTTGTAATAGCTTCTGTGATCCCCTCCGCTGTTTTCACTTCTAAAGGAATAAAATCTATGAAGGCTTCTTTGATATCAACAGAATTGCGTTTAATTTCAACAGATGTTATAGTCTGAGACATTTTTTCTACATGTGCAGCATCTGGTGTTCTGTCAAATATAATACTAAAGTTTGAATTGTGAAAAATATCCGGGCTGTTTGGCCGTGGTCCATTGGCTGCCATCATCAGTGGAATAAGATTTCTGCACTTGGGGTGTCTACGTGCAGGCCCACAGTACTGTGGTATAGACTAAAGCTGTCCTGCCATGCTACCTGTACATATAAATTCAGCAAAGTCCCACGTACAGGTAAAAATGACACCATCAACCAATCACAACAGAGATGGTATATGATTGGCTCGCACCAAGATACGCCATTATGTGACTCACTTGTTTTCCAAGAAATACTGTGGGGAAGGCTGCTGATTTCCCGCGATGCTACCTGTGCTAATTGTTTACTAATTGCAACCCCCGCACAGGTAAGTACAGCATCACCGGCCAATCAGAAACAAGAAGGTGTGTGAGAGGCTCGCATCGCGCCATGCCATAATGTACTTAATGAGATGCTTTCGCCCCGTCGATTCATAACAGCCCTGCGATTGGAAGCGTCAACATCTCCAAGGAGCTCTCTCTACATGGGAAGTTGTCTTTATTTCAAGTGCATTCAGTTTCCGGCTTTTACCAGTTTTCCGTTCAGTGCAATAGTTTAGTCAGTCAGTTTGTGCCGTACTGGGTTCGGCATTGTATGCTAAATGTTTTTAAAATGAGCGGCGTTGACGTCACACACGGCCACGGCAGTTTGTCGCCGTCCGGTTATGCACACAGTTGTTGTGTAGCTACGAAATTCAGTTGGCGCGTCCAGCTGTTTTTGTGCATTCCTGCAGCGAGAGTTTTCTTGGGTGGACAGACACATGGAATCTGTCTCATTTCTATTCGAACCCTCAACCTGGTCATCTGCTCTCGACTGGCGGCACTCTTCTGTCCGGGATTTCGTCGGCGTTTCTATGCTTCGCTGAATAAAGTTCTGCTCCAGGTGCTCGAACAAGGGCGAGATGGGTGTCGGGTGTGACGAACAACTGTCCACCCTCCTGGCAGAGACGATCTTTTAGCCACGATTGCCGTCAGTCGAGAACAACTGTTCGGACACTCTTCCAACGCCACGCTGCCCCAGGACTTGTGATACGACCGAGACATTACTGATCAGCGCCAATATTGCCTAAGTACACCGGACAATCCAGGTGGGAACATTCTAATTATCTATTTCTATCCCAACGACATGGTGAATGCACGGAAGCTCCCAGAAGCTCACTCATGAAGTTTTAACCGTTATACTTTGACACATACTCTCATGTTCAGTTCTGTTACAGCATGTGTGAACATTACAGCATTAGACCTAATGAAATCTATTATAACTGTTTACAATGTGTAAGAAATTACACACACACACACACACACATACCCGCAGTTTGCTGTAAGTTCTACTTTTCATCTAATTAAAACCATTAGGGAGTTAGTTATCTTGCGCTTTCATGTCATACTGTCATGTCTGAGTTTACTCACGTAACGGGGGGCTGTCTGGTGCTTTAGTTGAGAAACTATTTTCCTTTTCACATATACTTAGCGCTTTTATGATTAAAGTCAGGGTTGTTTAGTATGTTGAGTCTCTGGGCGGTCACTTACATTCTCTGGTGCTAATTACCAAGGCAAATCTATGCTTAGGAGCTGTGATTATCGGATTACCCTGTCAATTATATTTATACATACATATATATTGTGGTGCATTCATTTACGGTAGTTGAAATGGGTTTATGAGGGATTTAGTACTGAAATGAGGGATGTTGTGTTATTTATGTTGTGCACGTGCTTGTGTGTGTAATCTTAATATATTTTGCTGGGGGAATATGTTATGAAATTAAAAAACCATAAATGTGCTTACCAAGTCAAAAGGCTAGCCTATTTGAAATCTATACAACACTTATGGATTAGTGAATTGCTATTTTTATGAATGAGATTATTGCTACCATTGACTCATACATAATCAGGCAGGAATTTTGCAATTTATGTTAATATTCAATTCACTTACATGTTATGCCATTAAGAGTATTAATTGATATATACATATATATATAATCCTGCCGTTAATTTTGTGCTTGTACAATCGATAACTTGTCATCTCATGTAACATTTTGCAGGCTTAATAAAGCATACGCTTGTTGGTTAAAAGACTTTTTCATTTGCAAGTCCTGTCATTCACCTGGGGGGACATGTCTGTAATTGTAATTGGGCCTTGCACACTTTTGCTTCCTCTAGGTTCTCCACCTAGTTCTAAATATGATGTCTCTCCCCTTTACAAAAAAAAAACTTAATAAAAAAAAATTAAATAAAATAAAAATTCAAAAAATTACAAAAAAAACTTATAAAATAAAGGGGGGTTTCAAATGTTAGATCAGAGCGTGGTTATGATTCTAGTTAGGTAGTAGGTTTTATTTCTGCCTTATTTTTTTTCTCCTTTTGAACTTGAGAAATTTTAGAATCTGGGGACTTGCATTTATTTTCTTAAATGAAACTTGGTGTGGCTACAGGCATGTCGGCTGGTGTTAGGACTTGCAAATTATTTCAAATTAGTTTAATGGGAACCCAAGTGTTGCAAGAAAAGTTAATGATAGTGTAATGATTTAATAGAATGAATAACCAGAAAAATAGCATGTTTTATAAAATGAATAAGGGGTTGATGAAGTTTAAAATGATTTAATATGTGTTAGTGTTTAAGTAATTATTTTGTGATGTTGAGTGTAAGATGAATTTTGAAAAGGGGTTATAAGCATGTGATTGTTTTTTTTTAATGAATGAGTGCTGATTGATTTCACTTGGGCATACCCTGGAGCTCAAACAGATTTTGGACGTGATGAGGGCCGTCAGTACTTGTTGATTTTGATTGTGATTTGTCTCATGGATTAGACAACGTGTTTTATAACAACCCCGTTATATAGTACTTGTTTATTGAGGGCGTTGCGTTGCGGTATCGGGTATTCTGAATGCGGTCATGGTCCGACCAAATGTCATGGACGTGATAGTTTTATATTTTCGATTACATTGAATTTTATGTGTACTTTGTGGATTGTATATAGTGAGTCAGTTTTGTTGTTTTGTGTCGTGTTCTCTTCTGGGCATTTTGCATGGCTGTTTCTCTGCTTTTATGACACCCATCTCGTCGCATCGCTAGAGCACTCTGGAGTGGCTCAAAGGAAGAATAGTACTTGAGTTTTTTCCGGATTCTTTGTCATTATGTTTTGTAGGTTAAGTTTGTGTTAGGTGTTTCATTGGGATTTACGTTTTATTGTTGTATTTGAGTATTGTGCAACTCTGGCGACGGTATGTTACCAGGAATTGCCCCACCCCATTTCAGGGATTCTCCAGAAACTTTCAGTATTGGATGGAGTAGATGAGGACAGGTTGTTGGTCTTCTTCGACCTGGTCCTGCAGTTGGCAGATTTCCCGGGTGTGTCCGATGAGGAGGTCTTGTCCCTTATATACCCGTATTGCCGGGGTTCATTGGCCGGTCTGGTCACCAACACTCTGCGTCGGGGCTGCAGTGTTGACACTTTCCATGGGGAAGTGTTGGATTTCTTCATACCCCATCGACGGTGTTTCCAGCTTAAGTTAGATTTATTCTATCGCCCACAGGCCAACGGAGAGGCATTGGGGGACTTTGTGCATGATATACGGAAAGCTGCCCGTATATTAAGGTTGGGGTTGCCCGAGACGGAAGTCATACAGGTAATACGAGAAGGTCTGAATCCCCAAGAGAGATCCCGGCTAGTTTTCGCAGATCCTCCACGTTGTTTTGCGGACCTGGACCGGTGGTGTGCGCATGCCAGGAGAGTCCAGGAGAATGATGAGTCCCGGGAAAGAGCTGCTAAAGATGTCCAATACTCCGGTGGTTCCTTAGGAAGAGCTAAAAAGGACAAACATGGCGGTTGGAGGAGAAGACAAGAGACTGTCAGAAAAACTGAATATTCCGGAAGTAATGGAGGCTACAGAGGGGTGGCAAATGAGAAGACGGTAACAACAGTTACAGCTGAGAGAAGAAATAAGTATGAAATTAACCGGGGAAGAAGTAGTTATGTTAGTAAACAGACATCGGCAAGTAGGGAGCCTGTAGTTAGGCGTTATTCTTATTTGGAGAAAAGTGAGACTTTAAAGGTTCCAGAGGAATTACCAGTGTCTAATAGAGTAGTGAATGAAGAAGGTGAAGCAGAAGAAGAAAAGCGGAATAACTTCTGTGGATCAATACAAGAGCATAAGAACGCATCAGTTAATACGGAATTACAGGACTCAGAGAGGACGTCATGGTTGAATCCAGATGCAGCAGAATTTGTTCCGGTATTGTTCATGAGGGATCCAGATCCTGTGACATCATCATCGTCTACGCAGGGGTATGAGAAGTCACTTGATGGTGTAGCTTTACCATCGCCAGTAGAAATTAATTTAGTCATTGCACATGAACCTGGACAGTTGGATTCCAGGGTTGAAAATGTTGTAGTTGCTGAGAGTGGTGAAGGAGAGGAATCGAAGGAAGAGTCAGAAGAGCGGTCTGCGGATGCTGCACAGGGAAGTATAGTTATAGGGGTTAGTCAGACTGAAGAGTCTGAGTTTGCAGATGGGCACGGGGATGTCCAGGCTGCAAGTGTTTTTGAGGTTGTGGATGGACAAGGGGATGTCCATGCCGCAAGTGTGGTAGAAGTAGACGAGGTAGAAGTTGAGAAATTTGGTGGCAGCGTTGTGGAGTGTGTGAGTGAGAATGATGTAGTGTGTGAAGATGTGCAGACGCCTTCTGTAAGTAGTGTTGAAGATTCCGAAGAGCGGAAAGAAGTTTCAGGTGGACCAGGTGAGCAACTAGAGGAGGACGAGGATGTGCAGTGTTCGGATGGTAGTAGTGGACGTGATGGCGATGATGTTGATGATGATGAAAATGTTGGGGAAAATGAGATCGGAGAAGAGGTTAGTGAAGATGCGGTTGAAGATGGATCAGAGGAGCAACTGGAAGATGGTGAGGAGGTGCAGTGTCATGATGGTGATTTGGATTATGGGGACGAAGAAAGGGAAATTGTAGAAGGAAAGGAAGAAATTGTAGCAGAGGAGTTAGACGACGAGGATAATCCAAAGCGAAGTGAAAGTAGTGAGGTAAGTTGCCTTGATTCTGATTCAGAAGAAACGAAGCAGTGCAGCTCAACACGAAATAATCTCTCAGAGAGTTGTGTCCGAAAGGAACGAGTACCGAAAGTCCGTCACAGAAAGGTGAGAAGAAGCGGTTAATGGGTAGCGGGTAGATGTTCCCCACAGTCCCAGTGGTGTTCATCTATTTCAGGGTTGCGTCCCTGCCCACGCGAGCCTTGGTTTCCTCCATTCATCCTTATTTCCGGAGGGAGCCATGCCCTTACCCTTACTCCTAGCTATTGAGCCTTTAATGATGCTTACCCCGTTTCATCTTCCTGATTTTCCTACCCCTCCCCTTAGTAAAAAAAAAAAAAACTATCAAGAAGGAATTAGAGAACCTTGCCGAGAGTACCCCTAGATTGTCGAGATCGTCAGTTTTGCCTGTTCTAAAGGTAAGATGGCGAAGTTATGTCCTGTTGTTTCCTTGTTCATAGTGGTTGTTTGTTGATCATTGTAGGGTCGGTCCATGCCGCATTCCTCGTTTGATTTCTCTGGTGTGTTAGTTTTGGATTAAGCATGGTTTGTTTAGACTGTGGAAAAGTAAACCCCCCCTGCTAGTTAAGCTGCTTTTGAAAAGTTAAGAAATAGGATTGATGTTCGCGTGCCCTCTGCACGGTCTTCTCTGCCTTGTGAATCGGGTCCGCCCACCCTAGTGTGGGGGGGTGGGCCAGTCATGTGTCAAGGATGGAGGATGCCTTGTTTGCTTCACATGGCTGGTCGGTCCACGATGTGGACGGTTCTCGAAGGGTACTCGCATATCAAGGTTTGTGGCACCTTGTTAGCCTTCGGGCGTGAATATGTGAGTACCAGGAGAGTTAGGTGGTGGTCACCGGAGAAGGTGACGTGTTGGGGCGGTCCCGATAGTTGGCATGGAGGAGAGGACTCGCGTGGGGGATGGTCGCAGTGTGGTAGAGATTTTCAGTCCTGGGAAGGGAGGAATAGTGTTAATGGTCCTGGGTCTCAGTTATTAGATTTGGGAGGCCTTGGTGGTCGGTACTCAGAGCTGGTCGGCGATTCTTCTCTTTCTCCTGTTCTGTTCTGTTCCTTATATCTGCATGCGGACCAGGGCCCGGCGAGCATGCAGGACGCACACTTACATCTTCTCTTTCAGGCACACATTCACTGACTCACACCTCTTCCTTCTGCTTTTTCGTTTTCCTGTGTTACTGAACTCACCAAGAGCGTTTTAGAATCTGAGATTTTCCAGGTTTCCCGCAGCCGTCGTGCTTGAGGACTTTGTTTTGGGTCAACCATGTTGCCCTTTTGGGGTGAGGGTGTGCCGTACTGGGTTCGGCATTGTATGCTAAATGTTTTTAAAACGAGCGGCGTTGACGTCACGCACGGCCACGGCAGTTTGTCGCCGTCCGGTTATGCACACAGTTGTTGTGTAGCTACGAAATTCAGTTGGCGCGTCCAGCTGTTTTTGTGCATTCCTGCATCGAGAGTTTTCTTGGGTGGACAGACACATGGAATCTGTCTCATTTCTATTCGAACCCTCAACCTGGTCATCTGCTCTCGACTGGCGGCACTCTTCTGTCCGGGATTTCGTCGGCGTTTCTATGCTTCGCTGAATAAAGTTCTGCTCCAGGTGCTCGAACAAGGGCGAGATGGGTGTCGGGTGTGACGAACAACTGTCCACCCTCCTGGCAGAGACGATCTTTTAGCCACGATTGCCGTCAGTCGAGAACAACTGTTCGGACACTCTTCCAACGCCACGCTGCCCCAGGACTTGTGATACGACCGAGACATTACTGATCAGCGCCAATATTGCCTAAGTACACCGGACAATCCAGGTGGGAACATTCTAATTATCTATTTCTATCCCAACGACATGGTGAATGCACGGAAGCTCCCAGAAGCTCACTCATGAAGTTTTAACCGTTATACTTTGACACAAACTCTCATGTTCAGTTCTGTTACGGCATGTGTGAACATTACAGCATTAGACCTAATGAAATCTATTATAACTGTTTACAATGTGTAAGAAATTACACACACACACACACACACATATCCGCAGTTTGCTGTAAGTTCTACTTTTCATCTAATTAAAACCATTAGGGAGTTAGTTATCTTGCGCTTTCATGTCATACTGTCATGTCTGAGTTTACTCACGTAACGGGGGGCTGTCTGGTGCTTTAGTTGAGAAACTATTTTCCTTTTCACATATACTTAGCGCTTTTATGATTAAAGTCAGGGTTGTTTAGTATGTTGAGTCTCTGGGCGGTCACTTACATTCTCTGGTGCTAATTACCAAGGCAAATCTATGCTTAGGAGCTGTGATTATCGGATTACCCTGTCAATTATATTTATACATACATATATATTGTGGTGCATTCATTTACGGTAGTTGAAATGGGTTTATGAGGGATTTAGTACTGAAATGAGGGATGTTGTGTTATTTATGTTGTGCACGTGCTTGTGTGTGTAATCTTAATATATTTTGCTGGGGGAATATGTTATGAAATTAAAAAACCATAAATGTGCTTACCAAGTCAAAAGGCTAGCCTATTTGAAATCTATACAACACTTATGGATTAGTGAATTGCTATTTTTATGAATGAGATTATTGCTACCATTGACTCATACATAATCAGGCAGGAATTTTGCAATTTATGTTAATATTCAATTCACTTACATGTTATGCCATTAAGAGTATTAATTGATATATACATATATATATATAATCCTGCCGTTAATTTTGTGCTTGTACAATCGATAACTTGTCATCTCATGTAACATTTTGCAGGCTTAATAAAGCATACGCTTGTTGGTTAAAAGACTTTTTCATTTGCAAGTCCTGTCATTCACCTGGGGGGACATGTCTGTAATTGTAATTGGGCCTTGCACACTTTTGCTTCCTCTAGGTTCTCCACCTAGTTCTAAATATGATGTCTCTCCCCTTTACAAAAAAAAAACTTAATAAAAAAAAATTAAATAAAATAAAAATTCAAAAAATTACAAAAAAAACTTATAAAATAAAGGGGGGTTTCAAATGTTAGATCAGAGCGTGGTTATGATTCTAGTTAGGTAGTAGGTTTTATTTCTGCCTTATTTTTTTTCTCCTTTTGAACTTGAGAAATTTTAGAATCTGGGGACTTGCATTTATTTTCTTAAATGAAACTTGGTGTGGCTACAGGCATGTCGGCTGGTGTTAGGACTTGCAAATTATTTCAAATTAGTTTAATGGGAATCCAAGTGTTGCAAGAAAAGTTAATGATAGTGTAATGATTTAATAGAATGAATAACCAGAAAAATAGCATGTTTTATAAAATGAATAAGGGGTTGATGAAGTTTAAAATGATTTAATATGTGTTAGTGTTTAAGTAATTATTTTGTGATGTTGAGTGTAAGATGAATTTTGAAAAGGGGTTATAAGCATGTGATTGTTTTTTTTTAATGAATGAGTGCTGATTGATTTCACTTGGGCATACCCTGGAGCTCAAACAGATTTTGGACGTGATGAGGGCCGTCAGTACTTGTTGATTTTGATTGTGATTTGTCTCATGGATTAGACAACGTGTTTTATAACAACCCCGTTATATAGTACTTGTTTATTGAGGGCGTTGCGTTGCGGTATCGGGTATTCTGAATGCGGTCATGGTCCGACCAAATGTCATGGACGTGATAGTTTTATATTTTCGATTACATTGAATTTTATGTGTACTTTGTGGATTGTATATAGTGAGTCAGTTTTGTTGTTTTGTGTCGTGTTCTCTTCTGGGCATTTTGCATGGCTGTTTCTCTGCTTTTATGACACCCATCTCGTCGCATCGCTAGAGCACTCTGGAGTGGCTCAAAGGAAGAATAGTACTTGAGTTTTTTCCGGATTCTTTGTCATTATGTTTTGTAGGTTAAGTTTGTGTTAGGTGTTTCATTGGGATTTACGTTTTATTGTTGTATTTGAGTATTGTGCAACTCTGGCGACGGTATGTTACCAGGAATTGCCCCACCCCATTTCAGGGATTCTCCAGAAACTTTCAGTATTGGATGGAGTAGATGAGGACAGGTTGTTGGTCTTCTTCGACCTGGTCCTGCAGTTGGCAGATTTCCCGGGTGTGTCCGATGAGGAGGTCTTGTCCCTTATATACCCGTATTGCCGGGGTTCATTGGCCGGTCTGGTCACCAACACTCTGCGTCGGGGCTGCAGTGTTGACACTTTCCATGGGGAAGTGTTGGATTTCTTCATACCCCATCGACGGTGTTTCCAGCTTAAGTTAGATTTATTCTATCGCCCACAGGCCAACGGAGAGGCATTGGGGGACTTTGTGCATGATATACGGAAAGCTGCCCGTATATTAAGGTTGGGGTTGCCCGAGACGGAAGTCATACAGGTAATACGAGAAGGTCTGAATCCCCAAGAGAGATCCCGGCTAGTTTTCGCAGATCCTCCACGTTGTTTTGCGGACCTGGACCGGTGGTGTGCGCATGCCAGGAGAGTCCAGGAGAATGATGAGTCCCGGGAAAGAGCTGCTAAAGATGTCCAATAACATTTTGCAGGCTTAATAAAGCATACGCTTGTTGGTTAAAAGACTTTTTCATTTGCAAGTCCTGTCATTCACCTGGGGGGACATGTCTGTAATTGTAATTGGGCCTTGCACACTTTTGCTTCCTCTAGGTTCTCCACCTAGTTCTAAATATGATGTCTCTCCCCTTTACAAAAAAAAAACTTAATAAAAAAAATTAAATAAAATAAAAATTCAAAAAATTACAAAAAAAAAACTTATAAAATAAAGGGGGGTTTCAAGTTCAGTGCTCAGTTTTAACCACCTCAAGAAATAGTGCAGTGCAGTGTGTTCAGTGCAGTGTTGTGTTTCTTGTGCCGTTCAGTGTTTCGTGTTTGTTCCGCTGCTGCCTGGAGCTTGTTGGTAAGTGATCTGCTTTTTGTATTTTGCTTACTGTAGTGCTTGGTCGTAGCCCTTAGTTCCGTTCCGCCTAAGGCGTAGGCTTCGCCTCGCCGATGGCTGCCCGCAACCCATCTTCCGTCGGCCCTTCTCAGGGCCAACCTGCCTCCATCGGTCCTTCTCAGGACCTCGCAATCCCTGCAAGCGCTCTGGCGCAACCTCTCCCGGATGGCCCTTCTCAGGACCACCCTCCACCTACCTCTTCGCGGGAAGCTAATGACGCGGACTCGGCCATGGACACCGATGGTGCATGGCAGTCTGTCAGCCGGAAACGGCGTGTCAGTGCCACCTCCACGGACTCTGGCCGGACTTCGCGTCGTGGCTCCACCGCGGGGCAATCCGCCATGGCCTCCCAACAACAACCCGACCAGCCCCGGCGTATCCCGCCTCTGATTTTCGCCCGGCCTTCGGATTGGGCTAATTTCATGCGGTGTATACACCGGTGCACTCCCTCTGGCACCTTGACTGCTTCGGCCCAAGGTGACAGCTCCATCCGCCTCAACCCCACGACCGTGGAAAGCTTCCATATTGCACGGAAGTTCCTCACGGACGCGGGTATCCCCTACCACACCTTTGCCTTGCCGGAGGAGAAGGAACTCAAGGTTCAAGTTATTGGTATCCCTGCTGGTACCAAGCCTGAGTTCATCTCTGATGAACTCACCAGTTTAGGCTTTCGAGTACATAGTGTAACGCCTCTCTTCTCCCCCGGCAAGAAACTGGCGCGCAATGCGTTCCTGGTAAAAATACGAAAGGTGGGTGATTACCAGGCCATTTATGGAATTAACTTTATGTTTTATTTGAAGGTTAGGGTTGAAGCCTTCGAAGCCCAAGCCGGACCGAAGCAGTGTTACAACTGCCAGCGGTACGGACATTCATCGGCATTTTGCCATCACCCCACCCGCTGTTTGCGCTGTGGCGATAGCCATCGGAAGGACACTTGTCCTCTCGCTCGTGCTGCCGCCACTTGCGCCAACTGCGGGGAACCTCACCCGGCATCATCAAAGTCATGTAGATTCTATGCTGCGGCTTTGAAGAAGCTGTCAAAGTCCTCGCAGCAGCGCGTTCCTGCGCCTCCAGCTAGGACCCAAGCATCAGGGCCTGCCGCCTCGGCGGCACCTATCCCCGCTGCGGCACCGGCACTTGCGCCTGCCCCAGCTCGTCCGGCGTCTACCGGGGCGCCCAGCTATGCGGCTGCAGCTGCTTCTCAGCCTGCCGCACAGCCCGCGGCCCAGCAGCCGAAACCTGCTGCGCCGTCCAAGAAAAGGACCAAACCATCTCCCCCCGCTTCCTCGCAGCACACGCCCGCTGCATCTCAGCCCGCATCTACCCCAGATGTCCGAGATCCAAGGCAGCCGAAACAAAAGGCCCCCGCCCAGAATGGCATCATGTTCCAGCACCCGGCGCCCAAGCCTCAGGCGGCACCGGCGTCTGCCGCGTCCTCGGACGTGACTTTCGCCGACCGCGTGCGCGTTTGGATCAACGCCTTGATCCCGCAAATTCTTGCTGCCAAGGATGTCCAGTCCTTACTCGTTATCGTTCTCACCTCCGTGGCCTCGCTTATCCCTCTCGATGGCTAGGCCCTATCGGCTGGTGGCTTGGAACGCATGTGGCGTTCTATCTCGCCGTGCCGAATTGGCCGCCTTCGTAACCGAATATGACATAGACGTCATACTCCTTAGCGAAACCCATTTAACTCCCGCTCACTCGTTCCAGCTTCCGGCGTACACGACGTATCGCACAGACCGGCCTGGCCAGAACCGGCGTGCCGCATCTGGCGGCACAGCCATTCTGGTTCACAGGCGCATCGCCCACCGCCCCCTGCCGCCTCCGGCGACCCGTCGCTTGGAGGCGACGGCGGTTGCTCTCTGCATCGGGGATCGGGAGGTTCGACTGGTTTCAGTCTACCTCCCCCCTCGAGGTGGACCACCGCCCGACGAGGATGAATGGGACGCTCTCTTAGAAGACCCTTTACCAACCATCGCAGCCGGAGACTTTAATAGCAAGCATCCCCTGTGGAACAGCCGTGTCTCTAACCCATACGGCCGCTCTCTGTACCAATACGTTCAACGTCATCCTCATGTGAACGCTCTTGGTCCTAGATCACCGACCTATATCCCCAATCAACGGGGACCTCCAGACGTCCTTGACATTGCTGTTGTCAAAGACTTGGCCTACCCTATCGCTATAGAAGCCGTGTCAGACCTCTCGTCTGATCACGACCCGGTATTACTCACTGTTCGGCCCACGCTGGACACACCTCTCCAGCCTCCCCATCGTGTAACGAGAGTCAACTGGCGATCGTTCCACGATGAACTGGGTCGAACAGTACCATCTGACCCCCAGGTCGACATCTCCAGCCCGGATGATGTAGACCGTTTGGCCGACTATCTTCAAGAAGTCGTCACGTCCACCACGGACAAACACACCTATAACGTCCCTGCGCCCAACAGACTGTCGCAGTTACCTGAAGAGGTGATTCTGGCCATCCGCAACCGGCGCCAGCTCCGCCGGAGATGGCAACAAACCCGGGACTCTGCCGTAAAACGCAGGCTGAACGCCCAATCTGACCTTGTCAAGCAGCTTCTGCTTGATGCCACTGCTCATCGATGGGACTCATATCTTGAGTCTCTGGAAGTCACGCCACAGTCCGTTTTTCGGGCTGCGCGCCGACTCGCTGGCGAGAAAAGGACCCGCTACCCCCTACGATCACCGAACGGGATTGTGTACTCCGCGGCCGACAAAGCAGAAGTCTTTGCCGATACCATGGAGGAACAATTTACCGTTTACAGAGGCGTCTGTGACCCCGGCCACTCGGCAGCGGTCGCAGACTTCCTATCTGGATATTTTTCCCGCCCTCCCGCAGACCCAATCGACCCGTTCGACGAGGCTGAAGTGGAAACGGCCATCAGTCGACTGCGCCCCAAGCGGGCGCCCGGCGAGGACCGTATTGGTGCAGCGGCCCTACTTAACGCCCCAGCAAGTCTCGTTTCACTCACGTGCTGTTCAATGGATGTCTCTGGGTCCATTACTATCCCAGCCCTTGGAAACGAGCCAAAGTCATCATGTTGCCGAAGGCTCGCAAGCTGCGTACACTCCCGGAGAATCATCGACCAATCTCTCTTTTGCCAGTCTTATCGAAGGTGAGCGCCTCCTGCATCGCCGGATTACTCCCCTGCTGGATAATTTCATCCGGCAGGAACAGTTCGGCTTCCGCAGGCAGCATTCGACCACTCTTCAACTTGTCCGAGTTGTCACGCAACTCACCGACGCCATCAACAGGAATCATCAAACTGTCGCCGTCCTTCTGGACGTGAGCAAGGCCTTCGACAAAGTCTGGCACGAAGGCCTTCTCTATAAACTAGCCACCTCCCCTCTCCCTGCCTCATTTGTACATCTGATGCGGTCGTATCTCTGCAACCGCAAATTTAGGATCTGCGTCGACGGGACGTACTCTTCTGTCCGCCCCGTCGCCGCTGGCGTTCCTCAAGGATCTGTCCTCGGCCCCGTTCTGTACCTAGTGTACATGAACGACCTGCCAGTATTGCCTGGAGTCACGCTTTCTCTCTATGCGGACGATGCGATGTACCACGCCAGTTCTGCAAACCTTCGTTTTGCGACTGACGTGTTGCCCGGGTAGGCTGTGACGGTTTTTGCTCTGCAAAATTTTGTGTAATTTAGCGAAAATATTGAGTTTTCATCATTTATTTCATCATCATCATATTCTGCATCATCAACACTACAAGTTTCACCACCAGTTCAGTGCTAAACAGTTATATTTAATCTGTGCGGGAGTGTTTTTGTTTCCGAGTGCTGTGCGGTCTGTGTCGTGTTCAATTGTGCCTGTGGATAGTTTTCAGTGTCTGGTGATCCCTCAATCCTAGACCTGCGTAGATGTTCATTTCGGCTTGTCCGAAATGGCGTCGAATACGCCCCCGAATCCTCTGCCGGCGCCGCTTGCTTCCTTAATGGAAACATGCTCAACCGGCTTCCGTTCTACTCCACTTCCTCACGAAAGTGATAGTGATAGTGAAAGTGATAATAGTGCGGTCGATATGTGCAGTGTTGGGTCGGGGGACGGACAGTTCTCGCTTGTGGAGGGCAAATCTGCCAAACGCAAGCGAAAACTGGCCCAAACTCCGCCGCCCGCCTCAGCTGCAGATCTGCCGTCTAATCATGGTAACAGCGGCACTCAGCGCGTGCAACGTGAGTATTCAGCTACTACCCAAACTGTGTCTTCCCCACGAATTCCTCCCATTGTAATTCCTGATAATAGGAATTATTCTGAACTTTTACGTTCCTTATCCCGAGCTCTCCCTTCGGTCAAGGTCGAGGCGAGGTGCCAAGGCGCCTCGCTAAAGCTGGCGACCGCTACGATCCCAGACTTCCGCTCTGTTCAGTCATTCCTGACAGAGCGTAAGATTTCTTTTCATACTTTTGCCCTCCCGTCAGAGCGAGAAATCAAGGTCGTTCTGTCGGGAATTCCTTCCTTCACAGATACTGATGCCATCAGGCAGGATCTTGTTGCGCTCGGCTATGCGCCGACCGCGGTAAGCGTCCTGCATGTTGGCAAAGGTCATGACCGCCGACCTGTTAACAGCTTTCTTGTAAAATTACTGAAAGTAGGCCCTTTCGAGGAGATTTACACTCTCCAGAATCTTCTTCACCTACGGGTGCATGTCCGAACATTTGACCCGCGGCCCGGCCCCTCGCAGTGTTTCAACTGCCAGAGGTTCGGCCACAGCAGTATCTTTTGCCATCAGCCCCCGCGTTGCGTGCGTTGTGCTGAGCCTCATCGTGGCTGTGATAAGCCAAAGGTGGGGTACACAGCTAAATGCTGCAACTGCGACGGAGCCCACCCGGCTAATTACCGAGGCTGCCCTAACTTTATCGCCGCCATGAAACCGCAGCGACCTCCTGTGCGCCCTGGCGCGCAGGCTGGCCGTGTAGCTGGTCCTGGCCCTAACCGGCGAGAGGCATTCCCACCTCTCTCTGGTTCATCTGCCAAGGTCCCGGCAGCAACTTCGGTTGCTTCCGGTGCCGCTGTCTCGCCTGCAGTCGTCGCTTCGGCGCCGCCTGCAGCGGCCTCAACACCGGCGCCTGCCGGAGCGCCCGCACCTTCCTACGCGGCCATGGCCGCTAAATCAGCCCCGCCTCCAGCCCGCTCGGTCAAGTCCAAGCGCTCTCGTCGTCGCCGGAACTCCGCCGGCCGACCTACATCATCACAGGTTCCACCTGTACCCTCTCCGCGGGCTCGACCCGCCCCCAGTCATCGTCCTCAACCTTCCAGCGAGCAGTCTACTACTCAATCCACCAGCCCAGCGCCATCTGCTACCCCTGTCGAGGCCAGTCAGGCTTGTCTTCCTGAATCCCGGGAATCTTCCCGGGCTTCGGCGGATCCCCTGACTGCCTGGGCAGATAATCTTGTTGCGTCTATCAGGACTGCTCGCGACACTACCACAGTGCTTGCCCTGGTGTTCCAATCATTAGCTACCCTCTTTCCTCTACTTCCCCTAAATGGCTAATAGCCTGAGGATCGTTGCGTGGAACGCCTTCGGGCTACTCCCCAGGCGATCTGAACTGATGACTTTCGTGACGGAGTATGATGTTGATATCATCCTTCTTTCCGAGACTCATCTGGCTCATTACCACTCGTTTTCCCTTCCTGCCTATGCCTGTTATCGTCAGGATCGTCCCCTACGGCCTCGCTGTCCCCCCTCGGGGGGCACAGCTGTTTTAGTCCACAGGCGGATATCCCACAGGCTTTTGCCTCCTCTAGATACATCTATTATTGAAGGCTGCGCGGTGGCGGTGGACGCCGGCGGATCGGAGCTGCGCGTTGTTTCTGCGTACCTCCGGCCTGGCCGGCGAACTCCGCCACCGCCCGAGGAGTGGGACGCCCTCCTCGACCACCCCCTCTCAACCATTGTAGCCGGCGACTTAAACGCCAAACACCCTTCATGGAACAGCCGCGTTGTCAACGCCTATGGAAATTCTCTGTTCCGGTTCGTCTCTGGCGACCCGGCACTTAATGTCATCGGCCCTGAAGACCCTACCTACTTCCCCTTTCACGGCCATCGGCCGGACGTTCTTGACATAGTAGTTGTCAAGAACGTTGCCCGCAACATCGAGGTCTCGTCTGTGTCGGACCTTTCGTCCGATCACAATCCCCTTGTTATAACTGTTCGAGAGCTGTCGGCGTCACCCCGACTTCCCGCTCAGATTGTTAGGAGAGTCAACTGGCGATCCTATCATGATGAGCTCTCTCGAAGGTTGCCATCTCTCCCGGCGGACCCAATCGTCACTCGTGACGATCTGGATCTCCGCGCCACAAATCTTCAGGAATTGGTCCAAGGTGTCATGGATCGACACACCTACGCACTCGAGGTGAATCATCGTAAATCGGCCTTACCTGCGGAAGTACTCCACGCCATCTGGCTACGGCGCCAGCTCCGCCGCAGATGGCAAAGGACCCGTGACCCAGTCGTTAAGCGACGATTTCAACAACAGTCCCTTTACGTTCAGCAGCTACTGCGGGACGTAAACTCTGATCGATGGGACTCATACCTTAAGTCTCTTGAAGTCGACCACGCCTCCGTCTGGAGAGCGGTGAGTAGACTGACCCGCGAGAAGGGAACTCGCAACCCGCTGGAAACTCCGAACGGGGTTGTGTCTTCATCAGAAGGCAAGGCCGAGGTCTTCGCCGACTGCATGGAGTCGCAATTTACCGTTCATCGAGGCGTTTCGGACCCTGCCCACTCGGCAGAAGTCCGGGACTTCCTATCTGGTTATTTTTCTCGCCCTCCCGCTGGCCCAGACCCCCCGTTCGACAGAGACGAACTCGTTTCGTCTGTCTGTCGACTAAACCGCCGTCGCGCCCCCGGTCCTGACCGGATCGGGGCCGCTGCATTACAATATCTCCCGGCCTCAGGCGTTGACCTCGTTCTCGAGCTGTTCAACTCTTGTCTCCGGCTACAGTACTTTCCCCGCCTGTGGAAAAATGCCAAATCGTTATGGTTCCTAAACCCCGTAAGCCGCGCATGCTTCCTGAAAGCTATCGGCCAATATCTCTCTTGCCAGTTATCTCGAAGGTGTTCGAGCGGCTCCTGCTGGCCCGCATCTCGCCGTTGTTGGATAATTTTATCCGCAACGAACAGTTCGGGTTTCGCAGAGAGCACTCGACCACGCTTCAACTAGTCCGCGTGGTAACGCAACTCTCTGACGCCACCAACAGGCGAGCGGCTACGGCCGCCGCACTGCTGGACGTGAGCAAGGCCTTCGACAAAGTCTGGCACGAAGGTCTTCTCTTCAAACTAGCAAATTCCCCCTTACCATCGTCCATAGTGTTTTTCCTCCGGTCGTATCTCAGCGACCGAACCTTCAGGGTGAGCGTCGACGGAACCTGCTCTGCAGTTCGTCCTGTCGCCGCCGGCGTACCTCAGGGATCTGTCCTCGGCCCCGTTCTGTACCTCGTGTACACGAACGACCTGCCTGTTTTGCCCGGAGTCACGTTGTCTTTGTTCGCTGACGATGCAATGTATCATTACAGCTCTGTGTCCCCGCGTTTTGCGAGTACACAGTTGCAGCGTCAGTTGGACCAGCTTCCGGACTGGCTACGGAAATGGCGGGTGACGATCAATACGGAGAAATCCGAGGCGATCTGTTTCACTCGTAAGTCCATCTCCCGATGCCAGCCCCTCTCCCTGGAAGGGAGGCCTATCGCCTATAAAGAGTCGGTGAAGTATCTAGGCGTTCGGCTAGATCGTCGCCTTTGCTACAACGCCACGTGACGGAAACCCTTGCCAAGGCTCGCGGCGTTCGAGCCAAACTTTACCCATACCTCGCGTGCCGCAGCCCCCTGGCGCTGCGCACGAAAGTTACCCTCTATCTGTTGTTTTTCTCCGGTCTGTATTGACCTATGCGGCACCTGTTTGGTGGTCACTTGCCTCCGCCACCAACAGGCGTAGGCTGGAAAGTTTCCAATCCAGAACCCTCCGTTCCTTGTCGGGATCTCCTTGGTTTGTTAGAAATAGTGTAATTCGAGGAGGTCTACGAGTTCCTGCTCTCTCAGCCTTTATCTGGTCATTAGCTGCGACTCTCTTTGCCGCAGCTGAGACCTCTTCCTTCCCTTCCCTCAGGACCATCAGCACCACGCAACCACCTCCCCCTGTCCGGGTCAAACGCCCTCGGGCGATTCTCGATGACCCGCCATAAGTTTAAGTAAACTTAAACCTCAATTACTTTGCATATTCACTATCTGCCCATGCCCCAGAATTTACCTGCAAAGCTGTTTCCTTCCTCCCTTCCTAGTATGCCGACCGCGCTGAATGCCGCTGCTACGCGCTATCACTGGCACGGAGGCTCTCTGCCTCGCGGGGAGCGACCGACGCCTCACGGCGTCTGCACGCGGGACTGGGAACGGGCGACATCTGTCACCTGAACCCGTCCTTGCGGCAGTGCCCACTGATTGCTGAAATTTTTAAAATAAATAAAACATTGTAAACCTTTCTCCCCCGCCTTCTCAGTTAACTGGTTGGCGGTTGTCCATTCCTATTTTATTCTAGGTTACCTGTCGAATGAACCAGAACTACGTCTATCCACAGGCAGCCATTGGGCTCGTCCCAGATGATGCAGTCATGCACCGGGTGCAAAGACGCCCCGCTACCACAGTGCTACATGCTACATGCTACCGTCGATTCATAGCGATCGCAGCATGCTTCTGAATCAAGACGGACTCCATATGAAGACGAGGGAAGTAATCACTCACCGCCGAAAAGAGTTTCGTCTCATCGAAACGGATCCGATGGTCGGCATTGGCGAGCGCGTGTTCGGCCACGGCAGACTTCTCCGGCTGTCCCAGTCTACAGTAACGGCTATGTTCACCCACGCGTGTGCGGACGCTGCGCTTCGTGGTACCAATGTACACCTGGCCGCATGAGCAGGGAACTCCGTACACACCGCACGATGACAGCGGGTCTCGGACATCCTTCGTCGGCCGCAAGAACTGGTGTATCTTCTTTGTCGGCTTGAATACTGGCCTCACACCGTGCCGACTGAGCAGCCTACCAATGCGGTCCGTCACCCCATGAATGTAGGGCAACGCCGCGAAACCGACGGTCTCACGTGAATCCACTTCCGGCCTGGCTGTTCTTCTCGGCCGGACCGCACGTCTCACCTCCCCGACGGAATACCCATTAACTGCAGCGCTAGTTCGAGGTGGCGCAGCTCATCATCGAGGTACCGGGGCTCGCATATCCTCCTAGCCCGGTCCACCAAGGTCTTCAACACCGCCCTCTTCTGGCTGGGATGGTGGTTCGACTGTTTATGGAGATAGCGGTTAGTGTGCGTCGGTTTTCTATAAACTTTATGTCCGAGGCTGCCATCGGTCCTTCTAAGGACCAACACGTCCAGAAAAGCCAGCTGATTGTCGGTCTCCCTCTCGACGGTAAACTGTATCCGTGGGTGAACCTGATTGAGATGTGCCAGGAACCTGCCGAGTTCTTCCTCACCATGGCTCCAGATAACAAATGTGTCATCAACATACCGGAACCAGCACCTCGGCTTCAGCGGAAAAGATGTAATTGCCCGCTGTTCGTACCGCTCCATGTAAAAGTTCGCCACCACAGGACTGAGTGGACTCCCCATGGCCACACCATCAATCATTTCAAAGAACTCACCGCCGTACTGAAAATATGTAGTTTTCAGAAAATGCCGGAAAAGCGCTGTAATGTCTGCCGGAAAAAGGTTAGCTAAGTGGCCAAGGACATCATCTACGGGCACCATGGTGAACAACGAAACCACGTCAGAGCTGACCATTATGTCTCCAGGCTGCAACGACAACCCACCGAGCCTTTCAAGAAAGTGTGTTGAATCCCTGACATATGACTCCGTACCACCTATATGTGGCCGGAGAAGCTCGGTCAAGTGTTTAGCGAGATGGTAGGTTGGAGATCCTATGGCGCTGACGATGGGTCTGAGCGGGACGTCCGGCTTGTGGATTTTGGGGAGCCCATAAAGCCTAGGTGGAAGGGCTTCCGAACACCGGACGGCAGCCTTCACATCAGGCTCCAAGGAAGACCGCTTAACCAGAAAATCGGTCCTTTTTAGGACCACTGCGGTCGGATCTCTTCGCAGTTTTTTGTAGTTTTCTGGGTCCAGCAGTTCTCCGATCTTCCGTTGGTAGTCTTCGGTGTTCATTACAACAGTCGCACTCCCCTTATCCGCCGGTAATATGATGACAGACTCATCCCGCCTTAATGTCCTTAGTGCCCGAAGCTCACTCACTGGTATGTTGCATCGCGGCGGTTTCGCTCTAGCCAGGATCCTCGATGCTTCGATCCTGACTTCATCTGCCTGTTCACGCGGCAGCCGCCGCACTCCAGCTTCAACGTTGGCAATGATGTCCTCCACTGGAATCTTCTTAGGGGCCACTGCAAACTTCTCCCCTCTCGCCAAGACAGCAGTTTCGGTGGTGGTAAGCTGGCGGTCCGACAAGTTCACTACTGTCCTGTCCGTCTCTAAGCTGCTTCGCTGTTGTTCGTGGTTGTTCTCCTCGGGGCTATCTCTCCAGTACTTACTCTCATGGCGCGATCGAACACTATCGCGAACGGCCTCGGAAGCGCTGGAACTTAGGCTATCCACCAGATCCCAGTGGCCAGGTGACAACACAGTGCTTAATTCCAGGTGTAGACGGAACAACCTCATATTGTTGTCGGCAAGATCTTTCCTGGTCTGGTGGATACATTCGCGTAGCATCGCCTGCTCTGCACGTCGATAAATGCGACTGGCTTGCGGTGTAAAAAAAATGGAGTTCTTCAATTTAAGAAACCGGGGAATAACACCAGTATCCCGGCATCTTGACAGAAAAGCCAGTGAACAGAGCAGGTGTACCTTCTTCTTTCTTAGCCCCTCAAATCGTCTGATATTTTTTGAAACATCCTCCCCGTAGAGGCGTCTTAAATTATTCCTTAGGCTTTCACGGCCGGTGTCATTTGAATTGTGAAAAATATCCGGGCTGTTTGGCCGTGGTCCATGGTTAAAAACAAAACCAAACGTTTCGGGAGCTCCACTGGCTGCCATCATCAGTGGAATAAGATTTCTGCACTTGGGGTGTCTACGTGCAGGCCCACAGTACTGTGGTATAGACTAAAGCTGTCCTGCCATGCTACCTGTACATATAAATTCAGCAAAGTCCCACGTACAGGTAAAAATGACACCATCAACCAATCACAACAGAGATGGTATATGATTGGCTCGCACCAAGATACGCCATTATGTGACTCACTTGTTTTCCAAGAAATACTGTGGGGAAGGCTGCTGATTTCCCGCGATGCTACCTGTGCTAATTGTTTACTAATTGCAACCCCCACACAGGTAAGTACAGCATCACCGGCCAATCAGAAACAAGAAGGTGTGTGAGAGGCTCGCATCGCGCCATGCCATAATGTACTTAATGAGATGCTTTCGCCCCGTCGATTCATAACAGCCCTGCGATTGGAAGCGTCAACATCTCCAAGGAGCTCTCTCTACATGGGAAGTTGTCTTTATTTCAAGTGCATTCAGTTTCCGGCTTTTACCAGTTTTCCGTTCAGTGCAATAGTTTAGTCAGTCAGTTTGTGCCGTACTGGGTTCGGCATTGTATGCTAAATGTTTTTAAAACGAGCGGCGTTGACGTCACGCACGGCCACGGCAGTTTGTCGCCGTCCGGTTATGCACACAGTTGTTGTGTAGCTACGAAATTCAGTTGGCGCGTCCAGCTGTTTTTGTGCATTCCTGCATCGAGAGTTTTCTTGGGTGGACAGACACATCTCTCCAAGTGGCTGGCAACTTCGCCCCTCCCATCTCTCGCCTGCCTCGGTATCGCCATAAGGCAGTCTACCGGACTCTTACCGGGCTGGCGGAAGTGTATCGACCCGTTGTGGGCGAACAAATCCCGCCAATCCGTGCTAAGCGTTCGCGTCGACTTCCCTCTCAGGCCATTGGTGGATCGCGTCAGCGGTTAAGCCAATCACAGCCCGTCTCCTTCACCTACGCCAAAATAAAAAAGGGGGTACCCATCCTCGCAGCGACAACAAGAGACCACATCGGGAGACATCGCTTCCAGCTCTTGAAGAGGAAACATCTTGCTCTCGACCAGCCAACTTTACCACATCACACCACTAGCGACAGGACTGGACAGGACATCTTGAGACCAGCCTGCATTTCGCCGACTGCCTCACGGATTGGACCTGGGCAACTGCGTGGGAACCGGCTCCTGGATAGCCTCCTCAGGTGAGTGGACGTCGGCTCTCTCGCTTCCTTGTTAGCGCTGCCCCGAGAGATCCTTGGAAGGCCCCACCAGTGGTAACCGACCTTGGACACCTCCGAGGTAAAGAGTACGGTGGAAACCGAACATTGCACAAAGTTCGGTATCTAACGAAGCCGTACATTACCCCTCTGGTAGATCTCTGTTCCCTACCCGCTTTTGAGAGGTGGCATGTCCACCTCTCAAACGTCCGATCGCTCCTTGGGTACCGCTTGCGATACCCAGGCACCTATCTATACCCTTCGCCCTGATCGGCCTTTTTAGGGCCGACAGCACCCAACCCGGCGGCGGACTGCGTCGGCGAGTTCATGGAGATGGACTCCCCGGCAAGCCCGCCTTCCGAACCTGGCCCTTCTCAGGACCACCCCGGTACTGTTGTGCCCGGCGCCACTGATGGCGGCCCTGCCTGGAAAAAGGTGAAGAGCCGGAAACGGACCTTCTCCTCTTCCTCGGGCGGGCCGGAACCCAGTGGTGGCTCGGCTCCCACTACCGGGGCAGGTGCTCAGCCAACCCCTCAGTCTTCTGAACCATTCCGCATGCCACCCATAGTTCTTGACGCCCCCAAAACGTGGCATGCTTTTGCAAAAACCATCAAACAGGCGGCAGCTTTCCCTATCGATATTTATCACCAGGGGAAGCTTCTCCGCATCAAAACTAGGACTCCCGACGAATTTCGCTTCGTCCAGAAAACCCTGATTGATTTGAACATTCAATTCCACACCTTTGGTCTCCCTCAGGAGAAAGAAATCAAGGTCACCATCCGTGGCATCCTCCACGATGTAGCCCCGTCTGACATTATCGAGGAGTTGGAGAGCCTTGGCTTCACTCCAACCTCCTGCATTCCACTCGTTGACCGCAAAAAACGGAAGGTCAACGTCTTTTTTATCAAGCTCAAGAAGGTAGGAGACTACCAACTCATCTACTCCCTCCGAGAGCTTTTATGCCTCCGGATTGAGGTCTCCAGGTATAACACCCCCACCGGCCCTCCGCAGTGTTACAACTGCCAGAGGTACGGCCACGCCTCTTACAACTGCCACATGGCACCCCGTTGCGTACGCTGCGGCGAAGGTCATCCTAAGGGCGCTTGCACGAAGGACCCTAACGCCGACGCAAAGTGCGCAAACTGTGACAAGAATCATCCAGCCAACTGGAGAGGCTGCGAATATTATCAATCTGCCCTTGAGCGGAAGCAGGAGATGGACGAGATCCGGCACCGCAACCCGACCCGGCCTCAGCGCCAAACCAAAGTCCAGCAGACCGCCACTCCGGCGGCTGCCCCAGCCCGCCAACCGCCCGTCCAACCTCGTCGTCCTAGTGACGACCCACATCCTGCTACTACTACGGAGCCTCCCTCCACCGCCAAGTCATTCGCGGCAGCCGTCGCATCTAAACCCGCATCCGCGCCTCAACGCGCGAAGGCTCCGAAGCCCAAACAGAAACCCCCAGCTGCTAAAGCTCCTTCTAAAAAACCTCCCACCGCTCAGCAACTACCATCGGTCCAACCACCTAAGCCCGAGGCAGCCCCAGAAACCTCGAAGCCAGCTCCCCAGCTAGTCCGCCGCCCCGCGGCCGTGAGTGAGCCCGATGAGGGCGTGCTAACGATCGCGGAGTTGCAAGACTGGATGGAAGATCTCCTGCCCAAACTAGTTGCTGCGCGCGACCTGAACTCTCTGGTCGTCACAATCATGACCTCCCTTACGTCCTTGTTGCTCGCCCGTAATGGCTAGGCCTCTCACACTCGTTGCTTGGAACGCAAATGGCGTAGCCGGGCGGCGAGCTGAGCTGGCCTGCTTCCCGAGCGAGTATGACGCGGACGTAGTCCTCCTCTCTGAAACCCACCTGCGTCCCCAACACCGATTTAACCTACCAGCTTACGCTACTTATCGTACGGACCGCCCAGTGCCACTCACCCGAGCCGCATCTGGCGGCACAGCCATTCTCATCCACAGGCGATTATCTCACCGACCTCTACCTACCCCCCCGACTACCCACATTGAAGCGACTGCGGTCGCAATCAGCGTAGCGGGAACCGAGCTTCGGCTGGTCTCCGTCTACAACAAACCTGGCCTGGTGCCAAACCCCCAGGAGCTTGACGCGCTCCTTAACCATGATCTGCCTACCATTGCAGTCGGAGACATGAACTGCAAAGACCCGTCTTGGAATAGTCGCTTGACTAATCAAAGCGGTCGTGCTCTCGCCCAATACGCCTCGACCAGGCCCGACGTCCTCGTCATCGGCCCGGCCGAACCGACATACATCCCCGCCAACCCTGCCAACCAGCCAGACGTTCTCGACATAGTTCTTGTCAAGGACGCTGTCTGCCCCATCCTGGTCGAGGCCATCTCAGCCCTATCGTCCGACCACAACCCGCTGGTTGTGACGCTCCGACGAACAACCGACTCACCGCCTGCCTGTCCTAGTAAGAGAGTCAACTGGCGCTCTTACCACGACGAGCTGTGCCGTAGGTTCCCATCAGCCCCCGAGGCCCCAGCGCCCTCTCGAAGGGAGCTGGACCGCCAAGTCACGCATCTCCATGACACTCTTACCCGCTGCATGGATACCCACTCTTACACTGTCCCAGCACATCGTAAAAGTCTCAACTCCCTGCCGAAGTCCAAGAAGCCAGCGGCGGCGCCTTCGCCGCTGCTGGCAAAACACTCGCGATCCCGCTGTCAAGCGGCAGTATCGCCGACAGTCTGATTACGTAAAGCAACTCCTGCTTGATGTCAATCAGCATAGCTGGGACACCTATCTTGAATCCCTGGAAGTCGACCACGCCTCCGTCTGGCAGGCCACTGGTCGCCTCCTTGGCGAAAAGAGGACTCGCCACCCCCTTGACTCCCCGACGGGTGTTGTTCATTCACCGGATCGCAAGGCTGAGGTCTTCGCAAACTCCGTTGAGGAACAATTTACCCCTCACAGAGGCGTCTTCGACGCGGACCACATGGCTCGCGTCGAGGACTTCCTCGAAAACTATCTCGCCCAACCTTTGACGGATCCCCCACCCCCTTTGAAAAAGCCGATCTCGTCCATGCTATCGCACGGCTAAATCCTAAACGGGCCTGCGGCCCGGACAGAATAGGAGCGACCGCCCTAAAGAATGCCCCATCAGTTGTCACTGACCACATCCTGGACGTGTTCAACTCATGTCTCCGCCTCAATTACTTCCCTCGCCTGCGGACAAACGCAAGGGTAATCATGATCCCTAAACCCGGGAAATCTCGCATGTTCCCTGAAAATTATCGCCCCATCTCACTACTGCCCGTGTTATCGAAGGTGTTCGAGCGCCTCCGGCACGCCCGTGTTGTACCGCTGCTTGATGGGTTCATCCGCAGCGAACAGTATGGGTTTCGCAGGGAGCATTCGACCACCCTACAACTAGTCCGCGTCGTTACCCAGTTCTCTGACGCTGCAAACAAAAAGCTGCACACCGCAGCCGTCCTCTTGGACGTTAGTAAGGCCTTCGACCGTGTCTGGCACGAAGGTCTGCTCTATAAACTGGCACACACGCCCCTTCCCGCATCTACTGTGAGACTGTTCTGGTCGTATCTCCGCGGCCGGACTTTTCACATTAGCGTAGATGGAGCGGTCTCTTCTGACCGCCCCATAGACGCTGGCGTTCCCCAAGGATCAGTCCTCGGCCCCGTTCTGTACCTCGTGTACACGAACGACTTGCCCGTATATCCCAACGTCACTCTTTCCCTTTTTGCTGACGATGCCATGTATCACTACAGCTCGCAGAACCCTGGTTTTGCTAGCACAGTGATACAACGCCAACTCGACCTTCTGCCTCCCTGGCTACGTAAGTGGCGCGTGGCGATCAACGCGGAGAAATCCGAAGCGATCTGCATCACGCGCAAGCGGACCGCATGCCAGCCCCTCACCCTAGATGGGAACCCTATCGCTTGGAAGAAGTCGGTGAAGTACTTGGTGGTGTCTATTGACAGTCGACTAAGCTTCGCCGACCACGTCCAAACCAAACTCCGACAAGCCCGTGGCGTCAGAGCCAAAATCTTTCCACTCATCTCGCGCAGAAGTCCCCTCTCACTGCGCACTAAACTCACCCTGTATCTCCTGCTTATCAGGACAGTATTCACCTACGCAGCCCCAGCGTGGTGGCCCCTCTTATCTGCCACAACGAAGCGTAAGCTGGAACAGTTCCAAAACAGTTCCGTCCGTATCCTCTCCAACTCGCCCTGGTTTGTTTGTAACAGAGCTATCAGGACGGGCCTCCGTCTGCAAACGGTGGAAGAGTTTGTCTTCAGACTCTCTGTGGGCCTCTTCTTCCGGGCTGCAGACTCCCGATACCCCCACCTCCGTGACCTGGCCAGGGACGAAGGTCCACCTTGCCACGTAGTCAAGAGACCCCGCACTCTGCTGGACGACCCCCCATAGTCTCTTACATAGGGCCCTTCTCCTGAGGGAGTCAACACCCTACCGCTAGTACCCTACCTCAAACAGAACACCTACCACACCTTACACGTAGCATTACCTCTCACTCTGCCCTGAATGGTCTGCCCTGGTCGTTTGCGGCCTCGGCGGGGTTGTCTTATGTCAGTTGTGCAAGTGCCTTCTTTCATCAGGCGCCCGCCCCGGATACGCAACGGGCCTGTGCTGATCACCGCTATGCGGACAGTGGGGCCACGTCGGAGGCAGCAGCGTTGGCCAACCGGTACTCATATGTCCCGGGAGGTTTCTCCGCTGTGACTCGGACGCGTCACCGCTGGCTTCAGGGCCCAAACTCTACCAGACTTTGGCTAGGCTGAGCACCTCACTTGTGAGATCCTCTCCCCTACCCAACTGCAAAAGGAGCACACCATCCCACCCACTTGACCTTGTTTTACCTAAAGTCCTTGAGAGAGCCCGACCTACTTGCAGTCATCGGAGGAGTTACTCCGGGCACTGCTACCATGCAGGGGCCTTGAGCCCCGTCCCCTCATTAGCTACGAGCTACGAGCTCGCAGCGACAAGTCTCGCACCAAGCACTCACCAAGCAACAGGCAGTCATCGGGCTCGCCCGGACGCTGCCGTCACTGGGGCACGCACTGTGCTGTGCCCTGCGAAAATCGTGACCGTCGATTCGGTGCGTGAAGAGAGAACCAGCTCTTGAAGAGGAAACATCTTGCTCTCGACCAGCCAACTTTATCACACCACTAGCGACAGGACAGGACAGGACAACTTGAGACCAGCCTGCATTTCGCCGACTGCCTCACGGATTGGACCTGGGCAACTGCGTGGGAACCGGCTCCCGGATAGCCTCCTCAGGTGAGTGGACGTCGGCTCTCACGCTTCCTTGTTAGCGCTGCCCCGAGAGTTCCTTGGAAGGCCCCACCAGTTGTAACCGACCTTGGACACCTCCGAGGTAAAGAGTACGGTGGAAACCGAACATTGCACAAAGTTCGGTATCTAACGAAGCCGTACATTACCCCTCTGGTAGATCTCTGTTCCCTACCCGCTTTTGAGAGGTGGCATGTCCACCTCTCAAACATCCGATCGCTCCTTGGGTACCCGCTTGCGGTACCCAAGCACCTATCTCTACCCTTAGCCCTGATCGGCCCTTTTTAGGGCCGACAGCACCCAACCCGGCGGCGGACTGCGTCGGCGAGTTCATGGAGATGGACTCCCCGGCAAGCCCGCCTTCCGAACCTGGCCCTTCTCAGGACCACCCCGGTACTGTTGAGCCCGGCACCACTGACGGCGGCCCTGCCTGGAAAAAGGTGAAGAGCCGGAAACGGACCTTCTCCTCTTCTTCGGGCGGGCCGGAACCCAGTGGTGGCTCGGCTCCCACTACCGGGGCAGGTGCTCAGCCAACCCCTCAGTCTTCAGAACCATTCCGCATGCCACCCATAGTTCTTGACGCCCCCAAAGCGTGGCATGCTTTTGCAAAATCTATCAAGCAGGCGGCAGCTTTCCCTATCGATATTTATCACCAGGGGAAGCTTCTCCGCATCAAAACTAGGACTCCCGACGAATTTCGTTTCGTCCAGAAAACACTCATAGACTCCAACGTTCAATTCCATACCTTTGGTCTCCCTCAGGAGAAAGAAATCAAAGTAACTATCCGTGGCATCCCCCACGATGTAGCCCCGACTGACATTATCGAGGATTTGGAGAGCCTTGGCTTCACTCCAACCTCCTGCATTCCACTCGTTGACCGCAAAAAACGGAAGGTCAACGTCTTTTTTATCAAGCTTAAGAAGGTAGGAGACTACCAACTCATCTACTCCCTCCGAGAGCTTTTATGCCTCCGGATTGAGGTCTCCAGGTATAACACCCCCACCGGCCCTCCGCAGTGTTACAACTGCCAGAGGTACGGCCACGCCTCTTACAACTGCCACATGGCACCCCGTTGCGTACGCTGCGGCGAAGGTCATCCTAAGGGCGCTTGCACGAAGGATCCTAACGCCGACGCAAAGTGCGCTAACTGCGACAAGAACCATCCAGCCAACTGGAGAGGCTGCGAATACTATCAATATGCCCTTGAGCGGAAGCAGGAGATGGACGAGATCCGGCACCGCAATCCGACCCGGCCTCAGCGCCAAACCAAAGTCCAGCAGACCGCCATTCCGGCGGCTGCCCCAGCCCGCCAACCGCCTGTCCAACCTCGTCGTCCCAGTGACGACCCACACCCTGCTACTACTACGGAGCCTCCCTCCACCACCAAGCCATTCGCGGCAGCCGTCGCATCTAAACCCGCATCTGCGCCTCGCCGCGCGAAGGCTCCGAAGCCCAAACAGACACCCCCAGCTGCTAAAGCTCCTTCTACAAAAAAACCTACCGCCGCTCAGCAACTACCATCGGTCCAACCACCTAAACCCGAGGCAGCCCCAGAAACCTCGAAGCCAGCTCCCCAGCTAGTCCGCCGCCCCGCGGCCGTGAGTGAGCCCGATGAGGGCGTGCTAACGATCGCGTAGTTGCAAGACTGGATGGAAGATCTCCTGCCCAAACTAGTTGCTGCGCGCGACCTGAACTCTGGTCGTCACAATCATGACCTCCCTTACGTCCTTGTTGCTCGCCCGTAATGGCTAGGCCTCTCACACTCGTTGCTTGGAACGCAAATGGCGTAGCCGGGCGGCGAGCTGAGCTGGCCTGCTTCGCGAGCGAGTATGACGCGGACGTAGTCCTCCTCTCCGAAACCCACCTGCGTCCCCAACATCGATTTAACCTACCAGCTTACGCTACTTATCGTACGGACCGCCCAGTGCCACTCACCCGAGCCGCATCTGGCGGCACAGCCATTCTCATCCACAGGCGATTATCTCACCGACCTCTACCTACCCCCCCGACTACCCACATCGAAGCGACTGCGGTCGCAATCAGCGTAGCGGGAACCGAGCTTCGGCTGGTCTCCGTCTACAACAAACCTGGCCTGGTGCCAAACCCCCAGGAGCTTGACGCGCTCCTTAACCATGATCTGCCTACCATTGCAGTCGGAGACATGAACTGCAAAGACCCGTCTTGGAATAGTCGCTTGACTAATCAAAGCGGTCGTGCTCTCGCCCAATACGCCTCGACCAGGCCCGACGTCCTCGTCATCGGCCCGGCCGAACCGACATACATCCCCGCCAACCCTGCCAACCAGCCAGACGTTCTCGACATAGTTCTTGTCAAGGACGCTGTCTGCCCCATCCTGGTCGAGGCCATCTCAGCCCTATCGTCCGACCACAACCCGCTGGTTGTGACGCTCCGACGAACAACCGACTCCCCGCCTGCCCGTCCTAGTAAGAGAGTCAACTGGCGCTCTTACCACGACGAGCTGTGCCGTAGGTTCCCATCAGCCCCCGAGGCCCCAGCGCCCTCTCGAAGGGAGCTGGACCGTCAAGTCACGCATCTCCATGACACTCTTACCCGCTGCATGGATACCCACTCTTACACTGTCCCAGCACATCGTAGGAAATCTCAACTCCCTGCCGAAGTCCAAGAAGCCATCAGCCAGCGGCGGCGCCTTCGCCGCTGCTGGCAAAACACTCGCGATCCCGCTGTCAAGCGGCAGTATCGCCGACAGTCTGATTACGTAAAGCAACTCCTGCTTGATGTCAATCAGCATAGCTGGGACACCTATCTTGAATCCCTGGAAGTCGACCACGCCTCCGTCTGGCAGGCCACTGGTCGCCTCCTTGGCGAAAAGAGGACTCGCCACCCCCTTGACTCCCCGACGGGTGTTGTTCATTCACCGGATCGCAAGGCTGAGGTCTTCGCAAACTCCGTTGAGGAACAATTTACCCCTCACAGAGGCGTCTTCGACGCGGACCACATGGCTCGCGTCGAGGACTTCCTCGAAAACTATCTCGCCCAACCTTTGACGGATCCCCCACCCCCTTTGAAAAAGCCGATCTCGTCCATGCTATCGCACGGCTAAATCCTAAACGGGCCTGCGGCCCGGACAGAATAGGAGCGACCGCCCTAAAGAATGCCCCATCAGTCGTCACTGACCACATCCTGGACGTGTTCAACTCATGTCTCCGCCTCAATTACTTCCCTCGCCTGTGGAAAAACGCAAGGGTAATCATGATCCCTAAACCCGGGAAATCTCGCATGTTCCCTGAAAATTATCGCCCCATCTCACTACTGCCCGTGTTATCCAAGGTGTTAGAGCGCCTCCTGCACGCCCGTGTTGTACCGCTGCTTGATGGGTTCATCCGCAGCGAACAGTATGGGTTTCGCAGGGAGCATTCGACCACCCTACAACTAGTCCGCGTCGTTACCCAGTTCTCTGACGCTGCAAACAAAAAGCTGCACACCGCAGCCGTCCTCTTGGACGTTAGTAAGGCCTTCGACCGTGTCTGGCACGAAGGTCTGCTCTATAAACTGGCACACACGCCCCTTCCCGCATCTACTGTGAGACTGTTCTGGTCGTATCTCCGCGGCCGGACTTTTCACATTAGCGTAGATGGAGCGGTCTCTTCTGACCGCCCCATAGACGCTGGTGTTCCCCAAGGATCAGTCCTCTGCCCCGTTCTGTACCTAGTGTACACGAACGACTTGCCCGTATATCCCAACGTCACTCTTTCCCTTTTTGCTGACGATGCCATGTACCACTACAGCTCGCAGAACCCTGGTTTTGCTAGCACAGTGATACAACGCCAACTCGACCTTCTGCCTCCCTGGCTACGTAAGTGGCGCGTGGCGATCAACGCGGAGAAATCCGAAGCGATCTGCATCACGCGCAAGCGGACCGTATGCCAGCCCCTCACCCTAGATGGGAACCCTATCGCTTGGAAGAAGTCGGTGAAGTACTTGGGAGTGTCTATTGACAGTCGACTAAGCTTCGCCGACCACGTCCAAACCAAACTCCGACAAGCCCGTGGCGTAAGAGCCAAAATCTTTCCCCTCATCTCGCGCAGAAGTCCCCTCTCACTGCGCACTAAACTCACCCTGTATCTCCTGCTTATCAGGACAGTATTCACCTACGCAGCCCCAGCGTGGTGGCCCCTCTTATCTGCCACAACGAAGCGTAAGCTGGAACAGTTCCAAAACAGTTCCGTCCGTATCCTCTCCAACTCGCCCTGGTTTGTTTGTAACAGAGCTATCAGGACGGGCCTCCGTCTGCAAACGGTGGAAGAGTTTGTCTTCAGACTCTCTGTGGGCCTCTTCTTCCGGGCTGCAGACTCCCGATGCCCCCACCCCCGTGACCTGGCCAGGGACGAAGATCCCCCTTGCCACGTAGTCAAGAGACCCCGCACTTTGCTGGACGACCCCCCATAGTCTCCTACATAGGGCCCTTCTCCTGAGGGAGTCAACACCCTACCGCTAGTACCCTACCTCAAACAGAACACCTACCACACCTTAGACGTAGCATTACCTCTCACTCTGCCCTGAATGGTCTGCCCTGGTCGTTTGCGGCCTCGGCGGGGTTGTCTTATGTTAGTTGTGCAAGTGCCTTCTTTCATCAGGCGCCCGCCCCGGATACGCAACGGGCCTGTGCTGATCACCGCTATGCGGACAGTGGGGCCACGTCGGAGGCAGCAGCGCTGGCCAACCGGTACTCATATGTCCCGGGAGGTTTCTCCGCTGTGACTCGGACGCGTCACCGCTGGCTTCAGGGCCCAAACTCTACCAGACTTTGGCTAGGCTGAGCACCTCACTTGTGAGATCCTCTCCCCTACCCAACTGCAAAAGGAGCACACCATCCCACCCACTTGACCTTGTTTTACCTAAAGTCCTTGAGAGAGCCCGACCTACTTGCAGTCATCGGAGGAGTTACTCCGGGCACTGCTACCATGCAGGGGCCTTGAGCCCCGTCCCCTCATTAGCTACGAGCTACGAGCTCGCAGCGACAAGTCTCGCACCAAGCACTCACCAAGCAACAGGCAGTCATCGGGCTCGCCCGGACGCTGCCGTCACTGGGGCACGCACTGTGCTGTGCCCTGCGAAAATCGTGACCGTCGATTCGGTGCGTGAAGAGAGAACCAGCTCTTGTAGAGGAAACATCTTGCTCTCGACCAGCCAACTTTATCACACCACTAGCGACAGGACAGGACAGGACAACTTGAGACCAGCCTGCATTTCGCCGACTGCCTCACGGATTGGACCTGGGCAACTGCGTGGGAACCGGCTCCCGGATAGCCTCCTCAGGTGAGTGGACGTCGGCTCTCACGCTTCCTTGTTAGCGCTGCCCCGAGAGTTCCTTGGAAGGCCCCACCAGTGGTAACCGACCTTGGACACCTCCGAGGTAAAGAGTACGGTGGAAACCGAACATTGCACAAAGTTCGGTATCTAACGAAGCCGTACATTACCCCTCTGGTAGATCTCTGTTCCCTACCCGCTTTTGAGAGGTGGCATGTCCACCTCTCAAACATCCGATCGCTCCTTGGGTACCCGCTTGCGGTACCCAAGCACCTATCTCTACCCTTAGCCCTGATCGGCCCTTTTTAGGGCCGACAGCACCCAACCCGGCGGCGGACTGCGTCGGCGAGTTCATGGAGATGGACTCCCCGGCAAGCCCGCCTTCCGAACCTGGCCCTTCTCAGGACCACCCCGGTACTGTTGAGCCCGGCACCACTGACGGCGGCCCTGCCTGGAAAAAGGTGAAGAGCCGGAAACGGACCTTCTCCTCTTCTTCGGGCGGGCCGGAACCCAGTGGTGGCTCGGCTCCCACTACCGGGGCAGGTGCTCAGCCAACCCCTCAGTCTTCAGAACCATTCCGCATGCCACCCATAGTTCTTGACGCCCCCAAAGCGTGGCATGCTTTTGCAAAATCTATCAAGCAGGCGGCAGCTTTCCCTATCGATATTTATCACCAGGGGAAGCTTCTCCGCATCAAAACTAGGACTCCCGACGAATTTCGTTTCGTCCAGAAAACACTCATAGACTCCAACGTTCAATTCCATACCTTTGGTCTCCCTCAGGAGAAAGAAATCAAAGTAACTATCCGTGGCATCCCCCACGATGTAGCCCCGACTGACATTATCGAGGATTTGGAGAGCCTTGGCTTCACTCCAACCTCCTGCATTCCACTCGTTGACCGCAAAAAACGGAAGGTCAACGTCTTTTTTATCAAGCTTAAGAAGGTAGGAGACTACCAACTCATCTACTCCCTCCGAGAGCTTTTATGCCTCCGGATTGAGGTCTCCAGGTATAACACCCCCACCGGCCCTCCGCAGTGTTACAACTGCCAGAGGTACGGCCACGCCTCTTACAACTGCCACATGGCACCCCGTTGCGTACGCTGCGGCGAAGGTCATCCTAAGGGCGCTTGCACGAAGGATCCTAACGCCGACGCAAAGTGCGCTAACTGCGACAAGAACCATCCAGCCAACTGGAGAGGCTGCGAATACTATCAATATGCCCTTGAGCGGAAGCAGGAGATGGACGAGATCCGGCACCGCAATCCGACCCGGCCTCAGCGCCAAACCAAAGTCCAGCAGACCGCCATTCCGGCGGCTGCCCCAGCCCGCCAACCGCCTGTCCAACCTCGTCGTCCCAGTGACGACCCACACCCTGCTACTACTACGGAGCCTCCCTCCACCACCAAGCCATTCGCGGCAGCCGTCGCATCTAAACCCGCATCTGCGCCTCGCCGCGCGAAGGCTCCGAAGCCCAAACAGACACCCCCAGCTGCTAAAGCTCCTTCTACAAAAAAACCTACCGCCGCTCAGCAACTACCATCGGTCCAACCACCTAAACCCGAGGCAGCCCCAGAAACCTCGAAGCCAGCTCCCCAGCTAGTCCGCCGCCCCGCGGCCGTGAGTGAGCCCGATGAGGGCGTGCTAACGATCGCGTAGTTGCAAGACTGGATGGAAGATCTCCTGCCCAAACTAGTTGCTGCGCGCGACCTGAACTCTGGTCGTCACAATCATGACCTCCCTTACGTCCTTGTTGCTCGCCCGTAATGGCTAGGCCTCTCACACTCGTTGCTTGGAACGCAAATGGCGTAGCCGGGCGGCGAGCTGAGCTGGCCTGCTTCGCGAGCGAGTATGACGCGGACGTAGTCCTCCTCTCCGAAACCCACCTGCGTCCCCAACATCGATTTAACCTACCAGCTTACGCTACTTATCGTACGGACCGCCCAGTGCCACTCACCCGAGCCGCATCTGGCGGCACAGCCATTCTTATCCACAGGCGATTATCTCACCGACCTCTACCTACCCCCCCGACTACCCACATCGAAGCGACTGCGGTCGCAATCAGCGTAGCGGGAACCGAGCTTCGGCTGGTCTCCGTCTACAACAAACCTGGCCTGGTGCCAAACCCCCAGGAGCTTGACGCGCTCCTTAACCATGATCTGCCTACCATTGCAGTCGGAGACATGAACTGCAAAGACCCGTCTTGGAATAGTCGCTTGACTAATCAAAGCGGTCGTGCTCTCGCCCAATACGCCTCGACCAGGCCCGACGTCCTCGTCATCGGCCCGGCCGAACCGACATACATCCCCGCCAACCCTGCCAACCAGCCAGACGTTCTCGACATAGTTCTTGTCAAGGACGCTGTCTGCCCCATCCTGGTCGAGGCCATCTCAGCCCTATCGTCCGACCACAACCCGCTTGTTGTGACGCTCCGACGAACAACCGACTCCCCGCCTGCCCGTCCTAGTAAGAGAGTCAACTGGCGCTCTTACCACGACGAGCTGTGCCGTAGGTTCCCATCAGCCCCCGAGGCCCCAGCGCCCTCTCGAAGGGAGCTGGCCGCCAAGTCACGCATCTCCATGACACTCTTACCCGCTGCATGGATACCCACTCTTACACTGTCCCAGCACATCGTAGGAAATCTCAACTCCCTGCCGAAGTCCAAGAAGCCATCAGCCAGCGGCGGCGCCTTCGCCGCTGCTGGCAAAACACTCGCGATCCCGCTGTCAAGCGGCAGTATCGCCGACAGTCTGATTACGTAAAGCAACTCCTGCTTGATGTCAATCAGCATAGCTGGGACACCTATCTTGAATCCCTGGAAGTCGACCACGCCTCCGTCTGGCAGGCCACTGGTCGCCTCCTTGGCGAAAAGAGGACTCGCCACCCCCTTGACTCCCCGACGGGTGTTGTTCATTCACCGGATCGCAAGGCTGAGGTCTTCGCAAACTCCGTTGAGGAACAATTTACCCCTCACAGAGGCGTCTTCGACGCGGACCACATGGCTCGCGTCGAGGACTTCCTCGAAAACTATCTCGCCCAACCTTTGACGGATCCCCCACCCCCTTTGAAAAAGCCGATCTCGTCCATGCTATCGCACGGCTAAATCCTAAACGGGCCTGCGGCCCGGACAGAATAGGAGCGACCGCCCTAAAGAATGCCCCATCAGTCGTCACTGACCACATCCTGGACGTGTTCAACTCATGTCTCCGCCTCAATTACTTCCCTCGCCTGTGGAAAAACGCAAGGGTAATCATGATCTCTAAACCCGGGAAATCTCGCATGTTCCCTGAAAATTATCGCCCCATCTCACTACTGCCCGTGTTATCCAAGGTGTTAGAGCGCCTCCTGCACGCCCGTGTTGTACCGCTGCTTGATGGGTTCATCCGCAGCGAACAGTATGGGTTTCGCAGGGAGCATTCGACCACCCTACAACTAGTCCGCGTCGTTACCCAGTTCTCTGACGCTGCAAACAAAAAGCTGCACACCGCAGCCGTCCTCTTGGACGTTAGTAAGGCCTTCGACCGTGTCTGGCACGAAGGTCTGCTCTATAAACTGGCACACACGCCCCTTCCCGCATCTACTGTGAGACTGTTCTGGTCGTATCTCCGCGGCCGGACTTTTCACATTAGCGTAGATGGAGCGGTCTCTTCTGACCGCCCCATAGACGCTGGTGTTCCCCAAGGATCAGTCCTCTGCCCCGTTCTGTACCTAGTGTACACGAACGACTTGCCCGTATATCCCAACGTCACTTTTTCCCTTTTTGCTGACGATGCCATGTACCACTACAGCTCGCAGAACCCTGGTTTTGCTAGCACAGTGATACAACGCCAACTCGACCTTCTGCCTCCCTGGCTACGTAAGTGGCGCGTGGCGATCAACGCGGAGAAATCCGAAGCGATCTGCATCACGCGCAAGCGGACCGTATGCCAGCCCCTCACCCTAGATGGGAACCCTATCGCTTGGAAGAAGTCGGTGAAGTACTTGGGAGTGTCTATTGACAGTCGACTAAGCTTCGCCGACCACGTCCAAACCAAACTCCGACAAGCCCGTGGCGTAAGAGCCAAAATCTTTCCCCTCATCTCGCGCAGAAGTCCCCTCTCACTGCGCACTAAACTCACCCTGTATCTCCTGCTTATCAGGACAGTATTCACCTACGCAGCCCCAGCGTGGTGGCCCCTCTTATCTGCCACAACGAAGCGTAAGCTGGAACAGTTCCAAAACAGTTCCGTCCGTATCCTCTCCAACTCGCCCTGGTTTGTTTGTAACAGAGCTATCAGGACGGGCCTCCGTCTGCAAACGGTGGAAGAGTTTGTCTTCAGACTCTCTGTGGGCCTCTTCTTCCGGGCTGCAGACTCCCGATGCCCCCACCCCCGTGACCTGGCCAGGGACGAAGATCCCCCTTGCCACGTAGTCAAGAGACCCCGCACTTTGCTGGACGACCCCCCATAGTCTCCTACATAGGGCCCTTCTCCTGAGGGAGTCAACACCCTACCGCTAGTACCCTACCTCAAACAGAACACCTACCACACCTTAGACGTAGCATTACCTCTCACTCTGCCCTGAATGGTCTGCCCTGGTCGTTTGCGGCCTCGGCGGGGTTGTCTTATGTTAGTTGTGCAAGTGCCTTCTTTCATCAGGCGCCCGCCCCGGATACGCAACGGGCCTGTGCTGATCACCGCTATGCGGACAGTGGGGCCACGTCGGAGGCAGCAGCGCTGGCCAACCGGTACTCATATGTCCCGGGAGGTTTCTCCGCTGTGACTCGGACGCGTCACCGCTGGCTTCAGGGCCCAAACTCTACCAGACTTTGGCTAGGCTGAGCACCTCAATTGTGAGATCCTCTCCCCTACCCAACTGCAAAAGGAGCACACCATCCCACCCACTTGACCTTGTTTTTCCAAAGTCTTTGAGAGAGCCCGACCTACTTGCAGTCATCGGAGGAGTCACTCCGGGCACTGCTACCATGCAGGGGCCTTGAGCCCCGTCCCCTCATTAGCTACGAGCTACCGTCGATTCCTAAACGTCCGTCCAGGAGACACTTCGCTTCAGCTTCTTGACTAGGAAGGACCTCTCCTTTGGACTGCTCTCTCCAGCTTGGACGCTGAAGTTTTCGCTGTTCTCAGCCGCTGCTCTACTGCCTTCTGCTTCGCCGTTGGACAGTAACATCTTGGCTCTCTTGCTGCTCGCCAACAAGAAGAAAGAAGACAACTCAGCTGGCTGGTGAACTGAGTAGCCAGCACACACAGCTGAGTTCGTCGGACCTTCTAAGGGCCACCAGCCAAGTGACCCTTTTCAGGACCACCAACTTGCCGCTGAAGAGGAAGCATATAGCCTGCCAGAGCTTAAGGTTGCGCAGCGCATCTAGCCCGCTGACGCTCAGGCTCTTAGGTAGCGCTGCCTAGGACGATCCTTGCGAGCCCCCACCAGTGGTAAGCGAACTTGGATATCGCCTAGGTAAAGAGGCCGGTGGACACCTCTCTTGGTAAGGAGAGGTATCTAACGAAGCCGGTCATTTGCCCAGCTCGTAGTAAGCCTGAGCGTTTCAGAAGCCCCGCAAGCGATCCGGCTCGGGCCGGACCCTAGGTCCCTGGTTACCGCCGGAGGCAGCCTGGCTGCCTCTGGTCGGCGAACCTCCCGCTCGATGGCGGAAATGCCCGCTTCGGGCGCGTCATCGAGCACGCAGTCGCTCGCCACTGCCCCGCCCCACACGAGCGATTCGCCGTGTTCTCCGCTTATGGAAGCGGACCAAGTCGTTCCCCGGTCGGTTCCGCTGCCCGGTGACGAGACCGACTCTTTCGTGGCGGTTGGGCCACGGTGGCGCCCGGTTAAGAAACCGAGGCGGAATCGATCGTCCTCAACCTCGCCGGCCTCTGGTCGCATCCCGCCCGTATACGTTCACGGCGTGAACAACGTCACCGGTTTTTACCGGCGATTGATAGTGGCTCCCGGACTTTCCCCGGCCAACGTTGACCTGAAGCTCCTTGGGGGCGACACAGTCAAGATCGTTGTCCGCGGAATGGACGTGTACCGCAGTGTCGTGGCGCACGTGGAATCCCAGCAATTCCAGTACCACACCTTCTCGCCCAAACACGTGAAGCCTCTGTCGCTTATCCTCAGAGGCTTGGACGTGGAATTTCCTCTCGAGGAAATCCTCGATGAGCTGCGCGAGCTGGGCTATCCTGTTCGCGCGGTCCATCGTGTGTTTACCCCTGCCGGACCAAGGCGTCCAATTCCTCTGGTCCGCATCCTGGCGGAGAATAGCGAGGCAGGCACTAGCCTACTCTCACTTACGCGGCTTTTTGGTTTCCGCGTAAAAGTGGGAAGAAGCCGCGCTCCCGGGGCTTTGCCTCAGTGTCACAGGTGCCAACGCTTCGGGCACCACTCCGATTCTTGTTCAAACGCTCCGGCGTGCGTGAGGTGTTCTCTCCCTCACGCCTCCAAATTTTGCGATGCACCTGCATTCAAAAGATGCACCAACTGCGGCGGGAGTCACCCCGCCAACTACCGGGCATGTCCGGTGTTTCAGCAGGAGCTCGAGAGGCGAAAGCCGAAGGGGCGCCTGCCACCACCGAGGCATCCGGTAGCTGGTTCCAGACCTGCAACCGAGCAGCCAGGCCCCGAGCCTCCTGATACGGCTGCCGTGTCTTCCGCCACAGTCTCAAACAGGCAACAAAAGCGATCCAAAGGCCCGAAGCAAACACCTGCAGCACAGGCACCTCCAACTCAGGCTCCTTCACAGGCCCCTGTCCCGCCTATGGCGAAAAAGCGCCGTAACCTCGTGGCATCTAAAAGTGAGACCACCCAGCCTACAGAAAACATCTCGGTTGTGGAGCCTGAGACTTCTCAATCCTCCCCAGCACCGGAGAATCCTGCCCCTGCTTTAGAAGCAGCCTCGCCTGACCTCCCGCCCCGCGGTTTCCCAACGCAGGCAAAAAGAAGCGGCATAGAAAGCCCCGTGGCGCTAGATCCCGGGCTCCTGCCAACCCGGCCGCACAGTCCAGACAGTCTGCACAGCGCGCGAAGTCCGACGCAATCGCATCTGTCCCTCTTCCTAGCACCTCCGCTAGAGGCGCTACACCTGGTCCCAAGAAACCCCTGGCTTCCACCAATCCCCCGATTGATAAGCCTCGGCGCTCTTACGCGCACACAGTCTCCGGGCAATCTGCCTCAAGAACCGTACCTGACGACTACCAGGTCGTCAAAGACTTCCTTGCTGAGTTCGATCTCAACAAAGTCGCCCAGACCTTCAGGTCTATCCGCTCCCGCTTGGAGACTGCTGATATTACTGAGAGATTCATGCTCTTGGTGGAAGCCGCCACTTGTGTAGGTCTTCTATGAGTCGGGTCCTCAAACGAGATCTCTCGATTCTTTCCTGGAACGCCAACGGGTTGTCCAACAAGATCCAGGAACTCCAAGAATTACTGGCCCGACTCAAACCCGATGTAGTGCTTCTCAATGAGACCCACTTGACTCCTGCGAGTCGGTTACGACTGGCCAACTATGTGTGCTATCGAAACGACAGACCGGGCACTGCTGGTGGCGGTACTGCCGTCGCGGTGAGGCTCACTCTCGAGCATCACCGAGTCGTCTTGCCTGCAATGACTCACCTCGAAGGCACCGCTGTGGAGTTGTTAAACACTCTAGGCGGTGTACAGATGGTAGCGGCGTATAAACCGCCGCAAAAAGAGCTCCTTCACCCCGATCTAGCTGTCGCGTTCGATGCACACAGGAGGGTCATCATGGCCGGCGACCTGAACTGTAAACATCGCGATTGGAACAGTCGCTTGACTGCCCCAAACGGGAAACGTTTACGCAGGTTTGCCGATTCTCGCAGGATACAAGTGATTGGGCCTACCCAACCTACGTTCTACCCCTCACAACGCAACGCGGCTCCCGATGTCTTGGACATAGCGGTGATTCAAGGAATTGACTGTCCGGTCCATGTGTCCGCGCTAACGGAACTATCGTCCGATCATCTCCCCATCCTGATACACGTCGCTACCCAGCACGTCGTACGCAGAGATGTCAGGAAGGTGGTAGAATGGGATCGCTATGGCCCGGCGTTAAGTCGCCGATTGCCAGACGCGGGACCACTCGAAACCTTCCGCCAAGTCGACGAGGCAGTTGCCGCGTTTGACGAGGCTGTCGTATCTGCGATCGACGCGTCTTCCAGGATGAAGCCTGGCGTCACGCCCCACTGGCAGCGGATCCCAGAGGAGACGAGTGCTCTCGCTTGCGAGAGAAATCGCCTCCGGAGACGCTGGCAGCGGACCCGTGATCCGGCCGACAAGGCAGCGTACAACCGGGCGACCGGCATTTTACGTCGTGAAATGCAGGCCTACCGGAGACGCTGTTGGGAACTCGCCGTGGCCCAGGCAGGGGACGGATCGGACGAAAGTAGCCCTTACCGGATACCTTCGGCGTTGGTAGGGAAGAGGCGCCGGCCTCGCATCCCGGCCATTGCTGGACCCTTCGGTCAAATCCTGGCTCGCCCGGAGGCGAAGGCCGAGTACTTGGGCGCGTGTTTTGAGCGACAGTTCGCACCTAACCCGCCCATGGACTGGGACTTCGACGAAGAAGTCGAGAACGAAGTGGAAGACTTTCTGTCTCTTCCGATCACTACGGAGCCCGAACCCATTACTAGGGAAGAGGTCACAGATCGGCTCGTTGAACTCGTGCCAAGAAAAGCTCCTGGCCCGGACGGCGTCTCGAACGCCGCTCTTACTCGACTCCCGGAGCGAGGAGTACTTTTCTTGGTCGCGCTGTTCAACGCGTGTCTTAGACTGGCCTATTTTCCCCAGAAATGGCGTAAGGCTACGGTTATAGTGATCCCGAAGCAGGGAAAGGACGCTTCCCGTCCCGGCAACATCCGGCCCATTAGTCTACTGTCAGCCACGTCAAAGGACCTCGAACGTCTCGTACAACGGAGAGTACTAGATCATCTTAGAAACTTCGATGTACTGGTCCCCGAACAGTTCGGCTTTCGTGTGGGGCATTCCACCACTCATCAACCGATGAGACTGGTGGAATACATCACGGGCGCCGGGTGTCGGAAAGAGCAGACTGTCGCCTGTTTCCTAGATGTGGAAAAGGCCTTTGATAGTGTCTGGCATGACGGGCTCTTGTTCAAGCTCCGGGAAATCCAGCTCCCAGATTGCTACCTTCGCTTGATTGCTAGCTTTCTGACGGAGAGGACTTTCTGCGTGCGAATAGACGACCACGTCTCTTCCGAGAGACGTATTACAGCCGGGGTACCTCAAGGTAGCGTGCTAGGGCCTCTCCTGTTCTCCGTGTATGTCAACGACGCACCCAGAGAGCCTGGAGTCCAGATGGCTTTGTTTGCCGACGACACGGCGGTCTATACCGCCGATCGGAACGCAGACTTTGCTATCCCACGACTTCAGCGCGCACTCGATGCGTATTCGACGTGGACGGAAAGCTGGAAAGTTGCCGTCAACGAAACCAAGAGCTCCGCGGTGCTATTCACAAAGCCCCGGAAAGAACCACGAGGCCGAGTGAGACTCGGTAGAACGTACTTGCCCTGGTCGAGAGAAGTAAAGTACCTCGGTGTCCACCTTGATCGTCGGCTCACCTGGCGTGTCCACGCTGAGACGATGCGAAAGAAAGCGTCCGCTCGTCTCGCGCAACTGTTTCCGATACTTGCCAACAAGGCTATGACCCGCAAGCTGGGTAAGTTGATCGTCAACGCGTACCTGTTGCCGATCATTACCTACGCTCTTCCCGTCTGGGGCTACCTCGCAACCGTTCATAAAAGAAGGTTGCAAAGCGTTCTCGATAGAGGGCTTCGGCTAGCGGCCAAAGTCCCCTATCGGTTTTCTTCTCGTCTCCTGAGAAGAGGACTCGGTGTCCGCTCCTTGGATGACACCGCAAGGCGACTTGCACGTAAATTTTACGTCCGAGCTGCGAGGACCCAGACAAACCCCCTCATAGCTGGCCTTGGCAAGTACCGACCACGTCCAGGTGATTCTTGGAAACGGCCTCGACAAATACTGTACTAGTCGACCTAGTACGAGCATGTCGTTGTAACGGCCAATAAAAATTAATTAATGAATATTCCGTCTGGACAGGACCACTAGGCAGGAGCCCCTACCGGAGGCTCGGAACTAGGAACCCATTGGGTCGTCTCACGACGCACAACCCAACAGCTCTGACCTGGCCGTCGATTCCTACCTCGAGCTGTTGCCAGGGTAGGCTGGGTCAGTTTGGATGGCATTTTTGCCAGGTGATTTAACAGTTGTTTGTACATTATTCAAAGTGATTTCTTCACCAAGTGAAGAAATAGTGTCGAGTTTGTGCTCCAACTATTTATATTTGTGAAATCTTCTTCAAGTAGTGTGTTCTTACTAGTATTCTACAGTGCAGTGTAGTGCGCGGCCGTTTTTGTGTTCGTGTGCTGTGCGGCTTCTGGTGAGTACGAGTGTCAGTGCCTGTTAGTTAGAATAATCAGTGCTGGTGAGTTCTCTCTCCTATAACCACCTTTGACGTCCATTTCGGGCTTCCGAAATGGCGTCAACTCAACCTGACATTCCTTTGCCGGAGCCGTTAAGCTCTCTCTTGGGCGCTTGCGGTTCTGCTCCCTTGAATTCACCTCTCCCCCGTGAAACCAATTGTGAAAGTGGCAGTGAAAGTGATATTTCCGATGTCCATATGGGGAGTGTTGGGTCGGGAGATGAAGAGTTTTCGGTTGTGGATGACAAACGCAAGCGAAAGCTCGCCGCCAGTCAGTCTCCCGCCTCACCAAACCAGGTCGCTGATTCAGGTAACAGCGGCCGGCAGTCTGTTAATCTTCCTTCATCTAGTTCAAAGCCTGACCCTTCTACCACTAAGTTTCCTCCTATTATCATCCCTGATAATAGGAATTACACCCAGCTTTTAGCTAATCTCCGTTCTGCCCTTCCTTCGACGTCCGTGGAAGCGAAATGCTCCGGCAAATCGCTGAAGCTGGTCGTCAAATCCATTGTTGACTTCCGCGCTGTTCAGCACTTTCTGTCAGCGCGGAACATATCCTTTCATACCTTCGCTCTCCCTGAGGAGCGTGAGGTTAAAATCGTTATCCAGGGTATTCCTTATCATACCCCCTCCGATGCTATCGTGCAGGAGCTGACGTCTCTTGGCTATACGCCAACAGCTGTGTCAGTTTTGCCTAATCGGCGAGAGGTCTTCCCCCTCTCTCTCTCGGTACATCTGTCAAGGCCCCGGCAGCGACTCCTGTCGCTCCCGCGGTCTCAGTCCCGCCTGCAGGCGCCGCTCCGGCGGCGCCTGTGACGGCTCCACTACCGGCGCCTGCCGGAGCGCCCGGCCCTTCCTACGCAGCGGTTGCTGCGAAAACATAATCGTCAACCACTTCCGCCCGCAAGGGTACCAAAAAGCGCTCTCGTCGCCGGACTCCCGGCCGACGACATCAGCAGGCTCGTCCTGCCCAACCTCAGCGGGACTCTCCCGCCCCTGTCGTCTCCCAACCTCCGCGTGAGCAGACCAAAGTTCAGTCCGCTAACCCAGCGCCATCTGTAGTCCTGGCCGAAGTTCCTCAGGAACGTCCGCGCGTGTCCCGGGAACTTTCTCGGGCTCCAGCGGACCCCCTAACGGCTTGGGCCACTCAACTTGTAAATAGCATCAGGTCTGCTCCTGACACCTCGACAGTACTGATGTTAGTGTTCCAATCCCTCTCTGCTCTCTTCCCTCTCCTCCCCCTCAATGGCTAGATCCCTGCGGATCGTCGCTTGGAACGCCGATGGCGTTTCCTCTCGCCGATCTGAGCTGGCGGCTTTCGTTGTGGAGTACGACGTTGATGTCGTGCTTCTCTCCGAAACCCATCTAGCCCCCTACCATCGATTCTCACTTCCTGCTTACACTTGTTATCGTCAGGATCGTCCCCTACAGCCGCGCCAACCCCCGAAAGGGGGTACGGCGATTCTGGTCCACAGGCGGATATCCCATAGGCCACTACCCTCCCTCACTACTCGACTCATCGAAGGTTGCGCGGTGGCGGTGAACGCAGGCGACTCGGAGTTGCGCATTGTTTCCGCGTATCTCCGGCCTGGCCTGAGCCCGCCGCCCCCGCCTGAGGAGTGGAACGCTCTCCTCGACCACCCAATCTTGACAATTGCAGCCGGCGACTTCAACGCCAAACATCCTTCTTGGAACCGTAGGGCTACCAACGCCTACGGCAGATCACTCCGCCGGTTCGTCCTAGACGACCCGGATACGCACGTCATCGGCCCTGATGATCCTACCCACTTCCACTATGCCGGTCACCGACCGGACGTTCTTGATGTAGTTGTCGTCAGGAACGTGGCCCATAACATCCAGGTCTCGTCAGTGTCAGACCTCTCGTCTGATCACAATCTCCTACTAATAACTGTTCGAGATGTGTCGGCTTCACCCCGACTTCCCGCTGGTCCTGCTAGGAGGGTCAACTGGCGCTCCTATCACGACGAGCTATCTCGAAGGTTACCATCTGTCCCAGCGGACCCGATCGCCACTCGTGACGATCTGGATCTCCGTGCCACTCATCTTCAGGAGTTGGTCCAAGGTGTCATGGATCGACACACATACAACGTCGAGGTGAATCGTAAATCGGCCCTTCAACCGGAAGTTATCCACGCCATCTGGCTTCGGCGCAAGCTCCGCCGCAGATGGCAACGAACCCGAGATCCCGCCGTCAAACGACGGTTTCAGGCCCAGTCTCTTTACGTCCAGCAACTTTTGCGGGACGTAAACTCTGATCAGTGGGACTCATACCTTGAGTCCCTTGAAGTCGACCCAGCCTCCGTCTGGAGAGCGACGAGTCGCCTTACTCGCGAGAAGCGTACTCGCACCCCGCTGAATACCCCGAACGGCATTGTTTCTTCATCGGAAGGCAAGGCAGAGGTCTTCGCCGACTGCATGGAGACTCAATTCACCGTTCATGGAGGCGTCTCGGACCCTGCCTTCTCGGTAGTGGTTCGAGACTTCCTATCTGGTTATTTTTCCCGCCCTCCACCTGACCCTCCCGCTCTCTTCGACAGGGACGAACTAGTTTCGTCTATCTGTCGACTGAACCGACGTCGCGCCCCTGGTCCTGATCGGATCGGGGCCGCAGCTTTGCAACATCTCCCGGCCTCGGGCGTTGAATTGGTCCTGGATCTGTTCAACTCCAGTCTCCGGCTGCAATACTTCCCCCGCCTGTGGAAAAATGCCAACATCTGTATGATTCCCAAGCCCGGCAAGCCTCGCATGCTTGCAGGCAGCTATCGTCCCATATCGTTGTTGCCAGTACTCTCAAAGGTGTTTGAGCGTCTCCTACTCGCCCGCATCTGGCCGCTGCTGGATAACTTTATTCGGAGCGAACAGTTCGGGTTCCGTAGAGAGCACTCGACAACTTTACAACTCGTCCGAGTTGTCACAGCATTATCCGACGCCGCCAACAAGAAAGAGTCTACGGGCGCTGTCTTGTTGGACGTGAGTAAGGCCTTCGACAAAGTTTGGCACGAAGGTCTTCTCTACAAACTAGCTCACTCCCCCATCCCACCGTCCATTGTGCATTTCTTGCGGTCATACCTCTGTGATCGTACCTTCAGGGTTAGCGTCGAAGGGTCCTGTTCGTCAGTCCGACCCGTCGCCGCTGGCGTTCCGCAGGGATCTGTCCTCGGCCCCGTTCTGTACCTCGTGTACACGAACGACCTGCCTGTTATTCCAGGAGTCACGTTATCTCTATTCGCTGACGACGCAATGTATTATTGCAGCTCCCTGTCCCCGCGACTTGCGTGTTCAAAGCTGCAGCGTCAGTTGAATCTGCTTCCGGCCTGGCTACGGAAGTGGCGGGTGCTGATCAACGCGGAGAAATCCGAGGCGATCTGTTTCACCAGCAAGTCCACTTCCCGATGCCAGACCCTCTCCCTCGAAGGGAGGCCTATTGCCTGACAAAAGTCGGTGAAGTATTTGGGCGTTCGGCTAGACCAGCGCCTTAGCTTCAACGGCCACGTGACTGCTACCCTCAACAGAGCTCGAGGCGTCCGAGCCAAAATATTTCCCATGCTCTCGTGCCGCAACCGCCTGGCTTTGCGCACTAAAGTTACGATCTATCTTTTGTTTCTCCGGTCAGTATTGACCTATGCTGCTCCCGCATGGTGGTCGCTTGTGTCGACCACTAACAAGTGTAGGCTGGAAGCTTTCCAGGCCCGTACCCTCCGATCCTTGTCGGGGTCTCCATGGTTTGTGAGAAATAATGTCATTCGTGGAGACCTTCGAGTTCCTACCCTTGCCGATTTTGTCCGGTCGCTTGCCGAAACTCTCTTTGCTTCTGCAGCGACCTCGTCCTTTCCATATCTCCGTTCCATCAGCACGTCTGAACCACCTCCCGCTATACGTGTCAAACGCCCTCGGGCGATCTTAGACGACCCCCCGTAATTCTGTATGCTGTGACTTAGGTTCCCGAGCAATTCTATCTCCTTGTTACCATACTATCCAGTCAGATACCTTCCCCAAGTATGTTGATTTTCAAACTGCTTGGCGCTGTTACCGATGCCACAGACACGGCGGTTCCCTGCCTCGCGGGGAACGACCGGCGCTACTAAGCGCCTGCATGCCGGGCGCGTGCGGCATCTGCCGTTCGCCCCGCGACCGGCGGCAGTGTTACCATGACCCGGTACCTATATAATATAAAATTGAAAAATTTTCCGCCGCCTTCTCAGTTAACTGGTTGGCGTGTCCCTCCCGAAAAATTTAGGAAACCTTCTTTTGAAAGTCCAGCACTGTTTTTTTCTGACAGCCATCGGGCACGTCCCGGAAGCTGTAATAAGCCACGGGTGCAAAGACGCCCCACTATGTAATGCAATGCAATGCCGTCGATTCATTTTGTGTGGGCAGAACGTAACCGAGAAGTGCGTCACTTCTTCGCTTCAGCTTCTCGTACAGGAAGGATCTCCTCTCTGGATCTGCTCTTCACTGGACGTTTTCGGAAGCGACTCGCTGTTGTACAGCTGCTGCCCTGCTGCCTTCACTTGACGAGGACAGGCAAACTACATCTGCTGACCTGCTTGCTGGATAACATCAGGCCTTAGAAGGAAGAAGAAAACTCAGCTGGCTGGTGAATTGAGTAGCTAGCACACACAGCTGGGTCGTCGGACCTTCTAAGGACCACCAGCCGAGTGACCCTTCTGACCCTTGGAAACGGCCTCGACAAATACTGTACTAGTCGACCATGTACGAGCATGTCGTTGTAACGACCAATAAAAATTGATTAATCAATATTCCGTCTGGACAGGACCACTAGGCAGGAGCCCCTCATAGGAGGCTCGGTACTAGGATACCATTGGGTCGTCTCACGACGCGCAACCCAACAGCTCTGACCTGGCGTCGATTCATACGTCCTTTTTGTCAGACTTCACTTGAGCTGCTCGATCTGGAAGCACCTGCTCTCTTGGACAGCTCTCTCTGGACGACTTCCGAAGCTTTGTCGCTGTTTACAGCTGCCGCCCTGCTGCCTTCGCTTTGAGGACAGACAACCTACAACTGCTGCCCTGCTTGCTGGACAACAACAGGACTTAGAAGAAAGAAGACTACAACTCAGCTGGCTGGTGAATTGAGTAGCCAGCACTACAGCTGAGTCGTTCGTCGGACCTTCTAAGGGCCACCAGCCAAGTGACCCTTTTCAGGACCACCAACTGCCGTTGAAGAGGAAGCATTTTCAGCCTGCCAGAGCTGTAAGTTGCGCAGCGCATCTAGCCCGCTGACGCTCAGGCTCTTAGGTAGCGCTGCCTAGGACGATCCTTGCGAGCCCCCACCAGTGGTAAGCGAGCTTGGATATCGCCTAGGTAAAGAGGCCGGTGGACACCTCTCTTGGTAAGGAGAGGTATCTAACGAAGCCGGTCATTTGCCCAGCTCATAGTAAGCCTGAGCGTTTCAGTCCCGCTTGCGATCCGGCTCGGGCCGGACCCTAGGTCCCTGGTTACCGCCGGAGGCAGCCTGGCTGCCTCTGGTCGGCAAACCTCCCGCTCGTTGGCGGAAATCCCCGCTCCGGGCGCGTCAACGAGCACGCAGTCGCTCGCCTCCTCCATACCCCACACGAGCGATTCGCCGTTTTTTTCCGGCTATGGATGCGGACCAAGTAGTCGATCCCCGGACGGTTCCGCTGCCCGGTGACGAGACCGACGCTTTCGTGACGGTTGGGCCACGGGGGCGCCCGGTTAAGAAACCGAGGCGGAACCGGTCTTCCTCAACCTCTTCCTCGGCGTCCGCCATGGAAGTTGTCCCCGCCGATGGCGAATCCGGCTCGGGGCCGACTGTGCCCGGCGCTGCCCAAGCACCGCCGGCCACTCGTCGCATCCCGCCCGTGTTCGTTCACGGCGTGAACAACGTCACCGGTTTTTACCGGCGACTCATAGTGGCTCCCGGACTTTCCCCGGCCAGCGTTGACCTGAAGCTCCTTGGGGGCGACACTGTCAAGATCGCTGTCCGCGGAATGGACGAGTACCGCAGCGTCATGGCGTTCGTTGAATCCGCCGACCTGCAATACCATACCTTCACCCCGAAACACGTGAAGCCTCTGTCACTTATCCTCAGAGGCTTGGACGTGAACTCTCCTCTCGAGGAAATCCTCGATGAACTGCGGGAGCTGGGCTATCCGGTTCGCGCGGTACATCGGGTATTTGCTCCTGCCGGACCAAGGCGTCCAATTCCCCTGGTTCGCATCATGGCCGAGAACAGCGAGGCAGGCGCAACCCTACTCTCTCTTACGCGGCTTTTTGGTTTCCGCGTAAAAGTGGAAAGAAGCCGCGCTCCCGGGGCTCTGCCTCAGTACTACAAGTGCCAACGCTTCGGGCACCATTCAGAGACTTGTTCAAACGCTCCGGCGTGCGTGAGGTGCTCTTTACCTCACGCTAGTAAACACTGTGATGCCCCTGCATTCAAAAGATGCATCAACTGCGGCGGAAGTCACCCCGCCAACTACCGGGCATGTCCGGTGTTTCAGCGGGAGCTCGAGCGGCGAAAGCCGAAAGGGCGCCTGCCACCACCGAGGCATCCGGAAGCTGGTTCCATACCTGCAACCGAGCAGCCAGGCCCTGCGCCTCCTGCTACGGCTGCCGTGTCTTTCGCCGCAGTTGCCAACAGGCAACGAAAACGTAGCAAAGGCCCGAAGCAGACACCTGTAGTTCAGGCATCTCCATCTCAGGCTCCTTCCCAGGCCCCTGTCCCGCCTCAGGCGAAAAAGCGCCGTAACCTCGCGGCTTCTAAACAAAGTGAGACAGACCAGCCACTGCCAAACATCTCGGTTGTGGAGCCTGAGAATTCTCAACCCTCCCCAGCACCGGAGAATCCTGCCCCTGCTTTAGAAGCAGCCTCGCCTGACCTCCCGCCCCCGCGGTACCCTAATGCAGGCACAGTATTTGTCGAGGCCGTTTCCAGGATTCACCTGGACGTATTCGGTACTTGCCAAGGCCAGCTATGAGTGGGTTTGTCTGGGTCCTCGCAGCTCGGACGTAAAATTTACGTGCAAGTCGCCTTGCGGTGTCATCCAAGGAGCGGACACCGAGTCCTCTTCTCAGGAGACGAGAAGAAAACCGATAGGGGACTTTGGCCGCAAGCCGAAGACCTCTATCGAGAACACTTTGCAACCTTCTTTTATGAACGGTTGCGAGGTAACCCCAGACGGGAAGAGCGTAGGTAATGATCGGCAACAGATACGCGTTGACAATCAACTTACCCAGCTTGCGGGTCATAGCCTTGTTGGCAAGTATCGGAAACAGTTGCGCGAGACGAGCGGACGCTTTCTTTCGCATCGTCTCAGCGTGGGTACGCCAGGTGAGCCGACGATCAAGGTGGACACCGAGGTACTTAACTTCCCTCGACTAGGGCAGGTACGTTCTACCGAGTCTCACTCGGCCTCGTGGTTCTTTCCGGCGCTTTGTGAATAGCACCGCGGAGCTCTTGGTTTCGTTGACGGCAACTTTCCAGCTTTCCGTCCACGTCGAATACGCATCGAGTGCGCGCTGAAGTCGTGGGATAGCAAAGTCTGCGTTCCGATCGGCGGTATAGACCGCCGTGTCGTCGGCAAACAAAGCCATCTGGACTCCAGGCTCTCTGGGTGCGTCGTTGACATACACGGAGAACAGGAGAGGCCCTAGCACGCTACCTTGAGGTACCCGGCTGTGATACGTCTCTCGGAAGAGACGTGGTCGTCTATTCGCACGCAGAAAGTCCTCTCCGTCAGAAAGCTAGCAATCAAGCGAAGGTAGCAATCTGGGAGCTGGATTTCCCGGAGCTTGAACAAGAGCCCGTCGTGCCAGACACTATCAAAGGCCTTTTCCACATCTAGGAAACAGGCGACAGTCTGCTCTTTCCGACACCCGGCGTCCGTGATGTATTCCACCAGTCTCATCAGTTGATGAGTGGTGGAATGCCCCACACGGAAGCCGAACTGTTCGGGGACCAGTTCATCGAAATTTCTTAGATGATCTAGTACTCTCCGTTGTACGAGACGTTCGAGGACCTTTGACGTGGCTGACAGTAGACTAATGGGCCGGAGGTTTCCGGGACGGGAAGCGTCCTTTCCCTGCTTCGGGATCACTATGACCGTCGCCTTACGCCATTTCTGGGGAAAATAGGCCAGTCTAAGACACGCGTTGAACAGCGCGACCAAGAAAAGTACTCCTCGCTCCGGGAGTCGAGTAAGAGCGGCGTTCGAGACGCCGTCCGGGCCAGGAGCTTTTCTCGGCACGATTTCGACGAGCCGATCTGTGACCTCGTCCCTAGTAATGGGTTCGGGCTCCGTAGTGATCGGAAGAGACAGAAAGTCTTCCACTTCGTTCTCGACTTCTTCGTCGAAGTCCCAGTCCATGGGCGGGTTAGGTGCGAACTGTCGCTCAAAACACGCGCCCAAGTACTCGGCCTTCGCCTCCGGGCGAGCCAGGATTTGACCGAAAGTTCCAGCAATGGCCGGGATGCGAGGCCGGCGCCTCTTCCCTACCAACGCCGAATGTATCCGGTAAGGGCTACTTTCGTCCGATCCGTCCCCTGCCTGGTCCACGGCGAGTTCCCAACAGCGTCTCCGGTAGGCCTGCATTTCACGACGTAAAATGCCGGTCGCCCGGTTGTACGCTGCCTTGTCGGCCGGATCACGGGTCCGCTGCCAGCGTCTCCGGAGGCGATTTCTCTCGCAAGCGAGAGCACTCGTCTCCTCTGGGATCCGCTGCCAGTGGGGCGTGACGCCAGGCTTCATCCTGGAAGACGCGTCGATCGCAGATACGACAGCCTCGTCAAACGCGGCAACTGCCTCGTCGACTTGGCGGAAGGTTTCGAGTGGTCCCGCGTCTGGCAATCGGCGACTTAACGCCGGGCCATAGCGATCCCATTCTACCACCTTCCTGACATCTCTGCGTACGACGTGCTGGGTAGCGACGTGTATCAGGATAGGGAGATGATCGGACGATAGTTCCGTTAGCGCGGACACATGGACCGGACAGTCAATTCCTTGAATCACCGCTATGTCCAAGACATCGGGAGCCGCGTTGCGTTGTGAGGGGTAGAACGTAGGTTGGGTAGGCCCAATCACTTGTATCCTGCGAGAATCGGCAAACCTGCGTAAACGTTTCCCGTTTGGGGCAGTCAAGCGACTGTTCCAATCGCGATGTTTACAGTTCAGGTCGCCGGCCATGATGACCCTCCTGTGTGCATCGAACGCGACAGCGAGATCGCGGTGAAGGAGCTCTTTTTGCGGTGGTTTATACGCCGCGACCATCTGTACGCCGCCTAGAGTGTTTAACAACTCCACAGCGGTGCCTTCGAGGTGAGTCATTGCAGACAAGACGACTCGGTGATGCTCGAGATTGAGCCTCACCGCGACGGCAGTACCGCCACCAGCAGTGCCCGGCCTGTCGTTTCGATAGCACACATAGTTGGCCAGTCGTAACCGACTCGCAGGAGTCAAGTGGGTCTCATTGAGAAGGACTACGTCGGGTTTGAGTCGGGCCAGTAATTCTTGGAGTTCCTGGATCTTGTTGGACAACCCGTTGGCGTTCCAGGAAAGAATTGAGAGATCACGTTTGAGGACCCGACTCATAGAAAACCTACACAAGTGGCGGCTTCCACCAAGAGCATGAATCTCTCGGTTGTATCGGCAGTCTCCAAGCGGGAGCGGATGGACCTGAAGGTCTGGGCAACTTTGCGGAGGTCAAATTCCGCAAGGAAGTCTTTGACGACCTGATAGTCGTCTGGATCGGTTTTTGAGGCAGAGTGCCCGGAGACTGTTTGCGCATAAGAGCGCCGAGGCTTGTCAATCGGGGGATTGGTGGAAGCCAGGGGTTTCTTAGGGCCAGGTGTAGCGCCTCTAGCGGAGGTGCTAGGAAGAGGGATAGATGCGATAGCGTCGGTCTTCACGCGCTGCGCAGGCTGTCTGGACTGTGCGGCTGGGTTGGCAGGAGCCCGGGATCTAGCGCCACGGGGCTTTCTATGCCGCTTCTTTTTGCCTGCATTAGGGTACCGCGGGGGCGGGAGGTCAGTCGAGGCTGCTTCTAAAGCAGGGGCAGGATTCTCCGGTGCTGGGGAGGGTTGAGAATTCTCAGGCTCCACAACCGAGATGTTTGGCAGTGGCTGGTCTGTCTCACTTTGTTTAGAAGCCGCGAGGTTACGGCGCTTTTTCGCCTGAGGCGGGACAGGGGCCTGGGAAGGAGCCTGAGATGGAGATGCCTGAACTACAGGTGTCTGCTTCGGGCCTTTGCTACATTTTCGTTGCCTGTTGGCAACTGCGGCGAAAGACACGGCAGCCGTAGCAGGAGGCGCAGGGCCTGGCTGCTCGGTTGCAGGTCTGGAACCAGCTTCCGGATGCCTCGGTGGTGACAGGCGCCCTTTCGGCTTTCGCCGCTCGAGCTCCCGCTGAAACACCGGACATGCCCGGTAGTTGGCGGGGTGACTTCCGCCGCAGTTGATGCACCTTTTGAATGCAGGGGCATCACAGTGTTTACTAGCGTGAGGTAAAGAGCACCTCACGCACGCCGGAGCGTTTGAACAAGTCTCTGAATGGTGCCCGAAGCGTTGGCACTTGTAGCACTGAGGCAGAGCCCCGGGAGCGCGGCTTCTTTCCACTTTTACGCGGAAACCAAAAAGCCGCGTAAGAGAGAGTAGGCTTGCGCCTGCCTCGCTGTTCTCGGCCATGATGTGAACCAGGGGAATTGGACGCCTTGGTCCGGCAGGAGCAAATACCCGATGTACCGCGCGAACCGGATAGCCCAGCTCCCGCAGTTCATCGAGGATTTCCTCGAGAGGAGAGTTCACGTCCAAGCCTCTGAGGATAAGTGACAGAGGCTTCACGTGTTTCGGGGTGAAGGTATGGTATTGCAGGTCGGCGGATTCAACGAACGCCATGACGCTGCGGTACTCGTCCATTCCGCGGACAGCGATCTTGACAGTGTCGCCCCCAAGGAGCTTCAGGTCAACGCTGGCCGGGGAAAGTCCGGGAGCCACTATGAGTCGCCGGTAAAAACCGGTGACGTTGTTCACGCCGTGAACGAACACGGGCGGGATGCGACGAGTGGCCGGCGGTGCTTGGGCAGCGCCGGGCACAGTCGGCCCCGAGCCGGATTCGCCATCGGCGGGGACAACTTCCATGGCGGACGCCGAGGAAGAGGTTGAGGAGGACCGGTTCCGCCTCGGTTTCTTAACCGGGCGCCCCCGTGGCCCAACCGCCACGAAAGCGTCGGTCTCGTCACCGGGCAGCGGAACCGTCCGGGGATCGACTACTTGGTCCGCATCCATAGCCGGAAAAAAACGGCGAATCGCTCGTGTGGGGTATGGAGGAGGCGAGCGACTGCGTGCTCGTTGACGCGCCCGGAGCGGGGATTTCCGCCAACGAGCGGGAGGTTTGCCGACCAGAGGCAGCCAGGCTGCCTCCGGCGGTAACCAGGGACCTAGGGTCCGGCCCGAGCCGGATCGCAAGCGGGACTGAAACGCTCAGGCTTACTATGAGCTGGGCAAATGACCGGCTTCGTTAGATACCTCTCCTTACCAAGAGAGGTGTCCACCGGCCTCTTTACCTAGGCGATATCCAAGCTCGCTTACCACTGGTGGGGGCTCGCAAGGATCGTCCTAGGCAGCGCTACCTAAGAGCCTGAGCGTCAGCGGGCTAGATGCGCTGCGCAACTTACAGCTCTGGCAGGCTGAAAATGCTTCCTCTTCAACGGCAGTTGGTGGTCCTGAAAAGGGTCACTTGGCTGGTGGCCCTTAGAAGGTCCGACGAACGACTCAGCTGTAGTGCTGGCTACTCAATTCACCAGCCAGCTGAGTTGTAGTCTTCTTTCTTCTAAGTCCTGTTGTTGTCCAGCAAGCAGGGCAGCAGTTGTAGGTTGTCTGTCCTCAAAGCGAAGGCAGCAGGGCGGCAGCTGTAAACAGCGACAAAGCTTCGGAAGTCGTCCAGAGAGAGCTGTCCAAGAGAGCAGGTGCTTCCAGATCGAGCAGCTCAAGTGAAGTCTGACAAAAAGGACGTATGAATCGACGCCAGGTCAGAGCTGTTGGGTTGCGCGTCGTGAGACGACCCAATGGTATCCTAGTACCGAGCCTCCTATGAGGGGCTCCTGCCTAGTGGTCCTGTCCAGACGGAATATTGATTAATCAATTTTTATTGGTCGTTACAACGACATGCTCGTACATGGTCGACTAGTACAGTATTTGTCGAGGCCGTTTCCAAGATTCACCTGGACGTATTCGGTACTTGCCAAGGCCAGCTATGAGTGGGTTTGTCTGGGTCCTCGCAGCTCGGACGTAAAATTTACGTGCAAGTCGCCTTGCGGTGTCATCCAAGGAGCGGACACCGAGTCCTCTTCTCAGGAGACGAGAAGAAAACCGATAGGGGACTTTGGCTGCTAGCCGAAGCCCTCTATCGAGAACGCTTTGCAACCTTCTTTTATGAACGGTTGCGAGGTAACCCCAGACGGGAAGAGCGTAGGTAATGATCGGCAACAGATACGCGTTGACAATCAACTTACCCAGCTTGCGGGTCATAGCCTTGTTGGCAAGTATCGGAAACAGTTGCGCGAGACGAGCGGACGCTTTCTTTCGCATCGTCTCAGCGTGGGTACGCCAGGTGAGCCGACGATCAAGGTGGACACCGAGGTACTTAACTTCCCTCGACCAGGGCAGGTACGTTCTACGGAGTCTCACTCGGCCTCGCGGTTCTTTCCGGCGCTTTGTGAATAGCACCGCGGAGCTCTTGGTTTCGTTGACGGCAACTTTCCAGCTTTCCGTCCACGTCGAATACGCATCGAGTGCGCGCTGAAGTCGTGGGATAGCAAAGTCTGCGTTCCGATCGGCGGTATAGACCGCCGTGTCGTCGGCAAACAAAGCCATCTGGACTCCAGGCTCTCTGGGTGCGTCGTTGACATACACGGAGAACAGGAGAGGCCCTAGCACGCTACCTTGACGTACCCCGGCTGTGATACGTCTCTCGGAAGAGACGTGGTCGTCTATTCGCACGCAGAAAGTCCTCTCCGTCAGAAAGCTAGCAATCAAGCGAAGGTAGCAATCTGGGAGCTGGATTTCCCGGAGCTTGAACAAGAGCCCGTCGTGCCAGACACTATCAAAGGCCTTTTCCACATCTAGGAAACAGGCGACAGTCTGATCTTTCCGACACCCGGCGTCCGTGATGTATTCCACCAGTCTCATCAGTTGATGAGTGGTGGAATGCCCCACACGGAAGCCGAACTGTTCGGGGACCAGTACATCGAAATTTCTTAGATGATCTAGTACTCTCCGTTGTACGAGACGTTCGAGGACCTTTGACGTGGCTGACAGTAGACTAATTGGCCGGAGGTTTCCGGGACGGGAAGCGTCCTTTCCCTGCTTCGGGATCACTATAACCGTCGCCTTACGCCATTTCTGGGGAAAATAGGCCAGTCTAAGACACGCGTTGAACAGCGCGACCAAGAAAAGTACTCCTCGCTCCGGGAGTCGAGTAAGAGCGGCGTTCGAGACGCCGTCCGGGCCAGGAGCTTTTCTTGGCACGAGTTCAACGAGCCGATCTGTGACCTCTTCCCTAGTGATGGGTTCGGGCTCCGTAGTGATCGGAAGAGACAGAAAGTCTTCCACTTCGTTCTCGACTTCTTCGTCGAACTCCCAGTCCATGGGCGGGTTAGGTGCGAACTGTCGCTCAAAACACGCGCCCAAGTACTCGGCCTTCGCCTCCGGGCGAGCCAGGATTTGACCGAAAGGTCCAGCAATGGCCGGGATGCGAGGCCGGCGCCTCTTCCCTACCAACGCCGAAGGTATCCGGTAAGGGCTACTTTCGTCCGATCCGTCCCCTGCCTGGTCCACGGCGAGTTCCCAACAGCGTCTCCGGTAGGCCTGCATTTCACGACGTAAAATGCCGGTCGCCCGGTTGTACGCTGCCTTGTCGGCCGGATCACGGGTCCGCTGCCAGCGTCTCCGGAGGCGATTTCTCTCGCAAGCGAGAGCACTCGTCTCCTCTGGGATCCGCTGCCAGTGGGGCGTGACGCCAGGCTTCATTCTGGAAGACGCGTCGATCGCAGATACGACTGCCTCGTCAAACGCGGCAACTGCCTCGTCGACTTGGCGGAAGGTTTCGAGTGGTCCCGCGTCTGGCAATCGGCGACTTAACGCCGGCCATAGCGATCCCATTCTACCACCTTCCTGACATCTCTGCGTACGACGTGCTGGGTAGCGACGTGTATCAGGATGGGGAGATGATCGGACGATAGTTCCGTTAGCGCGGACACATGGACCGGACAGTCAATTCCTTGAATCACCGCTATGTCCAAGACATCGGGAGCCGCGTTGCGTTGTGAGGGGTAGAACGTAGGTTGGGTAGGCCCAATCACTTGTATCCTGCGAGAATCGGCAAACCTGCGTAAACGTTTCCCGTTTGGGGCAGTCAAGCGACTGTTCCAATCGCGATGTTTACAGTTCAGATCGCCGGCTATGATGACCCTCCTGTGTGCATCGAACGCGACAGCTAGATCGGGGTGAAGGAGCTCTTTTTGCGGCGGTTTATACGCCGCTACCATCTGTACACCGCCTAGAGTGTTTAACAACTCCACAGCGGTGCCTTCGAGGTGAGTCATTGCAGGCAAGACGACTCGGTGATGCTCGAGAGTGAGCCTCACCGCGACGGCAGTACCGCCACCAGCAGTGCCCGGTCTGTCGTTTCGATAGCACACATAGTTGGCCAGTCGTAACCGACTCGCAGGAGTCAAGTGGGTCTCATTGAGAAGCACTACATCGGGTTTGAGTCGGGCCAGTAATTCTTGGAGTTCCTGGATCTTGTTGGACAACCCGTTGGCGTTCCAGGAAAGAATCGAGAGATCTCGTTTGAGGACCCGACTCATAGAAGACCTACACAAGTGGCGGCTTCCACCAAGAGGATGAATCTCTCAGTTATGTCAGCAGTCTCCAAGCGGGAGCGGATGGACCTGAAGGTCTGGGCGACTTTGTTGAGATCGAACTCAGCAAGGAAGTCTTTGACGACCTGGTAGTCGTCAGGAACGGTTTTTGAGGCAGATTGCCCGGAGACTGCGTGCGCATAAGAGCGCCGAGGCTTATCAATCGGGGGATTGGTGGAAGCCAGGGGTTTCTTGGGGCCAGGTGTAGCACCTCTAGCGGAGGTGCTAGGAAGAGGGACAGATGCGATTGCGTCGGACTTCGCGCGCTGTGCAGGCTGTCTGGACTGTGCGGCCGGGTTGGCAGGAGCCCGGGATCTAGCGCCACGGGGCTTTATGAATCGACGGGGCGAAAGCATCTCATTAAGTACATTATGGCATGGCGCGATGCGAGCCTCTCACACACCTTCTTGTTTCTGATTGGCCGGTGATGCTGTACTTACCTGTGCGGGGGTTGCAATTAGTAAACAATTAGCACAGGTAGCATCGCGGGAAATCAGCCTTCCCCACAGTATTTCTTGGAAAACAAGTGAGTCACATAATGGAGTATCTTGGTGCGAGCCAATCATATACCATCTCTGTTGTGATTGGTTGATGGTGTCATTTTTACCTGTACGTGGGACTTTGCTGAATTTATATGTGCAGGTAGCATGGCAGGACAGCTTTAGTCTATACCACAGTACTGTGAGCCTGCACGTAGACACCCCAAGTGCAGAAATCTTATTCCACTGATGATGGCAGCCAGTGGAGCTGCCGAAACGTTTGGTTTTGTTTTTAACCATGGACCACGGCCAAACAGCCCGGATATTTTTCACAATTCAAGTGACACCGGCCGTGAAAGCCTAAGGAATAATATAATACTAAAGTATTTCGCCTTCTTACATTCAGTATAATATATATGCGCACTCTTTCTCCTAACAGGCTTATTATTTCATTTTGAATGGTTTGCAAAACATACACCCAGATTTACAAGGGACTGAATCCAAATGAGATCTCATGACTGGATCAAATTTAGCCAAGAATTTTAGCAAAGCCAGAAAGTTTCCAGGATTTGGATCGTTAATAACTGACTCTCGATGTCCTCTCAGTGCCAGGTTTTGTTATGCAAGAGTTTGTACTGTGGCAATGACCCGTTCGAGGATTTATTTCCATGACTTACCTGCTTTACTCATTTGTTCCTGAAGTAGATCATCAATAAATCTCCTTGTATTTAAAAAAATGTTACAATTCCTTCCATTCCAAAAATGCAGAGCAATGAACAGGACTATGTTCATGATCCTGAATACGGGGATTTAAGTTCCATCACGACGAAAACCATTTTCTCTATCGAAATGGCTCCTTTGTTAGTTTGTTTGTGGAAATAAAGTGCAACAAAATCAAATTAGAGATTTTTTAGTTGGAGGAAAACACATCCAAGTGTGATTTACCTTATCATAATGAACCGTAATTACAATGCATGAGTATAAATAGACTAATACTGTTTATCACGTGAGGTTTATGACAACGGATAAGCTGGCTGGTTATGCTTCTGTAATGAAAGGAATAGTCATATCAAAGAATCAAGTTGTTTGTAGTTTTATACACTGAAAACAATTTTTTCAAGTCTATGCTCACTTTGCCACCCTCCTGGCTATGCCGCTCGGAGCAGCTGCCCCTTGGCCCCGCCTAGCTACGCCTCTGGATATAATTTTGTCAGTGTGTCAAAAGAAATTTCCTGGTAGACTTCATAGCACGTGAGTCTGATGAAACAACTTACAGTTCATGCAAAAGAAGATTTTTTGCATCTCATTGAAGGTATGGATTAATTGGTAGAAACTGTTAAAAAAAAAAATTGGTCCTATCTTCCCACAAGATTGTACTGAGTACTGAATACTGAGTTTTAATGTAAAAATGACCTAAAGAATGTGCTGAACATGTTAAAAATTCAGATTACTCACAAAAGTGTTTCTAGCCAAGCTACAGGATTTGTATGAACTTTGAGGACTTTCAGTTCATTTTTTGGCAAAACTGTGCCTCATCTAGCAATATTATTTTATTGCAATCAGCAAAGGAATAAATATTAATACAATAAGAATAATTAATTAATTAATTAATTAAGTGTACAAACTTTTATAATCTTGCTTGTATATTTTGTCTCAGTCGAGCCACCGAGGATGTCTTAGCGTAATATGGGGAAAAAATTATTTTTAAGAGAAATAAAATGAAGTGTGTTATTAGCCTTTTATGATGGATATATTTATAATGCAATAAATAACTGCAGTTCCATGCTGTTCATAGGAAACAGGATACCCCTCCACTCGAATCATTCATATGCAAGTATGATGTGCAGAGCTTTCAGTTTTCCATTGGTTCTTTCATTTGTGGTCCCCTTTTAACATCCAAAATAAATGGTTGAAGCACTATAAATAATTATGAAGGGGTGAAAAATCTTTTAAAAGCATAATATTATCTGTTTATAATCTAGTTTATTAAATTTAAAAAAATCCTATAAAATAATAGATGAAAATATTAAAAAAACATGATATGCTCCTGATATAGTACTAATATTATGTTATATCTACAACTACAATTTGACAAAAAATATTAGATATATATACTAACACTTTTGTACAAACATAATACGTAACTGCATACTTTTGTATATACAATTTGACATAAATACACACTAAGTTAACTGCACTCGGTTTATAACCAGATTTCAGAAAGCATAATTTATATTTTGTGATGTATTCTTATTTAAGAAACAAACAATACTTCTAGAATTATTTCTTCAGTACTGGTATACATAATGGTGGACTGGGCTACAGCAAATTGGCCATAAGGTAGCATATTAAGGAGCAATATAGACTCATGACATTATACTTACATATAGACTTATTGACAACAACTGAACCAAACTGAGATATCATGTGTTCTGTTGTGATGTATAGCATGTAACTGGCAAAAAATATGACAATCCCTCATGAGGTATTAACAGTCTTCAATAAAACAAACAATTCTGGGATTTCGTTGTCCATGATGTGTCTGTTACTTAACTAAATATAATTAAATACCGCTATTGTATTAACGACTCGGAACACTAAGTTTTTTATAAGTAAAAGCATAAAGTTTTACCTTACAGCCTGAACCGGTTTTCGCCTTTAAAAGGCTTCTTCAGAGGCTGCCGCTGGTAGCACTGTCCGTCCTGTTGTGGGCGACGGAATCGAATTTCGAAAGATCGATGCTGTGTGTGTGGTGTGAGATATGTTCGAATAATGCGTCCGATTTGAATTGTGTCTGTTCGTTTAGGATGTCGTTTTTATTTGTTTTCGTGTGTTTGTATATTTCCAATTGTTCTAGAGTGTCTAGTTTTCGGCCTTTTGTGTGTACATATAGAATGTTCATGTTATTGTCGATGTTTTTATATGTGTGGTTTGCTTCAATGAGGTGGTTTGCAAAGGTGGATTCTGTAGTGGAGTGGAGTGCCTTTGTGTGTTCAGTGTATCTCTGTTTGAAGCTACGTCCTGTCTGGCCTATGTAGAATTTATTGCAATTTGAGCAATTTAGCTTGTAAACACTGGGTAGATCGAATTTATTTTGTGCTTTGTGTGTGTGTTTTGATAGGGTGTGTTCTGTTTTGGTAGTAGTTTTGTGGGCTATTTTTTCAGTTTGTTTGTTGATGTATGTTAGTGTTATGAATTTGTTGTTTTCTGTCTTTGTCTGTTGTTTGTTTTGTGTTTTGTGTAGGAGTTTACTGACTATTGTTCTGTCATATCCGTTAGATTCTGCTAGGTATTTTATAGTGTTTAGTTCGTCTTTGTAGTCTTTTTCATCTAAGGTGATGTTGTTAAGTCTATATATCATGGTTCAGAAGGCAGCTAGTTTGTGTTGTATTGGAGCTAAATTGCTCAAATTGCAATAAATTCTACATAGGCCAGACAGGACGTAGCTTCAAACAGAGCATTGAACACACAAAGGCACTCCACTCCACTACAGAATCCACCTTTGCAAACCACCTCATTGAAGCAAACCACACATATAAAAACATGAACATTCTGCATGTACACACAAAAGGCCGAAAACTAGACACTCTAGAACAATTGGAAATATACAAACACACGAAATAAAAACGACATCCTAAACGAACAGACACAATTCAAATCGCACGAATTATTCGAACATATCTCACCCCACACACACAGCATCGATCTTTAGAAATTCGATTCCATCGCCCACAACAGGACGGATAGCGCTACCAGCGGCAGCCTCTGAAGAAGCCTTTTAAAGGCAAAAACCGGTTCAGGCTGTAAGGTAAAACTTTATGGTTTTACTTATAAAAAACTTAGTGTTCCGAGTCGTTAATACAATAGTGGTATTTAGTTAAGTAACGGACACGTCATGGACAATGAAATCCAAGAATAAATATAATTATTTCACTACTGACTCAGAACACAAAGTTTTTTTTGGGTAAAAACGTAAAAGTTTTACCTTATAACCCGAACCGGTTTTCGCTTTTAAAAAGCTTCTTCAGAGGCTCAATCTGCCTCTGATAAAGCTTTTTGAAAGCGAAAACCGGTTCAGGTTATAAGGTAAAACTATTATGTTTTTACGCATAAAAAATTTTGTGTTCCGAGTTGGTAGTGACAAAATTATATTTAGTAAAACAAACAATTTATATGTAGATTGTTTTATTGTGTCAATCACTCATTATGTAAGTGATTGACAGTCTTCCACAAAACAAACAATTACCAGTATTTAATAAGTTCTGTGATTGTGTTATTATTTAATAAATTTGTGCAGATCGTTTTATTGTATACCATTATTTTATTATTTGTGATAAAAATTGTACAAAATTTTTCATTTATTTTTGTTTCTTTGTGTTTACCAGTAAGGTTTATAATAATACAGGAAATTATATTAAGTATAGAGTTCAACAAAATATAATTTTTATGTATATAAAACAAATTCTTAAAACTACATGAAACTTTCACGTAAAAAATTCTTAAAAAAAAAAAAAAAAAAATAGTTTTCAGATACTAACACTTCTCACAGTGTGTTAGCATTAAGATCATGCTGTTTATTTAAAACTATTCTTACCATATTAGGTGTACTAATAATAACATATTAAATTCAAAATTGTTCTTATATTTACATTAAAGTCTCTTTTGCAATATAAAAATTAAAAATTAAAAATTCTGAACACTGTAACCAGAATAAACAAAACATGTAAGATACATTTTGTTCATGGTTACTTTATCTCTTAATGTACAACACAATGGTTAACGAATACTTGAGAATCACATTCAAGTAATTGGGTACCTAAAACAATACTGCAGAGAGGAGTTTTGATACCTAGATTCATATAGATGATCTTTAACGGTCGTAATTTTACTACAATGTCATATTGTAGTGAGCATGCAGAGAAAAATACTTTTCTTGCTGTTAAAAATATTATAAATGTGAACATTCAAGAAAACGTATGAACATACTTGCGCAATACCTGAAACAAAAATTAAGAAAAAGCAGAAGTCAGTACATTTTAGATCAGAGTGATAAAACAGTACCATAGAAATATACCATATTTTTGTGATATTTTGAAAACAGAATCTGTAAATAGTTTTAGGAACACGATATGGATAAGTAGTCAGCAGGGTGATTAAAGCTGTTGGGTTCATAACACAGTCAAATCCCTGTAATTCAGTTTCACTGGTCCAAAAGGCCTAGCGATCCAAAACTATTTTTTTGAGGAAAATATTTGTAGTTACACAAGATTACTGTGCATAAAAGTTTTATCTAAAAGTAAAGAGACTGAATTCTTGGATTTCGTTGTCTATGACGTGTCCGTTACTCAACTAAATATAATTATTTCACCACCAACTTGGAACACAAAACCTTTTATGGGTAAAAACGTACAAGTTTTACCTTATAACCAGAACCGGTTTTCGCTTTTAAAAAGCTTCTTCAGAGGTTGCCGCTGGTACCACTGTCCGTCTTGTTGTTGGCGACGGAATTGATTTTTGAAAGATCGATGTTGTGTGTGTGGGGTGTGATATGTTCAAATAATGCATGTGATTTGAATTGTGTCTGTTCGTTTAGGATGTCGTTTTTATTTGTTTTCGTGTGTTTGTATATTTTCAATTGTTCTAGAGTGTCTAGTTTTCGGCCTTTTGTGTGTACGTGTAGAATGTTCATGTTATTGTCGATGTTTTTATATGTGTGGTTTGCTTCAATGAGGTGGTTTGCAAAGGTGGATTCTGTAGTGGAGTGGAGTGCCTTTGTGTGTTCAATGTATCTTTGTTTGAAGCTACGTCCTGTCTGGCCTATGTAGAATTTGTTGCAATCTGAGCAATTTAGTTTGTAAACACCAGGTAGATAGAATTTGTTTTGTGCTTTTTGTGTGTGTGTTTTGATAGTGTGTATTCTGTTTTGTTAGTAGTTTTGTAGGTGATACTGTATCCTGCTTTTTTGAATTTGAACAAAGACAGAAAACAAATTCATAACACTAACATACATCAACAAACAAACTGAAAAAATAGTCCACATATTCAAAAAAGCAGGATACAGAATCGCTTACAAAACTACTAACAAAACAGAACACACACACACACACAGCACAAAACAAATTCGATCTACCTGGTGTTTACAAACTAAATTGGTCAGATTGCAACAAATTCTATATAGGCCAGACAGGACGTAGCTTCAAACAAAGATACATTGAACACACAAAGGCGCTCCACTCCACTACAGAATCCACCTTTGCAAACCACCTCATTGAAGCAAACCACACATACAAAAACATCGACAATAACATGAACATTCTACACGTACACACAAAAGCCGAAAACTATACACTCTTGAACAATTGGAAATATACAAATACACGAAAACAAATAAAAACGACATCCTAAATGAACAGACACAATTCAAATCATATGCATTATTCGAACGAACATATCACACCCCACACACACACACAACGTCGATCTTTCGAAAATCGATACCGTCACGAACAACAAGATGGACAGTGCTACCAGCGGCAACCTCTGAAGAAGCTTTTTAAAAGCGAAAACCGGTTCTGGTTATAAGGTAAAACTTTTACGTTTTTACCCATAAAAGGTTTTGTGTTCCAAGTCGGTGGTGAAATAATTATATTTAAAGAGACTGAATTTTTTCTCATGTATTGGTAACACCATGAGACTAAAAATTAAACCGCTGGTAGCTGTTTTAAGGTTTGTTTACATTCATACAAATTTTTAGTTTATTAACATTACCAGATTTGATTATGTTTGTTTTGTGTCATGTCACAAAAGTTAACTAAATAATATTGTGCTGTTTTATCCAATCAAAAATTTTATGTTGAACTTCACAACAGGGCAGCTAGAAAATTCAAAACAGCTTCAAACACATTTACGATGATAAAGCCATATCTTGGTGTCAAGTTTTAGATGACATAAGGCACTTTTAGTTGACATTGAAACTGTGGAGGTTAAACCTTGTTCTGGACACATCCAAGCACAGCGAGAACTTAAGAAAATGTGTCAAAACTGAGAAATCTCATTAGGCTTAAAATAAAGAGTCAATGCAAAGAAGAAAGAAGTTTTTCTATAAAGTGGCTCACTTCTAAGTTAAAGGCTACATGAAAGCATAATATTTATGTTTACACACTGTTTGCTATGTATTGGTTTCACTGAACATTTATTATAATTCATTGTAACATTTTTTTTAATTCTGTGTTATTGTTACACTTTTCATATTACTCATTACAGCTACAAGTTTTTATTTCATCATCAAAGTCTTCAAAAAGGTAGTGGACATTTTTTGATTAGTAAGTAATCTTAAATCTCTTAAAAGCAAATCTTAAAATCTCTACTTATTACTGACGAATCAGTAAAACCAAATAAAATACAACAGCACATGCTAATATGAGAATTTGAGGTGAATAATATAGAAGAAACAAAAATTTATGTCTCTTGTATCTTTAACTGAATAAGGATCTAGTAAAACAGGTTTAATTGAAACAGCTAAAATGGATCAAGACAGTTCCATATCTGATTCTTACTTACTTACAAACTTTTTTTCAAACCTCATCCAACAAGGATGATTTAATGCTACTACTTGGCTGTACAATTTCATAAAAAGATGAATGATCAAAATGCTTTCTGATACTGTAGAAAGTATTTACCTAAAATATCTTTACAAAATTACAGATTTAAAACTATACCCAGATCAAGTTTTAGTGCAGGAAAAGTAGCTTACTTTTGAGAGTCTTAACAAAGAAACTGCTATACACAAACACAAAGAATGTAAATTACAAAGATCAATTATTCACATTCATGCCTGGACTCAAATACTACTTATATCTTAAGTTATGCATGTTACTGTTAGGAATGTTGTGTGTTGTAAAAATAGATCCTATAATTCTCCACAGAATAAATACTGGACGTAGGGTTAAGCAGATAAAGGTTTTTGATGAGTATAACCAAATGGTTTGTTCTAGAAAAGGCAACACAACAAAGTCAGTGGGGTAGAATTAAATTCCAAATTAATACAAGACTGGATAAACATAAAAGACAAAAACAATACTGAATTCAAACAAATAGTAAATTATTATCAGTATTAAAACATAGTGAAATTATTAATGGTAGAATCAATGAGAAAGCAAGAAGGCAAGTATGAAACACAATAATGGAATTTCTGTTTTAATCAAGTGTGTTGACTAGGCTACTGATAACAAATATTGTCATACCAAGTTCTACAGGATCACATCTGCTGTTGCTAAAATTATGAAAGTTACAGAGCAGGTACTCAGTAGGCTGAAGCAAACAAATGGGCATATGCAGAATTTCATTTAGAGGCTCAACAATGGTGGAGGAGAAATCCGTCTCCTAACAACATTTCTGTATGAACAGAAAATTAATTATTATTGGTTACTATAAATAATATTTAGATATTTAGACCTAACTTAGGACAATAAACTGATCAAACAGACATAATAGAGAAGCCTATGAAGCTAACAGCATAGTCTAATTTAGTAGATACAGATTACAGTTCATTTTACCATTAATATTTTTTAAAAAGAAAGTTCAGTGATAGAAGTGTCTTTAACTTATTTTGTAATTTATTTAAGTGAATACTTTTTTTTTACTCTTAAGGTAAAAAAAAGTAATATAATGAAAGTTTTGAGTTAAAAGTCTTTGTTAGTTGTGCATATGGCATATTAGTTGAGTAGATTACAATTTGATATTAGATGTGCATATAGCATTGTGAATTGCTATGTAGATAACAAATTTCAGAGTAGTGGAACTGAATTGAACACCAGAAACAGTAAACATATCACAAGTTTTATTAAACAAAATTATTTAAATCATAATCAATTAATTAATCTTTGTGTAGAATTACAACAATTGTTATGGACCATTCACAGTAATAAAAATACAAAACCTTATTTAGTTTTCTGAATGAAAGTTAGAAAGAAATAAAACTCACTGTATTTTATAGTTAGTACAACTAGCACAATTTCACACTAAAAAACAACTCATCAATTAAATTCTACTTTCACTTCCATGTGTGTTTAAATAGGATCATCTAAAGAATGATAGTATATTAGAACTCACTTGTTTATTCTACACAATAAATATTCTGGATGTTCTGTGCTGTTTGTAGCTCTTTACTCATTATATTATTATTAGACTGATCATGTTATTTTATAACAAATATTACGCTATCAACAACAATGTGATGCAATGAAATTATGCTTCCAGGAGCATCAAAGTTATTATAATAAATTATGTATTTATTCCTATAGCATAAAATATTATCAGGGCTTACTAATTTTGTTGGGATTCAAAAATTTCTGCCAAAATGAAACAGTTAACAATTTTGTTTTGAATTACAAGGTTGGATACACACTATGCTGCCAAACTGAAAATCAGTTTATATAGCCAGAAGATGTGACTGGAAGTCATAAAGGGCTGATCTAGTGGAAGAAATGTGAAAAACAATTATATGTTAAATAATTATTTATTGAAGTGAGAACTTCATATGTGGCACTATGGTGCCTGGCTTACTCCTGTACACCTTGCTCCCACAGGACAGTAAACTGATTCATTGTGTAATGCAATAGATGATATGAAAAAGCAATGTTGCCAAATTAATCAAACCTCTTTTCCCCATATCTCTCTCCTATGGCGCTACAGCCCAAATCGGGCCCTGGCCTCCACCAATCTCCGCCTCCAATCCACTCTATCCATTGCAACCCTCCTCCAGTTTCTTATTTCCATGTCTCTCGCGTCCTCTGCAATGCCATCTTCCCACCTCTTCCTCGGTCTACCTCTAGGTCTCGTTCCCTCCAATGTACCCAGCAAAGCCCTCTTAGGGTTCCTGCCATCCTTCATTCTCATAACATGTCCGGCCCAATGCAATCTTTGAATTCTTATAAATTTTGAGACTGGTATCTCTTTATATATTGTACTGCTGTTAAAATGCAACACAGTACATAAGAGGAAAATAATAAATTTTAAAAGAAAAAATATATAAATTTATTAGAATTGGAACATATGTTTGAAAATGTAAACAAAAACATTGTATCGACTCACCCATCAACATAGAGGTAGATGCCTATATGAGATAAAACAGTATAAAGATATATGTTATGAAAAGAATATATGAAATTTGAAATGACTATTATAATAAGAGGAAATAGTAAGAGAATGATCATATTATAAATACAAACTATAATAATTACAATAATAATTATAGGGGCAACCACGCTTCAAATAACTATAGAGCAAATTCTATACGCCAAAACTATGATTCCCGAATTTACAATAGTCGTTACCCGAGGGAGACTGATCGAAATGAATATTCTCGCAATGAGGAGAGACAGAGTGAGGTGAACGACAACTATGAACAGTTAAGAAATAGAGAGCAACTTTTCCCAATCAGAAAATAGTCAACAGGAAGGAAAGAGAGAGGAGGGAGTAACCATAAATGAAAATCAGGAAAACTAGAGAAGACTGTGAGTGAGTGCAGTGGTCAACCACAGTCAAATAGCCGATCACTGTCTTGGATAACCAGTTTAGGTCAGGATTTTATGGACAACGAGAAAATCAGTAGAAATATAATTGAAAGTGATGTAGTGTCTATTACCGGTCAATATGGGAAAACCAATCAAAATTTTATTATTGATACTGGTGCCAAAATATCATTGATGAGTATGACTAAATACCATGAATTAAAAGAAATGGAAAAGGGAATCACGTCATCCGAAGGAAAGGCCAACAGAATTTATGAATTACCTGTGAGCAAAATTACTATAGTGGGTGTAACAGGACGAGCCAATCGAACTGCTTGCAAACAAATAATGATGAATGTACAATTCAATGGAAGGGTGATACCATTAACATTTGTAGTATATCAAAATTCAAAACGAAGTAAGGACAGCTTACACAAGATATTTGATCAACATAATTTTGAAGAGAAAAAATATCAAAATTCAAAGTATAATAAGAACATCTTATTGAAGATAAACGAGAAAAATAATTTAGCAAGAAAAAAAAATAACACTGATTAAACCTAATAAAAGTCATCAAAACCAAAAAACAAAATGAGTTTATCTGATGTAATATAATAGTGAGAAATGTAATTTAGAATGTAAAAGGAATAATAATGATTGTGCCAGCAGAATATAATTACATGATGTAATGTATAATACTAACCAAAATCTCATAACCAGCTGTATTGGTAATAAAGGAATATGAGCCAAGGAAGATAAGAGAATGAAGAAGTCAAAATGGAACCGTCAAAAGGATCACAAGAAAAGAAAAAACAAATATTTAAGAATTATCTGTAAGAAAGCCAATTAATAAATGTCAATAAAATAGCCAAGTATTGGAGATGAGAAGTGTATAATAGAAGGAAGAATTAATATGAAGAAATAATATGATCTGAGTTAAACTACAGTGAATAATCCCTAGAGTATTATTATTATTATTATTAATTATTTTATTGAAGGTCACATGATGACTACCTTACGAGGTTTATTAATGAAGATTTACTGTAGAATATTCCAGCAATCATTTAACTGGGCAGAGATGATGTTCCTCTGATCTCAGAAAGTATGTAATGGACGACGGTATTGGTAAGCCGATAGAGCACCACCGATTCGATTCCAGTTACAATGTTAGGGAGGTTTAGGAAAATTAAATATTAGAGGGAAAACTCACAAATAAATATAGATAAATAAATAAAACCAGATCCAAAATGTATAATTAATAAAGAATGTCACAAGAATGATTATAGAAGTAAGATTTAAACTCGGGAAATAATTGATTTTAAGAAGGAAAGAAGATATAATAGTAATACAACGGATAATTTCATATGTAAATAAAGGAGTAGGAATTCTGAAATAAAGAATACAGGAAATGTATAACCCGGATTGGAAAGGTGAGGTCCGAAAGAAAGAGAATGTTTAGTCACGTTTTGGAGTTTTTTAGCCATGAAACTAGGCACAATTGTTATTTTATACTTATTATTTTTGATGTAAAACCAGTTGGTTTGATTAATGTTATTTTAAGCCATAAATGAGTGTGTAAGATATGGTGATTCTTGATAGTGATGAACCATACTTGTTATGTTAATAAAAGAAAAAACCAATTTATGAAATGAATTTTGTGATATACAATTAGCGAATTAATCATATGTTTTCAATATTAATGTTCGACCATGTTTGTGATAAGAAATTAATTATTTCAAAAACCTCATATCAAGTTGTATCTGAGATTATGAAATAAGGGAAGGTATTATGTACTGCTGTTAAAATGCAACACAGTACATAAGAGGAAAATAATAAATTTTAAAAGAAAAAATATATAAATTTATTAGAATTGGAACATATGTTTGAAAATGTAAACAAAAACATTGTATCGACTCACCCATCAACATAGAGGTAGATGCCTGTATGAGATAAAACAGTATAAAGATATATGTTATGAAAAGAATATATGAAATTTGAAATGAATATTATAATAAGAGGAAATAGTAAGAGAATGATCATATTATAAATACAAACTAGAATTTAGAATATTAGAAATAAAATAAATATATTTAATAAGAAGTAGAAAAGTTATATAAGTTTTTAAGAGGTATATGATAAAAAGATGTAACGAAGGGAGGGAATTATCAAGGTGGCAGATATGTAAATTGTTAGAGATTGTTTTTGGAGAGTGATGAAGAAAAAATGTATGTCTAATTTAATACCAAATACTATAAAGATGAAAGAGAGGAATTATGTAAAATGAGCCTAAATTTATATCTAAGGAAAGTAACATGAGTAGTCTAATTTTATATTGAATACTATAAAGATGAAACAGAGGAATTATGTAAATAGAGTCTAATTTTTAATTCAATCAGAGTCACATTAAGAATATTAAATTATAATAACTGTTGTACATCATAAAAGTAATGTAACTTGGAAAAGAAAATAAAGCAAAGGATTTTGAATAGTGATTTCAGAGTTTGATTATAATATCGAATAAATAAATAATAATACAAAAAATATAACAATATCCTGAATAGAACGACGACAGAAGAGGAAAATCTTGGACTGGAGAAGAGTTTCAGTGGCCCTAACGAATAATTAAGTGTTCAAAGGAGACATCGGTGTTGCAGTAATCTTGGAGAGCGGTATCCAGCGGTAAGAGCAATAAGAGATTCGTGTGAAGAAACAGATTGCCAAGCTGAATATTGCTGTTGAAGAAAGGTAAACAACAACCAGAAGTGAACCCGTGGCAGCTAGAAGAATTCAGAGACGGTTAAGTTACACTAATACGTTAGTTATTTTTTTTACATGGTTAATTACCAAAGTACTACCCATTAACTGAATCTGGGTTGGTTTAAAGAAAAGAAATTAATAGATATAATCGTAAATACGATAAAATAACTTAATAATCATTAACCCTAAGAAAAAGAGTTTCTTTACATGTACTGGTAAATAAAAAGTATAATAACCATAGGTACAGATCTTTATTACAATACCTGTAGTAAAAAAAAAAAAAAACAGTACAAAATGGCGCCCATACGTGAAAGCAAAGATTTTCTTTAAACCAGCACCAAATAACACAATTTTGTTAAATTTAATTAGTATAAAAATCTCCTTGTAATTAAATTAAGTTCAATATTGTAAAATGGCTAACAAACTAGAGCAACGATATGAATTAAGGAGTAATAGTGCTGAAGAGGAAGAAACTGAAATGGAGATAATAGTAAGGGATGCCCAAGGGGACCAACCAAAGAAACCAAACCAACCAATGGATGCAAATTTCCAGGAGATGATGAGAATTATAATGGAAGGGAATAACAAAACCAACGAAAATTTTAAACAAATGAGACTAGATAATGAACATTTATTAAAACAAAATAATGAGGAATTAAAGGAGACCATTCAATAACAAATCAATGGGGTGAATAATAAATTAGACCAGCAAAAGGCTGAAGTTGAGTTAATATTGAAAAATTATGAGGAAGGGAATGTTAGACAATTTGCAGAGATGAAATTGAATATGGAAACAATGGAAAATAGTTTAGACAGTATAGAAACGAAACAACAGTCACTGAAGGAACAAGTGGAAGAGAAATTAGTAGAAAATAAACAAGAAGTCATAGAACAGATGACGAGAGAATTGGTAAAACACAAACAGGAAGTAACGAGCAATATTCAATCCATGGGACAACAGTTGGACAGCAATAATACCAAAATAGAGGATACCATGGGACAATTAGTAGTAAGGGTCAATGAAATAGAGCAAAATGGTAATCGAACGTGTGTTATACGAGAAGACAAGAATATTAGTCATGAGGTGCCACATATGAAAGTATATATAAAAAATCCTATGGAGTATTTAAATAGAATGAAGGAATATTTGAATAGTACCAAGGAAAATAGATGGGAGAGAATTAAGCTAATGTTAGATCAAGGGTTCCATGAAATGAATGATTATTGGTGGGATGCTGTTAGAAACACCTTGAATAGCTACCAGGAATTTGTGGACAGCTATAAAAATAAATATTGGACGCGATCCATACAGACAAGGGTGCGGGAGACCATAGTATATGGTAGGTACAATCCAAGTATAGGACAAACACCAACCTCGTATTTTTTATCGCATGTTTGCAGGGCAAGATATTTAGACCCACCCATGGATGACAGATATGTGGTGGAAGCTTTGAGTCATCATTTTCCTGAAATGGTAAGCTTAGCATAATTTGCCAGTCAAGCCAATACTATAGAAGCAATGACATTACTACTCACTGATTATGAGAGGAAATTGAATTATGACAATCGCACTAAACAAGGGAATATGAGAAGAGACAGCTACCCTAATAGATATCCGGCAGAACAAAACCGTGATAGGAATCAAATAGTAGAAAGGAACGACCAAAGAAATGCTCCAAGATACCAAGATAGGGAAGGTGGAAGAAATTACTACAGAAACGATAACCGGAATGACCGGAGATATGATAGTAATAATTACAATAATAATTATAGGGGCAACCACGCTTCAAATAATTATAGAGCAAATTTTATACGCCAAAACTATGATTCCCGAATTTACAATAGTCGTTACCCGAGGGAGACTGATCGAAATGAATATTCTCGCAATGAGGAGAGACAGAGTGAGGTGAACGACAACTATGAACAGTTAAGAAATAGAGAGCAACTTTTCCCAATCAGAAAATAGTCAACAGAAAGGAAAGAGAGAGGAGGGAGTAACCATAAATGAAAATCAGGAAAACTAGAGAAGACTGTGAGTGAGTGCAGTGGTCAACCACAGACAAATAGCCGATCACTGTCTTGGATAACCAGTTTAGGTCAGGATTTTATGGACAACGAGAAAATCAGTAGAAATATAATTGAAAGTGATGTAGTGTCTATTACCGGTCAATATGGGAAAACCAATCAAAATTTTATTATTGATACTGGTGCCAAAATATCATTGATGAGTATGACTAAATACCATGAATTAAAAGAAATGGAAAAGGGAATCACGTCATCCGAAGGAAAGGCCAACAGAATTTATGAATTACCTGTGAGCAAAATTACTATAGTGGGTGTAACAGGACGAGCCAATCGAACTGCTCGCAAACAAATAATGATGAATGTACAATTCAATGGAAGGGTGATACCATTAACATTTGTAGTATATCAAAATTCAAAACGAAGTAAGGACAGCTTACACAAGATATTTGATCAACATAATTTTGAAGAGAAAAAATATCAAAATTCAAAGTATAATAAGAACATCTTATTGAAGATAAACGAGAAAAATAATTTAGCAAGAAAAAAAATAACACTGATTAAACCTAATAAAAGTCATCAAAACCAAAAAACAAAATGAGTTTATCTGATGTAATATAATAGTGAGAAATGTAATTTAGAATGTAAAAGGAATAATAATGATTGTGCCAGCAGAATATAATTACATGATGTAATGTATAATACTAACCAAAATCTCATAACCAGCTGTATTGGTAATAAAGGAATATGAGCCAAGGAAGATAAGAGAATGAAGAAGCCAAAATGGAACCGTCAAAAGGATCACAAGAAAAGAAAAAACAAATATTTAAGAATTATCTGTAAGAAAGCCAATTAATAAATGTCAATAAAATAGCCAAGTATTGGAGATGAGAAGTGTATAATAGAAGGAAGAATTAATATGAAGAAATAATATGATCTGAGTTAAACTACAGTGAATAATCCCTAGAGTATTATTATTATTATTATTAATTATTTTATTGAAGGTCACATGATGACTACCTTACGAGGTTTATTAATGAAGATTTACTGTAGAATATTCCAGCAATCATTTAACTGGGCAGAGATGATGTTCCTCTGATCTCAGAAAGTATGTAATGGACGACGGTATTGGTAAGCCGATAGAGCACCACCGATTCGATTCCAGTTACAATGTTAGGGAGGTTTAGGAAAATTAAATATTAGAGGGAAAACTCACAAATAAATATAGATAAATAAATAAAACCAGATCCAAAATGTATAATTAATAAAGAATGTCACAAGAATGATTATAGAAGTAAGATTTAAACTCGGGAAATAATTGATTTTAAGAAGGAAAGAAGATATAATAGTAATACAACGGATAATTTCATATGTAAATAAAGGAGTAGGAATTCTGAAATAAAGAATACAGGAAATGTATAACCCGGATTGGAAAGGTGAGGTCCGAAAGAAAGAGAATGTTTAGTCACGTTTTGGAGTTTTTTAGCCATGAAACTAGGCACAATTGTTATTTTATACTTATTATTTTTGATGTAAAACCAGTTGGTTTGATTAATGTTATTTTAAGCCATAAATGAGTGTGTAAGATATGGTGATTCTTGATAGTGATGAACCATACTTGTTATGTTAATAAAAGAAAAAACCAATTTATGAAATGAATTTTGTGATATACAATTAGCGAATTAATCATATGTTTTCAATATTAATGTTCGACCATGTTTGTGATAAGAAATTAATTATTTCAAAAACCTCATATCAAGTTGTATCTGAGATTATGAAATAAGGGAAGGTATTATGTACTGCTGTTAAAATGCAACACAGTACATAAGAGGAAAATAATAAATTTTAAAAGAAAAAATATATAAATTTATTAGAATTGGAACATATGTTTGAAAATGTAAACAAAAACATTGTATCGACTCACCCATCAACATAGAGGTAGATGCCTGTATGAGATAAAACAGTATAAAGATATATGTTATGAAAAGAATATATGAAATTTGAAATGAATATTATAATAAGAGGAAATAGTAAGAGAATGATCATATTATAAATACAAACTAGAATTTAGAATATTAGAAATAAAATAAATATATTTAATAAGAAGTAGAAAAGTTATATAAGTTTTTAAGAGGTATATGATAAAAAGATGTAACGAAGGGAGGGAATTATCAAGGTGGCAGATATGTAAATTGTTAGAGATTGTTTTTGGAGAGTGATGAAGAAAAAATGTATGTCTAATTTAATACCAAATACTATAAAGATGAAAGAGAGGAATTATGTAAAATGAGCCTAAATTTATATCTAAGGAAAGTAACATGAGTAGTCTAATTTTATATTGAATACTATAAAGATGAAACAGAGGAATTATGTAAATAGAGTCTAATTTTTAATTCAATCAGAGTCACATTAAGAATATTAAATTATAATAACTGTTGTACATCATAAAAGTAATGTAACTTGGAAAAGAAAATAAAGCAAAGGATTTTGAATAGTGATTCCAGAGTTTGATTATAATATCGAATAAATAAATAATAATACAAAAAATATAACAATATCCTGAATAGAACGACGACAGAAGAGGAAAATCTTGGACTGGAGAAGAGTTTCAGTGGCCCTAACGAATAATTAAGTGTTCAAAGGAGACATCGGTGTTGCAGTAATCTTGGAGAGCGGTATCCAGCGGTAAGAGCAATAAGAGATTCGTGTGAAGAAACAGATTGCCAAGCTGAATATTGCTGTTGAAGAAAGGTAAACAACAACCAGAAGTGAACCCGTGGCAGCTAGAAGACTTCAGAGACGGTTAAGTTACACTAATACGTTAGTTATTTTTTTTACATGGTTAATTACCAAAGTACTACCCATTAACTGAATCTGGGTTGGTTTAAAGAAAAGAAATTAATAGATATAATCGTAAATACGATAACATAACTTAATAATCATTAACCCTGAGAAAAAGAGTTTCTTTACATGTACTGGTAAATAAAAAGTATAATAACCATAGGTACAGATCTTTATTACAATACCTGTTGTAAAAAAAAAAAAACAGTACAAAATGGCGCCCATACGTGAAAGCAAAGATTTTCTTTAAACCAGCACCAAATAACACAATTTTGTTAAATTTAATTAGTATAAAAATCTCCTTGTAATTAAATTAAGTCAATATTGTAAAATGGCTAACAAACTAGAGCAACGATATGAATTAAGGAGTAATAGTGCTGAAGAGGAAGAAACTGAAATGGAGATAATAGTAAGGGATGCCCAAGGGGACCAACCAAAGAAACCAAACCAACCAATGGATGCAAATTTCCAGGAGATGATGAGAATTATAATGGAAGGGAATAACAAAACCAACGAAAATTTTAAACAAATGAGACTAGATAATGAACATTTATTAAAACAAAATAATGAGGAATTAAAGGAGACCATTCAACAACAAATCAATGGGGTGAATAATAAATTAGACCAGCAAAAGGCTGAAGTTGAGTTAATATTGAAAAATTATGAGGAAGGGAATGTTAGACAATTTGCAGAGATGAAATTGAATATGGAAACAATGGAAAATAGGTTAGACAGTATAGAAACGAAACAACAGTCACAGAAGGAACAAGTGGAAGAGAAATTAGTAGAAAATAAACAAGAAGTCATAGAACAGATGACGAGAGAATTGGTAAAACACAAACAGGAAGTAACGAGCAATATTCAATCCATGGGACAACAGTTGGACAGCAATAATACCAAAATAGAGGATACCATGGGACAATTAGTAGTAAGGGTCAATGAAATAGAGCAAAATGGTAATCGAACGCGTGTTATACGAGAAGACAAGAATATTAGTCATGAGGTGCCACATATGAAAGTATATATAAAAAATCCTATGGAGTATTTAAATAGAATGAAGGAATATTTGAATAGTACCAAGGAAAATAGATGGGAGAGAATTAAGCTAATGTTAGATCAAGGGTTCCATGAAATGAATGATTATTGGTGGGATGCTGTTAGAAACACCTTGAATAGCTACCAGGAATTTGTGGACAGCTATAAAAATAAATATTGGACGCGATCCATACAGACAAGGGTGCGGGAGACCATAGTATATGGTAGGTACAATCCAAGTATAGGACAAACACCAACCTCGTATTTTTTATCGCATGTTTGCAGGGCAAGATATTTAGACCCACCCATGGATGACAGATATGTGGTGGAAGCTTTGAGTCATCATTTTCCTGAAATGGTAAGCTTAGCACAATTTGCCAGTCAAGCCAATACTATAGAAGCAATGACATTACTACTCACTGATTATGAGAGGAAATTGAATTATGACAATCGCACTAAACAAGGGAATATGAGAAGAGACAGCTACCCTAATAGATATCCGGCAGAACAAAACCGTGATAGGAATCAAATAGTAGAAAGGAACGACCAAAGAAATGCTCCAAGATACCAAGATAGGGAAGGTGGAAGAAATTACTACAGAAACGATAACCGGAATGACCGGAGATATGATAGTAATAATTACAATAATAATTATAGGGGCAACCACGCTTCAAATAACTATAGAGCAAATTTTATACGCCAAAACTATGATTCCCGAATTTACAATAGTCGTTACCCGAGGGAGACTGATCGAAATGAATATTCTCGCAATGAGGAGAGACAGAGTGAGGTGAACGACAACTATGAACAGTTAAGAAATAGAGAGCAACTTTTCCCAATCAGAAAATAGTCAACAGGAAGGAAAGAGAGAGGAGGGAGTAACCATAAATGAAAATCAGGAAAACTAGAGAAGACTGTGAGTGAGTGCAGTGGTCAAATAGCCGATCACTGTCTTGGATAACCAGTTTAGGTCAGGATTTTATGGACAACGAGAAAATCAGTAGAAATATAATTGAAAGTGATGTAGTGTCTATTACCGGTCAATATGGGAAAACCAATCAAAATTTTATTATTGATACTGGTGCCAAAATATCATTGATGAGTATGACTAAATACCATGAATTAAAAGAAATGGAAAAGGGAATCACGTCATCCGAAGGAAAGGCCAACAGAATTTATGAATTACCTGTGAGCAAAATTACTATAGTGGGTGTAACAGGACGAGCCAATCGAACTGCTCGCAAACAAATAATGATGAATGTACAATTCAATGGAAGGGTGATACCATTAACATTTGTAGTATATCAAAATTCAAAACGAAGTAAGGACAGCTTACACAAGATATTTGATCAACATAATTTTGAAGAGAAAAAATATCAAAATTCAAAGTATAATAAGAACATCTTATTGAAGATAAACGAGAAAAATAATTTAGCAAGAAAAAAAAATAACACTGATTAAACCTAATAAAAGTCATCAAAACCAAAAAACAAAATGAGTTTATCTGATGTAATATAATAGTGAGAAATGTAATTTAGAATGTAAAAGGAATAATAATGATTGTGCCAGCAGAATATAATTACATGATGTAATGTATAATACTAACCAAAATCTCATAACCAGCTGTATTGGTAATAAAGGAATATGAGCCAAGGAAGATAAGAGAATGAAGAAGCCAAAATGGAACCGTCAAAAGGATCACAAGAAAAGAAAAAACAAATATTTAAGAATTATCTGTAAGAAAGCCAATTAATAAATGTCAATAAAATAGCCAAGTATTGGAGATGAGAAGTGTATAATAGAAGGAAGAATTAATATGAAGAAATAATATGATCTGAGTTAAACTACAGTGAATAATCCCTAGAGTATTATTATTATTATTATTAATTATTTTATTGAAGGTCACATGATGACTACCTTACGAGGTTTATTAATGAAGATTTACTGTAGAATATTCCAGCAATCATTTAACTGGGCAGAGATGATGTTCCTCTGATCTCAGAAAGTATGTAATGGACGACGGTATTGGTAAGCCGATAGAGCACCACCGATTCGATTCCAGTTACAATGTTAGGGAGGTTTAGGAAAATTAAATATTAGAGGGAAAACTCACAAATAAATATAGATAAATAAATAAAACCAGATCCAAAATGTATAATTAATAAAGAATGTCACAAGAATGATTATAGAAGTAAGATTTAAACTCGGGAAATAATTGATTTTAAGAAGGAAAGAAGATATAATAGTAATACAACGGATAATTTCATATGTAAATAAAGGAGTAGGAATTCTGAAATAAAGAATACAGGAAATGTATAACCCGGATTGGAAAGGTGAGGTCCGAAAGAAAGAGAATGTTTAGTCACGTTTTGGAGTTTTTTAGCCATGAAACTAGGCACAATTGTTATTTTATACTTATTATTTTTGATGTAAAACCAGTTGGTTTGATTAATGTTATTTTAAGCCATAAATGAGTGTGTAAGATATGGTGATTCTTGATAGTGATGAACCATACTTGTTATGTTAATAAAAGAAAAAAACCAATTTATGAAATGAATTTTGTGATATACAATTAGCGAATTAATCATATGTTTTCAATATTAATGTTCGACCATGTTTGTGATAAGAAATTAATTATTTCAAAAACCTCATATCAAGTTGTATCTGAGATTATGAAATAAGGGAAGGTATTATGTACTGCTGTTAAAATGCAACACAGTACATAAGAGGAAAATAATAAATTTTAAAAGAAAAAATATATAAATTTATTAGAATTGGAACATATGTTTGAAAATGTAAACAAAAACATTGTATCGACTCACCCATCAACATAGAGGTAGATGCCTGTATGAGATAAAACAGTATAAAGATATATGTTATGAAAAGAATATATGAAATTTGAAATGAATATTATAATAAGAGGAAATAGTAAGAGAATGATCATATTATAAATACAAACTAGAATTTAGAATATTAGAAATAAAATAAATATATTTAATAAGAAGTAGAAAAGTTATATAAGTTTTTAAGAGGTATATGATAAAAAGATGTAACGAAGGGAGGGAATTATCAAGGTGGCAAATATGTAAATTGTTAGAGATTGTTTTTGGAGAGTGATGAAGAAAAAATGTATGTCTAATTTAATACCAAATACTATAAAGATGAAAGAGAGGAATTATGTAAAATGAGCCTAAATTTATATCTAAGGAAAGTAACATGAGTAGTCTAATTTTATATTGAATACTATAAAGATGAAACAGAGGAATTATGTAAATAGAGTCTAATTTTTAATTCAATCAGAGTCACATTAAGAATATTAAATTATAATAACTGTTGTACATCATAAAAGTAATGTAACTTGGAAAAGAAAATAAAGCAAAGGATTTTGAATAGTGATTCCAGAGTTTGATTATAATATCGAATAAATAAATAATAATACAAAAAATATAACAATATCCTGAATAGAACGACGACAGAAGAGGAAAATCTTGGACTGGAGAAGAGTTTCAGTGGCCCTAACGAATAATTAAGTGTTCAAAGGAGACATCGGTGTTGCAGTAATCTTGGAGAGCGGTATCCAGCGGTAAGAGCAATAAGAGATTCGTGTGAAGAAACAGATTGCCAAGCTGAATATTGCTGTTGAAGAAAGGTAAACAACAACCAGAAGTGAACCCGTGGCAGCTAGAAGAATTCAGAGACGGTTAAGTTACACTAATACGTTAGTTATTTTTTTTACATGGTTAATTACCAAAGTACTACCCATTAACTGAATCTGGGTTGGTTTAAAGAAAAGAAATTAATAGATATAATCGTAAATACGATAAAATAACTTAATAATCATTAACCCTGAGAAAAAGAGTTTCTTTACATGTACTGGTAAATAAAAAGTATAATAACCATAGGTACAGATCTTTATTACAATACCTGTAGTAAAAAAAAAAAAAACAGTACAAAATGGCGCCCATACGTGAAAGCAAAGATTTTCTTTAAACCAGCACCAAATAACACAATTTTGTTAAATTTAATTAGTATAAAAATCTCCTTGTAATTAAATTAAGTTCAATATTGTAAAATGGCTAACAAACTAGAGCAACGATATGAATTAAGGAGTAATAGTGCTGAAGAGGAAGAAACTGAAATGGAGATAATAGTAAGGGATGCCCAAGGGGACCAACCAAAGAAACCAAACCAACCAATGGATGCAAATTTCCAGGAGATGATGAGAATTATAATGGAAGGGAATAACAAAACCAACGAAAATTTTAAACAAATGAGACTAGATAATGAACATTTATTAAAACAAAATAATGAGGAATTAAAGGAGACCATTCAACAACAAATCAATGGGGTGAATAATAAATTAGACCAGCAAAAGGCTGAAGTTGAGTTAATATTGAAAAATTATGAGGAAGGGAATGTTAGACAATTTGCAGAGATGAAATTGAATATGGAAACAATGGAAAATAGGTTAGACAGTATAGAAACGAAACAACAGTCACTGAAGGAACAAGTGGAAGAGAAATTAGTAGAAAATAAACAAGAAGTCATAGAACAGATGACGAGAGAATTGGTAAAACACAAACAGGAAGTAACGAGCAATATTCAATCCATGGGACAACAGTTGGACAGCAATAATACCAAAATAGAGGATACCATGGGACAATTAGTAGTAAGGGTCAATGAAATAGAGCAAAATGGTAATCGAACGTGTGTTATACGAGAAGACAAGAATATTAGTCATGAGGTGCCACATATGAAAGTATATATAAAAAATCCTATGGAGTATTTAAATAGAATGAAGGAATATTTGAATAGTACCAAGGAAAATAGATGGGAGAGAATTAAGCTAATGTTAGATCAAGGGTTCCATGAAATGAATGATTATTGGTGGGATGCTGTTAGAAACACCTTGAATAGCTACCAGGAATTTGTGGACAGCTATAAAAATAAATATTGGACGCGATCCATACAGACAAGGGTGCGGGAGACCATAGTATATGGTAGGTACAATCCAAGTATAGGACAAACACCAACCTCGTATTTTTTATCGCATGTTTGCAGGGCAAGATATTTAGACCCACCCATGGATGACAGATATGTGGTGGAAGCTTTGAGTCATCATTTTCCTGAAATGGTAAGCTTAGCACAATTTGCCAGTCAAGCCAATACTATAGAAGCAATGACATTACTACTCACTGATTATGAGAGGAAATTGAATTATGACAATCGCACTAAACAAGGGAATATGAGAAGAGACAGCTACCCTAATAGATATCCGGCAGAACAAAACCGTGATAGGAATCAAATAGTAGAAAGGAACGACCAAAGAAATGCTCCAAGATACCAAGATAGGGAAGGTGGAAGAAATTACTACAGAAACGATAACCGGAATGACCGGAGATATGATAGTAATAATTACAATAATAATTATAGGGGCAACCACGCTTCAAATAACTATAGAGCAAATTTTATACGCCAAAACTATGATTCCCGAATTTACAATAGTCGTTACCCGAGGGAGACTGATCGAAATGAATATTCTCGCAATGAGGAGAGACAGAGTGAGGTGAACGACAACTATGAACAGTTAAGAAATAGAGAGCAACTTTTCCCAATCAGAAAATAGTCAACAGGAAGGAAAGAGAGAGGAGGGAGTAACCATAAATGAAAATCAGGAAAACTAGAGAAGACTGTGAGTGAGTGCAGTGGTCAACCACAGTCAAATAGCCGATCACTGTCTTGGATAACCAGTTTAGGTCAGGATTTTATGGACAACGAGAAAATCAGTAGAAATATAATTGAAAGTGATGTAGTGTCTATTACCGGTCAATATGGGAAAACCAATCAAAATTTCATTATTGATACTGGTGCCAAAATATCATTGATGAGTATGACTAAATACCATGAATTAAAAGAAATGGAAAAGGGAAGCACGTCATCCGAAGGAAAGGCCAACAGAATTTATGAATTACCTGTGAGCAAAATTACTATAGTGGGTGTAACAGGACGAGCCAATCGAACTGCTCGCAAACAAATAATGATGAATGTACAATTCAATGGAAGGGTGATACCATTAACATTTGTAGTATATCAAAATTCAAAACGAAGTAAGGACAGCTTACACAAGATATTTGATCAACATAATTTTGAAGAAAAAAAATATCAAAATTCAAAGTATAATAAGAACATCTTATTGAAGATAAACAAGAAAAATAATTCAGCAAGAAAAAAAATAACACTGATTAAACCTAATAAAAGTCATCAAAACCAAAAAACAAAATGAGTTTATCTGATGTAATATAATAGTGAGAAATGTAATTTAGAATGTAAAAGGAATAATAATGATTGTGCCAGCAGAATATAATTACATGATGTAATGTATAATACTAACCAAAATCTCATAACCAGCTGTATTGGTAATAAAGGAATATGAGCCAAGGAAGATAAGAGAATGAAGAAGCCAAAATGGAACCGTCAAAAGGATCACAAGAAAAGAAAAAACAAATATTTAAGAATTATCTGTAAGAAAGCCAATTAATAAATGTCAATAAAATAGCCAAGTATTGGAGATGAGAAGTGTATAATAGAAGGAAGAATTAATATGAAGAAATAATATGATCTGAGTTAAACTACAGTGAATAATCCCTAGAGTATTATTATTATTATTATTAATTATTTTATTGAAGGTCACATGATGACTACCTTACGAGGTTTATTAATGAAGATTTACTGTAGAATATTCCAGCAATCATTTAACTGGGCAGAGATGATGTTCCTCTGATCTCAGAAAGTATGTAATGGACGACGGTATTGGTAAGCCGATAGAGCACCACCGATTCGATTCCAGTTACAATGTTAGGGAGGTTTAGGAAAATTAAATATTAGAGGGAAAACTCACAAATAAATATAGATAAATAAATAAAACCAGATCCAAAATGTATAATTAATAAAGAATGTCACAAGAATGATTATAGAAGTAAGATTTAAACTCGGGAAATAATTGATTTTAAGAAGGAAAGAAGATATAATAGTAATACAACGGATAATTTCATATGTAAATAAAGGAGTAGGAATTCTGAAATAAAGAATACAGGAAATGTATAACCCGGATTGGAAAGGTGAGGTCCGAAAGAAAGAGAATGTTTAGTCACGTTTTGGAGTTTTTTAGCCATGAAACTAGGCACAATTGTTATTTTATACTTATTATTTTTGATGTAAAACCAGTTGGTTTGATTAATGTTATTTTAAGCCATAAATGAGTGTGTAAGATATGGTGATTCTTGATAGTGATGAACCATACTTGTTATGTTAATAAAAGAAAAAACCAATTTATGAAATGAATTTTGTGATATACAATTAGCGAATTAATCATATGTTTTCAATATTAATGTTCGACCATGTTTGTGATAAGAAATTAATTATTTCAAAAACCTCATATCAAGTTGTATCTGAGATTATGAAATAAGGGAAGGTATTATGTACTGCTGTTAAAATGCAACACAGTACATAAGAGGAAAATAATAAATTTTAAAAGAAAAAATATATAAATTTATTAGAATTGGAACATATGTTTGAAAATGTAAACAAAAACATTGTATCGACTCACCCATCAACATAGAGGTAGATGCCTGTATGAGATAAAACAGTATAAAGATATATGTTATGAAAAGAATATATGAAATTTGAAATGAATATTATAATAAGAGGAAATAGTAAGAGAATGATCATATTATAAATACAAACTAGAATTTAGAATATTAGAAATAAAATAAATATATTTAATAAGAAGTAGAAAAGTTATATAAGTTTTTAAGAGGTATATGATAAAAAGATGTAACGAAGGGAGGGAATTATCAAGGTGGCAAATATGTAAATTGTTAGAGATTGTTTTTGGAGAGTGATGAAGAAAAAATGTATGTCTAATTTAATACCAAATACTATAAAGATGAAAGAGAGGAATTATGTAAAATGAGCCTAAATTTATATCTAAGGAAAGTAACATGAGTAGTCTAATTTTATATTGAATACTATAAAGATGAAACAGAGGAATTATGTAAATAGAGTCTAATTTTTAATTCAATCAGAGTCACATTAAGAATATTAAATTATAATAACTGTTGTACATCATAAAAGTAATGTAACTTGGAAAAGAAAATAAAGCAAAGGATTTTGAATAGTGATTCCAGAGTTTGATTATAATATCGAATAAATAAATAATAATACAAAAAATATAACAATATCCTGAATAGAACGACGACAGAAGAGGAAAATCTTGGACTGGAGAAGAGTTTCAGTGGCCCTAACGAATAATTAAGTGTTCAAAGGAGACATCGGTGTTGCAGTAATCTTGGAGAGCGGTATCCAGCGGTAAGAGCAATAAGAGATTCGTGTGAAGAAACAGATTGCCAAGCTGAATATTGCTGTTGAAGAAAGGTAAACAACAACCAGAAGTGAACCCGTGGCAGCTAGAAGAATTCAGAGACGGTTAAGTTACACTAATACGTTAGTTATTTTTTTTACATGGTTAATTACCAAAGTACTACCCATTAACTGAATCTGGGTTGGTTTAAAGAAAAGAAATTAATAGATATAATCGTAAATACGATAAAATAACTTAATAATCATTAACCCTGAGAAAAAGAGTTTCTTTACATGTACTGGTAAATAAAAAATATAATAACCGTAGGTACAGATCTTTATTACAATACCTGTAATAAAAAAAAATAAATAAACCAGTACAATATTTGATACAGTTCGTTGTTGTATCTCAGTCTCCATGAGCCATTTTCTTGTATTGGGCCTATAATGCGTCTGAGAATTTTCCTTTCAAAGGTGTCTACTATGTTGACTGTTTTCTGTGCGATTGTCCATGCCTCACACCCGTAGCATAACACCAGTCTGATGACAGTCCTATATATTTTCATTTTTGTTTCCCTGTGCACATCTCCAGACCTAAATGATGGCAGCAATGCGAAGTACGCCTTGTTAGCCATGGTGGTCCGTCTTTGGATCTCTGGCTCCTCTGATCCAGTCTTTGCTAGATTCACTCCGAGTCTTTTCCCCCATATAGCTACCCAAAATTTCTCCACTCCCACAAATATACTGGTATGTGCTTTAAGCAAAGCATAATATTTTAAATAATGTGATCATATTCTAAATGTTTAAGTACTATTACAAGAATAGCATAAATATTAAAAATAATTTTATTTATGATAAAAGAAAATGTACTTGCATGCTGAGAGATAGAGCTGAATACTTTTGAAATCCTTTTCTTTCCATAGTTCATTATTAGCCAAATATAATACACAGCTTTCCAATATTTTAATTCATAAAGCAATTTAAAATTATTGATAGCTACTTTTTATTATAATATTTATAGGATCATCAATAAGAATGTTTAGGTACATGTTTGAAATGTTGAAAGAGTACAGTTTTTGTGCTTACTTTGTAAGTTTTTTTAGTTGATCTATGAGTTTGATTCTGGTTTTTCTATTGTTTTTGGCTGGAGGTCTTTTCATGTTTCAAAATTTGATTTAGTAATTTAGCTATTTTCTAATCTATAAAAAATGGAATTATTGCACTGTGTATATTAAATATAGTGTAATATCAACATTATAAATATGTAATATAATATATAATTATAATATAAATATATAACATCTGTCACATTCTACTATTTAACTAAATATTGCATAAATTATATTGTTACATTCAAAAAAATTATTTGTTAACATATTGTTTGTGTATGTATGTACTGTATACTAAAAATAAAATGATGATATGATTCTATTTATGTTCATTGTAAATATTGATTTCTTATACTAAAATACATAAAAACACTACTATGCCCTCGTCTCATTTAATTATCCATTCACTCTTATTTGAATCTTAATTCTTTACAGCCAAATCCCTCTTACTCCAAATACATGCAAGCATCCTTTTATACATTGAATCAGTTCACTTGCCACTCAACACTGAAGTTCTCACTTCTAGTGTGTCCCACAACACACCCAATTTATTTATATATAAACAAAGATCCTTTAAAAAATGCAGTTGTAGCCAACTGACCTAAATGTTTAGTACTTAAAAATGTTTTAAAATTCAACCATATACTTACAAAGTGCTTAACCTATGTACCAGATGATGAAGGACATGAGGTGAAAGTAATAATACATGTGTCAGTACATGTTCCTCCGTAATGTATTATGGAGTCACTCAGTAAATGTCTTTTGCTTTCGTCACAGATTACTTTCTCAGGTGTAAGTAATGCTTTACAAGCGAAGAATGCCAGACTCACCACAGTCTTAAACACAATACATAGGAATTCCTGTTTTACAACTCTATTAACATTTCTAAACAATATAAATGATTTATTGTCCCAGTAGTATAAGAACATTAATAAACAATTTTATTTGATCAAAAAGCTTCTATTTTTGTACATTAAATGTTCTCTGGCATATTAATGTATGCTTTAATCTTTTAAAGTTTTTTTTTCATTCCCTTATATTGAAATCTTAATTTTAGTAGAATATTTCTCTTGATATAAATGTCCTTGGCAGTCAAACAAAACATCAACTCTTTAAGCAACTCAAATTATTAAAAAAAAATAATAGTTTTTTTATTGATAATACATGTTTAGTGCGGACTAATTGGAATTATATTCTGACATTGTCCAATTCATAAATAAAAAGGAAAACATTCAACCAATATATCTTTTGAACTTTTCTTATGATGAAGTAATAACAGTTTTTACAGTTTAGTGCAGACTAATTGGAATTATATTCTGACATTGTCCAATTCATAATTAAAAAGGAAAACATTCAACCAATATATCTCTTCAACTTTTCTTATGATGAAGTAATAACATGATAAAGGAACTTTGTAATTGGTTTTATTCTTTGTAGCATTTTGCCACAAAGCATTTATTAACTATTACATGCTGTTCATTTTCTGTTTATTTGTACAAATTTCAATCCCTTTTCACTGAAAAATATCACCTTACATTTCTGTATTCTAAAAACTTTTAAATATTAAATGAAAAAATGATTTGAAATTTATGTATGCTATAGACCTATACTGCATACACTACAGCCAATTTAGTAGCAGCATACTACTGTAGAAGCAGCAAATTTAGGTCATCTGATGTGGTTAATTTATAACTTGCATTTAAAAATACATTAATATATTTTGTGTGAATGAGAAATGCAGGGATGTAATTCTTTCAAGGTATAAACTCAGTATAATTTGAAATAATGTGTTCAAAACATTTTAAGAAAAGATAAGCAATTCCTAACAAAATTAAGTAAAATAACAAAAGCCACCAAAGCAATAGCATTTTTTGTAGAATACTGAGCTATAACAATTTGCAGTTTGAGTCACTTGTTCTGTTTTGAGCTATCAAGTTGAGTTGACAATTTGACCTCAGTTCTCAAGAGTTATCATAAGAACGTGAGCTCAGTTCTCCAGATAGAAAGTTATAACCATTTAGAAAAGTCACTATAATTTTTTTAAACAAAAAGTGATTTAAAAATGCATAATCTTAAAACAAACTTAACATAATTTTAATACATTGTAAAACAAAAATTTCGGACTTTTGTTATACTTTTTTACACAATGTTTATTTATATTTATTCCTGTTAATTTGATGTAGTTTTTAGTGGTCATTATTAGGTTACTATAAAGAAAGTACACAAGTTTCATCATTTTGTCAATCATCAGTCTCAACTTTTAGGAAAAAAAATCAATCCTTATTTTACGTGATTTATTTTTTAATATGAGACGATATGGAAAATCTCATGTTGGATTTGTTTAAGGAAACCTTTATTTATTTATTTTTGTAATTTAATACTTAACATTCAGAAAATTTGTTCAGTTCCAACAAAACAAATCACGTTTACCAATCAGAACATAAGGAGAAACAAAGTGTGTTTATTTTAGGACGTAGTTAAATTGGTTTTTTTACTGAATACAATTTTTGAGATTCTGTGAACTTGGATAATTTGATATTTTTGCTTTCCAAGTAAGGCTATCTGCAAGAGTAAAGCTACCATGACCCACATTTCAAATTTCCCATTTTACGTTTTTTTTTTTGCATGGATTAAATAAAAATTCGTTTTGTGTATTATATTTTATTTTAAACAAATAGTGGGATCCTATTTTGTAACTCTAAAAAAATTTACTTTAGTGCTTTTCTATTCAAGCAATGCTCTCTCTGTAGTGTAGGCTACCTCTCTGTAATAAAAGATTCACCTTTGCCTAAATTCTCTAGCTTTGTAAACGTTATCTATTTTGAACATATTACCCACAACAAATAGTATTATGCTGTAAAATATAATTGAAAAAAAAAACGCATCTACCAACATCAGAACAGTGCTCCTAGCAGTAACCTCTGAAGAAGCTTGTAAACAAGTGAAAGCTAACTCAGGCTCAACTGTATTGTTTAATATATACAGTATGTTTCGTCTTCAGAAATAAAAAAAATCACTCAAAGTGATGTCATTAAATATTAAAATTGCAAATATTGAAATCAATTCCACACATGTCCACTTACATGAGTGCATACTCGAGTGGGACCAATCGGACACTGTTAGTAGCTATTGTGTAAACAGGTTTATTGCGGTATCATAGAGCGGGTTTGATTTGAAGTTTAAATGATCGTTTAGCACAAAGTCATGACTGTGTACATCATTGTACGCTCTATATATCTCGAATTCTTCCAAGGCGTTCATGTAAGTGCTTTTATTACAAACATATATGGGTTTCAAGTTGGAATTAAAGCTTGCATATTTATGATTTTCATTTATCAAGTGATGTGCGTAGTTCGATTTTATGTTGGATAGTTTTGTCTGACCCTTCAAATTGTGCTTTGGTGTGTGTTCAATAAAACGTTTTTGGAAACCCCTTCCCGTTTGGGCGCTATAAAAGCATTCACAATCGTCACATGATAATTTATACACCCCCATTTTTATTTCTAAAGGCATAGTTATTTTATTACGGAGTATGTTCATAAGATTATTGTTAGTTTGAAATATTACAGTTCTATTGTTATTATTTAATACACTAGTTAAAATTTTTGGCATTATGTTGGTGTACGTCATTGAAATAAAAGTGGTTTTTGTGTCTTTTTCTATGCGAGGTTTAGATCGCTTGTACTTATGTTTTTTGAGGAAGTTCTCAAACAAGGAACTATTGTAGCCATTGGTTTGAGGTATGTATTTTATTGTGTTTAGTTCATCATTGAAATCCTCATTGTCAAGAGGTACATTTAAGAGTCTGTGTATAAAGCAATTAAATCTTTTGCAAAAAGGGGTGATGTGAGTTGACAGGTATGGTTACATCGGTAGTGGTTGGTTTTCTGTAGATATTGAACTTCAGTTTATCAATGTGTTTAGTAACTGTTAAGTCCAAAAAGCTTAATTTATTATTTGCTTCAGTCTCAAGAGTGAACTGAAAGTTTTTATTTATATCATTCATAAAGTTTTTAAAATTTTCTATCTGTCGCAAAGTACCTTTGTATATTACAAATGTGTCATCAACATAACGTGCATAAAATATGATGTTATTTTTGTAAATGTTATTAGAAAACAAATGTGTTTCCATAGAAATTTAAAAAAAAACACAATTATGTTTTCTAATAACATTTACGGTAAATATTATATATATTTTGTCAATAAGTGACTTGGGTACCTATTCAAACATGTTTTTCATATTGTTTAATATTTAACTACTGAATTTTATACTGCACATAGTTCTCTGCATTTGCCAACTAGTGCCATTTTCTGTACTAAATGATAACATCTTCCTGCATCTTTTTTGTACTATCTATATTTTGATCTCTAAATATTGTACATTAGAATCATTAATTTAGTAGTGACCATCGATCAATAAATTTTAACGATGGAAGGTTTAGCGAGGATCAGTGAATAAGTATGACACAAATTTTACGTTATTTGTGACAACTATGATTACTGCATCTATAATTATTTATAAAGATAATTAAGGAATTATTATATTATCAATATTTAAAATTGAAATACAGTATAAATTTTGTTTTTCCATACATATAACAATATGGAAGGAGTATAATTATTTTACTGATGTAAAACAAACTGTCTCAAATCTCTCTCTCTCTCTCTCTCTCTCTCTCTCTCTCTCTCTCTCTCTCTCACACACACACAAAATAACATTCAGTCAATTAATTGATCTTGTTATGTTTCATATTTTCTCTTGTATCCATACACAGGTCCTGATGATGACAACAAATATTGTCAAAACATCAACACAAATAACGTAAAATTTGTGTTATACTTATTGACTGATCCTTGATTAATCTTCCATCGTTAAAATTGTACATTAGGCAAATGGTACTCATATACAAAGAACTTAAGAGTTAAATTCTCACTGTAAATAACATTTATCATTATTTTGTAAAATATTAATTTTAGTTTTTCTATATTGTTTGTACTTAGTTTTTGACATTGATGAAAATTTATGTTTGTGAATATTGTAAGCCTAACTGATGGGGTGGGCTTTAATGTAGACTTAACAGTATGACAGTCTTTATAAAAGAACTTAGGAAAGGTTTAACATAGATGATCTTTGATATCAGAGAAAATTAACCTTTCAGTAAAGACAATACCCATTTTGTCTACACAAAAGATTAAAACTCCTTTGTATATTTGAACCTAACAGATCATATCATTCAGGGTTTCTAAAGAACACCATTTAGGAATAAAAACTAGAAAAGTTATAGCAGTGGTAGATGATTTAAGAATATTGTAAAATAAGTAATATTTAGAAATTATACCCTGATTAACGAAAGAAAGTGACTGGCGGAGCGGCCGCACGGCGACTGAGTTTGTAGTAAAAACATTCAACTTAATAACCTCGTGGAAACGTAAAATACAGGGCTAGAAATGTCTAATGAACTGTATTTTAATCATCAATTAAAGACGTTTTTAACAAACTTTTCTAATTTTTAAAATCTTTTTTCAATTAATTTACATTGAGAGTTAAATAAAAAAATACACGAATTGGAATTAAAAATTTAGGGTTTATCATTTTTATTACGTAAGAACTCAGAGGTTAAGCATCGGAAAAACATTTCTTGTAGACAAATGGTAGTCCACCTTCTTTATTACAATATGTCAAAAATTGAGATTCCTATGATTAAAATTAACGACGTTATTAATTTTTTTCTAATGTCCTGTTAACTCAGTTGTTAATAGTTGTACATGAATGAGATTTGCGTGACGCTCTCTTTAGATAACTAAGTGTAGAAGACATATACAACTTACACCTTGTACGTGATAGGAATACTACAATGGATTAATATATAAAGTGAATTTCACAGAGAGCAGTGCGCGGCGCTCTGCAGTGGAAGTACAGTCAGAACCTAGTGGACCCATTTTATTCGCGCGCTACCGTCTTTGTTTGAAGACTACTAACTCACAGCTATAAGTGTTTTTTATAGAGTGTTTTAATAGTGTATTTCTATGATTTATACACATATTTTATGAGCGGATTCCATAAAAGCTGAAGAACATTACAATACTTGTAAGTACCGTACTGTCTTTATTATTTATTTGTCAATGCTAATAACAAGTAATTTACTAATTGTTTTTACATTTCAATACATTATAACAGTAAAATACTGTTATAATTATGCAATATCTGGTAGACCGAGCTTTGCTCGATAGTTTTAAACTGTAAACTGTATTTCATAGTTAAATAATTAGTTATTGAGAAATTTGAATGGCATTAACAATTTCCCAGTAATTACATTGCACTTCAATTAGTAGTATTAAAGTTCATCACAAAACAAAAATAGTTTATTAACAAGAAAACAATAAATACCGTACCGCAAAAGACTGATAAACAATCATTCAAGACACTCCATCTGTTATAAAAAGCATGTAGTTCAACTAAACCACAAAAGTCTGGTCAGATGTAAGTTTTTGACAGATCTCCAGGTAGATAGATTAGATTAAATAAGTAGAAAGATAACTAAAATCTCTGTATATACTTATGAGAGGTTGGTGACTCGTAGCAAGTTGGCTATGTGTCAATGTGTGAGCCGTGAGCGTATGCACCACTTTCTTTGGGCTGTTACTGTACCTTTATTCGATGGCGCGCCGTTGAGCGATGTTAGTTCTAATTTTCCTATATTAACTGATTGTGGTTATATTTCGTAACATTTGAAGGTTACATACTACTTTGTACTGATGCATACAATTTTGGGATCTTTTTGGTTAATTGGCAGCATGAGACTCTACGTAGTAATCGCCATGAGGCCGCGCATTTCCCCCTCCAACGCATTTTGCAATCGCCAGACTACGTAACAATCGCCAGTGAGTATTTATACGACTGTTTGTATTTTTATTTTCATTTTGACATGTTTTTTATATATATATATATTTTTTATAATTATCTTGTTGGTACATCCTCTTCATTCACTTTTTTAATATATATATATATATATATATATATATATATATATATATATATATAAAAGCCTCCAGGTGGTCTAGTGGCTAACGCGGGCGATTGATGCGCTCGTGGCCCCGGGTTCAATTCCCGGCGGAGGCTCCATACGGCGTGCACTTAGCGTCGTGAGGCAAACTGAGTAGGCACTGAGATAACAGCGCCGCCTCCTGGCCGTGAATACCGCAACTAGCGGCTAGTGGCGCGTAGTACTAGCCATACACCGTCACACTAACAAAAAAGCCCGTGCGGTACGCCTTGGTCCTTAACGGACTGTGGAGTGGAGGTTATATATATATATATTATGTACCCGCTACGTATGTCTCTGTTTCTCTTCTCTATTCTAATTAACTAATGTACCAATTTATATTGAATTCTAATTTTATTAGGTGTCATGATGTTGTTAATTATATCTACCTTATCTCTCTATTTAATATAAGGGTGTTGATGTGAGTGAAACTTATGTAGGTAGGGTGTTATTCGAAAATTCAGCTCAAGCCTATTCTGCTTTGAAGAGAATGAGAGAAATTTTGTATGGAATTCTCCTCTCTTTAATACCTGAGAAGTCCGCGAATAGCGCTGTGGTTCCCAGACAAGGGAATTTTGTAGGTTAACCCACCGCGTACGGTGATTATTGGTTATACTCTCTATCTACTTTATCTCTTATTCACTCTCCATTAAATCATACATAAATGAGAAGATATTGAAATTCTGCAATGATACTTTATTAGTTTTTTAATATTTAATATTCAACAAGATTGTTCTTACTTTGGATACGAAAAGGCTATAAGTCTGAATTAATCGATTATCGATCGGTACAAGGTTTTATATTAAATTCAGTTATGGTTTTTATAATTATTTTAAATACAGGGCGTGAAGGTTCTTTCAACTGTTGGGAAGATCAGAAAATACATCAATAGGAATACAAGGTATTACAATGTACAGTTTTATTTTATTAAATTTTATTTAAGTAATTGAAGCTTTACCGTCCGCTGGACATCGCAGCTCGAGGAGGCTGTTCACGTCTAACCTCTGTTAACGTCTGGTCCGTATCGAAAGCAGATGAAATGATCTTCATCCGTCTTGTTTCCAAAGTTGTAAATAAAGTGGAATTCTTGGTCCTTGGGTGATGCCGAAATACCGCTCCTTTTGTTCACCAATGTCCAAGCTTGTGATTACGTGCTTCGACGAACTCCGAATCCAAATACGTTTTTCTATTGGAAGGTGTAAATTGCAAGTTCCAATGTAATTTGGTGGTTATTTTAGTTTTATTTGTTTTAGAGGATTAAATCTTTATGCAGGTATTTATTTCTCTGGTTTTATTACTTCGTTAATTTAATATTCTGTTCATGATCCGAAATTGGGCAATCCAAGTTCTTCCTTTAATTACAGTTACTTATTATCATTTTATACCATCCAATTATACAATTTGGTTAATGGTTATTTGACCCAAACTATTGCAATTTGTCATTCATTTATTATAACTTTTGATGTATTTAGTATTCCAAATTAATTCAGTTTTTATTGAGCATCTCTCTTAGTTAAACTCTTCTCGTTCATGTCAAAAAATTCAATAATCAAAATCAACAAATTATATCCATCTTGTTGTCCCTAGCAACAACCCTTTTTATTCTTATTCAATATTGTGTTATATTGTAATCATTTCATATAATATTCTTCCACTCATCAAAATAATTCCTTACTACACTTCTATTATATCAGAATATAATCTTATTTATAGCTTGTTTACTAATTCCTATATATTTTGCCGGTTTTTTTGCCCTTAGTCTGTTTCTTTTAATAAATATGATTTTTCCAAATATCACTATAGTATTGACGACTCGAAACACTAAGTTTTTTATAAGTAAAAACGTAAAGTTTTACCTTACAGCCTAAACCGGCTTTCACCTTTAGAAGGCTTCATCAGAGGCTGCCATAGGTAGCATTGGCCGTCTTGTTGTTGGCGACAGGATAGTTTTTCGAAAGATCGAAGCTGTGTGTTTGTGGTGAGATGTGTTCGAATAATGCGTGCGATTTGAATTGTGTCTGTTCGTTTAGGATGTCGTTTTTATTTGTTTTTGTGTGTTTGTATATTTCTAATTGTTCTAGAGTGTCTAGTTTTCGGCCTTTTGTGTGTACGTGTTAGAAATGAACAATTAGAAATGCACAAACACACAAAAACAAATAAAAACGACATCCTAAACGAACAGACACAATTCAAATCGCACGCATTATTCGAACACATCTCACCACACACACACACAGCTTCGATCTTTCGAAAAACTATCCCGTCGCCAACAACAAGACGGACAACACTACCTATGGCAGCCTCTGATGAAGCCTTCTAAAGGTGAAAGCCGGTTTAGGCTGTAAGGTAAAACTTTACGTTTTTACTTATAAAAAACTTAGTGTTCCGAGTCGTCAATACTATAGTGATATTTAGTTAAGTAACGGACACGTCATGGACAACGAAATCCAAGAATGATTTTTCTGTTACCAAACATTATCTATCAGTATCATTGCACTATGGCATACCATAATTTGTTCTGTTTGAGTTTGTTTATTATTTATTATTAATTATTATTAATTTCTACTAACTCATTGAATTATATTTAGTATTTGTTACTAATTTCTTTACCTAACCTTTATGATCTTATTTATTATATAATGTTATTGGCTGTTAGGCCTATTATTATACCTTGATCTACTTCTGAATTTAATTTGTTAGCAACTATAGCCTTTTTATCCAAGTTTACAAATATAATCAACTTTTTATCTACGTACATGTATACAAATAATTATCTTTATGATATCTAACAACAACTTTATCTTGACCTATAGATAACACATACAAAATGAAACTAATTAATACTCAATAACTGAGTTCAACCACAGTTCTACAACAGTAAATGAATAATACATATTACTTAATTACTTGATATTCTATCAACAAGAAAACTTTCATATGATAACACAAACTATTACATCACAGTTATGATAACAACATAACATCATACAATTCATAACAAGTATTTTTGAGTAACTTAGAACGTACATTTTTTACTTATTCTTATCTATTTTCACAACATCAATTACTCTGAAATAGTCAACATTAGTTTTTCTTTTTAACAATATTTGTCAATGTTTTTTATTTACCTCTCACTGAATCTTGAGATTTATCACTATTATCTTTATTACATGCTTATCTTTTATTATTATTATTACCTTGCATTCTTATTACTTTTATACAATGATGAATTTATTTTCTGACCTTTTTATTAGTGTGGAAAATTAAAATATTTACTTCCCTATTCTATTTTTAATATTTTATTTATGTAACGTCGAGGACCGCATTTCTGTTACGTTACATATGCTTCCCCTCCTAAAGAAGTTTAATTTACCTGAATTTAATTTAGGTCAAGTAAACTTATATCTTTTCCATGCCTTACCTTCATTATAATTCAATGGTTAACGATGGAATTCTCAATGTGACTTGTTGGACTTGTATTTACCTTTTTCTATTTAATGTCAGTTCATTAATCATATTAACATTCTTGGCTTTTTTTTTCTTTAAACAGTACTTGTCAATGGTTGGTCACAATAATCAATAAAACTTTAGGTTGACTTCTCTTCTATTGCTAGTTACTGCTATCAATGCGTTTCTCCATTATTCTTCTGTCAGCTATCTTCCTTCTGTTTTCTTCCGTCATACTTTTTGGAATCTGATGTCATTCTTCGCAGCGATTCTAATATCCCTTAAATATTCAATTTCCCTAACATTCCCTAACATGTGAGCTGGTACAGTTCAGACAGGCACTGTTTGGCTTCATACTCTGCTGCCCACACTACACTTCAATATAGTACTGCTGGAATTCATCTACAGTCAGCTATAAAAATATAATAATATCATAATAATCTTTTTATTTAATTAATAATAAACATCTTGGGGATTCTTTACATTGTCGCGTTTTATATTTAATTATTCATATATTCCATACTTCGTGATTCCATCTTATTTTCATTAACTATTTTCAGATAACATTTCTGACAGTCATTATTTGTAACTATTCTTGATCTTCTTTTTTGTTGTGACAGTAATTCTAAGTATTATCTTTTCATTTGTTATTCTCATTTCCAAGAATTTCTAAATTGTAATTGCCTTAATTATCATCATTACTTAAGTTCAGTGTAATTATAGAAATTAAATTATCCGTTGTTCTTCTTATTTTACCATTTTGTCTGGTCACATTACCATTAATTATGTTGACATACATTTTTTTCTCTTGTTCCATTTGAAATTATACTGGTCATAAACAATCATTTATTTTGTTCTTCGATTCGCTTGGCATTTTGGCATGTATCTTAGATCATATTGTTTTTTTTTAATTATTATGCATAGATCCTTCTTGATATAAAAATTTTTTATCTTGGGGTTTTATTCTTAAATATTCAGAATATTTCTTTGTAAACATATAGTAATATTTTCTTACTTCCTTTTTTAATCTTGGGGTTTTATTAAATCTTCTTAATAATTTCTTTATAACCATATAGTAAGACGTTCTTACTTCTTTTTTGAATGTTGTGGTTTTTATTAAATAATATTGTTCAAAATATTTAGTAAGTTGTACTTACATACTTTTTGGATTTTGTGGGTTTTTTTATTTTCATATACTTTCGTCCGTCTTGTCAGTCCTTAATGATGGGTGATGGTGTTTCTTCATGATATTTTTTTATAGATTCTTGATTATATGTTCCCTTAATTTTTTTCGTGATAGGGTTCATTATTTCATAAGTATTATTGTTATTATTTTTTGTTATTACATAGGGTCCTGTATATAATAATAATAATTTTGTCGTTGTTCCTTCTAGAGCAGTGTTCCGCAACCGGTGTGCCGCAGCACAATAGTGTGCCGTCACAAGGTGAAAGGTGTGACGCGAACTTTTACTTATTATTGTAATAAATTAATTGTCGATTTTAAGTAAGAAGGTGCTTGTTTATTCTTTAATACATGCTGATAATTGTTATATTTTCATAGAAATTAAACGTAATTTATTTATTCAATATTGTTTTATAGTTTGCTTATCTTAAGTTATTTGTATTCTCGCCTGAAATATTGGGCCGGTTTGATGGGTTACAGGCGGCAAGCTTTGTGTTCACTGCAAAGGTATGAGTAGAGTTATTTACTTTAAAATTCGTATTTTCTACAGTGAATTAAAGTTAATAAATTGTTAATAAATGCATGAGTCTATTCCTGTTTTATATTAATAATAATAATAATAATAATAACAATAATAATAATAATAACAATAATGATGATAATAATAATAATAATAATAATACTAATAATAATAATAATTGATTACATAACGACGTAATATTTCGTAATTATATTAAGATTCATATGATTTTGAGGGGACAGACATTTTGGTGTGCCGTGTTGAGTCTAGGTCCGTCTGGGGTGTGCCGTGAGTAAAAAAAGGTTGCGGAACACTGTTCTAGAGTACTGGGTAACTCTCTATTTCTTATTAATATTTTTTCACCAACCTGATAATTTATTGGTTTTGGATGATTCTTTTTATACTTCTTTCTCTGTTGTTCCGCCTTCTCCATTATTCGGTTATAAAATTTAATGTTTTCAAATTGATACTCTGGGTTAATTGGAAAATTGATGATATCCTGGATTTCCCTAGGTGGAAGCTTTTCAAACATTACAGTATACGGGGTATTTTCAATGGATTGATGGTAAGATATATTGAGAAATTCTTCGGTAAGTAACAAGTATTCGTGCCACCTCCTCTGTTGGTCATGACAGTAAGTTCGGAGTATCCTGCCAACCTCCCTCAATACTCGCTCCGCAGGATTGCTGCTGGGGCGGTAGACTGAAGTCTTATATGTTCTAATACCATGTTTTAGAAGACTATTCCTCCATTTGCTTCCTTTGAACTGCGTACCATGATCTGTGATAATGGATGAAGGTTTACCAATCTCTAGTATGTAATGTCCAATGACTATCTTCAGAATTTTCTTGGTAGTGGCTCTGCTGATAGCGTAAAGTTTAGTATATTTAGTAAAATGGTCGAAAATAATAATGATAAATTTATATCTATGATTCCCTCCACTGTGTGGGAACGGTCCACATATATCCAGGAATACTTTCTCTAGTTTATGTTTGGATGTAATGGGAATCATTACTCCCTCCTTCTTCTCATTGTTACATTTAACCATTTGGCAGATGTGACAGGTTTGGATTGATTTTTGTACCTTTCTGTTTATATTTTTTATGTACACTTGTTCTTCCAGGGCTTTGACGATTTTTATGGCTCCCATGTGTCCATATCTTATATGGTAATCTAAGATTAATTTGTTTTCCACAGCTGTTGGAATTACTAATTTCCAGTTTTCTTGATTAGGGGTAACTTTAATAAATAGTCTATAATCACGTATACAGTAATATTTTGTAATAATTTCATCAGCATTTTGCACCTTCTGGCGTATGTTTATTAATTTGGGATCCAGTTTTTGATGTTGATTAATTTCGTTTGTTATGGTTTCTAAATCCTTCCTACTCTTAATAATATGGTACACCTTAGCAATTTGTTCCTTTTTTCCATCGAACGATTGGTCTTGTATGTTTATTCGGGACAAGATATCGGCTGCTATGTTCTTCCTTCCCGGTATATATTCCCAATTAATGTGATATTCTTGCAGTGCAAGGACCCACCTAGTTAATCGACCATGACTGAGCTCCATCTAGTTAATCGTTTTAGGAATGAGATGGATTTGTGATCACTCCTTACGGTCACTGGGTATCCAAGTATATATGTTCTGAACTTATTGCATGCATATACTACACTTAGCAACTCCTTTTCGGTGACATTATAGTTGCGTTCGCAGTTGTTTAACACTCTGCTGGCGAAACTAATTACCATGTGATGTCCTTCTTCATCTTCTTGATATAAAGCGGCTCCTAAACTTACATTGCTTGCATCACAATTTAAATAGAAGGGTTTATTAAAGTCAGGGTGGTGCAACATAACAGTCTCTAGAAATTTTTCTTTGATTAATTGTAGAACTTTATCTTGTTCTGGTCCCCATACCCATTTGTCATTGGATGATAGCTGTTTTTGGAATTTAGCAGTTATTTCTGAATAATTATCTTGGAATTTTCAGTAATAGTTACAAATTCCAAGGAAGGATTGAAACTGTTTTCTGTTTTTTGGAGTAGGGAATTGTTGAATTGCTTCTACTTTCTCTGTTGAAGGCGTTATACCCATCTCTGTCACATTAAAACCTAAGAACTTTACTTGATTAGCAATAAATTTAGATTTGTTCAATTTAAGTGTTATATTATTCTCAGACAGTTTTCTCAGTACTTGTTCTGCCCTTTCGCAATGTTCATCCCAATGAGAGGAAGTTATCAGTAAATCATCTACGTAGACTGTAGTGAATTGTAGAGTTTCTTGTCCCAATATCTGGTCCATACATTTCACGAATATAGCGACAGAATTAATTAATCCGAAAGGTAACCTTTTAAATTGATAGTTCCTTCCGTCAAAAAGGAATGCCATATATTTTCTACTATTCGGGTGCAACTCAACCTGCCAGTATCCGCATACCGTATCCCAAGTACTAATGTATTTGGTGCCATGAAATTTTTTCAAGATTTCTTCGATCTCGCCAGGGGAAGTCCTATCGTTTATAATCATTTTATTTATTTCCCTAGCGTCCAGGCAAATTCTCACCTTCCCGTTCTTTTTTAGAATTGCCACTATGGGACTGGTATAGGGTGATTGACTATATTCTATTATGTCATCTTTGATCATACGATTTATTTATTCCCGAACTTCGTTTTTTATTGAATATGCTATCGGGTAGGATTTTCTACGAAAGTCCACCGGTTCTTTAAAATTTATTTCACACTGGTAGCCTTTAACTTTACCTGGAGCGTTGGAGAATATGTGTTTGTATCTATTGTATATTTTAATTAAATTTTCGGCCTGTACCTTACTTATTTGTTGACAAGTTTTTTCTCTTTGGAACTCTCGTATCTCTTCCAACTTACTCTGCCATAGTTCTGGATCGTCGTCCTCATATTGGATTGCTTCTTGCCGTTTATTGTTCTTACAAAAATAACTTTTTATGATCTGACATTTGTCGTTAACTGGAACGGTTCTATGAGCGTCTACCAATCCTGCTGTCCATACTCCTTCTTTGGATGTTAATGATACTATTCCTTTATTTAAGTCAATTACTGCTGAATGTTGTCGCAATATGTCGCATCCAATCAGTACGTTGAACGGTAATCCCATTGCGACTAAGAACCCTATTGGTATTGTTACATTATTATTGGTGAGGTCGAGCGATACTTGTTTTTTAACAGTTTTATTTTGCCGTCCAGTGGCTCCAATTATTATTACATTATTCACAGGTAAGGTGGGTATAGGTAACTGGCCTTCTCGCTGGATTTTTTCCAGTTCGGTACTATCTATTAACGAGATGTTGGATCCCGTATCTATCATAATTGTCGATTGTATTCCATTTAATTTAGCTATTATGTATATAATCTCATTATTATTATTACTGTGTACATGATTATTATCCTCTTCCAATAAATCTTCCCTAATATTTTTCAAATAATGGTTGGTGATTATAGTTATGGTATTGTCATTTGCATGTCTAGTTGTAGGTCGTTGTTCCCCAAGATTTTGGTTCAGTGATGGGTATTCTTCAGTTCTCACTGCCTCTATTAGTTTAAATGAGGGCTTCCCTCGTCCTCTCTATTTTCCGGTGAGTTGTGAGGTTGGTTTTATAATGGCTCATGTCTGTCCTCTGTATTATGTTCCGTTGCCCTATAATTTCTTTCATTTTGGTAATTGTCCTCACGCCGTGATTGGTTATAATAATTGATATACTGGTGTGCCCTCGGGTAATACCATCTCTGATTATTTTGAGGTCTGGAGTATATATAATTTACATTGTGTCTATAGTTATTGGGTCGGTTGTCCCCATCTCCTCTATTATTACGACTGTCGCGGTAATTATAATGATTATTACCCCAATAATTATAATTCCTCTGATTATTATTTGGGTGGTTATTCTGTGTTCTATTCTGGTTAATATTCTGAGTTGGTTGATTGTGATCATTACTATTGGAATTGGTTTGTTGGTCGTTGCCATTATACCTATGTTATTTAGAATTTAGTACTCTGTTCCGTTGATAATGAGTTTCGTGTTCGTAATTTTCCAGAAATTTTGCCATGGCTGGAATTGTTTTAATTTGGCTACACATACGAGCGTTCTTTATTCCTTCCTCATAATGGTAGGAAAGCTGTATTACTAAACACTCCTCTGGAATTCTGGGCTCTAAATTACGGGCCATGCATACTTTTCCAAGGAAGTATGATGTAGGAGATTGTCCTACGTTTGCTTCGTATCGACCGTTGCTCAAATTATTCCTGACCATATTCTGGGTCGACTCCGACCAATATTTTTCTCTGAATTGCTTTCTGAATTCTGTCATGTCCTGTATATCCGGACGCACCGCCATCCACCAATTGTCGTACATATCCTTAAACATATCATCAATCTTACCCCGTATTATACTCCAACGGTTCTCTCTATTTCGTGTTATCAACTCTTCCAATCTTTTTAAAAATTCCATTGGGTTATGTTTATAATTTCGAAAATTAATTGACTCCCGGTTATCGTGGTTGGTTATATGATTATGCTGGCATGTTCTATCCCACCATGAATCCGCTTCTTCTTGGATCTGTAACCTGCGTCTACGGATTTCCTCGATTTTATTTTTATTCGTATTAATTTGGCTTTCCACATTGTTTAAATTACCATATACTCTTTCCAGTCGCTCACCCATGTCAGTCTGTACTTGTATAATCCCTTCCTTATTCTCCTCCCGTATCTGATGTACCTCCTGTTTAATCTTCTCGCATCTTTCTACAGTCTCCTGTTGGATTCCTTCGACCATTGTTTTATTTTCATTTTGTATGTCATTAATTTTATTTTGTATTTCCTCACTAACCTGTATTATTGTTTCGTTGGTTTTTTCTAACTTCTCATTTGTTTCGGCTATTTCTAGTTTTCTTTCCTCATTATTATTGTCCACTTTTTGGTTAATTGTCACATGGATATTCTCAATTCTTTCGTTAATCTGCCTTAAATTTTCTTCGTTTATTTGTAGGATTTCTTCTTTCATTTGTCTTAAACCCTCATCATTCATGTCAAACCTTTCGTTAATTTGGATTAAACCTTCATTGTTCCTATCGAGCCTTTCGTTCATTAGTTTTGAGGTTTCCTTAATTTCCTCATTTGTTTTCTGTGAAGTTTCCTCCTGTTTCTTAAAATTTTCATTTATTCTATCAAATTTTTCACTCAAGGTTTCATTTTGTTTCCTTGAGTTTTCTTTATTTTCTTTAATTTCCTCATTTATTTTCCTCAGATTTTCGTTAGTTTTTTCATTAGTTAGTCTATTATCTTCTTTAATACTGCTCATTAATTCCATTAATTTTTCCCAATTTAGTCCTCCTCTGGCTCCCGCTTTATCTGGTTGGTCCCCTTGGGCATCTTCTTCAACTACTTCCTTTTCCTTGTCCGTAATTATTTCAGTTTCTTCTATATCGCCTGTCTGCTGTTCCATTTCACTATCTGTGACTACTTCTATTTCTTCTTCCGTTTCTCGCATCTTTTTAGATACTCCTCTGGTATGCATTTTTTTTTGTCTCCAACAGTTGCCTGCTCTAGTTAAGTAATATTTATATAATTATGGTTTTACTTAACTTAAGCCCTACACTAGTTGAGCGCCAATTTATTATGTACCCGCTACGTATGTCTCTGTTTCTCTTCTCTATTCTAATTAACTAATGTACCAATTTATATTGAATTCTAATTTTATTAGGTGTCGTGATGTTGTTAATTATATCTACCTTATCTCTCTATTTAATATAAGGGTGTTGATGTGAGTGAAACTTATGTAGGTAGGGTGTTATTCGAAAATTTAGCTCAAGCCTATTCTGCTTTGAAGAGAATGAGAGAAATTTTGTATGGAATTCTCCTCTCTTTAATACCTGAGAAGTCCGCGAATAGCGCTGTGGTTCCCAGACAAGGGAATTTTGTAGGTTAACCCACCGCGTACGGTGATTATTGGTTATACTCTCTATCTACTTTATCTCTTATTCACTCTCCATTAAATCATACATAAATGAGAAGATATTGAAATTCTGCAATGATACTTTATTAGTTTTTTAATATTTAATATTCAACAAGATTGTTCTTACTTTGGATACGAAAAGGCTATAAGTCTGAATTAATCGATTATCGATCGGTACAAGGTTTTATATTAAATTCAGTTATGGTTTTTATAATTATTTTAAATACAGGGCGTGAAGGTTCTTTCAACTGTTGGGAAGATCAGAAAATACATCAATAGGAATACAAGGTATTACAATGTACAGTTTTATTTTATTAAATTTTATTTAAGTAATTGAAGCTTTACCGTCCGCTGGACATCGCAGCTCGAGGAGGCTGTTCACGTCTAACCTCTGTTAACGTCTGGTCCGTATCGAAAGCAGATGAAATGATCTTCATCCGTCTTGTTTCCAAAGTTGTAAATAAAGTGGAATTCTTGGTCCTTGGGTGATGCCGAAATACTGCTCCTTTTGTTCACCAATGTCCAAGCTTGTGAGTACGTGCTTCGACGAACTCCGAATCCAAATACGTTTATCTATTGGAAGGTGTAAATTGCAAGTTCCAATGTAATTTGGTGGTTATTTTAGTTTTATTTGTTTTAGAGAATTAAATCTTTATGCAGGTATTTATTTCTCTGGTTTTATTACTTCGTTAATTTAATATTCTGTTCATGATCCAAAATTGGGCAATCCAAGTTCTTCCTTTAATTTCAGTTACTTATTATCGTTTTATACCATCCAATTATACAATTTGGTTAATGGTTATTTGACCCAAACTATTGCAATTTGTCATTCATTTATTATAACTTTTGATGTATTTAGTATTCCAAATTAATTCAGTTTTTATTGAGCATCTCTCTTAGTTAAACTCTTCTCGTTCATGTCAAAAAATTCAATAATCAAAATCAACAAATTATATCCATCTTGTTGTCCCTAGCAACAACCTTTTTTATTCTTATTCAATATTGTGTTATATTGTAATCATTTCATATAATATTCTTCCACTCATCAAAATAATTCCTTACTACACTTCTATTATATCAGAATATAATCTTATTTATAGCTTGTTTACTAATTCCTATATATTTTGCCGGTTTTTTGCCCTTAGTCTGTTTCTTTTAATAAATATGATTTTTCTGTTACCAAACATTATCTATCGGTATCATTGCACTATGGCATTACCATAATTTGTTCAGTTTGAGTTTGTTTATTATTTATTATTAATTATTATTAATTTCTACTAACTCATTGAATTATATTTAGTATTTGTTACTAATTTCTTTACCTAACCTTTATGATCTTATTTATTATATAATGTTATTGGCTGTTAGGCCTATTATTATACCTTGATCTACTTCTGAATTTAACTTGTTAACAACTATAGCCTTTTTATCCAAGTTTACAAATATAATCAACTTTTTATCTACGTACATGTATACAAATAATTATCTTTATGATATCTAACAACAACTTTATCTTGACCTATAGATAACACATAAAAAATGAAACTAATTAATACTCAATAACTGAGTTCAACCACAGTTCTACAACCGTAAATGAATAATACATATTACTTAATTACTTGATATTCTATCAACAAGAAAACTTTCATATGATAACACAAACTATTACATCACAGTTCTGATAACAACATAACATCAAACAATTCATAACAAGTATTTTTGAGTAACTTAGAACGTACATTTTTTACTTATTCTTATCTATTTTCACAACATCAATTACTCTGAAATAGTCAACATTAGTTTTTCTTTTTTACAATATTTGTCAATGTTTTTTATTTACCTCTCACTGAATCTTGAGATTTATCACTATTATCTTTATTACGTGCTTATCTTTTATTATTATTATTATTATTATTATTATCTTGCATTCTTATTACTTTTATACAATGATGAATTTATTTTCTGACCTTTTTATTAGTGTGGAAAATTAAAATATTTACTTCCCTATTCTATTTTTAATATTTTATTTATGTAATGTCGAGGACCGCATTTCTGTTACGTTACAATATATTAAACTTTCACTGTGAACACTTACTTTTTGGTTTTGTTTCCCAGACGTTTCGACGTGGTGTTCGTCTTCCTCAATCGGATTTGAAATACTGAATGTCTGTACAAAGTAACGGTTATGAGTTGTAGGTGTGTGTGGTGGGGGATGCTGGTGGGAGGGAATTGGCGCTGGGATTCAAAGCGTGTGTTTGAATCAGTGTATCGAAAAGTATGTGTGATCTGTAATGTAATTGTTCATTTAATATGTTGTTTGGTTGTAGTGTGTGATATCTGTAAATTTTAAATTGTTCTGCTGTGTTTAGTTTTCTACTTTTAGGTAAGTAGTGTAGTATTTCCATGTGCTCTATGTTTGTGTAACTGTGGTTTTCGTTTTGTAAATGTGTGGCAAATGTGGAATGTATGTAGTTTTGTAATTGTTCATTTAATATGTTGTTTGGTTGTTAAATCATTCAGTTTCCCAGACATTCAGTATTTTAAATCCCATTGAGGAAGACGAACACCACATCGAAACGTCTGGGAAACAAAACCAAAAAGTAAGTGTTCACAGTGAAAGTTTAATATATATATATATATATATATATATATTTTATATTTTTTTATATTCTTTTATTTTTTAAATTTTGTTTTCATATTTAAATTTTAATTACAAATTTACTTACATTTTACAATTAATTTCCTACATCATTAACAACTACAAATTAATTACAGTTACAAACATAATTTATAAGTACAAACACAACGATATTATATACAATATACAACAAATTATTGAGGAGGCATGAATTGTGCAATGTGTTCAATAATTTTTTCGAATTTATTATCATTTCGATACCTTTGCCGCCACACAAATTCAGCCAGATATGAATCCAACATCAGTCGCGAAGTACCCCATTGCCTTTTGTTTCTCATTTTGGCCTTAGCCCACATGCTTTCTACATTTTGGGTGTGGGCTTGGGTTACTGGATTCACAAACTGTATCTAATGGTTAACTGTTAAATGTTGATAATTTTGGTGTAAATTTTGATATCCCCTCCACGCATCGGACAAAACGGTTGTGCCTGGGGCAACATACTTGTTTATTAAAGGCACTAAAGTTCCTGCGGATCTGTCTGGAACGGTAACAAGGAAACAGTCTCTTGTTTCACGACAAATTCTACCAAAAACCCATTGATTTGTTAAAACTCTTCCCCTATTATATTTTCTTTTAGTGAAGCAAGTCTCGTCCACTTCAACATGTAAATTAGGTCCACCAATAACCTGTGGACTTGTTAATAAATGGTGCTCACACACTTCTCGCATGTACAAGTTCCAATCCACGCATGTGGAGTGATTCATATCCAACTCGTCTTCACAATATTGCATGGTTATGTACTCCTTACTCCAACAAATAAAGTACACGATTGTGCGGAAATCCAACCGAGAATTATTTAAGAATGTATCCTGTCGCACTTGTTTGGATTCCTGGCAGTCCTTTTTGGAACATACCCAACGGTCTTTACCTGTCGTATACATTTTCATTTCATGGCCGTTCATACACATTCTTGGGTTATGTAAAATTTTTTTGTTTCTTAGAAAGTCTATCGCTGAATCTTTGTCGTGAACCTGTGCTGTTAATTGAAGGAAATTCATGATTTTACTACACTTCTGAAGGAAATTACACTTGTACTACTACTACGACTGCTGCATACAGAGTGACATGGCCAGTGCTGTCACCGTGGAATGTTTGCAAAATGCGTTGGAGGGGGAAATGTGTGGTAACTGGTGATTGCTACGTAGAGTCTCATGCTGCCAATTAAACGAAAAGGTCGCAATTTTGTTATGCTTATTGTGAAAAAACTCAATGAAAAAAATTATTAATAATGGAGTTAACAGTACATTTGGAAAAAGTTAATAACGTCGTTAATATTATTCGTAGGAATCTCAATTTTTTATATACTGTACTAAAGAAGGTGGACTACCATCTGTCTACAAGAAATGTTTTTCCGATACTTAACCTTTGAGTTCTTACGTAATAAAAATGATAAACCCTAAATTTTTAATTCAAATTCGTGTATTTTTTTATTTAACTCTCAATGTAAATTAATTGAAAAAAGATTTTAAAAATTAGAAAAGTTTGTTAAAAACGTCTTTAATTTTTTATTAAAATACAGTTCATTAGACATTTCTAGCCCTGTATTTTACGTTTCCACGAGGTTAAGTGGAATGTTTTTACTACAAACTTGATCGCCGCGCGGCCGCTCCGCCAGTCACTTTCTTTCGTTAATCAGGGTATACCAGTGGTGCCCAGAAGGGGGGTGCATGGCGCAAGCTGCGCCATCAAACTTTGGGGGGGCATGTTTTTACAGCATTTTTTGATGATAAAAGGGGGCAAATAAATAAAAGACTAGGGGATAACTGAATTTGGGGGGCATGCGCCATAGCCTTTGGGGGGGATGGTCACCCCTGGGGTATACAATGTCATAATAGCCCTTTAAAATTAAAATTATATCATTAATTAACAGTAATTCAATAGCCAAGTAGTAATTCACTGTACTTGAATGTAAGAAATTTGTGCTGTACTTTTAAATTAAGTATTTTTGTTTACTTTCATTGCAGATCTTTTGTTTCATGAAAACTAAACTAGCAGTCACAGTATTTAATATCATATTAATGGCAGTGAAAAACATTAAAAACAATATTTTTCATTGGCTATATTTGTGTAAATACCAGCTTTAAACAATATTGGGGTAATAATGGATTTAATTAAATGTACTGAACAAAAATCACTACTTCTTCAAATCAGTATCTAAATTTGTGTAGTAGCTCTTACCATAACAAACGTGGTATAAGCCATGACTGTGGAACAGGTTGGAAAACCATAATGGTCAAGAAGGATTGCTCCAAGTGTGGGTCCAATCATTTCCCTGCAATACAGAAACGTTTGACAAATTAATGAAAAAAAAATTATATCTGATTATAGGTGTTAGTTATTGACATTGATATGGGTATCGATGTTTAGGTAATGTGTCGATACCGTCAGTTGTCTTGTTCTGTATACACACCGGTACCAATCTGCGAGCTTGACCTTGACGACAGCTGGCAAGGACAATACCTAATAGTCAACTTAAAAATATCGTGCCGTTACTCTATAGGTGACTATTTGCATTACTTTATACCTGATCATATTTTAATAGTTTGCGCTCATTTATAACAAATCTTTGGTATACTTAAATTTATACATTTTCTGAGTAGTAGTTGAATACTAAAGCTGTAAATTATTAATGTAATTGTAAATTTCTTCAAAGAGGCATCGAATAAGTACGCGTGCGAAAGCATTTTTTCATCCAGCGGAGAACATTTTTTCCAAAACGATGACCTATACTTTTTTTTTGCTTAACCGTTTTCTGAAAGTCCAAGTAAAATTTTAAGATCACAATCCGAGAAAGTGTTGAGGAAAGGTTTCGAGATATCAAGGATGTAAGCAGAGCGTAGCGGAGCATTAACAGAAAAGACGGGAGCTGTGTTGTGCTTATGTATACATGGTGTGACGATTTTAAAATAGGAAATGTAAAAAGGAGAGAAATTTAAATTTTTTTAATCGCACATTTAAACTAATTTTAAATCCCTTAATTACTTAAAATAATATTTAATAAAAAGATTAACAAGACAAAAAGGAATGCGAGTGCAAAGTAAAGAAACCCTTTAATAATTTACCATCCATCGACATGCGAGTACCGGAATCAACTTGCATACCGGCCCATATACTAAACTAAAAATATTTGTAAATTTGAAATTAAATAATTAATTAAACAACAACATAGTAGTATACTATAATTAATTCTGAAGTAAAGCGTAGCTTTGGATAATTATAATGTAAAACAGTAGTACCGTAAATATCAAATAAATGTGGAACTACTTTTATGATGAAAAGTAATCTACGCGAGGTTACAAATCTGCCCCTAAACCAAGCCCACTTGAAATGGAGCGGTCAAGCCGTAAGCTGCGCACAGCAGTAATGTGGAACATTAAAAATAGTTTGTTTCCAAAAGTGATTAATTGAGTCAGTTAAGACATAGAGGCATTTCTTTACACTATTAAAAAAATGTGTACCGTTAATATAGTTGAACCGCGATTCATATAAATATGTAGTAAACAAGTAAGAAAGAATAATGAAAATTGAGCGCCTATGACATCTCTACAAAAACTTAAAATATAAAACTTATGTAATTAAAACTGTGGTAAGACCATAAAGTGAAGTGCAACAAATAAACAATCATGTGAAGTGGATACAGGTGAATAAAACTTTTGTGTTAATCATTCAAATCAACGAGCTATTACAACCAGTTAGCCAAGAGCAGAGAACCAGGACCCACAATGATCTAAAAGACTTCAGGACTACACCATCCCCAGATACGAAGATAACGAGAGATACCTGACCTACATCAAACATGCTGCAACCGAGGACCGAGGACTGGAATAACGAGGAGCTGGAGTATATCACAGGTGACACGGAGGCATGCCTTCCGTGGTTATGAAATACTAAATACTATATACAACAAAAGACAATTAAATTAACACCTTTAAGACATTTTAATTACTAACAGTAATTGTATTTTTTATTCTTAGTAAAAGAGTTAAAGCTCTAGAATGTAAAGCCTTATTGTTTAAAAAGGGAAATAAGTCCATTCTTCTAATGGCACCACTTCATGATAATATATGATATGTGACCATTATTAACATACCTTTTCAAGTCCCGGATCCGTGGAAAAGTTAAACAGATGTAGGCCTACATCTATATTTTGAGGGCCCTTGTAATTGAACAAAACAAAATCATTTTGTAAACTATTGATACACTAATGTTGATAACCATAAGTAAAGATGCTAATATCATTATGTAATAAAGAGATGTCATGGTCCAACAAAGATGAGTGAATAAGTCTACAAACCCTGCCAAGTCTCCTTAATTTTCGAGATCCTATTTTACATTGTTTACTTTCTGTTAATTATGATTTTGTTAAGAGTATGGCAGCCTGTTTAATTGACCTGAGCCAATTAACCAGGTTCCCGATGTTATAACGAAGAGACGTTATAATGGTGTGGTGAGGTTTGTCAGCTTGTACGTTATAATATTAAACACACACACACACATATTGTTTTCTTATACGCCTATTTCGTTGAATCAGTATTATTTAAAATCATAAAACAAAATTTATAGTTTATAAACAACGTTGACTATACTGAACAAGTATGAGTCAACAAAATATCCGTTGAAAAAAGAAAATAAAATAAATACGAAAAAATTCGTATAGTTTTGTTGTTGTTTAATATTTCAAAGATCAAAATACTCCGATATGAAAACATGAGAGGTCTCACACACACACACACACACACACACACGGGCGCGCGCCCACGGACGCAACACATAATTCAAAGAATAGGCCAATCTATTGCATACTGAAAATGTAAAACATGTTTTGAAATAAAGTAAATACAAACTAATATCCTAAACATCGTAAATATAACTTACCATAATGTTCAGGACACTCGGTACTTTGTTTTTATGAGCTTCTATTGTTTCCAACAAACACTCGATTTCCTTGTACTATTTTTCGTAAAAAATGCATTAAAGTAAACAATGCATGCAAGTTATTTACATATAACGATGTCTAAATACATGTTTGTCGTAAGAGTTACAGGGTAAATTAATACAGTAAATAAAATTGGAAATATAATAGACGCACTACTAAAACGCACTATCTAAATTATTACGACTGATGTCTACTGAACTTCCTTTCAGTCAGAAAACACATCGATACCGCACATATCTGCGTCGGAATCTGTTTCCGGCTCACAATCACTGTCACTCTCACTATCTAATGAAATCACAAACCTATCGGTTTCTTCGTCAATAATTATGTCTCTTTCACAGTATTCCCTCTCTAATCTTTTAACTCTATCACACAGAGGTTTCCAGTCATCTTCGGACAGTTCAGCAAATTTTCGTTCACACAAGGCAATTACATCATTCATTTTAAATGTAGTATTGTGTTTTGCAACATGCCCTTTCACGATAGACCATATCATCTCGATCGGGTTTAAATCGGGATGATATGGCGGAAGTCACAGTGTCGTATGACCATGTGCTTTCAGTAGCTCGTCAACTACGTACGTTTTCTTGTTACTCTGGTGTTTTTTATAAGCGTTAAAAGTTCAGGCTTCAACATATTTGTCGAAAATGGGACACTGTTATCCTCTAACCATTTTATCATATCCTCCTTTTTGGAATTCGAGGTGGGTGCGTTATGTATCTCCACATTGTGATAGGCTGCATTATCCATTACAACAACACATTCAGGAGGTAGGTTGGGAAGAAGTTTCTCTTGCAACCATTTTATGTATAATTGTCTTTATTCATTTGGTCATGGTAATCGCCACTCTTTCTTCCAGCCATCCACATTAAAAGACAATTCGGTATGCAACCCATTTCGCTTCCAGCGTTGATAATTATCAGCCTTTCGCCTTTAGATACTGGCCGGTGTATACATTTTGCACTGTCATCTCTCCACGATTTAGATGACACATGACTAGAGAGAATGTATGACTCGTCCACATAAACAATTGGTCTTTTCTCTTCCCTGTGCTTAATGAGACATTTTAAATAGTGAATACGCTTTTGGCGTAAGTCACTCTTTTCAATAAGAACTATCCTATTACTTGGGGTAGATTGCCACTTAAAACCTAGCGATTTCAAAATGACTCTTAAACTACGGTCGCTACCTTTAAAATTAACATTTTCTTCAAGTTTTTTCCTAATTATATCTGCGGTTGGAAGTTTCCGTTCAGCCACACACACTTCATGAACGGTTCTACGAACAACGCATTTATCAAAATCGTCGATACCAGTAACGGGTTTGTCCCTTTTATATTTCTTTGGAGTTAAAAATGAACATGTTGGACTACCATCCTCACACATTTTCTTGGCTTCTTGCAATATTGTCTGAACTACCGTCCTTGAAACTCCACATGCGGCTGCTGTTCTCTCTTGGCATTTTTGAATGGGTACAATAAAGCCGTCGTTACATTTTCCAGTTTTCATTATTGCTTGTGCTTCTTTTTTCATGAAATCATAAACGTTTTTTATTATTTCCCTGCTCTGACTATGTAGTTTCTTGCCTTTTAATTTTGATATACACTCTGACATATTTGCCAAAATTGCGAAGCACAAACACAAAAAATATAATACACAATTGAAGATTCACTACACTAACAAGACGCACCAAAGAGTATAAACAAAGTGGTACAACACAGTTTACGCAATACACTTCGAGGCGTAGCCGTACACTGAAGTAAAAAAAATCCAATCATTTGCACGCCGTTGACAGCCGATGTTTTCAGTTCCAATTGCTTACAACCCGTCCTTCCTCATCCCGCCTGTCGGAACTGTTTCAAGGTCAAGCTCTCAGATTGGTACTGGCTTGTATACCGTTGAATAGCGTCAGTAATACATAGTGTAATCTTATGTTTGTTTGCTCATTATTATTATATATATATATATATATATATATATATATATATATATTGTACTGCTGTTAAAATGCACACAGTACATAATAGGGAGATAATAAATTTTAAAAGAGAAAGGATGCAGATTTTGTATTGAATGTAAACAAAAAAACATTGGGAATATCGACTTACTCAGTCAGCATAGAGGTCGATTCCTATATGATATAAAACCATATTTAGTTATATGTTCAGAAAAATAATATATGAAATTGGATTGAATGTTATAAGAAGAGTAAAGAGTAATAAAATTATAATTTAATAAATAACCAATAGAATTACGAATATTAGAGGTAAAATAAAGATGTTTAATAAGAAATAGAAAAATAATATATGTTTTAATAGGTATATGATAAACAGATGTAAAGAAATTAGGGAATTATCATAGGGGCAATTTTGTAAATTGTTAAAAAATGGTATTGTATAGTGAGGAAGAAAATGTTTATTAGTCTAAAATTAAATGCATTAAGAGTAACGTTATTAGTCTTAAATTAAATTCATTAAGAGTAACGTTATGAGTCTAATTATATATCTAATAGTAACTACATGAAGAGTCTTAAATTATATTAAATAACATTTGTAAATCATCAAGTTAATGTAACAAGGAAAAGAAAATACAGTAAAGGAATTTAAATTGTGATACCAGAGTTTTGATTATAATATTTAATAAATAAATAATAATACGAGAAATATAACAATATTCTTGATAGAACGACGACAGAAGAGGAAAACCTTGGACTGAAGAAGAGTTTAAGTGGCCATAAAGGATAGTTAAGTGTTCTGAGGAGACATCTGTGTTACAGTAGTCCTGGAAAGCGGCATTCAGCGGTGAGAGCAATAAGAAATTTGTGTAAAGGAACAGATTGCCAAGCCTAATATTGCTTTCGAAAAAAAGTAAACAACAACCAGAAGTGAACCCGTGGCAGCTGGAAGAATTCAGAGTCGGTTAAGTTACATTAGTTTATTATTTATTTCTTACATGGTTAATTATCAAAATACTACATATTAACTGAATCTGGTTTAGTTTGAAGAAAAGAAAATAATAGATACAATCGTAAATACGATCAAATAACTTATTAATCATTAACCCTGAGAGAAAGAGTTTCTTTACATGTACTGGTAAATAAAAAAAAAACATAACAGTAGGTACATTTATTAATTGTATTATACTATTAAATAATTACAATACCTGTGTATTCTATTGTATTCTATCAGTAAAAAACAACAGTACAGATAATGGCGCCCATACGTGAAAGCAAAGATTTTCTTTAAACCAGCACCAAATAACACAATTTTGTTAAATTTAATTAGCATACAAAATTTTTTCCTTGTAATTAAATTAAGTTAAAGATTGTAAAATGGCTAACAAACCAGAGCAACGATATGAATTAAGGAGTAATAGTGCTGAAGAGGAAGAAACTGAAATGGAGATAATAGTAAGGGATGCCCAAGGGGACCAACCAAAGAAACCAACCCAACCAATGGATGCAAATTTCCAGGAGATGATGAGAATTATAATGGAAGGGAATAACAAAACCAGCAAAACATTATTGAAACAGATAAATGAGGAGTTGGACAAAAGCAATGAGAAAATGGACAAGAAAATGGATAGTAATAATGAAACACTGAAGAAACAAATGAAGGAGGATATTGAAAAAATTGACAAGAAAATGGACAGTAACCAAGAAGAGTTTAAACAAATGAAAAAAGATAATGAAACCTTATTAAAACAAAATAATGAGGAATCAAAGGAGACCATTCAACAACAAATAAATGGGGTGAATAATAAATTAGACCAGCAGAAGGCTGAAGTTGAGTTAATATTGAAAAATTATGAGGAAGGGAATGTCAGGCAATTTGCAGAGGTGAAATTGAATATGGAAACACTGGAAAATAGGTTAGACAATATAGAAACGAGACAACAATCACTGAAGGAAGAAGTGGAAGAGAAATTAGGAGAAAATAAACAAGAAGTCATGGAACAGATGATGAGAGAATTGGTAAAACACAAAAAGGAGGTAACTAGAGTTAACTGCATGGAAGTAGTAGCGTCAAGGTCACTCACTTCCACTGCTTCTCCCTGTCACCTCTACACCCCTCGCCCAGCGTTGTTGCCGGCTAGTACAGTGTGTAGCGTTTTAGCAGTGTTACGAAAGCAAATTTCATACATCCACCTTATATTGCTCGTTTCAAATTTATTTATGCGTATCGCGTAAATGAATTTTTTTTATCAGGAATAATTAGTTGTGGGTAACATTACTCAGTTAAATTCTGGGCGCCAGTATTTGAGCTATAACAATTTGTGTGAGTCGGCAACATATTTTTTGTTGTTGCGTAAATATCTACAGAATTTCTATCTTTGCGTTTCTTCTCTTTATTTGACTTCTTTTGTTACGATATGCAGTTCTCTGAAACTACGATTTATACTGCGCTGGTTTTTCTTATGTTAGAATCTAAAGCTTTTAGCAATACACACCCTAACTTTACGAAGTACCATTAGGTCAGTTATTTTGTGTTTTCCGTACAGTGAACTTACTTATTTAAAGTTTTACTGTTTTCTTCATGGGCGGTTATCCTACAGACTGACAGTTGTCTGAGAACGCTGACCTTGCCTGCCGTTGTCGCTTTAATGTTTTCATACTCATGGTCTTTTCCCTTTTGTAGATGAATCTGTTTTTGTTCTCTGCACGGTCGTTCCTAAGCCATATGGTTCGGAAGTTGTGTTAGGTATATGTACACATTTGGTATGCTAATTGCGTATACCCTGTCGGCATGTCTTTTCAGTAAATATTGCTGTCTGACACTTTTATGAATGCCATTGTCAATTTACACTCCCCTCAAAAATGTGTATGTTTACTGGCCGCGCTACTACCTTTCTTCCGTTGCACAAAGGTAAATAGGACTGAGCAATTTCTGTAAACAAAATTGTCGCTGTTGTGGCAAAAGCCAATCCCATTTCAATTACAGTACCTCATTCCAAGTAGGTTGGGTGAACGAGGTGAGGAAGAGACGAATTAGCAACAAACATCCAACATATTTATTGTCCTTAGTATTGTTGACAGACATTTTGTGCGTTTCATGTGAACGGTTGACGTCTTTATTGCAGACAGTGTGTGTATTAGTTTATTTAAATAATTTGTATTTATTATGAGTGATATTGAGGAACAGTATCCTACATTTAGTTCGGGTACAAGCAACGGTGGTGTAAGTGCGGGCCGAGAGGACATTAGAAAACAAAGTAAAGTCATCATAGCAAACGTTTACAAGTTTTTTAAAAATCTTGCGTATAATGAAGAAGCCAGGAGGAACATAAATTTTGCACAAGTTCGAAAATTTATAGCGGAAGCTTGTGGCATTTCTGAACAGTCGGTGCAACGTATTAGCAATACCGTTGCTTCGGCAGATGATCAAGGCGTGAGCGTTGTGTTCAGTTCTCCAAGGAAAGGGTATACCCAGGAACACAAAAACACTGAACTGGACTATTTTAATAAACAAATAGTCCGCAGGACCGTACTAGAATATTACGACTGAGGGGAATACCCCACTGCAAGCAAAATTCGAGCTGACCTCTGTCAGAAAATCAATTATTCTGGTTCAGAAGCCTCCGTACTTCACCTTCTGAAAGTGCTTGGTTTCAAATTTAAGAAGTGCAACGATGGACGAAAATTTTTAATGGAGCGCAGAGACATTGCTGCCTTGAGAGCAAAGTTTTTGAGAACCATGCATATACATCGTACGAAAGGCCTATAATTTATTTGGATGAAACCTGGATATCACAGAATCATACGAATAAATACTCCAGAGGGAACAGTGGGCTGAAAGTACCTACTGGTAGAGGTGGCCGGCTGATTATTGCACATGCTGGATCCCCAAGTACAGGTTTCATAGCGGTGCCAAACTTATCTTTCGTGGCAGTAAGCATTCAGCTGAATCTAACTACCACACAGAAATGAATGGTGAAGTTTTTAAGACCTGGTTTGTTGGTATGTTGCGCTCCTTGGAAGAAGGCTCTGTCATCGTGATGGATAATGCCAGCTATAATTCTGTACAAATAGATAAACCACCAAGTTCAAACTTGCGTAAAGCGGATATCATGGAGTGGCTAAGAAGAGAATTTCATTTTCCACAGCTGAAACCAGGGATGAACTTCTTTCTAAACAGAGATCCGAACGGCCAAGAAGACGTACGAATTGGATCAACTGGCAAATGAAATGGGACATACAGTAGTGCGCCTGCCACCATATCATTGTCAGTATAATCCGATCGAGCTGATATGGGCCCAAGTTAAAAGGTATGTTGCAAACAAGAATACGACTTTCAGATTAGTCGATATTGAACAACTTGCACACGAAGCTTTGGACAGGATAACTCAGAAAAACTGGGAGAAGTGCGTAAGACATGCAGAGGCACTACAAGAAGCCGATTACTCAAAGCAGTGCACGAGAGACACCACAGTCGAGCTCTTCATCATACACTTACGTGTGAGTAGTGACAGCGAACCTGAGTCCAGTGAATCCGAAGACGAATTACTGCAGGAGTTTTAAAAATTTATATAGGTGGTAAACGTGTCTATAGCGAAGCGTAGTATTTTATATTTTTATTGAAACATAAAAAACCGTATGTGCGTGTTTTCTTCAGGAGTGTTATGAATGTGCTCTGTGCTATCACTTTGCAAAGTGATAATTGTGTGACTAACCCTATTTGAGGTGATTTTTTCAACATACTGCTTATTTATAAAAGTCATAAGGAATTCTATAGTTTATAAAATAAGGAAAATTTTAATTATAAAATTTGTAAGGACAATTTATAAAATATAGAATTATAAATTTAAATTATATATTTAAAAGATTTATAATATATTAATATATGAATAAGGAATTTTAAATTTATTTCATGAGGCATTTGTATTTGTTGTTTATAAAATTATCCTTATTTTCTTAAGAAATCCAATTCGTTTCATGTTTATACTTACCATTATTTTTATGCTACTTGTGCATGTAACATCTTATAGTATAGTTCTAATTTTCTTACTTAATTATTAATAAGCAGCGCAGGAAATAAAAATAGAATATTTTTCGGAGTCACGAATAGTGCGGTGTCTCTTCAATAATTAAATGGGGCAAGCTTAAGACACAGGATGCGTATGAAAATTCGTTCAAACAAACTATAGCTGACGTGTCGCATTGAATGTTATGTATAAGTTACGGAAATTAATTGTTAATTAATTATTAACAATGTATTAATTGTGATGTAATTATTATTAAGAATTATTGACAATGTAACAATGTATTCTAATGTATGTATTAGAAACTTTCTCCCTGTAAAATTTTACTTAAAAAAATACAGTAAAACGCAAGTTAACCTTACATTACACTATCTTACAAAATCAGAACAACTGTGTGATACTCGTAAGATTTTAAAATATTTTTTACTTTAAATAATATACAATTTTATCTATAAAATGTCTGCAGTAGGCATCTATGAACCTTCAAAATGTATCGTTGTTTTTTCAGTCTTCTATTGTCATTGATTTTAGAATGTTCAACAGTTTAAAGCACAAAAATGAATTTAATGGAAGCCTTATTGACAACAACAAAGTAAATATTTAATTTAAAAATCACTTTGTTATATTCTTTACATTAAGTAGGCCTGCTTACTAGTGTAGCATTTTTCGGAAGAAAGGGAAACTGTTGCTTAGTGACAACGCTGTAAGCAGTGTGACCTTGATGATACTACTTCCATGCAGTTAACTATAGCAATATTCAATCCATGGAACACCAGTTGGACAACAAAAATACCCAAATAGAGGATACCATGGGACAATTAGTATTAAGGGTCAATGAAATAGAACAAAATGGTAATCAAACATGTATTATCCGAGAAGACGAGAATATTAATCATGAGGTGCCACATATGAAAGGATATATAAAAAATCCTATGGAGTATTTAAATAGAATGAAGGAATATTTGCATAGTACCAAGGAAAATAGATGGGAGAGAATTTGAGTCATCATTTTCCTGAAACGGTAAGCTTAGCACAATTTGCCAGTCAAGCCAATACTATAGAAGCGATGACCTTATTACTCACTGATTATGAGAGGAAAATGAATTATGACAATCGCACTAAACAAGGGAATATGAGAAGAGACAGCTACCCTAATAGATATCCGGAAGAACAAAACCGTGATAGGAATCAAATAGTAGAAAGGAACGACCAAAGAAATGTTCCAAGATACCAAGATAGGGAAGGTGGAAGAAATTACTACAGAAACGATAACCGGAATGACCGGAGATATGATAATAATAATAATAATTACAATAATAATCATAGGGGCAACCACACTTCAAATAACTATCGAGCGAATTTTATACGCCGAAACTATGATTCCCGAATCTACAATAGTCATTACCCGAGGAAGACTGATCGAAATGGATATTCTCGCAGTGAGGAGAGACAGAGTGAGTTGAACAACAACTATGAACTGTTAAGAAATAGATAGCAACATAGTTCCCTTTCCCAGTCAGAAAATAGTCAACAGGAAGGAAGGAGAGAGGAGAGAGTAATCATAAATGAAAATCAGGAAAACTAGAGAAGACATGAGTGCAGTGGTCAACCACAGTCAAATAGCCGATCACTATCTTGGATAACCAGTTTAGGTCAGGATTTTATGGCCAACGAGAGAATCAATAAAAATGTAATTGAAAGTGATGTAGTGTCTATTACCGGTCAATATGGGAAAACCAATCAAAATTTTATTATTGATACTGGTGCCGAAATATCATTGATAAATATGACTAAATACCATGAATTAAAGGAAATGGAAAAGGGAATCACGTCATCCGAAGGAAAAGCTAATAGAATCTATGAATTACCTGTGAGCAAAATTACTAAAGTGGGTGTAACAGGACGAGCCAATCGAACTGCTTGCAAACAAATAATGATGAATGCACAATTCAATGGAAGGGTGATACCATTAACATTTGTAGTATATCAAAATTCAAAATGAAGTAAGAACAGCTTACATAAGATATTTGAACAAAATAATTTTGAAGAGAAAAAATATCAAAATTCAAAATATAATAAGAACAACTTATTGAAGATAAAAGAGAAAAATAATTTAGCAAGAAAAAAAATAACCTGATTAAACCTAATAAAAATCATCAAAACAAAAAAACAAAATGAGTTTATCTGATGTAATATAATAGTGAGAAATGTAATTTAGAATGTAAAAGGAATAATAATGATTGTGCCAGAAGAATATAATTACATGATGTAATGTATAATACTAACCAAAATCTCATAACCAGCTGTATTGGTAATAAAGGAATATGAGCCAAGGAAGATAAGAGAATGAAGAAGCCAAAATGGAACCGTCAAAAGGATCACAAGAAAAGAAAAAACAAATATTTAAGAATTATCTGTAAGAAAGCCAATTAATAAATGTCAATAAAATAGCCAAGTATTGGAGATGAGAAGTGTATAATAGAAGGAAGAATTAATATGAAGAAATAATATGATCTGAGTTAAAGTACAGTGAATAATCCCTAGAGTATTATTATTATTAATTATTTTATTGAAGGTCACATGATGACTACCTTACGAGGTTTATTAATGAAGATTGACTGTAGAATATTCCAGCAATCATTTAACTGGGCAGAGATGATGTTCCTCTGATCTCAGAAAGTATGTAATGGACGACGGTATTGGTAAGCCAATAGAGCACCACCGATTCGATTCCAGTTACAATGTTAGGGAGGTTTAGGAAAATTAAATATTAGAGGGAAAACTCACAAATAAATGTAGATAAATAAATAAAACCAGATCCAAAATGTATAATTAATAAAGAATGTCACAAGAATGATTATAGAAGTAAGATTTAAACTTGGGAAATAATTGATTTTAAGAAGGAAAGAAGATATAATAGTAATACAACAGATAATTTCATATATAAATAAAGGAGTAGGAATTCTGAAATAAAGAACAAATGAAATGTATGCTCCGGATTGGGAAGGTGAGGTCCGAAAGAAAGAGAATGTTTTAGTTATGTTTTGAGTTTTTTAGCCATAAAATTGGGCACAATTGTTATTTATTATTTATTATTTTGATGTAAAACCAGTTGGTTTAATTTACGTTGTTTTAAGTCATCAATAAGTATTTAATATATCATGATTCATGATAATAAGGAACCATATTTGTAATAGTAATAAAAGAAAAATCTAATTTGTTAAAAGAATTTTGTGAGGTACAAATACCTAATTAATCAGATGTTTAAATGTTAAGATTAGACTATGTTGGTTATTTCAAAATTTCATCTAAAATTGTATCTGAAATTATGAAATAAGGGAAGGTATTATGTACTGCTGTTAAAATGCACACAGTACATAATAGGGAGATAATAAATTTTAAAAGAGAAAGGATGCAGATTTTGTATTGAATGTAAACAAAAAAAACATTGGGAATATCGAATTACTCAGTCAGCATAGAGGTCGATTCCTATATGATATAAAACCATATTTAGTTATATGTTCAGAAAAATAATATATGAAATTGGAATGAATGTATAAGAAGAGTAAAGAGTAATAAAATTATAATTTAATAAATAACCAATAGAATTACGAATATTAGAGATAAAATAAAGATGTTTAATAAGAAATAGAAAAATGATATATGTTTTAATAGGTATATGATAAACAGATGTAAAGAAATTAGGGAATTATCATAGGGGCAATTTTGTAAATTGTTAAAAAATGGTATTGTATAGTGAGGAAGAAAATGTTTATTAGTCTAAAATTAAATGCATTAAGAGTAACGTTATTAGTCTTAAATTAAATTCATTAAGAGTAACGTTATGAGTCTAATTGTATATCTAATAGTAACTACATGAAGAGTCTTAAATTATATTAAATAACATTTGTAAATCATCAAGTTAATGTAACAAGGAAAAGAAAATACAGTAAAGGAATTTAAATTGTGATACCAGAGTTTTGATTATAATATTTAATAAATAAATAATAATACGAGAAATATAACAATATCCTTGATAGAACGACAACAGAAGAGGAAAACGTTGGACTGAAGAAGAGTTTAAGTGGCCATAAAGGATAGTTAAGTGTTCCGAGGAGACATCTGTGTTGCAGTAGTCCTGGAGAGTGGCATTCAGCGGTGAGAGTAATAAGAAATTTGTGTAAAGGAACAGATTGCCAAGCCTAATATTGCTTTCGAAAAAAAGTAAACAACAACCAGAAGTGAACCCGTGGCAGCTGGAAGAATTCAGAGTCGGTTAAGTTACATTAGTTTATTATTTATTTCTTACATGGTTAATTATCAAAATACTACATATTAACTGAATCTGGTTTAGTTTAAAGAAAAGAAAATAATAGATACAATCGTAAATACGATCAAATAACTTATTAATCATTAACCCTGAGAGAAAGAGTTTCTTTACATGTACTGGTAAATTAAAAAAAAAAAAACATAATAACAGTAGGTACATTTATTAATTGTATTATACTATTAAATAATTACAATACCTGTGTATTCTATTGTATTCTATCAGTAAAAAACAACAGTACTATATATATAACGATACAATTAAGCCAAATCTCGTACCAGTAATAAAAAAGATAACCACAAGGTGGACAATCCCAATTATATTATTATATTATTATTATTATTAAGTCACAAGTTGACAAAGATTTAAGATTGACTGTTGAAAAGTCCAGCAATCTATGTGAACTGAGTAGAGAAGATGTGCCTCTAGTCTCAGAAAAATGAGTAGTAATGGGAGAAACCAGCTACTATATAAAGTTAGGGAAATAAAATTTGTGTATGAGGGAATATGCACCAATGGAAATAAATAAAAACAGATCCAAATAAAATGGAGTGAATTAAGTAAGAAGAGAAATGGAGAATGGAGAAACAAACAAGGAAGAGAAGGAAAAAAGTTATCTATAACTGATAATTTCATAAAACACTATGCTAGTATTTTATTAAAATGATCAATTTTAGAGGAGAGGCATTATCTAACGATACAATTAAGCCAAATCTCGTACCAGTAATAAAAAAGATAATTCTTAATATAAAAGTTACTTCATAGGAAATAAAATGTGTAAAAAATGATTAAAATGTAAATACTTTGACATGACGTACAACGATACTAACCAACCCAAGTGATTGAGCCAAAAAACATAAACATAAAGAAGGGAACCACGTAACATACTTATTAAAATGTAAATATTTTGACATGACTGAGCCGACAACCCAAACATACTTAAGAAAATGTGATTGACAAAACAATGATGGACATAGAACTAAAGGAGAACCAAACCAAGATGAAGAATGAAGATGAAGATTATTGAAGAAGAAGAAGAGGAAGAATGAAGAGGAGACAGATAAAACCCAAGGGAAACTAACACACATATATAAAAGGGAGAGATTGTATGTTAAAGATAGAATACGGTCAATAAACCTTAAATAATTATATATTGATAAAACCAATGTTATTATTAGCATTAATTTAACATATGTATCCAATTTTTAAGACAATACAATTGTCAAACAATGTAGTGTAGGAAGGGTACACTAACCCTGTCAGAAAGGTTAGATTCAACCCAAAACACAACTAGCCTAATATTGTTTATAGTAAAAATAATACTAAAACAAAAATAGTGAGAAATGGTAGGAGTAGGTATAGGGGTTACCCATTAAATAACACTAATTACAAAACAGTGAACCAAAGTGAAGTGTTTTAGTGAAGTGTTAATGCCCTAGAAATAGTGAAAGTGAATGTGAAACATTCAAATTAGAATGCTAAGGAAATAGACACTGTTTAAAACATTGATAAATCACCAATGAGTGGAGTGGAATTATAATTAGTTGAATACCTAGATGTAATTAAAAATAGTATTTAAAATTAATATAAGGGAAGCATGTGACATATCAGGGAGAAAGCCCAGTACCATAACTTGTGTTAACATGGCATGATAGGATGGAAGTAAAGTTTGTTATTAAAGATTAAAATTATAAAGAATACAACACCCCATGTTGAAAGGGGAATCAACCTTCATAATATTAAAGAAAGTAATAATGTTTATCACCCTAGTTTATAAGACAAGAAAGAAATCAATGTTAGTACTAAGAATAATTTATGACTAATAAAGAATAGTTGATTCAATGTTAAAGAGGGAATATGACTGAAGGAGGACCTACAGTCCATAAACCTAGCTATTATATTTTAAATGAAAAGCAATGAAAATGTATGTTGAATAATAATTAAAACACAAACAATTAAATGAAGCCCATCAGGCTGAATTCAGAATGTAATTTAAAAAGGAAATACACTAGAAAACAATCATGGCTGTTTGTAACTAGGAAAACAATTAACTGCCAAGAACATTTCAAATGCAAATTATATCAATTTCATAAAACATCTTACTAATCTAAGAACAGTGAATGGACAATGATTGTATATCAGTTATTTCTACACAGAAATATTAGTGTAATAATTTAATTCAAGAAAGATATGTTATTTTTTAAATGTCAGCTAATTAGACTATAGTTAAAGTGTAACAAAATATGACCTTATGAGGTATCATTGTAAACTTTGAAAGGAAAGAAAAATAATAGTGATGTCATTTATTATCCCAAAGAAATTATAAGAGAATAAAATCATTGGGAAAATACTTAATAAATTTGAATAAAAATTCAAATATCTCTAACAATGTAAGTAAAGAGTAATTAAACAAGCATTGAATTATTGGTTACTATGACAACGAGTCATTTGAGGCTTATTTTTCCGTTAAATTATACAGACGCTGAAGAAACGAAGCGTGGGTACGCCACGCAAGAAATTGGACAAACTAAAACTTTAATTTAAACAGTTACAACAAGTCGAATAGTGAACCGAAATAATCCAATGTGAAGAGACGTCGATCTGTACAGAATTAATGATGACCAGGAATGAAATTAAACAAACTAATTAAAGAAAAAACCCAGACCAGTTTGAAGAAGATGCTGGAAGCCTACAACCAGCCCAAATTCGAAAACTACACGCCTACCCATGATGACCCTTCAACGTGAGACGAACTGATAAGTACCGAATAATTTATTACTCCTAAAAAACCCCAAATCACTTAAATTATTTTCAAATGATAAAATTTCTCACTATTTAAAAAATAGTATTTTCTTTCAAAGGTAAAGGCATAAGTTACTTACTTATATTAAAAAACATTTATCAAGATAACCTTATTTGTGAACATAACTACTGTAACAGAAATACGACACTACAGAACAAATTGTACAAACACATTATAAATCCTAAGTACCTATAAGGTATAATAGTGTACTTTCTTTTCATGTAATCAACGTTTATGTCTATTTTCATGATCAAAAGAACCCCAGATTGTAAAAACATATTAATTTGTTAGAAGCAACTGAATGATAACGTTTTCAATCAATTTTGCCAACCTGAGGTGTTTTGTGTTTCAAGCTCTAAGCCGGAGCATAATATTATAAATTTGTTTATTATTTAATTGTCATGTTTATTAATAATTAAATGTGTATTAAAAAGCGTAGTACAGAACAATACTATCTTGTTATTTCATAGGATTTTTGTTGTTGTAAATATATGTGTGTTAGCGAAGTTTAAGTCATAGCCAACTAACGCTTGTCACGAGTGGCCGAGTCGACAACCTGTGTAGCAGCGGGAATAATTCGAACGCCACAGCTGTCCATGCTAATACCACATATTACTTTAAAAAACTAAATGTTTTAATTGTTTTAACAAAACAATTTGGCGCCACCCGGGAATCGTAATCCCTATGAATTAACAGGTAGGTTGTACTGGTAACATTGACAACGCTACGGACTCCAGTAGTGACGTCGATTTATGTAACAATCAGTGTGAGGCAAACACACTACAATCACACTAATACACAAAATAAACAAGTGTGAGACATTTTAACAGGTACGACCTCGTTTACTACGTTACATATTGGCGACCAACAACGTGTGGCTGGTAAGAATAACTAGCGGCGATCATGAATAGACACGGGATGGTTACGAGACGCAAAGGGAAGGAAACACCAAACCAAGAAGGAAACCCAGAAGAAGTGGAGGAAGTTGAAGAAGTAGAAATGGAGGAAACGACTGGAGAATTGTCAGAAGAAAACCCGCAGGAGGATCAAATGGAAAATCCAAATCCACCTGAACCTGAACCTGAACCGGAAATAGAAGCAGAAGTCATGGTAAATCACCAACCAGTCAAACCAACAGAAGAAACGAAACTAGATAGTTTGATGAAAATGATGACGGAACATTTTGGACAAATGAATAAAAAATTGGAGAAACTGGAAAAACTGGACCAAAACGTTGAAGAATTGAAGACGCAAATGAAGGAGAGTATAGAATTCCTGAATGACAAGATAGAGAGCAACCATGAAGACTTGAAAAGAAGTCAGGAGGCATTGGAGAAGAAGAGTGAAGAGTTGAAGAAACAGATCAAGAAGGATCTAGAGATAGTAAATCAAAAGATGGAAAATAATCAGGATATTCTCCAACGGAAGATAGAGGAAGCAAGTGAGAAAACCAAGGAGGAATGGAAGCAACAATTGGTCGAATGTCGAGAGGAGACCAGGCAATCGGTAGCGGAGACAAATGAAGCCTTGCTACAAGTACGAGAAGAAATGAATTACAAAATCATCGATGTCGAAGAAGAAAATAAGTTGAGAGTGACCGAATTCTACCAAGCCCTTAACGAAAGATGCCAGAAGAAGAAACAGGAGGTGGCCAAGGAATTGGAGGAGAGGCACCAAGAGCTACAACTGGATGTAAACAATCGGATGGAGAAAGTGTACACCGTCATAGATAAAGTCGACGGACTGACCCGAGAAAACCGAGAAAAAATCCAGGGAATCAGCATGCGAGAGAAACAGATGCAGGAGGAATTAGATGCATTAAGAGAAAAACCATATAATCACACACAGTTCATAACCAGTGAACCTCGAGAAATGATTAATTTTCGCAGTTACAGGAGAAACCCGATAGAATTCCTCAAATGGGTGGAAGAACTGATAGAGAAGAACAGAGAAACCAGATGGTCTAATGTAAGAAGTATGATCGACGAGATGTTTCGTGACACCCATGACAATTGGTGGACGGCCACAAGACCTGAGATAAACGATACTCAAGAGTTCAAGAAACAGTTCAGGGAGAAGTATTGGTCCGAATCAACACAGAATGTGGTCCGCAATGACATTAGTAACGGAAGGTACGAGACACAAGGAGGACACACGTTAACATCGTACTTTCTGGGAAAGGTATGTTTAGCCAGAAATTTGGAACCCAGAATACCGGAAGAGTCGTTGGTGATACAACTGGGTTACCATTACGAAGAGGCCATCCAGAAGGCCAGGCGACAAGGCCAAATTAAAACATCCAAGGAATGGTTAGTTTGCTAGAGGACATGGAGAATGATAACCAATATCGAAGAAACAGGATCACTAACCAAAGGTACAATAAGTGGAATGAAAATAACAATACAACTAATTTCCACGGACCATATAATTATCCACAAAACAATAACAGAAATAACTGGGGCCGCAATAATAATGATAATAATGCAGAACCAACATTCAATGGAAACGATCAGCATCGCCATCCAAATAACCAGCCTGGTAACCGAGGACAACAGAACCATCACCCAGGAAGTCCAAACAATAATAGAAACAGCCCAAATAATAATTACCGACAGAATGATAATTACCGAGGAAATGGACCTGAACGACGTACCAACGGTCACCCCAATGACCATAATTACTACGGCAACCGGTATCATCCCAATGACCAGTACAACCGGGGACCCGGGGGTAATCAGTATAGAAATGACGACAGACGTCGAGTAAACTTCATCCGTGGACAAAAACAGAATAACCAAAGGAGATATGGCCAGAACTATCGTCCTAACTGTTATTATCAAGTCTCAAATAATAATAATAACCCACCAGCAGAGGATAGGAATGATGAACCACCTCGCAATGAAGATAACCACCGCCAGGAACCCAATAACAACCAAAATAATAGCGGAAATTGGGTAACAGTTCATGAGAATCCGGGTTTTTCAATACGGCATGATACAACAAGTAATGACGAAGGACCCCGGATAGCTCAAGTAAACACCATAAGGGCCGAACCCAGCCAAGAACCACCTGATAACCACAGGAATGGAGGTAATAGAGAAGATGATTTAAGTTTTGGAGAGAGGGTATGGCCTCAACATGTGGTAAGGTGGTGATGACATGAACAAAATATCATCCAGAATAAGTGTGTCTACCAAGCACTTGAAGGAGTAGAGGTGCATAACAACAAAGAGTCGAACAAGAGAAGGAAATAATAAAGGAAAGAAAAGGAGAAGTCAACTTACCAAGAATATAAATAACAAGGACCTGTGTATAGTAATATGAATAAACAATTATGTATATCATAATAAACCGTATATCATCACAAGAGACAATGGTAATAACACTTACCAAATCAGTAATATCAATACAAGGAAAATCAAGGGAGTTTACAATCAAACTTCAATAAAAAAGTTTTACGAAGAAGAATAAAACCATTGTGAAATGAAACCAATTTCAAAATTCTAAAAGAGATTGTAAGAGCAGCTTACTCAAATATTTAGATGATATATGCGGAACAATAAAAAAGTTTTATAATAATGAAAAAAAAAAAAAAAAATTTTTTTTGAAATATGAAGTATGAAGTAAAAAGTGAGATAATCAGGAATAAGTTATACACATTCCTATGTAATAAAAATGTAAGAAGCACAAACTTACAATTATAATTAAAACAAAAAATAGCTAAAAAGGAATACGCTACAAACATTCCTTTAAGGTAAGACCATTAACTTACCAAAGAATTATCAAAAAAGATGTTGAATACAGTGTAAAATAAACAAAAATAAAATCAAGTTCAAATTACTGAGATAAATACTTGAAATTATACTGAATCAAAAGTATTATCAGAAAAAATAAATAAAACTTTACCTGGTACAAGGAGAGAGAGAGAAATTGTATATAAAACAAATATACAAATATGGCTAAAGCAGAATCCTGCTAAATGACCAAAAAATGTCTAAAACAATTAAAATGATCACAACAAGCATTGAAAACAAAATAATGAAAAGTGAGATATGATGAAATTAACATATGAATAAAGATAAAATTTCTCAATATAGTATATGAGTAGATGATAGTGTATAGTTAAGGTATAGCGGAAGGAAGAATGAGTAGTAAGGATAAAGTGATCTAAAGTCAAACCACAAGGTGGACAATCCCAATTATATTATTATATTATTATTATTATTATTAAGTCACAAGTTGACAAAGATTTAAGATTGACTGTTGAAAAGTCCAGCAATCTATGTGAACTGAGTAGAGAAGATGTGCCTCTAGTCTCAGAAAAATGACTAGTAATGGGAGAAACCAGCTACTATATAAAGTTAGGGAAATAAAATTTGTGTATGAGGGAATATGCACCAATGGAAATAAATAAAAACAGATCCAAATAAAATGGAGTGAATTAAGTAAGAAGAGAAATGGAGAATGGAGAAACAAACAAGGAAGAGAAGGAAAAAAGTTATCTATAACTGATAATTTCATAAAACACTATGCTAGTATTTTATTAAAATGATCAATTTTAGAGGAGAGGCATTATCTAACGATACAATTAAGCCAAATCTCGTACCAGTAATAAAAAAGATAATTCTTAATATAAAAGTTACTTCATAGGAAATAAAATGTGTAAAAAATGATTAAAATGTAAATACTTTGACATGACGTACAACGATACTAACCAACCCAAGTGATTGAGCCAAAAAACATAAACATAAAGAAGGGAACCACGTAACATACTTATTAAAATGTAAATATTTTGACATGACTGAGCCGACAACCCAAACATACTTAAGAAAATGTGATTGACAAAACAATGATGGACATAGAACTAAAGGAGAACCAAACCAAGATGAAGAATGAAGATGAAGATTATTGAAGAAGAAGAAGAGGAAGAATGAAGAGGAGACAGATAAAACCCAAGGGAAACTAGCACACATATATAAAAGGGAGAGATTGTATGTTAAAGATAGAATACGGTCAATAAACCTTAAATAATTATATATTGATAAAACCAATGTTATTATTAGCATTAATTTAACATATGTATCCAATTTTTAAGACAATACAATTGTCAAACAATGTAGTGTAGGAAGGGTACACTAACCCTGTCAGAAAGGTTAGATTCAACCCAAAACACAACTAGCCTAATATTGTTTATAGTAAAAATAATACTAAAACAAAAATAGTGAGAAATGGTAGGAGTAGGTATAGGGGTTACCCATTAAATAACACTAATTACAAAACAGTGAACCAAAGTGAAGTGTTTTAGTGAAGTGTTAATGCCCTAGAAATAGTGAAAGTGAATGTGAAACATTCAAATTAGAATGCTAAGGAAATAGACACTGTTTAAAACATTGATAAATCACCAATGAGTGGAGTGGAATTATAATTAGTTGAATACCTAGATGTAATTAAAAATAGTATTTAAAATTAATATAAGGGAAGCATGTGACATATCAGGGAGAAAGCCCAGTACCATAACTTGTGTTAACATGGCATGATAGGATGGAAGTAAAGTTTGTTATTAAAGATTAAAATTATAAAGAATACAACACCCCATGTTGAAAGGGGAATCAACCTTCATAATATTAAAGAAAGTAATAATGTTTATCACCCTAGTTTATAAGACAAGAAAGAAATCAATGTTAGTACTAAGAATAATTTATGACTAATAAAGAATAGTTGATTCAATGTTAAAGAGGGAATATGACTGAAGGAGGACCTACAGTCCATAAACCTAGCTATTATATTTTAAATGAAAAGCAATGAAAATGTATGTTGAATAATAATTAAAACACAAACAATTAAATGAAGCCCATCAGGCTGAATTCAGAATGTAATTTAAAAAGGAAATACACTAGAAAACAATCATGGCTGTTTGTAACTAGGAAAACAATTAACTGCCAAGAACATTTCAAATGCAAATTATATCAATTTCATAAAACATCTTACTAATCTAAGAACAGTGAATGGACAATGATTGTATATCAGTTATTTCTACACAGAAATATTAGTGTAATAATTTAATTCAAGAAAGATATGTTATTTTTTAAATGTCAGCTAATTAGACTATAGTTAAAGTGTAACAAAATATGACCTTATGAGGTATCATTGTAAACTTTGAAAGGAAAGAAAAATAATAGTGATGTCATTTATTATCCCAAAGAAATTATAAGAGAATAAAATCATTGGGAAAATACTTAATAAATTTGAATAAAAATTCAAATATCTCTAACAATGTAAGTAAAGAGTAATTAAACAAGCATTGAATTATTGGTTACTATGACAACGAGTCATTTGAGGCTTATTTTTCCGTTAAATTATACAGACGCTGAAGAAACGAAGCGTGGGTACGCCACGCAAGAAATTGGACAAACTAAAACTTTAATTTAAACAGTTACAACAAGTCGAATAGTGAACCGAAATAATCCAATGTGAAGAGACGTCGATCTGTACAGAATTAATGATGACCAGGAATGAAATTAAACAAACTAATTAAAGAAAAAACCCAGACCAGTTTGAAGAAGATGCTGGAAGCCTACAACCAGCCCAAATTCGAAAACTACACGCCTACCCATGATGACCCTTCAACGTGAGACGAACTGATAAGTACCGAATAATTTATTACTCCTAAAAAACCCCAAATCACTTAAATTATTTTCAAATGATAAAATTTCTCACTATTTAAAAAATAGTATTTTCTTTCAAAGGTAAAGGCATAAGTTACTTACTTATATTAAAAAACATTTATCAAGATAACCTTATTTGTGAACATAACTACTGTAACAGAAATACGACACTACAGAACAAATTGTACAAACACATTATAAATCCTAAGTACCTATAAGGTATAATAGTGTACTTTCTTTTCATGTAATCAACGTTTATGTCTATTTTCATGATCAAAAGAACCCCAGATTGTAAAAACATATTAATTTGTTAGAAGCAACTGAATGATAACGTTTTCAATCAATTTTGCCAACCTGAGGTGTTTTGTGTTTCAAGCTCTAAGCCGGAGCATAATATTATAAATTTGTTTATTATTTAATTGTCATGTTTATTAATAATTAAATGTGTATTAAAAAGCGTAGTACAGAACAATACTATCTTGTTATTTCATAGGATTTTTGTTGTTGTAAATATATGTGTGTTAGCGAAGTTTAAGTCATAGCCAACTAACGCTTGTCACGAGTGGCCGAGTCGACAACCTGTGTAGCAGCGGGAATAATTCGAACGCCACAGCTGTCCATGCTAATACCACATATTACTTTAAAAAACTAAATGTTTTAATTGTTTTAACAAAACAATTTGGCGCCACCCGGGAATCGTAATCCCTATGAATTAACAGGTAGGTTGTACTGGTAACATTGACAACGCTACGGACTCCAGTAGTGACGTCGATTTATGTAACAATCAGTGTGAGGCAAACACACTACAATCACACTAATACACAAAATAAACAAGTGTGAGACATTTTAACAGGTACGACCTCGTTTACTACGTTACATATTGGCGACCAACAACGTGTGGCTGGTAAGAATAACTAGCGGCGATCATGAATAGACACGGGATGGTTACGAGACGCAAAGGGAAGGAAACACCAAACCAAGAAGGAAACCCAGAAGAAGTGGAGGAAGTTGAAGAAGTAGAAATGGAGGAAACGACTGGAGAATTGTCAGAAGAAAACCCGCAGGAGGATCAAATGGAAAATCCAAATCCACCTGAACCTGAACCTGAACCGGAAATAGAAGCAGAAGTCATGGTAAATCACCAACCAGTCAAACCAACAGAAGAAACGAAACTAGATAGTTTGATGAAAATGATGACGGAACATTTTGGACAAATGAATAAAAAATTGGAGAAACTGGAAAAACTGGACCAAAACGTTGAAGAATTGAAGACGCAAATGAAGGAGAGTATAGAATTCCTGAATGACAAGATAGAGAGCAACCATGAAGACTTGAAAAGAAGTCAGGAGGCATTGGAGAAGAAGAGTGAAGAGTTGAAGAAACAGATCAAGAAGGATCTAGAGATAGTAAATCAAAAGATGGAAAATAATCAGGATATTCTCCAACGGAAGATAGAGGAAGCAAGTGAGAAAACCAAGGAGGAATGGAAGCAACAATTGGTCGAATGTCGAGAGGAGACCAGGCAATCGGTAGCGGAGACAAATGAAGCCTTGCTACAAGTACGAGAAGAAATGAATTACAAAATCATCGATGTCGAAGAAGAAAATAAGTTGAGAGTGACCGAATTCTACCAAGCCCTTAACGAAAGATGCCAGAAGAAGAAACAGGAGGTGGCCAAGGAATTGGAGGAGAGGCACCAAGAGCTACAACTGGATGTAAACAATCGGATGGAGAAAGTGTACACCGTCATAGATAAAGTCGACGGACTGACCCGAGAAAACCGAGAAAAAATCCAGGGAATCAGCATGCGAGAGAAACAGATGCAGGAGGAATTAGATGCATTAAGAGAAAAACCATATAATCACACACAGTTCATAACCAGTGAACCTCGAGAAATGATTAATTTTCGCAGTTACAGGAGAAACCCGATAGAATTCCTCAAATGGGTGGAAGAACTGATAGAGAAGAACAGAGAAACCAGATGGTCTAATGTAAGAAGTATGATCGACGAGATGTTTCGTGACACCCATGACAATTGGTGGACGGCCACAAGACCTGAGATAAACGATACTCAAGAGTTCAAGAAACAGTTCAGGGAGAAGTATTGGTCCGAATCAACACAGAATGTGGTCCGCAATGACATTAGTAACGGAAGGTACGAGACACAAGGAGGACACACGTTAAAATCGTACTTTCTGGGAAAGGTATGTTTAGCCAGAAATTTGGAACCCAGAATACCGGAAGAGTCGTTGGTGATACAACTGGGTTACCATTACGAAGAGGCCATCCAGAAGGCCAGGCGACAAGGCCAAATTAAAACATCCAAGGAATGGTTAGTTTGCTAGAGGACATGGAGAATGATAACCAATATCGAAGAAACAGGATCACTAACCAAAGGTACAATAAGTGGAATGAAAATAACAATACAACTAATTTCCACGGACCATATAATTATCCACAAAACAATAACAGAAATAACTGGGGCCGCAATAATAATGATAATAATGCAGAACCAACATTCAATGGAAACGATCAGCATCGCCATCCAAATAACCAGCCTGGTAACCGAGGACAACAGAACCATCACCCAGGAAGTCCAAACAATAATAGAAACAGCCCAATAATAATTACCGACAGAATGATAATTACCGAGGAAATGGACCTGAACGACGTACCAACGGTCACCCCAATGACCATAATTACTACGGCAACCGGTATCATCCCAATGACCAGTACAACCGGGGACCCGGGGGTAATCAGTATAGAAATGACGACAGACGTCGAGTAAACTTCATCCGTGGACAAAAACAGAATAACCAAAGGAGATATGGCCAGAACTATCGTCCTAACTGTTATTATCAAGTCTCAAATAATAATAATAACCCACCAGCAGAGGATAGGAATGATGAACCACCTCGCAATGAAGATAACCACCGCCAGGAACCCAATAACAACCAAAATAATAGCGGAAATTGGGTAACAGTTCATGAGAATCCGGGTTTTTCAATACGGCATGATACAACAAGTAATGACGAAGGACCCCGGATAGCTCAAGTAAACACCATAAGGGCCGAACCCAGCCAAGAACCACCTGATAACCACAGGAATGGAGGTAATAGAGAAGATGATTTAAGTTTTGGAGAGAGGGTATGGCCCCAACATGTGGTAAGGTGGTGATGACATGAACAAAATATCATCCAGAATAAGTGTGTCTACCAAGCACTTGAAGGAGTAGAGGTGCATAACAACAAAGAGTCGAACAAGAGAAGGAAATAATAAAGGAAAGAAAAGGAGAAGTCAACTTACCAAGAATATAAATAACAAGGACCTGTGTATAGTAATATGAATAAACAATTATGTATATCATAATAAACCGTATATCATCACAAGAGACAATGGTAATAACACTTACCAAATCAGTAATATCAATACAAGGAAAATCAAGGGAGTTTACAATCAAACTTCAATAAAAAAGTTTTACGAAGAAGAATAAAACCATTGTGAAATGAAACCAATTTCAAAATTCTAAAAGAGATTGTAAGAGCAGCTTACTCAAATATTTAGATGATATATGCGGAACAATAAAAAAGTTTTATAATAATGAAAAAAAAAAAAAAAATTTTTTTTTGAAATATGAAGTATGAAGTAAAAAGTGAGATAATCAGGAATAAGTTATACACATTCCTATGTAATAAAAATGTAAGAAGCACAAACTTACAATTATAATTAAAACAAAAAATAGCTAAAAAGGAATACGCTACAAACATTCCTTTAAGGTAAGACCATTAACTTACCAAAGAATTATCAAAAAAGATGTTGAATACAGTGTAAAATAAACAAAAATAAAATCAAGTTCAAATTACTGAGATAAATACTTGAAATTATACTGAATCAAAAGTATTATCAGAAAAAATAAATAAAACTTTACCTGGTACAAGGAGAGAGAGAGAAATTGTATATAAAACAAATATACAAATATGGCTAAAGCAGAATCCTGCTAAATGACCAAAAAATGTCTAAAACAATTAAAATGATCACAACAAGCATTGAAAACAAAATAATGAAAAGTGAGATATGATGAAATTAACATATGAATAAAGATAAAATTTCTCAATATAGTATATGAGTAGATGATAGTGTATAGTTAAGGTATAGCGGAAGGAAGAATGAGTAGTAAGGATAAAGTGATCTAAAGTCAAACCACAAGGTGGACAATCCCAATTATATTATTATATTATTATTATTATTATTAAGTCACAAGTTGACAAAGATTTAAGATTGACTGTTGAAAAGTCCAGCAATCTATGTGAACTGAGTAGAGAAGATGTGCCTCTAGTCTCAGAAAAATGACTAGTAATGGGAGAAACCAGCTACTATATAAAGTTAGGGAAATAAAATTTGTGTATGAGGGAATATGCACCAATGGAAATAAATAAAAACAGATCCAAATAAAATGGAGTGAATTAAGTAAGAAGAGAAATGGAGAATGGAGAAACAAACAAGGAAGAGAAGGAAAAAAGTTATCTATAACTGATAATTTCATAAAACACTATGCTAGTATTTTATTAAAATGATCAATTTTAGAGGAGAGGCATTATCTAACGATACAATTAAGCCAAATCTCGTACCAGTAATAAAAAAGATAATTCTTAATATAAAAGTTACTTCATAGGAAATAAAATGTGTAAAAAATGATTAAAATGTAAATACTTTGACATGACGTACAACGATACTAACCAACCCAAGTGATTGAGCCAAAAAACATAAACATAAAGAAGGGAACCACGTAACATACTTATTAAAATGTAAATATTTTGACATGACTGAGCCGACAACCCAAACATACTTAAGAAAATGTGATTGACAAAACAATGATGGACATAGAACTAAAGGAGAACCAAACCAAGATGAAGAATGAAGATGAAGATTATTGAAGAAGAAGAAGAGGAAGAATGAAGAGGAGACAGATAAAACCCAAGGGAAACTAGCACACATATATAAAAGGGAGAGATTGTATGTTAAAGATAGAATACGGTCAATAAACCTTAAATAATTATATATTGATAAAACCAATGTTATTATTAGCATTAATTTAACATATGTATCCAATTTTTAAGACAATACAATTGTCAAACAATGTAGTGTAGGAAGGGTACACTAACCCTGTCAGAAAGGTTAGATTCAACCCAAAACACAACTAGCCTAATATTGTTTATAGTAAAAATAATACTAAAACAAAAATAGTGAGAAATGGTAGGAGTAGGTATAGGGGTTACCCATTAAATAACACTAATTACAAAACAGTGAACCAAAGTGAAGTGTTTTAGTGAAGTGTTAATGCCCTAGAAATAGTGAAAGTGAATGTGAAACATTCAAATTAGAATGCTAAGGAAATAGACACTGTTTAAAACATTGATAAATCACCAATGAGTGGAGTGGAATTATAATTAGTTGAATACCTAGATGTAATTAAAAATAGTATTTAAAATTAATATAAGGGAAGCATGTGACATATCAGGGAGAAAGCCCAGTACCATAACTTGTGTTAACATGGCATGATAGGATGGAAGTAAAGTTTGTTATTAAAGATTAAAATTATAAAGAATACAACACCCCATGTTGAAAGGGGAATCAACCTTCATAATATTAAAGAAAGTAATAATGTTTATCACCCTAGTTTATAAGACAAGAAAGAAATCAATGTTAGTACTAAGAATAATTTATGACTAATAAAGAATAGTTGATTCAATGTTAAAGAGGGAATATGACTGAAGGAGGACCTACAGTCCATAAACCTAGCTATTATATTTTAAATGAAAAGCAATGAAAATGTATGTTGAATAATAATTAAAACACAAACAATTAAATGAAGCCCATCAGGCTGAATTCAGAATGTAATTTAAAAAGGAAATACACTAGAAAACAATCATGGCTGTTTGTAACTAGGAAAACAATTAACTGCCAAGAACATTTCAAATGCAAATTATATCAATTTCATAAAACATCTTACTAATCTAAGAACAGTGAATGGACAATGATTGTATATCAGTTATTTCTACACAGAAATATTAGTGTAATAATTTAATTCAAGAAAGATATGTTATTTTTTAAATGTCAGCTAATTAGACTATAGTTAAAGTGTAACAAAATATGACCTTATGAGGTATCATTGTAAACTTTGAAAGGAAAGAAAAATAATAGTGATGTCATTTATTATCCCAAAGAAATTATAAGGGAATAAAATCATTGGGAAAATACTTAATAAATTTGAATAAAAATTCAAATATCTCTAACAATGTAAGTAAAGAGTAATTAAACAAGCATTGAATTATTGGTTACTATGACAACGAGTCATTTGAGGCTTATTTTTCCGTTAAATTATACAGACGCTGAAGAAACGAAGCGTGGGTACGCCACGCAAGAAATTGGACAAACTAAAACTTTAATTTAAACAGTTACAACAAGTCGAATAGTGAACCGAAATAATCCAATGTGAAGAGACGTCGATCTGTACAGAATTAATGATGACCAGGAATGAAATTAAACAAACTAATTAAAGAAAAAACCCAGACCAGTTTGAAGAAGATGCTGGAAGCCTACAACCAGCCCAAATTCGAAAACTACACGCCTACCCATGATGACCCTTCAACGTGAGACGAACTGATAAGTACCGAATAATTTATTACTCCTAAAAAACCCCAAATCACTTAAATTATTTTCAAATGATAAAATTTCTCACTATTTAAAAAATAGTATTTTCTTTCAAAGGTAAAGGCATAAGTTACTTACTTATATTAAAAAACATTTATCAAGATAACCTTATTTGTGAACATAACTACTGTAACAGAAATACGACACTACAGAACAAATTGTACAAACACATTATAAATCCTAAGTACCTATAAGGTATAATAGTGTACTTTCTTTTCATGTAATCAACGTTTATGTCTATTTTCATGATCAAAAGAACCCCAGATTGTAAAAACATATTAATTTGTTAGAAGCAACTGAATGATAACGTTTTCAATCAATTTTGCCAACCTGAGGTGTTTTGTGTTTCAAGCTCTAAGCCGGAGCATAATATTATAAATTTGTTTATTATTTAATTGTCATGTTTATTAATAATTAAATGTGTATTAAAAAGCGTAGTACAGAACAATACTATCTTGTTATTTCATAGGATTTTTGTTGTTGTAAATATATGTGTGTTAGCGAAGTTTAAGTCATAGCCAACTAACGCTTGTCACGAGTGGCCGAGTCGACAACCTGTGTAGCAGCGGGAATAATTCGAACGCCACAGCTGTCCATGCTAATACCACATATTACTTTAAAAAACTAAATGTTTTAATTGTTTTAACAAAACAATTTGGCGCCACCCGGGAATCGTAATCCCTATGAATTAACAGGTAGGTTGTACTGGTAACATTGACAACGCTACGGACTCCAGTAGTGACGTCGATTTATGTAACAACCAGTGTGAGGCAAACACACTACAATCACACTAATACACAAAATAAACAAGTGTGAGACATTTTAACAGGTACGACCTCGTTTAGTACGTTACAATATATATATATATATATAATTTGTGATGTTTTCAATTTGTTTCTTCTGCAAGTAGATAATATTGTATATTCTTTTTAACACCTGACGCACGTTTCACTGAAAAATATCAGTATCATCAGAGGTTTCTAAGTGAATTAATAACAATCGAAATAATTCTATTAATATAAAATTAACGAATAATCGAATTTGTATCGATTTTAATGTAAAATAAAATAACTGATAATCGATTTAGGTCGATTAGTTAACGATTGTTTTAATGTTTATTTTCTTCAGCAGCTGTTTTCTCGGTTATATTTGAAATTTTGTTTATATTTTATTCATTTTTATTTTTATTTTTTAGTATTTATAATTTTAAATGGATCGTCTTGTTTTGTTTTTATTTGGGTTTGTTCTTTAATTAATAAATTATTGTTATTGTGTTTGTAAATGTTAAGATTTTCCCAAATATTCATTTTTTGACCTTTTTGTATGTTTTTAATTAATTTTATATTTTCAATGTTTGGAAACTGGTGGTTATTATTTAGACAATGTGTGGCTAAATTAGATTTATAAATATTTGGTTTAAATATGCATTGCGGTGTTGAACGAATCTATCTCGTAGTTTTTTCTTCGTCTGGCCCATGTAAAATTTATTACTTTATATTTATATATCTAATATCTAATTAAAAAATGCCTACACCTTAATATTTTTCCAAAATACACAAAAATAATAGTAAAAAACAACAATAACAATAAATTAAGCAAATATATTACTCAAGCCCAATATAAGTGGATTAAAGACGAAATATCAAATAATTACAGAAAAATCGACTACATTAATAAACAATTAATTAATTTACATCTTCTTTTAGCCAACACACTTGATTATCATACATGGAATAATAAATATATTAATATGCTTAAAATACAAAATAAACACAAAACAATTAAATTTAACACAATCAATAAAAAACTTAAAAATCTACTAATAAATAGTACACCTAAAGAAGATAACCAAAATTTACACACATTAAATAATAACCACACTTTTTACCCAAAATTCGTAAATTTATCTAATATTAAATTCACGGAAAACGAAATAGCTACCCTAGAATCATCAAACAAAACAAATCTTAAAAATGTAAACAAATATGTAATAGATAATATCATAGTCGAAACTGAAAACGCAATTAATAAAGTAGAACAAGAAAAACAAGATAAAATAAGAACAGAAGCCTCAATGGAAATAATAAAATATATCAAAAAATATAATAACCAAAATCATCATATTAAAAAAATAAAAATAAACAAAATAAAACCATTAATAAGATAAAACAGAAACTAACGACTAATAACCTCACTTTAACCAAAGCTGATAAGAGTAATAGTACAATAATAATTTCTCAGAAAGATTTAGACGATAAAACAGAAGAATTTATAGTTAATAATAATTGCATAACATTAAATAAAGATCCCACAAATAAATATCAAACACAAATAACAAATATACTAAAAAATAGTAACCAAATAATAAATCCTAAAGACTCCTTTAAATATAAAATGGATAATCCTTGTGCACCAAAATTAAATTCTTTAATAAAATTACACAAAATCAATAAACCTATCAGACCTTTAATAAACGCTAGGACTGCACCAAATTATAAAATATCAAAATTACTAACTCAGATCTTAAGACATAAAATTGAACTTCCAGCAAAACACAATATAAAAAATAGTATTGAACTCACGGAACAACTAATAAACATAGAAGTAAACAGAAATACAAAATTATATTCATTCGACATATCAAACATGTATACAAACATTCCCATTAAAGAAATTATAAATATTATAATAAATAATCTGAAAACAAATAACGAAAGTAACACATACATTAAACAGTTAACTAATACTTTAAAAATAATTTTAAATCAAAATTATTTTCAATACAACAACAAATTGTACTACCAAACAGATGGCCTTGCTATGGGAGCCCCAACCTCCGCTATCATATCAGAAATCTTCCTACAAAAACTCGACGAACAAATAATAAATATAATAAAATTAAACGACCCATTAGGATGTTATTTTAGATACGTTGATGACACTCCGTACATTTCCCAAAACAATGGTATAAATATAAATAAAATATTCAACTCCATAAATAATTTACATTCTAAAATAAAATTCACGTTAGAAGAAGAATCTAATAATAAATTAAATTATTTAGACTTAACAATAAAGAAAAATGAAACAAATTTTGAATACGCAATATACAGGAAACCTTCTCAAACTGACTTAGTAATACCAAATACTTCTAATCATCCTCCCCAACACAAAATGACAGTATTTAATTCCATGATTTACCGAATGCTTAGGATCCCATTAAATAACACAGAAAGAAACAAAGAAAGAAAAATTATCCAACAAATAGCAGTTAAAAATGGATACAAAATAAAAACTATTAATAAATTAGAAAATAAAATTAAACATAAAATCACTAATAAAATTCCTAAAAACACTACATTTAAAAATTCATCTATTAATAATAATATAAAATATACAACCTTCACTTATTATGGAAATATAACTCAAAACTAAATAAAATATTTAAAGATACTAATTTAAAAATATCTTATAATACAGATAATATAATTTTTAATAAAATAAAACCTAAACTAAATCCAATACTCACAATAAAAATGGAATATATAAAATAGAATGTCCAGATTGTAATAAATTTTACGAGATAGATTCGTTCAACACCGCAATGCATATTTAAAACCAAATATTTATAAATCTAATTTAGCCACACATTGTCTAAATAATAACCACCAGTTTCCAAACATTGAAAATATAAAATTAATTAAAAACATACAAAAAGGTCAAAAAATGAATATTTGGGAAAATCTTAACATTTACAAACACAATAACAATAATTTATTAATTAAAGAACAAACCCAAATAAAAACAAAACAAGACGATCCATTTAAAATTATAAATACTAAAAAATAAAAATAAAAATGAATAAAATATAAACAAAATTTCAAATATAACCGAGAAAACAGCTGCTGTAGAAAATAAACATTAAAACAATCGTTAACTAATCGACCTAAATCGATTATCAGTTATTTTATTTTACATTAAAATTGATACAAATTCGATTATTCGTTAATTTTATATTAATAGAATTATTTCGATTGTTATTAATTCACTTAGAAACCTCTGATGATACTGATATTTTTCAGTGAAACGTGCGTCAGGTGTTAAAAAGAATATACAATATTATATACTTGCAGAAGAAACAAATTGAAAACATAACAAATTATATAATTACTGCAAGAAACATCGAGTTACTTATATAGAAAATGATGGATATTGTAACAATAAATAGGGGTCGTACCTGTTAAAATGTATCACACTCGTTTATTTTGTGTATTAGTGTGAATGTAGTGTGTTTGCCTCACACTGGTTGTTACATATTTCGACGTCACTACTGGAGTCCGTAGCGTTGTCAATGTCACCAGTACAACCTACCTGTTAATTCATAGGGGTTTCTATTCACGGGTGGCGCCAAATTGTTTTTGTTAAAACAATTAAAACATTTAATTTTTTAAGGTAATACGTGATATTAGCTAGACAGCTGTGACGTTCGAATTGTTCCCGCTGCTACACAGGTTGTCGACTCGGCCACTCGTGATGAGCGCTAGTTGGCTATAACTTAAAACTTCGCTAACACACATATATTCTACAAAATTCCTATGAAATAACAAGATAGTAATGTTCTGTACTGCGTTTTTTAATACACATTTAATTATTAATAAATATGACAAATGAATCACAAACAAATTTATAATATTATGCTCCGGCTTAGAGCTTGAAACACAAATATCTCAAGGTTGGCAAAATGGATTTCAAAACCTTATCGTTGCCGACACGGCATTAAGTTACATACAAAATATTACCAGTTTTAAAATCTGGGGTTCTTCGGATCATGAAAATAGACATAAACGTTGATTACATGAAAAGAAAGTACACCACTATACCTTATACGTACTTAGGATTTATAATGTGTTTGTACAATTTGTTCAGTAGTGTCGTATTTCTGTTACAGTAGTTATGTTCACAAATAAGGTTATCTTTATAAATGTTTTTTAATGTAAGTAAATTATGCCTTTACCTTTGAAAGAAAATATTACTTTTAAATAGTGAGAAATTTTATCATTTGAAAATAATTTAAGTAATTTGGGGTTTTGGGAGTAAGAAATTATTCGGTACTTATCAGTTCATCTCACGTTGTCTGTGTCGTCATCAGGATAGGCGTATATTTTTCGAATTTGGGCTGGTTGAAGGCTTCCAACATCTTCTTCAAACTGGTCGGGGTTTTTTCTTTAATTAGTTTATTTAATTTCGTTCCTGGACATCATTAATTCTGTATAGATCGACGTCTCTTCATATTGGGTTATCTTGGTTCACTGATTCGACTTTTTATAACTGTTTAAATTAAAGTTTTAGTTTGTCCAATTTTTCGTGTGGCTTACCCACGCTTCGTTTCTTCAGCGTCTATAAAATTTAACGGAAAAATAAGCCCTCAAACGTCTCGTTGTCATAGTAACCAATAATTCAATGCTTGGTTAATTACTCCTTACATACATTGTTAGAAATATTTGAATTTTTATTCAAATTTATTAAGTATTTTCCTAATGATTTTATTCCCTTATAATTCCTTTGGGATAATAAATGACATCACTATTATTTTTCTTTCCTTTCAAAGTTTACAATGATACCTCATAAGGTCATATTCTGTTACACTTTAACTATAGTCTAATTATTTGACACTTAATAAATAACATATCTTTCTTGAATTAAATTATTACAATAATACTTCTGTGTTAAAATAACTGATATATCATTACTGTCCATTCACTGTTCTTAGATTAGTAAGATTTTTTGTGAAATTGATACAATTTGCATTTGAATGTCTTTGGCAGTTAACTGTTTTCATAGTTACAAACAGCCATGATTGTTTTCTAGTGTATTTCCTTTTTAAATTACATTCTGAATTCAGCCTGATGGGCTTCACTTATTTGTTTGTGTTTTAATTACTATTCAACATACATTTTCATTACTCTTCATTTAAAATATAATAGTTATGTTTATGGACTGTAAGTCCCTTTCAGCCATATTCCTTCGTTAACATTGAATCAACTATTCTTAACAAGTCATAAATTATTCTTAGTACTTACATTGATTTCTTTCTTGTCTTATAAACTAGGGTGATAAACATTGTCACTTTCTCTAATATTATGAAGGTTAATTCCCCTTTCAACATGGGGTGTTGTATTCTTTATAATTTTAATCTTTAATAACAAACTTTACTTCTATCCTATCATGCCATGTTAACACCAGTTATTGTACTGGGCTTTCTCCCTGAATATTATTACAAGCTTCCTTAATATTAATTTGGATTACTATTTTTAATTACTTCTAGGTATATAACTAATTATAATCTCACTCCAATCATTGGTGGTTTATCAATGTTTTACAGAGTGTCTATTTACTTAGCATTCTATTTTGAATGTTTCACATCCACTTTCACTATATTTTAGGGCATTTACACTTCACTAAAGCACTTCACTTTGGTTCACTGTTTTGTAATTAGTGTTATTTAATGGGTAATTCCTATACTTTCTCCTACCATTTCTCACTATTTTGTTTTAGTATTTATATTTACTATAAACAATATTAGGCTAGTTGTGTTTTGGTTGAATCTAACCTTTCTGACAGGGTTAGTGTACTTTTCCTATACTACATTGCTTTACAATTGTATTGTCTTAAAAATGGGTACATATGTTAAATTAATGCTAATAATAACATTGGTTTCATTAATACATAATTATTTAAGGTTTATTGACCGTATTCTATCTCTAACATACAATCTTTCCCTTTTATATATATGTGTTAGTTTCCCCTTGGGTTTTATCTGTCTCCTCTTCATTCTTCCTCTTCTTCTTCTTCAATCCGGTTCGGTTCTCCTCTTCTTCTCTTCTGGTTTAAATTCTGTTTACTTGTATGGATCTGTCCTCTTCTTCTGGTTCTTCTTTAGTTCTGTGTCCATCATTGTTTTGTCTATCATATTTTTCTTAAGTATGTTACGTGGTTCCCTTCTTTATGTTTGTGTTTTCGGCTCAATCACTTGGAAATATTTACATTTTAATAAGTATGTTACGTGGTTTCCTTCTTTATGTTTGTGTTTTCAGCTCAATCACTTGGGTTGTTGGCTCAATCATGTCAAAATATTTACATTTTAATAAGTATGTTACATGGTTCCCTTCTTTATGTTTGTGTTTTCGGCTCAATCACTTGGGTTGGGTAATATCGTTGTACGTCTTGTCAAAGTATTTACATTTTAATCATTTTTTTACACATTTTATTTCATATGAAGTAATTTTATATCAAGAATTATCTTTTTTATCACTGGTACGAGATTTGGCTTAATTGTATCGTTACATAATGCCTCTCCTCTAAAATTGATCATTTTAATAAAATACTAGCATAGTGTTTTATGAAATTATCAGTTATAGATAACTTTTTTTTTTTTTCTCTTCCTTGTTTGTTTCTCCATTCTCCACTTCTCTTCTTACTTAATTCACTCCATTTTATTTGGATCTGTTTTTATTTATTTCCATTGGTGCATATTCCCTCATACACAAATTTTATTTCCCTAACTTTATATAGTAGCTGGTTTCTCCCATTACTACTCATTTTTCTGAGACTAGAGGCACATCTTCTCTACTCAGTTCATATAGATTGCTGGACTTTTCAACAGTCAATCTTAAATCTTTGTCAACTTGTGACTTAATAATAATAATAATATAATAATATAATTGGGATTGTCCACCTTGTGGTTTGTTTTTAGATCACTTTATCATTACTACTCATTCTTCCTTCCGCTATACCTTAACTATACACTATCATCTACTCGTTTACTATATTGAGAAATTTTATCTTTATTCATATGTTAATTTCATCATATCTCACTTTTCATTATTTTGTTTTCAATGCTCGTTGTGATCATTTTAATTGTTTTAGACATTTAGCAGGATTCTGCTTTAGCCATATTTGTATATTGGTTTTATACCTAATCTCCCTCTCTCCTTGTACCAGGTAAAGTTTTATTTATTTTTTCTGATAATACTTTTGATTCAGTATAATTTCAAGTATTTATCTCAGTAATTTGAACTTGATTTTATTTTTGTTTATTTTACTCTGTATTCAACATCATTTTTGATAATTCTTTGGTAAGTTAATGGTCTTACCTTGAAGGAATGTTTGTAGCGTATTCCTTTTTAGCTATTTTTTGTTTTAATTATAATTGTAAGTTTGTGCTTCTTACATTTTTATTACATAGGAATGTGTGTAACTTATTCCTGATTATCTCACTTTTTACTTCATACTTCATATATCAATTTTTTTTTTATATTTTAAACTGATTTAAATTGAAAGGAATTTGTGTAACTGTTTCCTTTGTTTTTTTTTTCATTAAAACTTTTTTATTGTTCCGCATATATCATCTAAATATTTGAGTAAGCTGCTCTTACAATCTCTTTTAGAATTTTGAAATCGGTTTCATTTCACAATGGTTTTATTCTTCTTCGTAAAACTTTTTTATTGAAGTTTGGTTGTAAACTCCCTTGATTTTCCTTGTATTGATATTACTGATCTGGTAAGTATTATTACCATTGTCTCTTGTGATGATATACGGCTTATTATGATATACATAATTGCTTATTCATATTGCTATATACTGGTCCGTTATTTATATTCTTGGTAAGTTGACTTCTCCTTTTCTTTCCTTTATTATTTCCTTCTCTTGTTCGACTCTTTGTTATTAGGCACCTCTACTCCTTCAAGTGCTTGGTAGACACACTTATTCTGGATGATATTTTAAGTTTATGTATTAATTATAGTTTATTTTTCTCATTTAATTCGTCTTGGTCGTCGTCATTTCTTGTACCCTCTTGTTTTGGTGATTGTCTAGTAGCTTTATTTAATTTTAATATCTCCTTCTATTCCATTGGGTTGCTGGGTCAGTAACTTGAAGATCCGTCCCTTTTCTTGGTGTGTGGTATCTTCACTTAGTTTACCCATGGTCCATCAGTTCCTCTGCCCTTATGGTTCGGATAACTCTGGCGTGTAGAACTGTTTTCTTACTGGTGAAATAGGTCTCCTCCGTCTTGTACCATAATTCCTTTAATACCATATGTTCCGTAGTATTTATTTCTACCTCCATCATTTGATTAGTTTGTCGATTAATCAGAGAAGTTATTTGTGCCTCTCTTATTAATATGATTTTTGCTTTTTTATTTGGTATCTCCATTTCTGGTGTGCTCCAGTATTTTATTGACCTTCTTATTTTGTTGTCAGTCATTTCTATTTCTGGCATCTTCCATCTAAGCATAGATTTGCTACAATTTTCATCCACTGGTTGGTTGTGAATTTCTTTTATAATTTCCCTCAGAGTCCTCCTACAATCTTTGTACTTTATTAATTTGCTTTGATAGGTAATGGGCAAATTAAATACATCAATGAGTCCGTTCTTCATCATCTCCACTTCTTCTCGTGTTTAATGAGTTTCTTCTTATATACCTTTCTCAGTTCCTCTGTTTTCTTAATCTTCTTAATGATTCGATTCTTTTTTCTTCCTCTTCTGTTGTTGGTTTTTATGTGCCTCTCCTCTAGTTCCTTGACCATCTCCTTCTGTGTTATTTTCTGATTCCCCGGTTCCATGTTCTCATTCAACGTTTCCTTGATACCTTCAGGAGTGCTGTCTAGTGTTTCATTCCTTGGTTTGAAATCACTAACTAAAGTTTCTTGAAGTCGATCTACTGGGTAACTTGTTTCTTCCCATCTCTTATTCATCCCCGTTTTTGTCCGTTTGTCTTCTTCACGAAACTCTGCAAACATGAATCTCAATTCTTCTCTGTTCTTCTCACTTTCTTCCTCGATTTTTTGTTGGAGAACATCGTGATTAGTTTCCATCTTTTTGTTTACTATCTCCAGATCCTTCTTGATCTGTTTCTTCAGTTCTTCGCTCTTCTTCTCCAATGCCTCTTGACTTCTCTTCAAGTCTTCATGGTTGCTTTCTATTTTGTCATTCAGGATGTCCAGTTTTTCCAATTTTTTATTCAACTCTTCCTTGTCGGATTCTAATTTTTTATTTAAATCTTCCTTGTCTGACTCTAATTTTTTATTCATTTGTCCAAATTGTTCCATCATGAACTTCATCATGCTATTTAAATTCGTTTCTTCTGTCGGTTTGACTGGTTGTTCAGTCACCATGTCTTCTGCTTCTATTTCCGGTGCAGTTGGATTAGGATTTTCCATTTGGTCCTCCTGTGGGTTTTCTTCTGACAATTCTCCAGTCGTTTCCTCCACTTCTACTTCCTCAACTTCCTCCATTTCTTCTGGGTTTCCTTCTTGGTTTGATGTTTCCTTCCCTTTGCGTCTCGTAACCATCCCGTGTCTATTCATGATCGCCGCTAGTTATTCTTACCAGCCGCACGTTGCTGGTCGCCAATATGTAACAATATTATATGGGTCGTACCTGTTAAAATGTATCACACTCGTTTATTTTGTGTATTAGTGTGAATGTAGTGTGTTTGCCTCACACTGGTTGTTACATATTTCGACGTCACTACTGGAGTCCGTAGCGTTGTCAATGTCACCAGTACAACCTACCTGTTAATTCATAGGGGTTTCTATTCCCGGGTGGCGCCAAATTGTTTTTGTTAAAACAATTAAAACATTTAATTTTTCAAGGTAATACGTGATATTAGCTAGACAGCTGTGACGTTCGAATTGTTCCCGCTGCTACACAGGTTGTCGACTCGGCCACTCGTGATGAGCGCTAGTTGGCTATAACTTAAAACTTCGCTAACACACATATATTCTACAAAATTCCTATGAAATAACAAGATAGTAATGTTCTGTACTGCGTTTTTTAATACACATTTAATTATTAATAAATATGACAAATGAATCACAAACAAATTTATAATATTATGCTCCGGCTTAGAGCTTGAAACACAAATATCTCAAGGTTGGCAAAATGGATTTCAAAACCTTATCGTTGCCGACACGGCATTAAGTTAAATACAAAATATTACCAGTTTTAAAATCTGGGGTTCTTCGGATCATGAAAATAGACATAAACGTTGATTACATGAAAAGAAAGTACACTACTATACCTTGTACGTACTTAGGATTTATAATGTGTTTGTACAATTTGTTCAGTAGTGTCGTATTTCTGTTACAGTAGTTATGTTCACAAATAAGGTTATCTTTATAAATGTTTTTTAATGTAAGTAAATTATGCCTTTACCTTTGAAAGAAAATATTACTTTTAAATAGTGAGAAATTTTATCATTTGAAAATAATTTAAGTAATTTGGGGTTTTGGGAGTAAGAAATTATTCGGTACTTATCAGTTCATCTCACGTTGTCTGTGTCGTCATCAGGATAGGCGTATATTTTTCGAATTTGGGCTGGTTGAAGGCTTCCAACATCTTCTTCAAACTGGTCGGGGTTTTTTCTTTAATTAGTTTATTTAATTTCGTTCCTGGACATCATTAATTCTGTATAGATCGACGTCTCTTCATATTGGGTTATCTTGGTTCACTGATTCGACTTTTTATAACTGTTTAAATTAAAGTTTTAGTTTGTCCAATTTTTCGTGTGGCTTACCCACGCTTCGTTTCTTCAGCGTCTATAAAATTTAACGGAAAAATAAGCCCTCAAACGTCTCGTTGTCATAGTAACCAATAATTCAATGCTTGGTTAATTACTCCTTACATACATTGTTAGAAATATTTGAATTTTTATTCAAATTTATTAAGTATTTTCCTAATGATTTTATTCCCTTATAATTCCTTTGGGATAATAAATGACATCACTATTATTTTTCTTTCCTTTCAAAGTTTACAATGATACCTCATAAGGTCATATTCTGTTACACTTTAACTATAGTCTAATTATTTGACACTTAATAAATAACATATCTTTCTTGAATTAAATTATTACAATAATACTTCTGTGTTAAAATAACTGATATATCATTACTGTCCATTCACTGTTCTTAGATTAGTAAGATTTTTTGTGAAATTGATACAATTTGCATTTGAATGTCTTTGGCAGTTAACTGTTTTCATAGTTACAAACAGCCATGATTGTTTTCTAGTGTATTTCCTTTTTAAATTACATTCTGAATTCAGCCTGATGGGCTTCACTTATTTGTTTGTGTTTTAATTACTATTCAACATACATTTTCATTACTCTTCATTTAAAATATAATAGTTATGTTTATGGACTGTAAGTCCCTTTCAGCCATATTCCTTCGTTAACATTGAATCAACTATTCTTAACAAGTCATAAATTATTCTTAGTACTTACATTGATTTCTTTCTTGTCTTATAAACTAGGGTGATAAACATTGTCACTTTCTCTAATATTATGAAGGTTAATTCCCCTTTCAACATGGGGTGTTGTATTCTTTATAATTTTAATCTTTAATAACAAACTTTACTTCTATCCTATCATGCCATGTTAACACCAGTTATTGTACTGGGCTTTCTCCCTGAATATTATTACAAGCTTCATTAATATTAATTTGGATTACTATTTTTAATTACTTCTAGGTATATAACTAATTATAATCTCACTCCAATCATTGGTGGTTTATCAATGTTTTACAGAGTGTCTATTTACTTAGCATTCTATTTTGAATGTTTCACATCCACTTTCACTATATTTTAGGGCATTTACACTTCACTAAAGCACTTCACTTTGGTTCACTGTTTTGTAATTAGTGTTATTTAATGGGTAATTCCTATACTTTCTCCTACCATTTCTCACTATTTTGTTTTAGTATTATATTTACTATAAACAATATTAGGCTAGTTGTGTTTTGGTTGAATCTAACCTTTCTGACAGGGTTAGTGTACTTTTCCTATACTACATTGCTTTACAATTGTATTGTCTTAAAAATGGGTACATATGTTAAATTAATAATAATAATAACATTGGTTTCATTAATACATAATTATTCAAGGTTTATTGACCGTATTCTATCTCTAAACATACAATCTTTCCCTTTTATATATGTGTGTTAGTTTCCCCTTGGGTTTTATCTGTCTCCTCTTCATTCTTCCTCTTCTTCTTCTTCAATCCGGTTCGGTTCTCCTCTTCTTCTCTTCTGGTTTAAATTCTGTTTACTTGTATGGATCTGTCCTCTTCTTCTGGTTCTTCTTTAGTTCTGTGTCCATCATTGTTTTGTCTATCATATTTTTCTTAAGTATGTTACGTGGTTCCCTTCTTTATGTTTGTGTTTTCGGCTCAATCACTTGGAAATATTTACATTTTAATAAGTATGTTACGTGGTTCCCTTCTTTATGTTTGTGTTTTCGGCTCAATCACTTGGAAATATTTACATTTTAATAAGTATGTTACGTGGTTTCCTTCTTTATGTTTGTGTTTTCGGCTCAATCACTTGGGTTGTTGGCTCAATCATGTCAAAATATTTACATTTTAATAAGTATGTTACATGGTTCCCTTCTTTATGTTTGTGTTTTCGGCTCAATCACTTGGGTTGGGTAATATCGTTGTACGTCTTGTCAAAGTATTTACATTTTAATCATTTTTTTACACATTTTATTTCATATGAAGTAATTTTATATCAAGAATTATCTTTTTTATCACTGGTACGAGATTTGGCTTAATTGTATCGTTACAATATATATATATATATATATATATATATATATATATATATAACACTCACAGTCTTATACTTATTGAGCTCAACCTTTAACAGGTTATGGGCCCAGAAAAGTAAAAGTAGTCGCGAAAATTTGTGCGTAGTGTAGCATGACAGATTATCCACATTATAATGAATGAAAAATGATCATAAATAAATATCAATTAAAATAAAATCAAGGAAAAATCCAAATAAAAACTTATAGGTACCACCATAAAATACAATCATAATTTGAAGAAATAATAATAAAGAAAAAAACTATGCAACAAATATGAGTAATGAAAAATAAACCAAAAAACTAAAATAAAGCAAGGAAATACCCAGGTAGGATAGGAAAATACCCAGAACAAACCAACGTACATAATAAAACTATTTTGTATTGAAGAAACAAAGAATGAGAATCAGTAAATAAGGCAAAACCCAGAACAAACCGACACCCCTAAAATAAAGACTGTTTGTCAAGAAACAAGCTAGGATATGAATAAGGAAGTAAATACCCTGAACAAACCGAAATACCTAATAAAAAGGAATGATTTTGAAGAAACAAGGTAGTAGGGTAAGAAGACTACAAGAAATACCCAAATGAAACCCAGTAAGAAGGAAATAAAAACCCTAAAAGAGATTAAAAGTCACAAACGAAAGTATAACACCCAAAAACAGAAACTAATGTAAAGTAGATGTAAACAAAAGTGTTTAGAAGTATAAGTAAAAGTGCACCCATGAAAGTTATTTTATAATGAAAAAAAAAAACAAATCTTAAGAATCCTCTATAAATAAAATTCTTGATATAATAAAACTATAAAACTGATTAGTGATAGTATCAAGAAAGAACAGAGGACCAGTGCAAGTTATTTTATTATAGTAGACAAACTTCAAGAAAGTGTATGAAATGCTTAAACTAAGTAAATGTGTACCTTTGAACAACTTTAAAGTTTTTAATTTAACTTCAGAAATAATATTTGGTAGAATAGTAGTATGAAAATCAAATACAAATGTTTCTAAGAAAGTGCCACTCTTTGTCTAACAACATTCACTAAAATGAGAAAGATAAAGTGAGAGCAGGTAATTAATAAGTGAAGTGAGAAGGGATACATCCCTAATCTAAAATAAAAGCAGATAAGACTGCACAAAATTAATTTTAAAAAATAAATTAAAAATGAAGGGACAGATGTGTTCTGTTTCTATTAAGGTCAATGAACTCTATAATGAAATGTTGGAAATAGAGTGTAATGTTTTATAATTCTAAAATATTTATTATGTTCAATAGTATTAATCAAGGATGAAATGTCTGAGTGTGGATACCATTCTTTTATTATAAAATATTTATTATGTGTTACTAGTAATAATCAAGACTAAAATGTCTGAGTTTGAGTACCACTTTTTTAATTTCATATATTTGTTATGTATTAATAGTATGAATTCAATACTAAATGTTCTTGTAGTTAAGTAAGGAAATTTTAATTAATATTGTATTAGAATAGAAGGTCAGAAGGGGTATAAACAAGCTGTATTATTCAAAAACTTTGTATGTAAAAACAGATAAAATCTAGGCCAAATAGTAAATCTCAACAACATTATAATTGATGAATTAAGTCAAGCAAACTAGTTAAATTAATGAAATTTATATAAGGTAAGTCAGTCACTGAGTATTATAACTGAAACTATACTCTAGAAAGATATTGTAAAAAGATAGGAAGAATTATTGGAAAAAATGCAAATATAATAACTAAAAATCAAAGGGGGGAGTCACAAATTAATGAATAATATTTAAAAAGATAACCAATTAATAAAATTACAAGAAATTAAGGGAAGATAAACATTTTATTTCAATCTGAGATTTAGTACAATCATAAATATAACATATAAAATGGCAAACATTTTGAGAAGAACAGGAAGTAATTTTTAAAGCCTACATTTAAAAATACAGTATATATGGCTTTTGAAAGAAAAAACTTTGTAAAAATATCTTATTTGGTATCAAATCAAGCAGAATGAACTAAAGAAAGAGATTATGTATTTAGTATTTAATAAAATTAAATAATAGCAAAAATATATTCAGTAACATAATGTAAATTTCATACATGTAACGGAAACGAAAAAGATTTAAAACAATCTATTGCTAATATTAAATTGGCTAAGACATTTTCAGATGATGAAGGAAGTTAGAACAGTTGATTATTAGACTTTGTCAAGCACACTTGAATGAGATTTTGCTAAATATTAACCTATAGCGAAGACAAGTATAGTGTTCATTAACACCTAGTCTACGGTGAAAATCACGAATTTCGAAAAAACTTAACTTAAACTTTAAATTCAGTGAAACAACCAATACAAACATTAAACTAAAGTAATACGGAACGGAAAATAAGTGAATTAATTATTTAAACCTATAAAACCAATAATTCTGAATAACGAGACGAACTTTGCAATTTTCGACCTTATTGACCAAAGTTAATTAAAACATTATTCAACACATTTTATCAAGGTGAATCACAGAACACTGGACCAGAACCACTCCACTAACACCAGAAAGAATAATCACTACTGCTGAGAAGAGGAAACATTGAAAAGGCAGCATTTATTGGAAGAAATTTTCGTTGAGCCGACTTCATTTTAACATCTGCAGTACTGAAGCAGCCATCTTGAGTCCCACAATTCATTTCGAGCACTGCCAGTCTAGTCATCCAGACGACAGTGGTTCGAAATTTTACTTTGATAAACATTATATATTAAATCATAACTTTGTAATTTTTAATTCTTAAGCTATTTACTTGTAAGTGTTATACTTTCCTGACCTTACCCTTTCTCTGACTATATAATATAACCGTTAAAAGAACCTGATGACTAATATTAATAACGTATGTAAAAATAATCGATCGCCCTGAGAACGAGTCGATGCTAGCTGTGGAATAATCGATTTATAATCGATATATAATTAAAATTGTTAATAAATCTTGAAATTCTGTAAAATTGGTTTCTGTTTATTTATAAAATATATAAATAGAAATAAAATAGAATAAAATTGAGATCACGGACTATCCGAAAGGCGGCCATTACCAAAGTGGAAGGAGTATACATAAATAAGAAGAAGAACCGTCAATCGATTAGTGCTGGAGATAATACAATTAACGCAGAAATTAATTCTAACTACTAAAAGTGATATAGTTGACAGAAACAGTAATACAAGATTTAAAATTTTACACAAAACAATTACAAAAATTATTTACTAAATACTAAACATATAAAACAATATTTTTCAAAAAACAAAAACACCAAATTTATTTTTGTACACAAACAAAATTTTTTTATTTTGTAATCCCAAAAGAAAGGATTGTTACAGTAGTCGTAGTGTTTTCGGATACAAGTGTTGCACAATTAGGTTAACCTACAATTAGGTTATCGTGCAATTGTGAATTTCTCAGTAACTGGAATCATGTTGGGCTTTAATATTAATGTTTCTGTGCTATCGGCATCGGGCAATAATTTTAACAACTGGAAGTTCCGTATCAGATCGGTATTGGAAAAGGAACAAATAATTTATTGATGTCTTGGATATGGATCTGCCTACTGACACCACTAAGAAGAAAGAGTTTATCATTAATGATGCGAAAGCAAAAGCAATAATTATACAAGGGGTTTTAGATAAACATCTGGACATAATTAAAGACAAAAACTGCGAAAGACATGTTGATTGCTCTTCAAGCTATATTTGTCCGTTCAAGTACGTTTTCGAAGTTGACATTGTGGAGAAAATTGTTTAATCTCAATGTGGATATAGAGATAAGTTAGAAGACCATTTCTTAAAATTCGATTAAATTATTTGAGAAGTAGAAGACCTAGGTTCGAAGATTGATGACTCAGACAAGGTATGTCATTTATTATTGTCTTTATCAAAAGAGTATGATACAGTTATAACTGCTCTAGAGACATTACCTGACATTAAAATAGATTTTGTCAAAGCTCGGTTGTTAGATGAGGAAATGAAAATTAAAACAAAATGTAATAATAATAATAATAATAATTTTAAAAGTGATTTGATGGAAGTAAGCTTCAAAGCAGCCAGTACTGGCGGCAGTGGTTGCTATAATTGCTGTGATAAGCATCATTTTATTGCTCATTGTCCAAAGAAAAATTCTCGTGGTCGTGGAAGAGGACCTAGAGGTTGTAGCTGAGGAGGTAAGGGTAGATTTTTGCATTTTAATAATGTTAAAAGTGAAGTGGCCAAAACTTCATCTGAAATTACCTTTGTGGACATAAATAATAATAAGAATACTAATATTAAATTAGCTAGCAGTGATATTTTTATTATTGATTCAGGAGCAAGTAATCACATGGTGAAAGAAGAACGTGTAAGTAAAATGACCCATGTTGAAAAATTAGATCATGAAGTGACTATTTTCATTGCTAACGGAGATGAAATGAAATCTTCTATGAAGGGAGCGTTACGCTTATTTTGCCAGAATAAGGTGACAAATGTTGAGGCATTAGTCGTGCCTGGGTTGAAACACAACCTGTTGGCCATTAGCAAATTAGTTTCCAAAGGTTATCAAATAATTTTTGATGAAAAGCATCTAGTAATAAAAGGAAAGAATTTCAAAATTTGTAGTGATTATGAAAAAGGTTTATATCTATTGAAGGGTGATGTGCTTGAAAGTGAACAATGTAATTTTGGACAGTCAGTGATCTCTGAAAATACTTGGCATCGGCGTTTAGGTCACCTAAGCAATGAGGGATTGAGACAACTTGGTTTGCCTCAAATAAAAGATAAATGTGCTCCGTGCATGGAAGGAAAAGCAACAAAACCGCCTTTCTATAAGAAATTTAAAACTTCCAATTACATAGGTGAACTAATTCATTCTGACATTTGTGGGCCAGTTAGTCCAGCTACTATAGATGATGAAAAATATTTTCAAGTAATAATAGATGGTTTTTCACAGTTTGTGGTCGTACGTTTATTGAAGACAAAAGATGAGGCAGGAGAAAATCTTGTAGAGTATATTGCTGAATTAGAAAGACAGCATGGAACATTTGTTAAACGTCTAAGAATGGACAATGGAGGGGAGTTCATTTCAAATAATTTTAAAACTTTTGCAAAATCTAAAGGAATTAAATTAGAATATACCATGAGCTACAGCCCACAAATGAATGGTAAATCATAGAGGATGAACCGTACTTTGCTGAATATGGTTAGAACTAAATTGATAGATTCAAGTGTACCTAAACCATTATGGGGAGAGGCTTTAAGATGTAGTGCTTATGAATTAAACAGATCACCAACTGTAACTCTTGAAAAAGGCAAAACTCCATCGCTTATATGGCATGACAGGAACGATATATCTAAACTGAAAATCTTTGGTTGTAGAGCATGGTACACACTACTACCTAAAACTAGAAAGCTCGATCCGAGAGCAGAGAAAGCAGTTATGATTGGTTATTGTGGTGGAGGATACAGATTGTGGTTACCAGAAAAAAAAGGTGATTCGCTCCAGAGATGTAAGATTTGATGAGAACATAATGCATTACTAACATCTTGGATTTAACACACTGGTACCAGACTTGAGTAACCCTGAAAGTGAGTCGACAGCTGATCAAAGCAAGGCCGAAATTAAAGAAGAAACTAGTATAACTGAAGCCGAGTCAGAAGCAAGAAAAATGCAAACTTTAGATGATGATGAAAGTATAACTACAAGATCAGGAAGAAAAATAACAGCATTATTTACAAGATTTTGAATTGTATACAGCCTACTGTATATTAACGCGGACAGAGGAACCTCAAACTTACGAAGAAGCAATTAAATCAGAAGACTGGAAGGAGCTATAATCAGAATCAGAAGCTATAATATAAGTTCTGAATTCGACTCTCACGAGAGACTCGGTACATGGACTCCTACTAAATTACCCAATGGACAAGTAGCAATTGATACAAAGTGGATCTTTAAAATCAAAGAAGATGGGACCAAGAAGGGGAGGTTAGTAGGAAGAGGATTTCAGGTACCATTTGATGAAAATGACAAGTATATATATGCTCCAGTATGCAGAATGTCAACGCTTAGAATATTTCTGTCTCAAGCAGGTAACAATGACTGGGTGTTAGACAAGTAGATGTACGTACAGCATTTTTAAATGGAGTTCTGGAATCAGATGTCTATATTAAAAGACCTAAAGGTGTTAAAACATCAGAAGAAACTTTTAAATTAAACCGTGCATTACATGGTTTAAAAGTTGCTCCTAAATGCTGGAATGACAAATTTAATCAAATTATGGAACAAAGTGGTTTTCGTAGATCAAAATATGATTGTTGTCTATATTGTTCAAATAATGTGTACTTATTATTGTTTGTTGATGATGCTATCATAACAGGTAATCTTGTTGAAGTAAATAAACTAATACAAATTCTGTTTGAGAATTTTAAAGTTAAAGATTTGGGCGAAGCCAATTGTTTTCTAGGCATGCAAATTCGTAGAAATAAAGATGGTGTTATGGTAACTCGAAGTAAAATAATTGACAGTGTGCTGAATGAATTTAATATGAAGAATTGTCGCAGTATGGTCACACCAATGGAAGTTGGTTTTCAAATTGAAGAAACTGATTTGAATTTAAGTGTTCCATATCGACGATTGGTATGTAGTCTAATGTATATTGCTGTAACAACAAGACCAGATTTGTCATTCGCCGTCTCATGCTTGAATCGTGTTTTGGACAAGCCAATGGATCAAACCTGGAAAGCAGCAAAGCGAGTATTGAGATATTTGAGTAATACTAAGGATTTGGAATTAAAATTTGAAAAAGAAAATAATTCAAGTTTGCAGTGCTTCAGTGATGCTGATTGGGCTAGTGATAAGACTTCAAGAAAAAGTGTAAGTGGATTTATAGCTTTTGATGGTTCAAATCCAATTTCATGGTTTTCCAAAAAACAGACTTGTGTTGCATTGTCAACAATGGAAGCTGAGTATTGTGCAGCATCCGCAGCAGCTCAAGAGACTGTAAATTTAAAAGGAATACTGTGTGAGTTTGGTGAGGGGTATAATCAACCAGCTATTATTAAAGTAGATAACTGTAGTGCAATATCTACGATTAAAACTTTTGAGAACTCTAAACGAGGTAAGCACATTGATATTAGAGCTCATTTTATTAAAGACTTGTATATTAAAAAGAAATTGATGTAGAATATGTGAGTACAGACTTTAATGTAGCTGATATGTTGACTAAACCATTGTGTAAAGACATATTTATTATTCATAGAAATGCAGCTTTGAACAATAAGTAGTTTATATTTTTTTATGTAATTTTTGTTTGGTTTGGTAAAGTTAATGCTACTAAGTGTCATTTTTGTAGCAATAATTAATGAGAATAATTTGTTAAAAATAGGATCCGAAATAACGGTGAAATAAATGAGTTGATTGGTGGACAAGACCTGGTGAGACACATAAAATCAGCTAGAATTAGATGGCTGGGACACGTATTCCATATGAATGTTACGAGGATGCCCAAAACTATATTAAGTGGAATGATACTGGGCAAAAGAAGAAGAGGAAGGCCTCGAAGAAGATGGCAGCAGGATGTGGAAGAAGATCTAAGAAAGATGGGCATTAGGAACTGGAGACTGAAGGCAGCGGACAGAGATGAGTGGAGACGGGTCGTAGCGGAGGCCAAGGTTCACCATGGGCTGTAGTGCTGGAGAGTAGTAGTAATTTGTTAAAAATTATCTAAGTTAGGTGATTAAAAATAAAATTATAAACAATGATATATTTGTTAGTTTGTAGGTTATGTGCATTTGGATTTGTGTTGTTGTTGTATGCTAATAATGTAACTTGATAATGTTATATAACCAATGAATGCTTTATAACGATGCAATTTTTGTGTAAGTGTTAGGTTTAGGTGTTAGGTGTAAGAAACTTTAGTTTTTCTTTTGTGAAAGGGGGTTTGAGCTGTAACTAAGTAGTAAAATGAATTTAATGTTGTTTGAAGTATAACAAACTCATTTTGAGTTATTAGGATTAGGATTATGTTTTAACAATTTATTATTTTTGTAAACAAAACTATAAATCGAGAGAGGGTGTTAGTTATTGACATTGATATGGGTATCGATGTTTAGGTAATCTATCAATACAGTACGTCGGCAGTTGTCTTGTTCCGTACCGTTGAATAGTGTTGGTAATACATAATGTAATCTTATGTTTGTTTGCTCATTATTAAATATATATATATATATATATATATATATATATAACACTCGCAGTCTTTAACTTTATTGAGCACAACCTTTAACAATAGGTAATAGTTTTTTTTGTAATAAAATGTAAGTAGGAAAATAACATAAAACTAGCAAGTTATACATTTGCAAAATATACTTGAAAATTATTATAGAGGACACCAACAAAACTACAAAATTCACCGTTTTCCAATACACATACACGCATAAGAAACTCAGCAGATTAGAAATATTTTTCTATCAAAGATATAGTCATGAATCATGTAGAAATATTTGTAACCCCTCTTTCAATTTTTTATGCTTTATAAAAATTCTCAAAAAAAAATTATTATTTTTATTTTTTTTAAGAGGGGTTACTAGTTATTTAAGACTAGGCGGAAGGCCTAGAGAAGCAAAAATGCGCTGGTCCAATGAGACGGGATTTGCAATGAAACTCTGCCGTAAGACAACAATAACAATTTTTATTATACACATGCTTCATTTTCTACACATCTGCATATGAATTTCAATTTAACATTTACCCATACAATTCGACCTCTTATACTTCTTCATACAATTGTAGTGCTTTCCCAAGTTGTTTCATATTCATATTAATTCAAGAAAAATTGTTAATATAATTCAACAGTATATATGCATCTTCATATAATTAAAGTTAATTTTACAAGTATTTTCATATTCATAATAATTCAGAATTTGTTAATATAATTCAACGGTATATATGCATCTTCATATAATTAAAGTTAATTTTACAAGCATTTTCATATTCATAATAATTCAAAATTTGTTAATATAATTCAACTGTATATATGTATCTATATAATCTAAGAAAGGCACATAGCATCAATCATCATAGTAATCATATAAACAGGACATATAAATAATCTAATATTCTTCTAAAACCCATGACATGCAACATATAAACTGACATAGATACACAAATACATATACATTACAAACAAAATAACAAGTTCAACCCGGCAGACAGCCTTATATGAATTCTCATAATAAAAACCCATGAACCCCACAAGAACATGATCGAAGTAAAAAAAAAACTGGATTAATTAGAAAGACTAGAATTCGGCAATTTCAACTGGCCCAGCAGCCTGTACACTCTCTCCTATTACAAATTTATAATTGAAAATTTGGTCTTGTCCCCTGATAGTAACTACCCTCACAAGATTAACGTGTCTGTATGGTCTATAAAATAGTAGACTTTCACTCCCCATTATGCTTCCATGAGAATACAGAATTTTCAAGAAAATTCAAGTGTGGTATAATCACCAGAAAATAAACTATAAACTGAAATGGATATTATAAATTTTACAATATAAAATGGAATAGTGAGAAACCAGAATAATAATTCTATATTAAAAACATGAGAAATCCTGAACTGAGCTTGGCATTTAAAAAAAAACAATCATGAATTTAATTATTAAAGAGCCGGAATAATGTTATAAAATTGAAGAATAAATAATTTAAGCTTCATGACAATATTTAAATGAATTCACAGATGGCTGAATCTCCCCGGGCGCAGACATGTGCCCACACCAGTTCCAGCACATAATGACATGTCCAATGCATGCAGACAACTACATCAATAGGTGTCGGCCTCAGGTTACCGAACAACAGAACCCTTAAAACCCCCCAAAAAAACCCAACCCCTTTTTATATTATAATACATATATATCAAAAAATACCCACATAAATCTGCTAAAATTCTTACTCCCCCCCCAGTATCGCAACTGCAACCTAATAAAATTAGTAATAAAATAATTATGGCCAAACACATTGCCTGCCCCCGGGTTCACAATTCTTTTGAGGCGTAATTACATAATGAGTTAAATAGAGAAGGTTCGTAACCACTAATGTCCCGACGGACGTGAGCACAATAGTTATCTGAATTGAGTGAATTTGCTTTTACTGGTGAATTGCACAGCACATGGAGTCTACTTCAACGGCCTAGAGTGTATTAAAGGCATAAATGTCACCTGCTTTCATCCTGAAGATATTTCGGGGCTACTGCGACATGATGAACGGCAGCTTCTCCCTGGCGGCCAGAATCACGAGAGCTCAGTCAGTCACATTTTCTTTAAGTCATGGTGGCAGGTTTACAGCCTCCAAATGGAGCGAATCAAGTCTCCAAGATCAGGAACCCGGGAGATCACTTAGAGCCTACGTACGCATGGCAGATAGTAAATTACAACAAAAGAAACTTGCACGCCAGGAAGAGCCGAACTGCTTGTAGCTGCTGCCGGAAATCAACTCACCCAGCACAGCCGTTGAAAGCGCAAATCACTGCTCTGCCTACAGAGTGCATGACGGTTCCGAAATGATGTTTCCCCCACCGTGCAGTGCACCGAATTATCGTAACGCATCAATTCGCTCGTCCCTTATAGAAATATAATACGGGGTTTTTACGAAGCGCCGTGTAGGCACGGCACACATTTTCAAACACAAAGAAAAATGATACCAGTAGTGGTCCAACTTGGTGTTTTTCTTTTCACTTTTTGTTACCAATTCCATAAATGTGAATTGATATTATTACCAGTGGCGAAGCTAGTAGTTAATGAAAGGGTAGGCAAAAGTCTTACCATGTAGAGTAGTTCAACACGGCGAGTTTTCTTGCTTGCAAAATTGTCAGCTACACGGTCTTTGAACAACTGGTCACTCATCAATTCCTTCACAAATTTTTTTTCAATAGCAATGGTGCTAAGAGAGTTAAGTCTTTCATTAGTCATCGTATTGCGCAAGTAGTTTTTTATTCTTTTCAAAGTACTCATACTCATTTCTGAAGAAGCCGTGGTAACAGGAAACGTTAAAATCAAACGAATTAATTTTGAAACTTCCACGTACACTGGTTCTAAGTCATTAAGAATTATAAAATGTAAAAGTCTTTGAGGGAACAAATGTTTTCCAGTATCTGAGTAAATGTTTTTTAATTCATTTTCCAGTCTTTCACTATTGAAAAAAGGGTATTTATTTATAAGGCTGTTCAGTTTAGTAGAAGGAAAACTCTCTTTGTAAGAAATGAAGTGATTTGGATCCAACAACTCAACAAACTGGATACTTTCGAAATCACTGAACCGTACCTCCAGCTGCATAATCAAAGTATCAAGAACTTCATAAGTTAACGTTTTCAGCAGTTTCCTGTTACTGTCATCTATATTTACCTCGCTGCTTATTTGGTGACATTTTTCAATACAAGACGACACAATGTTTTCTGATCTCATGCCCTTGAGGATAGCAGTAGTTTTCTTAATTTCAGTGTTGCACAGAATTATATCGGAGATAGTTTTGTGTTGCAGTAGAGAAAAGAGATGGTCAGTATAAACAAATATTTCCCTATAAAAACAAAGTAAGTAAATGAAATGGGTCTTTTTGAGTATGTTAAGCAATCCAACAGCAGAATTGTACGAATCACTATCCCATCCTTCATCATTCTCTGTAATGTCCTCAAAAATTTGTCTTAAGTCACCATAGTGGGAAAAGATGGTATGAACTGCTCTGAAATGAAAGTTCCAATGGGTAGTGGATGCTTGTGGAAGTTTAAATCCTCTATATTCTAAAAGCTATGATCTCTTTGAGGATCTACAAAAAAATGTGTGAAATGCTGTCAGATTGTGAATGAAGAGCCTAACCGATTTTATTGTTTTAGTGCAATGAAGAAGTATGAGGTTTAACTTGTGAGCATAGCAATGTAGAAATAAATCTCTTGGGCAAGTCTGTTTTACAAAGTGCTGAACACCTCCATGCTTTCCAGGCATTACAGAGGCTCCATCATATGTTTGACAGACTACCTTCTCAGTTACACCCCACTTTTTTAAAACGTCAACAATTAATTCTGATAAGCCTGATGCAGTCTTACCTACTGAAACATCATAAAACCCAATGAACCTTTCTATTGGACCTTGTTTTGAACAAAATCTAAAATTTATGCTGACTTGAGATCTACTTGATACGTCTAAAGTTTCATCTGCCTGAATTCCAATAAAATCGCAAGAATCTAACTCCGCCTTAATCTTCTCTTGAATTATATCAGTTACAGATTCAACTAATTCATTCTGAATATCGCTTGATGTACCTTTAAATCCTGACGTAGACTGGAGATGATCTCGAATGTACTGCTCCTGCTTAGAAAGAAGATCTAACAATTCTAGATAATTACCCCGGTTGACTGAGTCTTCCCCTTCGAAATGAACTCGATATCCAAGCTCCTGTTTCCCGAGAAAACACACAATATCAACAAGTCTTTCAACAACAAGCCTATTTTGTTTCACGACTTCGTTATGTTTAACAGCTTGAATTCTAGCCCCTTCTGAGAGAGTATGTTCAACCCTCACGCGTCCCAGCAAACGGTACCGCTCTTCATTTTGAATATGTTTATTTGAATTCTGGTGTTTGTCTGCCTTTCTAAGAAAGTTTTTTGTTACCATCACTCCATATAAAATCCATTATTTTTCACCAGAAAACAAGATACATGTGTAACAAAAAAGTCTGTTGGTTTCGGAACAGCCTGTCAACCACGAATATCGCTCGTACCAAGAAAACTGAAAATTTCTAGATACTTTACCATCAAAATGTTTAATTTCTAAATTAGGTGTAAATCTCTTGTTTTTAACACAGCATTTTTCTTCGTAACTCCAAGAAGAAAATGGCTTACTTTTTAATAAGTTTAAAAGACCTGACAAAGTATTAAAAGGACCGCGTTCACTCATTTCGGGCGACACACTTATATTCATACACAATAATATAACTAATTGAACTTCCAAATTTATAACTTGATTAGTTTCTATATATATGTTTAATGTCACAAATAATTTAAATGACAGTGTTGATCGTCTATTAGTTCACTGGAATCACAGGCACACTTTTAATAACCGCACAAAATAAACACGATTATAAACAACACAGCGCGCTTTAAAACTCGCACAACAGCAGTGAGACATGCCTCAATGCTACAGTGTGTGGAGCGCTGGTCAATCCCCCGCTCTCCACACTACACAGTCTCGGCCAACACATTGCTTACATACGATGTATACAAAACGCTGAGGCAGGTTCACGTTGCCTCATTCATTTTAAACTGTCTGCTGTCACTTGTCACCATCTAGCGGTCACTGAGTAAAGCATGTAATTAGTAAATTCGACAATTACAGTAACAATGTATAATTTTTACGTTACATACTTCATACGTATTTATAATTTTTATTCTACAGAATTTTTTAGGGTAGACATTGCCTCAATTGCCTCCATGTAACTTCACCACTGATTATTGCATATGGTGTCCTCTTACTACGATCTTGTTAATAATATTATATAAAGTACACTGGCTTGAATACCACTGCCTGAGCATTAGAAACAACAAGAACAGATCTCTGTAAATTTATTCTAAAGTAAACATATCTAATGACTGTTTTCAAGTGAGCATGGAGTAAGTGAAAAATCGAATCACTGTCTGATTAATTAAACATTTTTGAGGTTCAAGTTTTATTGTATATTCAGTGACACCTCTGATGAGTAATTTTAAGATTATGTGTTCAAGTTGTATGTGAAGTTGTAACTAAATAGAGAAGTGAGTAACTGCCATATCATTTGATAACAATTCTATTTATTATTATTTAAATTTTCACATATAAATTATAAATAAATAATTTTTTTAATTACCCAATGTAACATACCCAAGAGAATATGCACATGACCATGTGCCAGCTACCATGCTGTATGTAATAAGATCTTTTCTGTATCCATGATCGCTGAAATCATATCACATTATAGAATATAAATATGTTAACAATAAAGGTTGAATTTACTACTGTAATTTATGATATCTAAGTTTTTTGCATTAATAGACAATAAGTTGTTTGCAAATGAATTTATGTATGCATCAAATCATACAGTTATTTTAGCCCCATTCACTCATTCATGTAGTCATTGTGGTAAATTTAATATATGCCTCATTAATAGTTGTATTAGTGCTGTTAAATTTTCTTAAAGAAGTTACAAAAGTATCTTAAATTGCCAGCTTGCTATATTATAGTCATCAAAATCATTAATTACAATATATTTTGGCTACTCAAAACAAGCTGTTAAGTGAGAATACTTACACTGCACATGTGAGTAGAGACTGGAATGTTGGCATTAGAGCAAGAGATACTGATGTCCCAAGAGTACATAGAGCCAACATGTCTATCCACAGGGGGCTAGAAAAATAATAAATATTTTAAGTTTGAAATACAAATAGTTTCACAACTTCTAAATAATATTTCTTATTGTTGCACACACACACACACACACACACACACACACACACACACACACACACACACACACACACACACACACACACACACACACACACACACACACACACACACACACACACACACACACACACACACACACACACACACACACACACACACACACACACACACACACACACACACACACACACACACACACACACACACACACACACACACACGCACGCACGCACGCACGCATGCGCGCGCACACACACACACACACACACATGTGCGAATTGTGTACGTGCACTTTCACAGTAGACTTTTCTTTTAATATTTTCAGAGGTAAATTATGTTTTGTGCAAATAATTTTGGCAAACTAATTATTTTTTAGCTTCTTATGGCTTATAAATTATTTCAAAATTTTTTGAGGTTTTGCCTTTGTGTTATTGTTTTGGAGCTTTTCCTCTATGTTTCCATATTGAAGAGGGAAGACAATCACCTCAGACATCAGTGAGCAAGAAGGAGACCCATGTGAATTGCTAACTACACATGAACTAGCACTATTGTTGTATTTCCATAGACAGAACACCATATACTAAGAACTGGAATCATTGTGACTCATAGTGCATAGCAACTGGTTTCTCTAACAAACAATTCCACAGACATTTAACCATAAAAACAAAATACAATGATATTTATGGTAACACCATGATATAATGGTAAAACTGGCAAATTTCTGTGCTCACAATATCAGAACAACTTAGAGTTTAAATACTGTTGATGTACCAGTCATGAGAAGCTTTAATAATTTGAAGATCAATGCATATACAAACTACTCTGCAGAGACTGTAATGTACATGAACCAGGCAAATCACAGGAAGAATGAGCATATCTGAGGTCATAAAATGTTTTTAAATCCTGTACTCATTAATGTGTATGTCAATGTGATAATCACAATCACAATAACAAAATACTTTGTTACTTGGTGGTACTGAAGAGAAACACGTCTGTTGAGAGTAACAATGAATGTCAATAATCTAGGTGGTTAATTTTGGATGGTATATAGTTGTATTAAAAAATATTAATGGCAGAGAATAAACAAGATTAACTCAGTGTGGAATGGTATGTAAAGTGGGTACCTGAAGACACTAGCACAGAAGTCACGATACAGAGGAGAAAATTGGGATGAAGAACACAGTTACATCTTGAAAAACCAACAACACCAAAAATACAATACCTGTGAAATCTACATGGAGCGAATGCTCTCTCTCTCTCTCTCTCTCTCTCTCTCTCTCTCTCTCTCTCTCTCTCTCTCTCTCTCTCTCTCTCACATACACACACACACACTGTTTACATAGTGAAAAATGATCTGTCAGATTGTTTATATAGTTTAGTAGTTAGTACATAAAGAAACATGGAAGGGACAGGGTGGATATAGGTATTAGAAACTGATTGTGACACCACTCATTAAAAAGTCATGACTACATGAGCATTTCACTAATTTTGAATCCTTAACAAACAGGGAAAACATTCTATTCATATTTGCTAAACATATGTTTACTTGTACAATGTGCTATTTAAATAAAATTTCTGCACTTTTGGCAAACTATAGTTAAAATACAAAAGCTAAAAAAAAAAATTAACAGTAAGTTAATATCTGATGTGATATTGAGGACGTTATTACAGTGTACATAGGAAAGCATTTCCTCATTTCCTGTTGGTTTTAAACTTTAAACATCAGGAGCCTACTAAGAATACTATTGAAAAATGTTTTTGTAACTTATTTTGGTAACAAATGTTCAAATAAATGTAAGAGAATTCCTTATTTATCACAAAATTAACGTGTCTCTAAAGAAACAGTTTGTAGTAACTCACTTGTGAATTTTTGATATGAATGGTGAAGGTCCCAGTGCAAAGAGTGAGATGGATGAGAAAAACAGACCAATGACCATCATACTCCAGTGATTGTCCAGTTTGTCGGCCAGCCACCCCCACAGCAAACTGACTATTCCGTAAACTGAAGAGAACAAGAGGAACACAAAACCAACTTGCTGACTTGACAGTTGCAACTGAACAAAAATTACTTAATTTCATTACAAAAAATAATTCCTGCTATGTGCTTGTTTTTTTTTTTTGTAGTTTCAACACGTGTATACTTGTGTGCATTTTTAACTGTGTTATAATTAGTTGGTCATTGCGTGCTGTTTGGTGTTGTACTGTGGTCTACACACTTTTATGACTTTATATTAAAGCTGGTTAATAGAAATTGTAAATGCTGTAATAATCTTGTCTTCTTGAATATATTATTCTATCTAAGTGTAACGTAATCTAATAATATGAAATGTGATCTTTCATTTTAAATTAATTTGATAATAATTTATTAAAGAAGAAAATTCTAGGAAGAGTCAATTAGGACATCAAGAGCAATCAAGACTGACAAGAGGAAAAGAAGAACTTATGCAGTAAGATAGTTATAATGCAGGTAAAAGAAAACATTTATTCTGTTAATAGATTGTTGTGATATGGAAAAATGTATATCAGGGTATAAAGGATGTACAGTGATTTTGATGAGAGTTAATATGGAAATCTGTATACAGTGTGGAACTGATTTTTCTTACATATGAAATGGTTCAACACAAAGAAGACATTATTGATCATGGCGAAAATTAGAAAGAATTCTTACCATTCTCAAATGAGGTTCAAGTGTAGGATCAAGAAATGACCACACATTTGAGCTGATGATAATGACACCAACTACCACAAATATTGATGGAATTCTGACCAACTTCCAGAAAGATCCTGTGCCTTCATCTGCATGTGTTCCTGCAAAACATATTATGCAATTATACAATACTTTTTTATACTGTAGAAATTCTATTATTACTAACTATGTAAGAAGACATGAATGTGCATAGACATACATACAGATTAACTAGATTTACTTTATATTAAGTTTACTTCTGCACATATTATTAGTAGACTGTTTATTACAGTAAAACAGATATAATTTCTAACAGATCCGTGGAGGCACCAATTTGTATGTACCGAGTCTGCATATGTCTTGCTGTACTGACAAGTTGTGCTGGGGCTACTTCAACTATCTTCAGTAGCGTTAAATGTGTGTTGTTACTTTAAACACTTGGCATTGTTGTGTATGGTACATTAGGGTGAAGCATGTGAACGAAGTAGTGCCAAACTTGTGTGAGTGAAAAATCAGGCAAGGTGCTTTTGTTACATGTACTTCATGCCTGAGTACTTACTTATATATGAGTAGTATCGGTGGTGCTGATATACAATGTCTACAATGGGTTAATTATTATTTAATGTGGTGTGTTTAGCATACACCTTCCGGCAATCTTAATGTATCCACGCGTTCATACAGGTGTATCCCGATGAATACAACTGTCCCTGAGAGGAAATATTAACTAACGCGAGTTAGCACTATTAGATCTTCAAATAACTTAGTTCTGTGTTCTATTAACCCTTTTGATCTAGCATACAGGTATCTCATAGCTAAGATCTTGGACTGTCGTTACCCTTATAGAAAAACGTGTACTGTCATGAAAAACTCCCACAGAGAGTACATCTTACAAGGATGAGTTACAGATGAGAACTGTATGATCTTTACTTTACTAGAGCACATCAGAAATGGAAATTGGAGTCCCTGATTGGTTAAAATCTAGAACATGTGGTAGATTTTTACCTTGATAGCTAGACTATGTCAGAGTCTGCAAAATATTGTATAGATTTTATCTAAAAGTTTTATGACTTTTCTGCAGATAAGGCTTCTATAGAAAAGTGAATTCAGTTAAAAAATACGTAGTAAAATTATATGTTTTGAGTTTATGACGTACAAAATATGTACCACAATTTATGACGCGTATGCTGTCGAAGTCTAAATAGTGATGGGCCATTTAATCACCAGCTATGGACAAATTTTGATAGAAGTTTTCAAACATTTGTTTCTTTCTTTAAAATGCTGAAAAGGTGCTCAAAATCAAGCAATCACTTTTTTTTATAATACAAAAATAGCCCAAGAAGCCTGGTATGTCTACATATGTGTCAAATTCATTAGTCTAAGGTGTCTATCCTAAGTAATCAATTCACTTTTTTAAATTAAATTTTTGTATGGTCTCAAAATAAAAAGGTAATCAGTTTTATACAAGAAAGAGAGACTGGGTTTGTGGTTATGAATACATTTTCAAAGATATTTAGTCAACATATAAATACCTTAGGATTTACCTTAAGAACTAGAGTCAATAACACACTTTCCAGAAATTCTTAAACTTTTAATAGTCACTGTAATGCATTGGCCATAAATTAATTTCTTTCATAGGTACATGAAAGCTGTTGTTTAAAAAAAATATGATTTTTTATCAATATAGATTAGATGAAGTGATTCCATCATATTGGTAATGTCTAATTTTATGGATATACTTTGTATTTGTATTTGTAGGTAAGAGTCAACAGACAGGATCAGAAATGAAAGAGTCCAGAAGGGAGAAGGTAACAAAGTTTTCAACTCAACAGCCGACTGCAACATGAAACCAGAAGCTGCTCTAGTACGGATACATGGAAAATATGGACAAGGAACAATTAATAAAAGAGATCCTGTATTTGACACTATGGGGAAGGAGGAGGATGAGAAACACACAAAAGGCGTTGGAAGAATGGAATTAACACACAAATGGAAGAAACAGGAATAGAACAAAACCAGTGGTTAAATAGGAATAGCTGGAGATTTGGAATTGGAAGCCGCTGGAGGCATTTGAACACTAACAGGCAAGTAGTGATTTGTGTGTTCATCTAGTTGATTACAATATGTTGATCTTAGTTTATTAGCTTTGAATTGTTTAGGGCATATGTAGAAATCATTTATAAAATACACCATGACTGCAGCTGTAGCTGATGAACAATACTGTAATTCTGGAGAAAAAACTCTGAGCCCCTATGGGGTAGCAATGCCCTGAGTGATCACTACAACTATTGAAACTTTCTTATAGGATACACAAGGATACTTGTAGTGAGGATGAGATACTCCTTATGAATTATGATCAATTGAAGTGAGGCTCTTGGCAAACGAGGTGCTCAGCAATTGTGTGGTATTTTCCAGAGTGCTAGCACCCCACATTTGGTGACCTACATTAAGGCATTTCTTGCATATGTATTGAAGTTCATATTTTATCTTTGCATTTGGTAGAGTTATAGTCCTGGACCCACTGTTTATTCAGTGCAAGAGAAAATAGGCCGGTTAGGTAAATTAGGCTAGTAGTGCAAATTATCTAAATTATTGTTTTTAGATATATGTACATGTGTATAATACCAGCAGTGGCGTATCTAGAATTTGGCATGGGGAGTCCGGGGTCTATCTAGTCAGCTTCATGGCTTCATACAAAAGGAAAAGCTTGTTAAGACTAATCAACATAACCTTCAAAGTGACTGAAAACGTGTGATGACATCCTGAAATTAATCCCATTAAAATAAACTGTAATAGCACGATTAAAATATGTGTTACTGAAACATAGTTTAGAAGATACTGACTGAATTGATTTTCCTATACATATTTCAAACATCTATCCAAATCCTATGTAATAAACCTGTTTGTATATTTAAACGAATTACTAGCTGAAAAATACAACTCATAAAATAATAAAAAAAACAACTAAAAGTTAAGAGATTAACAAACTTCGTCAACTTTTTTGACCCTCTGGGGGGGGGGGGTCTGCTCCCATTTGTCCCCCCCCATAAATACACCCCTGAATATTAGTGTTACCTGTTGAAAAAGTATTTACAAATAATTATTGACACTTGGACACCACATGGGCAACAAAATCCAAGGACACAGTATATATGAATAAAGCCAACATTTTGTTTAAGTCAGTGTACTGAAGTTCATCATAATGCTTTTAAAAACTGATACTAAGAACATTGCAATTTTCTTACCTCCAGCAGCAGGTAACAAGAAGTAATTTAGAGGAATCACAGCCAACATCATTATTCCCAGGACTGTAAAAGGTAAGCCAAATCCACCTATCTGTAAACAGTTTTGTTATAAGAATTTACAGGTCAATATTATAGAAATGAAGAATATAATGAATCTACATTACATTTATAACTGTATATATTACTATATACTATGTATGTATAGGCCTATAACTATATTTTAAATATGGTTTGTGTGTGTGTGTGTGGGGGGGGGGGGTAAAACTTTCGTTGCATATTGCTTATTTTATTAATGCTATTTATGAAGTACAAGTCAATATTATTATGATGGTCACACGGGATCATCATGAGTACAGTGGAAAGAGGATAACTGACACCCTTGATAATTAATTATAAACTTTAATTAAACAACTTTAATTGCAAATTATTTTTAAGATACATCGTCCAGTGAGTGCTTCTCTTAAATGTTATGGGGTCTTGATTTGAACTGGACTGACTCTCTTTATTATCTTGTCTTCTATGTCTTTTTCTCTTTTTACCATTGGTACGGTCTGTTCAGCAATTTGTTTTGAAATGCATTTTGGTCATCAACTAATCCACTACAGTTATTTTGTTGACTTAGCTTGTTCTATACTTGAGACTATAATGTAAAAATTGAATGCTACCCAATTTTATGCTGGTTTTATATAGAAACATGATTATTAAATGTATATTAGAATAAGAAATGCAAGTAATGTGACTTGATGTACGGTTAGAAACCGGCTTAGCGGTGTTTTCTCAAAGCACACACAGCCTAGGCGAAGCGACAGTCTGGCGCTGCGAGAGCTATACAGCAAGTCACGTACAGGGTGTAAAATCATAAAATGTATTGTATTAAAAAAAGCCATAAAGTTAAGTGAAATCGAGGGAAAATTGAGTGCTCAGACAATATCGTACCGATAGAATTTAGACAGAGAGGGTGTGAGAGAGAACTCGAAGTAGCGTCATGTTCACTTTCGCGGTAAAAGCTTGCGACGCGCTGTTTTTTGATGAATGGGAGAAAGCGTCACTTTTAAGCGGGTGAAATTAGCTAGTTGGGTTGGAGGAAATCAAATATCGCGGTACTTGAAACCAATGGGAACGCGATTTGTAAATATTGATTATGGGTAACGTTTGAGGGAGTATAAAAACGTAGTTGGGAATTTGTCAGGCAGTCTACGGCGAACACTGCAAATATCAGACTCGTTATCGCGCATTGCGATTTCATAACTAAAACTTGCGATAAGTAATAAGTACAATATTCATGTCGTGCGTTTAATAATATTAAATCCGGTATTACAGTAAACGAAGCGTACCAAATCAAAGTAATTTGTTAGAATGAATATAATATAACTTGGTGATAATTAGCGAACTTCATAGTATCGATAATCGAACGCGTGCATTCGGAAGTTACGGAACGTGGGAGTGTATTCGGGATGAATTATTGATATTGCGAACACTCAGTTTTATAACATAGTTACTAAGGTGTCAAAATTAATTAGTATACACTAGTTACATGCTGAATCAGTGAGTAGGTGTGAACGGTGGTAATCAAAGTGAAACCGAAGTAATCAAGTGTTAGTGTCATCGAGTGTCAACAACAGGATCATCCGAATCGCCGACAATGCAATCTCCAAGATCGCAGACTCCGAGGGAAGGATACACCAACCAAGAGGAATTCAACTTAACAAGTAAACCAAATTGAACATTAAACTCAGATTAATTCATGTCTTTTTGTAACTATTACTATTGGCAATTCAATTGGTCTATGAACCTACTTTCAATGATAATTGATGAGAAGTATAATTTCAATAATTGTTAATCATTAAGACTGTATGCAACTTGTAATATTTTAATGAAGATGTTTATTAAAATTAGCAGTCATTCAAGTTAATTGTGTTAATAATCATTTCTTGGATACCCTGAGATAATTTTAAGAGTTGCCATCAAGCAGAGTTAAGAGTTCAGTATTAGTAAATTACACATATCTTTTCTAGCTCTAAACTGCGAGGGTTGTAAGACAGATTTTTGTACATCAGTTATTTTATTTGACAATTTTTCTTTCTTCAGTTATTTTTTATGTCACTGATTCTAGCAATTTGTTTATTCAGCTCACCTCGCAATAGACCCAGTTCTGCAGTAGTACACTCTTTCATCTATTTTTGCTCTTGTATCAAAGCTTTGGTGTCCTCTGACTCCTGCTTATATTCTGATCTTTGTCATCTTTCTGTTGCTCATCCTGCCATTTCTCCATTTCTTCTGCCTCCTGTTGTAATCATTTCTCTGCTTCTACTTCTCTGCTTCTGCTTGAACTTCTCGTCTGCATTCTACTTTTTGTTGTTCCTATATTTGCAGTAGCAGTATTTGTAAAACTTCCATAGTCTGACTTGTATCCATGTTTTCAGATTAATTACCACATACATTACTTGTCTACAAAGTGTCCTCTGTTTCCACTGTTAAAAGTTCTATCCCAATTCTGACACCACTGTTACAATGGTCATACCAGAGATCGTTATGGGTACTGTGGAAACAGAATAACTGACACCAGTGAAGTCGCTAATTACAAACTTTAATTAGACAAACAATGGTTATAAATCAACAAAGTACTCTTATGGAATAATTCAAGTTAAACTTGTCCACCACATAATAATAAATGTCATCTTATTACAGTTCCACACTAATTAACACAATGATAACTTTCCACAATACTTTGATCTGCAATTGAATACTGCTAGTTTTAAACTGAACTCAGCTGCTTTGAAATTCAGTATTTATACCTCTGCCACCTTGCACTGTAGTTAGATAGCAGACCTTGATACCAGTAGGGTAGTTGAGTAACGTCTGGTAGGGACAGGATGTCTGGAACAAACCATAACATTACGCAACTCTGCTACGCAAAATAATCTCTAAACCACTGGAACAGTCTCGTGTGCCATGTGCTCACAATCATGTACACACTCAGTGATGGGGTACTATTTATTTCTTCAGTATAGCAATATGTTTATTTCAGCTCATGAAGTAACATGCATGGATTGCTTTTTACTGTTGGTTAGTAACAATGGGGGCAAATGTTATATGTTGTTTGTGGTGTTGTGACTGGGTTTTATATGAGTTTTTGATTTATGAGTGTTTCTAATGTCTAGTGTTTAGTTTTGTATTGATGTAAACTTTTGGGTGTATTACTAGTTTGTGTTTTATATTTATGTACTGGCATAATGTAGGCTTCTTAAATGTTCATAATAGTGGACTTGCATGGTATGTTTTATTAATCTGGGAAATCATGTCCTCTGCTTACCAATTTTGCTAATTTGGATAAATAGACATTTGTTTTTTTATATGAATTTAAGTGTTCAAAGTAGTATTTTTAATTGTGTCTTCTGTCTGGCCCACATACAAATTGTGAAGTCTGCATTATTTTTTAATGAAAACAATTGTTTATAACAAATGTGTTATAAAACGTATATATATATATATATATATATATATTATATTTATTATTTTTATAATACATGAACAATTGTATTTTGAATAATTTGTTTCTTTGTTTTGTTGGTTATGAACGTGAATAATACCCATACGCACGGTGTGTCTCAATGAAATTAAACCCAATTACCTTGTAACCATAATTAGCACAATTACTTTAATATATGAAGAAAAGGAGTAGTAAGAAAAATTACTTATTTGTAATTCTGGTGCTACAAATATTCCAGTTTCTTGTCACAAGATTAAAAAAAATATTATAAAGGGTATTATTATAAAATAAAAATTAAAAAAATATATATATATTTAAATTTTGATTTACAGTTAATATTTAAAAATATCTTGTTTTAAAACTGTTTTTACTTTTATTAAGATATAAATCTTAATAAGAATACATGTTTATGGTACTGGCATTTTAATAAAAATACTTATTAATGCAATAGTATAAGTTACAGACTTTCAGATGTCTGTAATTATATTGTTACGTTTATTTTAATAATAAACTGAAATATTTATAATAATTATGAATAAATTGTGACACATGAATAAATAATGCAACAGTATGACAGTGTTATTGCGACTTGGACTGTTGGGCAAACCTTACTGCAAGGCAAGGAGAGAGTGAGCTACAATGATATGTGTATTAGGACTGGAAAAGTATGAATCAAGAGGAAGAGGTTCTATATTGAAATGATTCACTAATAAACATTAGAACAGGAATTATCTATTTCTAGATACTACTGTTGTATATGTTTTAATCTATGTATGCATATAATATGTGACAATTAAGGAAGTAATGCTTATTACTTACATATGAATATTATATAGAAGTACTATTTCATAAAAACTGTTGTGAATAGTGTGCTACAGCTACCTTTTATATTATTATCATACTAGCAGTTTACAAAATTACTTAACATAAAAATAAGACATTTACACATACACTGCCTAAACAGATGTAGGGGGGGTTGCAAATCTAGCCATGGTGCAATTACAGATCTGTAGACTCACCTAAACACAGACAGACTCAACAGTAAAAAATGAATACAGAGTGACAAGATAAATTAGTGTTGACAGTTTGTAATAAATGTCAATTCAGACAAGTGATGGATGCAAAGTTCTGTTGGTTATTGTAATTATAGCATTATAGCATCATTGACAGATGCAGTATCGACAAATTATACACAAACTTGGTATTTATAGGGAGGAAACTCATTTGATTGTTCAGCTACACAGTGATTTTCTTATTTTGTTTTCAGCTTAGTATTTTAACAGTCATACATAGCAATACAGATAAACAATACAAAATCAATAACCTAATTGTGAATGTTTCTGTTGTTATCATTTGTGCCTTACTTTGGTTGCTGTGACTGTTAGATGGCAGGACAAGCTATATCTCTTTCATATTCAGACTAAAGTCATCAGCGTTAGTAGTGTTGATTATAAAGCTATCAACAATGTCATCTGTGATGTAACCAAATCTTTCACTACATGCCAGACCCAATGAAATTGCAGATACTTATTTCATGCCTCACACTTTCACATAGACTGTTCAATCTCTTATAACTTAAATGAGTCACTGTTGAAAGATAAGGTGTCAATACTAATGTTCTGTGAATCATATCATTGTAGTCTGCTGCTGTTATCTGATTTAAATCCTAAGACCTGATATTAAAAAATAGAATAAAAAAAATTACAATTTTTCAGGCTCTACACACACACACACACACACACACACACACACACACACACACACACACATTCACATGTTGCATGCATGCATACACATTCACATGTTGCATGCATGCATACACAAAACAAAAAAAGAAATAATAAGGCAAGATGAAACTTGATTACCATTTATATGGAAAAGTAATCCATGTTACAAATTGGAGAGCAAACACGTAAAATAAATTTCTGTAGTGTGTACATTATAATAAATATTTTAATCAGTTGAATTCAGAAAAGATTTAATCTGAAAAAGAAATTTAGAACATTACTGTTAACAATTAACATAAATGATCAAAAACATCTTATTCAGTTGTTTGGATTCTTGGCTTCTAAACACATTTTTTGCTTTAGTTTAAACACATAAAATTTGTACCAACAAATAGAAATATTCACAAAAATTTCTATATATTAATTTTTAGCATCAGTTATTGGAGGGGCAGATCGAACAAGCAATTTTGGGGGGGTATGAAAAGTTGGACCATTATTTAATGGTCTGAAGTATAAATCATAGGAATGAGTAAAGATCAAAATACAGTGTGTTATTATCTACACAGTAAGTTTATTGATGTACAAGTATAAAATAATATCTGTGTTTGTCAGTTCATAGTTCTATGAATAATATTCACTTACAGTTAAAAATACCTTCTTCTCATTTAAGTTATGTATCAAACAAAAATTAAAATGGTGGTAAGGTACAGTTACAATTTAATGTAATTTTGGAGAAAAATTATGAACCTATATAACAAGATATGAATTTTTGTATCTTACTTACAATCACAAAACCATTCTACAATCACAAGACAATTTCATCTTAAAGGGATTTCCACCCACCCGTGGATTCACACCTTGTTTACTGTAAAAACATTCTTTCAGACACATGGTTTGTTATATTATTATACTAAAATTTTATGAACGAGGAGGCTGTTCATTAACCCCTTAATGTAGAGTATCAGATTACAAAAAATTGCAGAGCAGCAGATCATTAAATACTGTGACCTTTCATTTACACTACAGTTATATTTAATTAAATTTTTGATTTTATTCAGTAAAAAATGACAATAGTTGTGCATGGTGTACCTTCAGAAAAAAAAACAAAAAAGGACACCCCAACACACACACACACACACACACACACACACACACACACACACACACACACACACACACACACACACACACACACACACACACACACACACACACACACACACACACACACGCACGCACGCACGCACGCACGCACGCACGCACGCACGCACACACACACACACACACACACACACACACACACACACACACACTCTCTCTCTCTCTCTCTCTCTCTCTCTCTCTCTCTCTCTCTCTCTATTATAGCAGATGTATATTACTGTTGTAACTCATTATTTCACTGTGATTATACTACTAATCATATGTGTGTTATGAAAAACTTTAGATCTATAAAAATGTGTTTTCCTAGTGAGTTACATGTGACTTTGATAACCTTTTCCTAATATTAGTTTGGTCTCTAGGACAATGTATAAAAAAATAATTTCTTAAATATTTTGAGTGCATTGTAAATGTGTATTAAGCGAACTCTGTTATCCCATTTAACAAGCTTATATTCTCTTGGTCAAAATATCCTTAATGACTTTTATACATTTATTTAAATTATATAAATCATGAAGAATGTAATTGCCGAGGACCTATGATTCTACAGTTACTAAACCATTGCAATAATCTTTCCTCTGCTTCTTCATACTCATTAGCTGTGCAGTAGTGTACTCAAAATATATTCTGGGAATGATGTCTACAGCAAAATGACAAAACTGTCTGAATGTCAGGATTTGGTTTTGAAGTGTCTCTGCAGACTATTGGTAGAAGCGCTTTTCAACTGTACCTCCAAATCCATTACAGGTGTTTCTGCCATGAAATGTAGCAAAAATGTGTCATTCTGTGTCAATTTCAAAATCATTTTGTGAAGATCAGGCTGCAAAGGTTTGTCTGTTTTTGTTCTGCATTGCCATCAGAAAAGTAGATTATTTTCTCTAGGTTATTACTTAAAGCCTCTTTTAGGATGGGGATCTTTTGTCTGAGAAATAAAAAAGGCGACTGTACTGAATAGCAATGAGTCTGAAATGACAATGTAATTCATATTTTCCCCTTTACAGTACATTATAAAATGCGAGTGAATTGGCTACTTGACAAACAACATGACTGAACATCAACTTGAAGTGCAAATCAATAATTTTATGAAAAACACTTATTGTTTTATAAAATCTACCTATACAAGAACGTTGCTTACAGAAGTGTTTACTTAAACCAGTACTTAATAATGAGTAAGAAGTTAAAACATTTTAAATAATAATCAATTGTCTTTCAATATCTGTTACTTTATGAATTATGAATTGCCTATGAGTAACACTTAACCACTTAAATTAAAGGACAACCAAATTAAAACCAGATTTGAGGTACATTATTTTTTAAATTTAATTATTATTTTTGTACCCATTGTTGTTCAACTTTCAAATTTTACCACTACCTCCCTAAAGTAACCAATCCTCCCTAAAGTATAAAAAAAATTAATGTTTTTAAGTTCTTAAAAAATTTACAAAATTAAAACTATAGCTGTACTGCATATTGTATTAGGCTCAATTTTAAGCTTGAAAACTGCCTAACTTTTAATTCTCTATGTCAATTTTTTTTAAAATTATTATTATTATATACAGCCATCCAAAACTTATGGGACATAATAACATTTTCACACTTTTGTATTTTTGGAAGTTCAGAAACACAACAAATTTCAAATTTTAGTGTTTCTACCTGTTCATTTAGTATATATAATAAACCAAAAATAAGTAGTATCAGAATTTTGAAGTTTCAAAAATACTTTTTGTATTTTAATTTGGTTTTACATGGAATGTCTATTTACATGTAGGATTTTCATGTTGGCATTAATGTGTGTGCACGTGTGATGTGTTTCAATGAGTTGGTATGCAAAAGTAGGTTCAGTGGTGTAGTGTATTGTCTTCATTCATATTACCATTGTGTCTCAATTTAAAAGCGTGTCTCGTCTAACTTATGTAGAATTTATTTCAACATGAGCAGTTTAATGTTTAAGTTCAGGTAAACTGAATTTTTAAAATTCTTTGTATGTGTTTTTCAGTGAATGTTATGTTTTGTTTGTGGTTATGTATGCAGTGTTGTAGTCTGCTTTTTGAAATTTGCAGACAGGGTTTTAATTGTGATTGTTAATATAGGTAAGTGTTATGAATTTTGGTAATCTTTCTTTCTCTGTTGTCTGTTTCAGATTTTGTGTAGGACTTTGTCTATTAGTCTTCTGTCATGTCATTGACGTGTTTCAAGTATTCAATTGTGTTTATTAATCTTGATTGTCTTTCTGTGCAAATGGAATGCTGGGTAGTCAGTGTATCATGGATTTGAAAGTTAACAGTTTGTGTTGTAAGGGGTGGTTAGAAGAGTTGTGTATCAGTGTGTCAGTTATAGTTGGTTTCCTGTGTATACTGAATGTGTGTCTGTGTCCAGGCTTTTATTGATAAGGTCTAAGAAATGTATGCTTTTCTTGTTTTCATATTCAGCAGTAAGGTTGAGATTTTTGTGAATTCATTGATGTGGCTGAGCAGCTGTTCACATTTTCATTGTACACTAGTACAATGTCTGTGCTAATGTATTATTTTGTGTGAATGTCAGTCAAACTTTGTAAGAGTGTGTGCTGTGTAGGTTGTGTGTTTTCTGTGTGTTCTAAAAATATTTCAACTTATATGCTAGATATGAAATATGCCTATGGACAGTCAGTCGTTATGTGTATAAAATTTTCTGTTGTAAATAAAGTAATTATATATCACTATAGTATTGACGACTCGGAACACTAAGTTTTTTATAAGTAAAAACGTAAAGTTTTACCTTACAGCCTAAACCGGCTTTCACCTTTAGAAGGCTTCATCAGAGGCTGCCATAGGTAGCGTTGTCCGTCTTGTTGTTGGCGACGGGATAGTTATTCGAAAGATTGAAGCTGTGTGTGTGTGGTGAGATGTGTTCGAATAATGCGTGCGATTTGAATTGTGTCTGTTCGTTTAGGATGTCGTTTTTATTTGTTTTTGTGTGTTTGTATATTTCTAATTGTTCTAGAGTGTCTAGTTTTCGGCCTTTTGTGTGTACGTGTAGAATGTTCATGTTATTGTCGATGTTTTTATATGTGTGGTTTGCTTCAATGAGGTGGTTTGCAAAGGTAGATTCTGTAGTGGTGTGGAGTGCTTTTGTGTGTTCAATGTATCTCTGTTTGAAGCTACAGAAGTCTGTTTGAAGTCTGGCCTATGTAGAATTTATTGCAATTTGAGCAATTTAGCTTGTATACACCAGGTAGATCGAATTTTTTGTGTGCTTTGGGCATGTGTTTTGATAGTGTGTGTTCTGTTTTGTTAGTAGTTTTGTAAGCGATTCTGTATCCTGCTTTTTTGAATTTGTGGGCAATTTTTTCAGTTTGTTTGTTGATGTATGTTAGTGTTATGAATTTGTTGTTTTCTGTCTTTGTCTGTTGTTTGTTTTGTGTTTTGTGTAGGAGTTTACTGACTATTGTTCTGTCATAACCGTTAGATTCTGCTAGAAATATTAGAAAAATTAGAAATATACAAACACACAAAAACAAATAAAAATGACATCCTAAACGAACAGACATAATTCAAATCGCACGCATTATTCGAACACATCTCACCACACACACACACACACACAGCTTCAATCTTTCGAATAACTATCCCGTCGCCAACAACAAGACGGACAACGCTACCTATGGCAGCCTCTGATGAAGCCTTCTAAAGGTGAAAGCCGGTTTAGGCTGTAAGGTAAAACTTTACGTTTTTACTTATAAAAAATTTAGTGTTCCGAGTCGTCAATACTATAGTGATATTTAGTTAAGTAACGGATACGTCATGGACAACGAAATCCAAGAAAGTAATTATGTTCTGTGATTGTGCAAACCACCTCATTGAAATAACACACACACACATAAAATCCTATGCATAAACACAAAGGGCTGAAAACTAGACTCACTAGGAACAACTATAGGTACACAATCACTAAAGCATATGGAAATGTCATCCTAAATGATCAAACACAATTTAAATCATATATAGGCCTACTATTTGAATACATCGTATATCACTCACACAACAAAGATTTGATAACTATTTTAAAAAATGGAGTTACTTACAGCACCACAAATGACACTGGAAAATAAAATAATCCTATTTCTCCACACATTTGTGCATTCGTGTTACTACAACTATTTAAAGAATTAAACATGAAAGTACAGACTTCTATTATGCAGGACCTAATATGGTACTGGAGGTCTACTTAAGTGGGCAAATGGTTGAGCTAAATCAGATAGCTTACTGTGACTAGGCAGAGAATGTTACTTTGCTAGTGGGAAGGTTAGTGTCTATTGGTAGAGCTCAAGATCAAGGCAGGACAGCGTTTTGGAATAAGCATGAAGAATGAAGTTAGTAACTTTTTCTTAGTAAAATGTAGATATTAAGAAATCTGGACGTGTTTCAGGTGACAGTAGAGTAGAGGTAAATCATTGATATCAAAGGTTGAGCATCAGAACTTGAATAATGATGGGTAGGGAGAGGCAATAGCTCTTGGAAGAGGCAAAGATTACATACAATGGCAGATAATGGGAATGAGATTACCCTTCCAATAAACATAATCATAAAAAACATCAAATAGTCAGTTAAAATGTAGGTATAGGTTCATCCTTATTTTACTCTGTGTGTGTGAGTGTGTGTAACATTGTGCAAATTTATTAATGAAAAGTAATATTGCAAATTACCAAGATATCGTGGATATCTTTTTTAGAATATTGTGAATAATTTCCAAAACAGCAGAAGTTACACACATGCATTTCACTGCTGAAGGAGTAATAATAATTATTAAACAAAATAATATTAAATATAAAAATTATTTAACTAAATATTAAATTAATAATAGTATTTTACTTAGTAAGTAAAATGAAAAACAATTATCTGAGCCAGAAATAACTTATAAAATTTAAAGTTACAGAATGGACTGATTAAGACCCAACATTTACGCTAATTTAATAAATTAATGCTAGTAATCAGTATGCATTAAGTGATAAAAATAAATATATTGTACCAAACAGGAAATCAGAACACTCATTATCAGTTAAAAATACAACTTTACTGTGAATGAAGATTAATTAAATAATGTTATTGTAACAGATGGGAAAACCTTTAAAATGGTAACTAGATACAGTAGGGTTTTGTTTGAAATGCTGTCTCTACTGTTATATAATATACAGAAAAATATAGGAAACATGTAGGCCTGAACATTCTTACCTTAAACTCATATCTGTAGTTAAAATAATGTCAGATAACACTGAATAAATTAAATCAAATAAATAAAAGTGTAAAAAATGCTAACTCTAACGTAAACTATTTGAATCACTTTATTTTTTGGTTTTATTGATTTTTGTCTTGGTGTTATTGATTTTTGTTAAAATGCTACAAACTACATATACTTATACAAAATTATATATATACTTATACTTGGTATACTTATGTGAAATTTAATGTTTACTCTATTTTTAATATTGAAGGCAGCTGAAATTTAATCAAGTTCATAATAAATTGCATTCAGCATGTTTCATTATTAAATTTTAAATAATATACAATGAAAGAATAATGGAAATAAGGAAGTGGATAAACTAAGTTCAAAACAAAATATCAGAACTTCAAATGTACAGACGTTTTTTAATTCAATTTTTAATACAATTATACAATGTACAGACAATTAATAATTCAAGATTTTATTTAAAATAATTTTCTTCTGTCCTCAATGAAATTCTCTATACAACACTGTCAACGTGAACAAAGGTTTGTTTCAGTTGTGTATAAGGAAGGTGGCTGAAGCTTTCCCTCCCACTATGCTCTTGAGATAATTGGCTGTTCAATCAGATCTTCTATGAATAGGATTGTGTAATCAAAATTTAAAGTTGCAAACATTGTCTTGTGATTTGTAATGCATATAGTGGCATATCCAGAGAATAATTCTGAGGGGGATTTCTGGAGAGGTAACTACAAATTATGAAGAGGTATTAAGTAAGTTTAAACTCTGAATTAAAAGGCACTGACAATGGATAAGAAAGTGCATGAAAAGTGTTTGTTTTTAATGATGTCAAATCATGATGATTTTTCAATTTTAAATTCAAAATGTACATTATAGATTTAAAATCTATTATGTCAATATAAAATGCTTATTTTGTAGGCCTACAAATAATATTATTACTTGGTGTTATTTTCCTTTGATATTCACTATACTAGTAAAAAAATCAAAGTGTAACAATATATAATATTTTGAACTACACAAGAAATTAAATTTATCAGAGTAATCTGACTGAAACCATCATCTATAAACAGAAAAATCCATCTTCACACTTATACTGTGTTGTCTGCTGCAGTTGAGCTGAGTAGACTATTTCTACCTGCTATTCAATCCTAAGCTGTCAGTTATTGTTTTAAGATATGAGTTACCTACTGTTTATTCCATTTTTCAGTTACTTTGACTTCTGAGAATTCAACAGACTCATAATAAATTCTCCATAAAAGTTATTAAAGATAGACTCAAACAATTTAATTATAAATATATCACTACTGACCCGGATCACCAATTTTACTTCCATGTTCCATAAGGAAATGGAAGTATGGTCATGGCGAAAAAAATCGTGTTTGAAATAATGGCAGATTCTGATTCTACTACCCTCAAAACATGAAAAAAGTCATTTTTCGAAAAGAGTCTGTCTGTGTGTAGAATTTTTCTATGTCAAACGATAACTGCCGCAAGTTCAAACAGAATCAATTAAGTTTTTGCATACAGTTCTGAATTGTAGAGGACTCAAGGCCTATTGATTTTGGTGAAGATCGGTTAAGGGGAAGGTGTAGTTTACCTGCAACATTTTACGTTTTAACAAGAGTAAAGTGCTTAATTTTGATAAATAAAGTATCCTTAAAAGAAGGTCATAATAATCCACTGTAGAAAGGTAGATGAAAAGGGTAGTTGAAGGGGAAGGGGGTCATTTCTATAAATTGAAATGGCAGTTGATGATGGAGAAAGTAAGTTTTATAAGTTTTATATGTGTAATACGTTATTGACAACAAAGAAGTACATTTCACTTTAACAAAATTTTATATTTTTTAATTTTAATTTAAATCATGTATGAGAGAAAATATATCATTCGTTGCAGGCAAGCATATCTCAATTATCTAATGTTTACGTTTCCATTTTATTATTATGATTACCGCAATAAAAAGGCAAAACACACACACACACACACACACACACACACACACACACACACACACACACACACACACACACACACACACACACACACACACACACACACACACAATTCATATTATTTCTGGCCTCACTCATGTTTATTTTCTTACATTTGCACGCTTTTGTTATCAAGTTGCTTCCTGTGGATCGCTGGGCAGTGTAACTGCACGTGTTTACAGAGAAACGGTTCATAGACAGACTTTTCATCTTTAGGGAATGAACCCTCTGCAAGATGCTCAGGGTCCATGAGTGACTTCGGAGCGCTTCGGAGGAGGGATGATTATATGCGTAGTTCGGTTTCTTTATAAGAATAAAGTAAGCCTACCTAATTTTTATGGATAAAGTGACTGAAAATAACATTATATTAAATGACTACCCCATAATTGCAAAAATATCTATAAATAGTGAAATTAGTTTGAGAGTGGACGATATTTTTTTAGAAATTACCGAACCGAATTCAAGTAAATTATTTTAAACATAAATCTTACAACATGGAAGTCATGACTATACACCGATTTTATATATATAAGTATATGACTCAATACCGATTTTTTTATTGGTAAAAATGTTAAACTTTTGCCTTGTAGCCTAAACTGTTACAAGCTTCATCAGACTCAAAAAATTAGTGATCCGAGTCAGTAGTGATATGTTTATAATTAGCTAATCAACAGACACGTCATGGACAACAGAATCCAGGAGCCCAAACAATTGTAGCAACAGATAATAAAGCTAGTAATTATTTATATTTATTGTGGCTGTCAATTATTATTTGATGTTTTATAACATTTATGCTATGTTAGAACTTATTTTCTATAATATTTTAAAGGAATCTGATTATAAGAATGCAACACTGTAACGGTTACATGGAACAACCAAGAGGCCATGGCATAACCAGGGGCTTTGCAATATTTCAAAATGAGCTCCTTCGACTTCTCAAAAGTGTTACCCTTACTGTTTTCTATATAATGTCATTATAATTTCTATATTACCCGTATGAATCTACTGACCCGTTTTCATCTGATTTTTATGAAATATAACAGCAAGGTTCTGAAATAGAACAGCAAGCTAATGAAATGTGCTATTAGACAAGGCTTGTCACATACTTAAGGACATATTAGAAATATATAAAAATTGTAAACAATGTTTATAATTGATAACTCTTTCTCAATAGTTCTGACTACCCCACTAAACATAATTCTTAAAAATAAAATAAAAACAAAATCATACATTTAAGATTGTCAGATCGTGCAAAAGTGACCATGATATAACATCCACCTTAGGCTGTTACTGGTCAATTTCTTACTACCATTAACATGTAGACTACTGTTTATAGTTGATAAACCAATCCCATAGGAGTCACGGGTACGCCATTGACAATAAATCTTGAAAACAAAGTGAAAACAGAAGCACGAAATTCAAGATTGCGAGACTGGTTATAACAAGTCTAATGCCTAGTTTGAAGTAAGTGGCAGTGCAGCACAAGAAAAATAGGACTTGTATTCAAAATAAGCAAAAACTGGTACAAAGGTTCTGTGACACTTATATTTTAAGAATCTGATGAGTATTGATGTAACCATAATCTGACTAAAATTTTATTCAGTTTCTTTACCATTTTCTTAATCTAATAATCTTAATTTAAATTTTCCCTAATAATCTCAGTGTCATTTTCTTATTAATGTGGCACAAGCTCCAAAACAGTATTAGAAGCATTTCAGTAAATCCAATCTTACTGAATTCTTTCCTCAGAACATTAAGTTTAAAAATGTTAAATTTTACGTTTTAAAACATTAAGTTTAAAAGCATTTAATTTAAAAATCTGTTAATAATTTTCAAAAAGATACTAAAAAAGTATCAGTTGAATTAAAATACAAAATAAAAATATATTTTCAACTTGTATATACAAATTATAAATTAAAAATACATGTAGGCCTACTTCATAACTAACTTTATTTACAATTAGAAACAATATTAAAGTGGAATTATAAAATTTAGAGGCTATGTTTATTTGCTGATTGATAATATGCAAAATTCCTTCATCTGTAGGTTTAGTATTGTTTACTCGTTTAGTCTGTTTTGTGTCATTCAGTACCGAGTGAAGTGGTTATCTCGTTGCACACTTTCCTACCAGTATTAATAACAATATTTGCTTTTGGACTGTTATCTTTGATGAAATAGTACCGATACTACTAGAGTTCTTACTAGTCATGCCTGTACGTAAATGCCAGTCATTCATACACATGTGTTCTACTTCTTTATGTAGACTATGCTCATAATTTCACAATTTTAATTTTTTCCTCAGTCTCTGAACAGTTTTTGTAGATAAATTCAAATATACTTTTAAATGTAACAAATTATTAGTAACTAGTAGCTGCTAGTAGGAGCCAGTAGGATGTGTTCAACAGCTGAAATTCCTTCTTTATACCAAAAAGAAGTCAAAACACACAGAGTCAATTTCTGTTTTTAAAATGTACAAGAAAATATGGTAGTCATACAGACTTCAGTGACTGTAGTTTTATACTGCTGGTATGGGTAAAACATTGCATTTTCATGATACAAATACAATATCACAAATTTAAAATCCTGCAACTGGGATATTTAAATTAATCTGCTTACTTATAAGTAATTACCTTATACAACACAGCTACTTTATACCAATGCTATTTAACTTTAAAATTTGTTCAGTGTGAACATATTAGTCACAAAATTTTAAAATGTCAAAACTTTCTTCACGAAAATGTTTTCTAGATTTCTAACCAATAGCTGTTAGAGTTCTACATGTAAATAACTCTTAACTGAACAGTTTATTAGTATCTTCTGAATTATAACAACATCAGGGACTGTGCAAGGAATGGGCGAAACTGTCACCTGTCATTATGCTGTGTTCCAAGCTTCATATGTGCGTTCCTAGGTGTGGCTTGCTACCGGCCATGGTGTCCCAATTAGACAATGGCTAATTAAGGGTAAGCATTTGCAGAGGATGGGTCCAAGATTCACCTGGCACAGATGGGTGTTGACCGAGGGTGCTGGTAAGAGGGTTGCCCTGGAAATGGGCACAGTGGCAGTAGAACTTCATGGAAAGTGTCCATATGGTGGTGTTCAGGGAAATGGACACTCACTAGCAGCTGATAGTCTAGTTAGAAGTTAGGTAACAAGCTTTGCAGGCCTAGTGCCAACCTTGGTCCACGAGAGATTGTAGCTTTCTTATGAAACTTGCCATGTAGCTTCATTCTGGGATTGGGTAGGTAACCATCGGTATCACATGTATGGTAAGGATGAGTCTGCCTAGGCAACAAGACATTGAATTGCTGTAGAGCATGGATCGGAGTTGATATAGACAATGGGCAGTTTTGCATGCTATTTGTTTTGAATTCGTCCATTAGGTGAGGTGTCTGTCTATCTGAAGCCCTAGATTCCAGTTGACCAAGGGAGACGAGTATCGCCTTTGTACAGTTTTGGAGGGAGTATCACTTTTTGTGTCTGGAGATAACCACATCTGTGCTCTAGACTGCATTAATGGAGACCATCCACTTCTCTGCCCACTCAATGTACTGTGTCTAGCTGATTCTGGAGGAAGATAATAGCGATTTAAGCACTACAGCAATGAACAGCATACACTGCCAACTTGTTGGCGACATGGTCAACCAGGTTTCAGGCAACTTGGACACATTGTTGTTGTACACGAAGAAAATCAGGGGACCTAAGGGGATGCCCTGAGGTACTTCAGTGATAATTGCTCTTTCCAAACAAAGTGTGTTGTTTACTCTCACATGGAAAGTTCTATTCCATAGAAACCAAGCTACCAGATAAATGTAGCAGTCTGGAAAAATAATTTCCATGACAAGGCTAAAGACAATCAAAAACTTTCTTGACATCAAGAAAAACAGCAACAATCTGTTACCATGAGCAGCCGGCTTTGACAACAGTCTCCATGACACATATCAGCTGATATGTCAAAAATTCTAAATGTCTGAATTATGATTATAATGACACAACGTGAGAGTATCAAGTCGTTACTGCACTTGCTCATGGCACTACCACCACCACCATCATCATCATCATCGTCGTCATCGTCATCATCATCATCATCATCATCATACTTTAAAACCTCAGACATTTCTATCTGTATTTACATTTGATTTACAATTAGGCAGCCTAGCCAACTTCATGAATGCACAACTTCTTCAGCTGGCTGATACTTCTTTTCCCCAGTGATATGTAATGTTTATAATGTATGCCAGTCATTTCTTACTTGAATATTTAAGTCAGATAGTTTAAATTGTTCTCATATATTTGTCTTCCTTTGGTTGTCGATTTTTCTGTATCCTTCTACCAATTGTAAAAATTTCACTATATTCACTTGGAGTTTAGCTTTTTGTTCATTATGTTTTTGTCTACCTGTCATTAAGCTTCCAATCCCTTTTATTCATTGTCCTTGTTTAACTTCCATAAATATGGACCATTGAACAGACATACAGAGAGACTGTATCATATAAAACTTTAATATTATCTCTTTCCTAACTGTATTTACAAGTGATCCATGTATATACTGAAACAGGATAATTTATTTACCACATGGTGCCATTTATGTAACTGAATCTCTCCATAAGTTGCATTTCATGAAAATTATCTACAAGTGATAGAGATACCATGCATACCATGACAATAGACTCACAATAGAAAACTGTCACAGTTTACAAGTCTACTATAAATAATACTGTATTAGCAATTACATAAAAATATTTAGTTATGTAATAAGAGATGAAGGTCACTTTCACAAAAGTGTGTTTCCAGTTTTTATATTGTTAGCAACATGGGATCGCTGTAGCAATGGTTCTAAATATCATTCATTATTTTGTGCCCTAACTTCATGTTTTGCTGTCTTTTTGTCTTTTCTTTTGTGTGAAGTTATAGAGAAAACGAATCACAGATTGATAAAAGAATAACATGTTTTTATGTTACAATGTTGGTGGAGACACAAGAAGACAGATGTGGTAGTAGCTGATTCAGAAGAAAAATTTCCTGATGTTCAACTACCTACACATAAAAAATTCAAGATTTGAAATTCAATTTGAGCAAATAGGATATGCCACAGACCTAACACAAAGCGAGCAATCACAGAGTTCTAGAACCCAAGAGAATGAATGACTTGTTGAGAGTTTTGTCATAAGCCCATGTAAGTGCCTTTTTTGTTTAATCAGTCCACTTTAGGAAACTACGTCACTTGAAACTAAAACCATACCAAACAAAACTTCTGTAGCGCCATATGATGTTGGTGCAATTTGTTGCCTGCTGTTTGATAAATTGTTTTTGCAGTTTTGTGAATGGTTCTCGTGCAACATGGAGCTGATCCTTACTTGTGGATAAATATTTTATGGACAGATGAAGCTTCTTTTAAATTAAACAGACAAGTTATCTGGTACAATTGCATTAACTGGGCAAGTGAAAACCCAAATGAAATTCTCATAGGAAGAATTAAACACTCCTGGTATGACTGTTTGGAATGACATTTAGAGTGGAGGGCTCATTGCACCATTCTGTTTAAAGGGATGACCACCATCGATAGATATCTGCAGATGTTAGATGAACTGGTTTTTGCAGAGTTTTAGACAGGCAGTTGATATGGCAGCAGGGTGAAGCACCATCTCATTACAATTTATATGTGAAGAAATTCTTAAATGTTCAGTGAATAGATTAGATGGACGGACGGAGAACGAAATGACCACCTAGATCGTGTGATTTCTCGATGTGGTGTATCATAAAAGATAAAGTTTTTTCACAGGAACTATGAGATTTGGATCACTGTAATGGTCGGCTAAACAGTCATTCCAGAATTTGGTGGGAATCTTCACAGCTCTATTCCTCCATTCTTGCATTGGTAATTGAATGATGTAAATTGTGTATCGAATGATCTACAGTATAAACAATTTTTGAAAACAAAATGTATGTACATTAAAATATAACCAAAATGTTGCTCTTTTCCTTATTAACAATTTTTGGGGTGAATTTTATCTGACTTTGTATTTTCTGTCATTGAGTAAAGTTTTTATGATTAATCTAGTGATTTCTATAATATCACTGTAATTAAATACAACTATTTCATTAACGACTCGGAACACAAAAGTTTTTTATGAGTAAAAACATAAAGTTTTACCTTACAACCTGAACCGGTTTTCACTTTTAAAAAGTTTCTTCAGAGGTTCTGAGTCGTTTCTTTGTGTTCCGAGTCGTTAATGAAATAGTTGTATTTAGTTAAGTAACAAACACGTCATGGACAACAAAATCCAGAAATCACTGTAATTGATGTCTACTTACTAGGCAGTATTTTCAAATCTAACTTATTTTACAGTTCATTAAATTTCAAATACTACACCTGAAATCATATTATTCACGAAAAACACAGAAAAAAGTATAAGATATAAATTAAGCATAAATTAAATCTAAAGTTAATTTATGTGTATTAACAAAAACAACTTTTACTAAGGCGAAGAAAACTTATCATTTCAATAGGCTTCTCTAAAGACTTACTTAAATAGTGAAGTAAAATTATACGAAATTGACCTCAAAAGAAAAAATATCGGTATGGAGAACCATACATGACTTCTATGTTCTAAGATTTATATTTAAAATCATTTTCGAAATGACATATTTCCATAGAAACTACTTCTTTCTTCAACCTTAACCTCAGTACTGTGGTCACTAATGTATACCACCTCAAGTTAGCGCACTCGATTTTCACTGATGATGGCAGTCGATGACACTGCGGAAACGTCTGGTTTTGAACAAAACATTGGACCACAGTCAGACAGCCCGGGAAGGAATTTTTAACAATAAACTACTTCTTTGTTGCCGATAATGTAGTACAAATAAAAAAAATCCCCTCCCCCTTCAACTATCATTTTCATTTATAGAAAATTACCCCCCTCCTTCAACTACCCTTTTAGATTATAGATATTTCATCTACGTTTCTACAGTGGATTATTATGATCTTCTTTTCAGGATACTTTATTTATCAAAATTAAGTACTTTACTCCTGTTAAAACATAAAACGTTGCAGGTAAACTACCCCTTCCCCTTAACCGATCTTCACCAAGATCAGTAAACATTGAGTTCTCTACAATTCAGAGATGTATGCAAAAAATTATTTGTTTCTGTTTGAATGTGCGGCAGTTATCGTTCGTCATAGAAAAAATTACCCTTGTTGCAAATCCTTGTTGTTGAAAAAACATTAAACGTTGCAGGTAAACTACCCCTTTTCCTTAACCGATCTTCACCAAAATCAACAGGCCTTGAGGAGTCCTCTACAATTAAGGAATGTCTTGGACAAATTATTTGATTCTGTTTTAATTTACGGCTGTTATCGTTTGCCATAGAAAAAATTCTACACACAGACACACTTTCCGAAAAATGACTTTTCTTCATGTTTTCAGGGTAGTACAATCAAAATCAGCCCTTATCTCGAACACGATTTTTTCGCCATCACCATACTTCCATTTCCTTATGGAACATAGAAGTAAAATTACCGTTGTTAAAACATAAAACGTTGCAGGTAAACTACCCCTTTCTCTTAACTGATCTTCACCAAAATCAATAGGCCTTGAGTCCTCTACAATTCAGGGACGTATACAAAAAATGATTTGATTCTGTTTGAATTTGTGGCTGTTATCGTTTTCCATAGAAACACACACACACACACACACACACACACACACACACACACACACACACACACACACACACACACACACACACACACACACACACACACACACACACACACACACACACACACACACACACACACACACACACACACACACACACACACACACACACACACACACACACACACACACACACACACATTCCGAAAAATGACTTTTTCATGTTTTGAGGGTAGTACAATCAGAATCAGCCCTTATCTTGAACACGATTTTTTCCCCATCACCATACTTCTATTTCAAGAGGCTGAAGAGTCCCTCTTGAAGGCACGTCTCTTAAAGATGACAGATGTTGAAAGGGGTTTTCAGAAATATCTCAAAAAATACCATCTCTAGCTCTCAGTGGCGTATCTAGAATGTAGTTTAGGGGGAGGGGAGTCGGATGGGCTTCATATAAAAGAAAAAACAATTCAAGACTCATTAACATTACTATCTTTAAAGTGGCTAAAAAGCGTGTGATAACATTCTGAAATCAATTCCATTAAAGTAAACGGTAATAGCACAATAAAAATATGCGTTATTGAAACACTGTTAAAAGATACTGACTGACTGAATTGATTTTCCTATATTTCATATTTCAAACGTATACCCTAATGCCGTGTAATAAACCTGTTTGTATATTTAAAAAAAGGTACCATTATATTAGCGTATGCTTCTGAAAAAAATAGAATAAAAGAGCCTAAAAATTAGGAAATTAACAAAATTCTCTACATTTTCGACCCTCTTGGGGGGGGGGGTCCTGTTCGTCCCCCCCCTTAAGGCCCGTTGTTTTCCTAGGAACAGGTTTTTTGCGTCACGTGAACCGGGTAGGACTCTTATCACGTCGGCAGGAACGTATTCAATTATCACGCTGCGCGTTTGTGTTTTCCTAGCCGGACGCATGTCAACTATTCAGTTGACGTAGGCTGTACTATACTGTGTATACATCTGGTTGACCGATGGGCCCGGGTCTACCTGCGGCCACGGTATAATCCCTTCCCGCCTCGGACTGGGCTGCAGCTGTGTCTCGGCAATGAGTCTCCTACTGGTTATGTTCCTACGAGGCTACACTTTTTTTTACAAAGCATTATTTGATATTTTTTAATAAATATTTGGAACCTACTAAAAAAATAATGAAAAATGATACCAAACTCGACTATATTATGTTTTAAAATTAACCTCTAATATAGGCTAATTATGAAATCTATTTTTGTCCACTGACTTTGTCAAACATTTTAAATAATTACATATATAATTTTACGTTTGTTTATGAATATTTGGAATATGCTTGGAAAACTATTGGAAAAAGACACAAACATTGACTGTACAATGTTTTATTAAGCATTAGTGTAAATTTAAATAACAGTTGACTAATTAAACGTTCTATAGGCAATCTTTGAAAAATAAAAACTGAGATAGAATTTTTAAAGTAACAATTACAGTAACAATCAAAAGAACAATTATACAATTAAAATACTATATGGGTCTTAATTAACAAATCTTCAGTGATGCAAAATAACTTCTGATCGATTCATTCTAATGATATCCGTGTCCCCTCTGCAAGAAAAAAATAAAGATTTTAACTTTAGCATACACAAACTAACATTACAATAAATGTTAGCGAACCAATTTTCTAGCTTTTTTAATACGTTTTACTGAATTAAAATAATACGTTTTATCAAATTAAAATAACTTACTTATTCAAGCTGAGATACTCCCAAGTCGTCTTCCTCCTCACTGTCCCAGTTGCTGTCATCTTCGTCCGAGTCCCCTGGGGCCAGATTTATTATGAGCTCCTGCACACTGCTGTCATCGAGGCCTTCACTTAGCCAATCATTGTCCATTTCTTTCTTAACATGATCGACACATTTTTTCCACGTATCGGGGGGATACGAGTTCACCGCCTCCAGGAACAGTTTTTGTACGTCTTTCAACTTGAATGTCGTGTTCCGTGATGTTACATGTCGCTTCAAGTGTCCCCATACCATTTCAATTGGGTTATAATGACAATGGTAGGGTGGGAGCCTTATAACCTTAAACCCCAGGTCAGAAGCTTTTTTATCAATGACATAAGATGTAAGTTGAGTCTTGTGTAGTTTGACTACACTGTACAGCTCAGGCTTGCGCATATCTGGCGAAAATGTAATTCCACGTTCCCCCAACCAGTCAATGTATTCCCCTTTTCTTGAGGATGTTGTTGGCGATTTTCCACCCGAGAATGGTACGGTGCGTTATCCATCACTATTGTGGAGCCGGCTGGGATTGATTTTAATCAAATTTTAAAAAACCATCCTTCAAAAACCTCGTGGTTCATTTCCTCATGAAAATCTACAGTCTTTTTTGATTCAAATATCAAAGGTGGCGAGTTTATCCAACCATTGACACCTCCTGCGTGGCAAATGATCAGTCTCCTTTTCCCAATGGCGCATCTACATTACAATTTGCATTATCGTCCGTCCAGCCCACTTCCTTTGATGTGTTGGCGTTAACCCAAGTTTCGTCAAGAAAAACTACAGATTTCATATCTATATTTTTAATTTTCTTAAAAACCTACATCTCGCCAAAGCAATAGACGGTTTTTCCATTAATAGTTTCCTTTTGTTCAATGTTTTCCATCGGAAACCGAGGCTTTTCAACACTTTTGATAAAGTTCTGATACAACCATTGAAGAGATTTGCCTCACAAAGTGTGACCTGAAGCTTCCGGAGCGTTGGGACTTCTCGACGTTTGTAATAATTAACTACATGACGCCGAATCGCAGTCTTGTCAAAATCGTCAACCTGAGATATCAACGACTGTTTTTGTTTTTTCCTTTTAGGAGTATGAAGAACAGGAATGACAGATAAAGGTGTCAAAGGGCTATCATTAGCATTACCTACTGGTACTTCGGTTTCAGGCACAATTGTAGTCACTTCAGGAAGGTTACTGTCCAGTTCCTCGTCATTACGGTGCGATGTGTCACTCACACTTCTTAATTCCGCCTTTATTCTCCCCACTGTCCGTATTGACACTTGACATGCTTCAGACACTCTTTCTAACACTTTTTTCACATCTCTTAGTGGCCCTTTGTTATTACGTTCACGCTCAAAATACTGCACGACCGACGCAATAATAGTTCGAGCTTGAGAGTGATACACTGTACCCCGTTTCTCTGAGGGAGACATTATAAAAAGATCAACAAGTAAATCACACTAGTTAATAAAAAACACTAAACCTTAATAAAATAAATCCCCACATTAGCACAGTCAACGCATAACACAAGGTTAAGTACGCACGACGTTCCTCCACTGTCACTCACTCAACTCTGGCCACATTTTGTAGTTCACAAAAGAAATCTTACTTACTCATTCTTCTCAGAATTAGTATTAGTCACCAAAACAAGTTCCCAGTTTGAATCTTACATGTTGCCATAATCATATTAAATGTTATGATACCATAGTCGAGTTTGGTATCATTTTTCATTATTTTTTTAGTAGGTTCCAAATATTTATTAAAAAATATCAAATTATGCTTTGTAAAAAAAAGTGTAGCCTTGTAGGAACATAACCAGTAGGTGACTCATTGCCGAGACACAGCTGCAGCCCAGTCCGAGGCGGGAAGGGATTATACCGTGGCCGCAGGTAGACCCGGGCCCATCGGTCAACCAGATGTATACACAGTATAGGTGGGAGTGATTATAATTCGGAGTGTTAGTGTTCCCTGTCGAAACGAATCGTTTGGAGCAAAATAAAAAGAGACTTGTTGCTTTGCTCATTCTCAAGCACATCCATATGGATGACGAAGATGAGGATTATCTCTTGTCTACGGCAAAGAGCAGAAAATTAATCAATAAAATGTTCTTAAAACGCGAAGATGAAAGTGTTTTCAAAATATTGATTAGCAAACATTTACACGACGAAGAAGAGAGATTCAAGAAATATTTTCGATTCCCCCCATTATATTTGATACACAATTTTTGAAAAACAAAATCCACAAGTCAGCTAAAACGCGACGTAGAACGCAATAGACTGCTCCAGAACCAGTCGGCCTATCATGCCGAACGCACTACGCTTGCGTACTACGTGATGCGCTCTGGAGGAAAACAGAACCATTATTTTTCTAGTGTGTGGAGAACGGCGTGTTGAGTTCGGCGTACTGCGTCCTACGCGACGCAAAAAACCTGCTCCTAGGAAAACGGGCCTTTAAATACGCCACTGATAGCTCTCAAGACTATTTTTTTTCATATTTAGGTAATTTCCTTCAGACTGCTTTTTATTTCATTTTGTATGACGTAAATCGAATGAGTTGTGGTATTTTCAATTTTTAACAGTTTTTAATTCCTTCTTTATGCTCAATATTCAACTGCAATTTACAAAAAAAATAAAAGCTTATACAAAAAAAAGTTTCAAAGTTGTAGGACATTTAATTCCCTACATTCTAGATTGTTTTTTTTACTCTGTAGCTTTAAAACTGACTACGTCATGGGAAAAAATGGAGAGAAATGACTAAAGAATATACATTTCCATGAATATCTTCGATGCTTAAATTTTAACTACCTGAAATATTTTTTGATGTAGTAGCTGATATAATTCCCTTCCAAGCAATGATTTTTCTTTGTTTTCTATGATATAAATTAAGAATTTATGGTGTTTCAAAATTTTAGTTAGTGGTTATGGAATGAGCACGGTCAAGAGGCTATTACGTTGGATCTCAACACCATACGTTATTAGTTTTTTCCCTGTCATAGACAAATGATATAATCTAGTTTTTATACGGTCACTTTAGTCGCAAGACTGGCAAACCAGCGAGCGGTATCCTTGCCAATAATGCCTCTAATCACCTGTTCGATGCCAAGTTCGAACGATGAACAGAACTTGTGAACAGTGAACAGTTCACAGACTTGTCAATCTGTGAAAAAAGTAGGTCTATAGTATAGACTCTATACCGTTAGCACACGCAGAGACATAGTTTAGATGACACACAAAGAGTATACTCCAACTGTGCCAAAACTTGTTGAACTCCGACTTACTTATGAGACCTTTCGGTGTTACCACCGATTATCAAGTCCAAAATTAAAACTTTGGTTGTTTAGGATTTGACAGTGGTGGTGACAGCGAAAGGCCTCGTTCGCCAAGAATCCGTTTAGCAACAAAATACGGCGAAGTTGGAGTGTTGAAAACTTATAACACGAAAAACGTGACTGAAAACGAAAAATTATAACTGATGTTTAGCTTCTCACGGCCGGCGTCAACTCTGTTAAAGGTGCGACTCATTGTCGGGCCGCGCTCTAACGCCGTCGATTGGAACAGACGTTTCGGCCCCACCATTGGAGGAGATCTTCAGTGTAATGATTAAAAGGTTACTGGTACGAAATTCACCAGTTTCCACAGTACTGTGCAAAGATGCATCACTGTGACAACTGGTGAACACCGTACCAGAAACCTTTTTGTCGTCATGCTGAAGATGGCCTCCAATGGTGGGGCCGAAACGTCTGTTCAAATTGACAGCATTAGACCACAGCCCGACAATGAGTCGCACCTTTAACAGAGCGGAAAAGTTATGTTTGTGCTCTTAGGAGGATTCATACCGGAACATGTTTAATTATCAGGACGCGAGTCGCGAAAGGCGTGGAGTCAGGTTTTGATAGATGCACTGAAACTACAGTGCAGCAGTACCGGCACGTAACTACGTACATGTATTTTATCGATCTTACTACCCGAGTACACATTACATAATTCATTGTTACGTATAATTGTCTCGGTTGACAAACTGGCAGAAATAATATACTAACGGTAACAGTTTATCACTTATCATGTTATAACTTTAATAACAGATTAATTAATTACTGTATGAGCGATTAACACAAGAGTTTTGGCACAGGTAAACAATTTTGTTCGACTGAAAATTTTCATGTAGGCCTACTCATTGTCCCTAAGGGTAAATAGGCTTGTGGATTAAAAATAAGTAAGTATTTAACATTCTAAATCGAACTAGTTATTCTTATAATAACAACTAGCTGTTACCCGCGGCTTCGCACGGGAATATTTGACTTTTAATAAGTATTTTAATATAACTTTTATTGTCTTTTCTATATGGCGTTCTGTCAGCTCGTTTAAACATTATGTACTCATTAGTCAAATTGTCTCCAAAGCTGTTTTCAACACTTGTACTATTTTAACTTGTACTAAATTATTATGTTGGTGCAACAGCCTTTGGAGATTTAAAAGTACCCGTTTATAGAGCCTTTGGAGATATTCATAAAGTACCTGTCAAATCAAAAACGCTAAATTCTTTATTTTAAGTGTTACTGTGTTAGAAGCATTGTATAACACATTAAACGTTATGTTTTCCTCAAACATGGCTTTTATTTATTTCAGCAGTAAACTAAAAACCAAAAACCTAACATCACAAATGAAAACAACACGTATTTTCGCTTTGCATTAGTACACTTCTTTTCCACATCGTAATATATCAATACAATCGCATATTACATAAAACATCGAAAATGTACTGCAGGAATGGATAAATGTACAGTTCCGATGCCGCTAAATATCATTTGTTTATTTACTTGTTACTATGGTAATTAATTCTGGTCTCCATGGTGTTGTTGACATCTTTATACGAGTCAACGAAAAGGCATAACTAAAACGGCCAAAATCGTTCGAACGGGGCAAAATATCAAATTCCAAATTAGACTGTATTTTTCGCCTTGTGTCAAAGGTTACCTGTTCAAAATTTGGTGGCAATCGGTGTGACGGTGTGGATTTGTATTCAGTACCCATAAATCCTCAGACTTTAAGTTTTATATATATAGATTATAAAACACATAAAGTCAATGTTGTGTTCGTTATGTAGATTTGTCATGTCTTGATGTAACAAGTACCGAATCGATTTTGATAAAAATATAAATAATTATATATTTTGTATATTGTGTATTGAACATTATGTATTATACCAGGGTCGTTCCATAAGTAAAGAAACAAACACCTGTTGTTAAGAGAAACATCTAAATTAAAAGCATTGTACTTTCAAAATTGAGTTAAGACATCTACCATACATTTAAATAGCTGATGGACGACTAGACAACTGTTTAATAAATACAACCCATCTCCAGCATTCAACAATGGCAAGTTCCCTTGAAAAGTGTACTTTTGAAGGGCGAGGTTCAGTGACGAGAATTATAGTTTTCAGAGGGTGTTAAACGGTCTAAGATTTTGTCTTGTTATTTTAAATTAATGCGAATGGAAATACAATAATTATTGCTAGGTAACAATATTCATATGAGTCAAAATTTCCTCCTGCCTCTTGTACAGAAAAATCGTGTTCGAGATAAGGACTGGTTCTGATTGTACTACCGTCGAAACATGAAGAAAAGTAATTTTCCGAAAAGAGAGAGAGAGAGAGTGTGTGTGTGTGTGTGCGTAGAAGTTTTTCTATGGCGAACGATAACTGCTGCAAATTCAAACAGAATCAAATAATTTTTTGCATGTGTTCCTGAGTTGTAGAGAATTCGAGGCCTATTGATTTTAGTGAAGTTCGTTCAAGGGGGAGAGGTAGTTTACTTGCAACGTTTTAAGTTTCAACGAGAGTAAAGTACTTAATTTTTATAAATAAAACATCCTGAAAAGAGTATCATAATAATCCACTGTAAAAAGGTAGATGAAATATCTATAAATGAAAATGGTAGTTGATGGGGAGGGGGTAATTTAAAATAAAATTACCTTTCTGATGTCGAATAAACTACTTAATTTTGAAGGATAAGGTATTTAGCAATTACATATAATGAAACTATTACGCAATAAAGCGTAAATATCAAAAATAGGGTTGTTCGGTTTAGGAGGAGGAGTAGTAGTAGTTTACCTGCATTGTTTTGTTTTAACAAGAGTAAAGTACTTAATTTTGATAAATAAGTGCTCCGAAAGTAAAGTCATATATCAAGACTTGCTGATATCAAGTAAAGTATGAGTAATTTTGAAGGATATCTTAGCAATTACGTATGCTAAAACTATTACTGCATGAAAGTGTAAATATCATTAATGGTGGGAATCGATTGAGGAGGAAGGATGATTATCAGGGTAGTTCAGTAGTTTTGTTATAAAAATTAAGTACCAAATTTTTATAGAAAAGTGACTCGAAAATAACATTATATTAAACGACTACCCCATATTAACAAATAATCTATAAATAGTGAAAATAATTTGAGGGTGGGGGATATCTTTTTAGAAATTATCGGACCGAATTCATGTAAATTATTTTAATTATAATTCTTGGAACATGGAAGTCATGTGCGGTTCTACATACCGATATTTTTACGAGGTGACAGGCGTGGCATATAGTTTTCAGATATAAAATTCACCCGACGTAACGTCAAACGCATAGCCAAATGTTTCTTCCATGGCTAATGACAAATCCTTACAGAGAATGTGGTAGCCACGGCCGATTTTCTGTATCAGACAAGGAGAGTTCTCTGATCCGTAGAAGAGCTGAAGCCATACATATTGTTTTAAGCCATTTTACCGTCGGGTGATCTATATCACGGAATTTTCCATTTGTAGCTATGCATCTGGTTTAACGTGTAAATTCTGTATTGAGGAACTTACATGTTTGTGATGTTTGTCACTCCAGTCATCTCGTAAAAATGTAGATACAATAATTATTGAATTGTTTATGGAAAAAGCATTTTCAGTAGATTTTATTTAAAGCAATGCGTAATTCACACACACACACACACACACACACACACACACACACACACACACACACACACACACACACACACACACACACACACACACACACACACACACACACACACACACACGCACACACACACACACGCACGCACGCACGCACGCACGCACGCACGCACGCACGCACGCACGCACGCACACACACACACACAAACGACTGTTCTTTAAGCCGACATTTTCAATAAACAAAAGGTATCTATTTTCCAACATACATCATCTGCAGTCACGAATATACTGTACACTGCTAGTAGCTTGTTACACCAATAGCAAAAAATTCTTGGTTTAGAAATATGAACAAACTTTTGAAAATTTATTTTCAGTTAATCGTTGCTATGCACATAACAGTTTGTAATGACTCCACGAGGAGTCCAAAGTTAATGAAGTCTGCGATAAGATTCGTGTAATAGTACGTGTTATAGTACCTCCCAACATAATTTTTGAACCTTTCAAGCGTTTAACTGCAGTGTGCGGACTAGCATTATCCTGAGGGAAAAACACTCTTATATCTGGAATCCGCATATTTTTTCAATACCACAAGCTTACTTTACTCTCGAGCACATTGCCTATCGATAGTACGCGTACATTTTCTTTTCAAAAAATCGTAAAAAAAGCGTGGAGTAAATTCCATAAATTGATATTTTTAATGTTATAAAATTCTATGTGTATATACTTTTTTACTTTTCTTTAACGATATCACTATTAACTGAAGTAATATGAGTTTTGTGTTAACAGAATTTTTATTTAACGTTATTTATTTACTGTCATTATGCAGAGAGAAAAGGGTTCATTTGTTTGATTCAAACATGATAACGCGCAGTAACCGTAAAGATATTGTACATTACATGTGTGTGTGTGTGTGTGTGTGTGTGTGTGTTATTTAGAAAGTGGCAAAAACGTTTTGAGACTTTTAAAACCGTTAACTCTTTGAAAATAATAAAATACTTACAACAGAGCTGAATTTAATCAGACTCTTACAAATAAAAGAAAAAAAAATTTTATTAAAAAAAATTTTTGTTTCAAAAAAAAATTTGTTTGTTTGTTATGGTTAAATTTTAGGATTAATCCTAAAATTGTATTTTGTTGAAAATTTCGAAATTCTGAGAATTATTTTGGTTTAATTTACACTTCTGGTAGATCTTAACAAATTCTGGAGTTAATCATATTATCTCCTTTCAGCAATCGATTAATGATTTTCAGCACTGCTCCAGTATCTCACTTTTAGTTAATATTTCTCGTCTTCCAGGAAGTCTTGTAATTAATTAAACCCTTAAACTAAAATGTGAAATAATTTTACAATCCAAATAGTTGAAATAAATTGATTTATTAACAATAATTAATAATAATCGATTTTAAATCGATGTAGAGCAATTGTTCGACTCTGTCACAGGGAAATATCGATTTGTGATTACAGGTTAAAATTTTATATAAGTATTAAAAAGGTTCTTTCAACGATTATTTTATATAGTCAGAGAAGGGCAGGCCTAGAAAGTATAACATATACAAGAAATAATCTTAATAATTAATATTTAACAAATTGTGAATTATATATAATGTTTAATATATTTGAATTCTCAAACCAATGCTGCTTCTATGAGATCAGTCGAAGAAGGTTGCAGTGCATCACGGCGACTAGCTGAATTGATGAGGTTATACGTATATATGGTCACTGGAAAATCTCATAATAAATTCACCTTTATAGCTGTTTTATGGATCTCCGAAATTGTGTATACTGTCTATTATGTTGTTTGAGGTATTCTGGATGAGTGTTCAGTGTCCACTGGTGTTCATTGTTTTCTATTAGAGGGTGTTTTACACTTTATGTCTGTTCGTGACGAAGAATTGTTAATATGTTGTAGAGTGAATTATTAATAGTAGGTAGTTTTAATAGTTTAAATCACTTGTATTATGTGGTGTACTGTTTGTTTTCACCATTGTCATCGAGTATTTCATAAGTTTTAACTCGAAAAGTGTTAATTTATGTAACTCCCGTTTTTCACTGATTCTAGGCTTTAACCTTTACACTCCATTATACGGTTTTAAGAACGCGATTCTGCATAGACTGTTGTGTTTGAATGTTAACAATGAACTAACTAACTTCCTTCACCTTAGGAAATATCTTGCCAAGTTAATATTGGTAAAGTATTGTTAAAATAATTTTCACTTCCCATGTACATAATTCCAAAGTACATTATATATGGAATATTTTTAGTTTATTGTTCGCTTTCATGAACTATTAACTATATAATTGGTTTATTTATCTCATTCTGTTTAATTTGATATGTCATAGTCCATATTTGTTGAGATTTTTGTTAAAATTATCAAATTTCTGTCTTTTTGGAAATCTAGGCCCAAAAAACCTGTTTCCGTTCTTGTACACAATTACTGCCATTTTAAGTGTTATAATATAATTATAATAAATTTCAAATGGTCACAAATCTTTTCCTTTCCTTAATTCTTTCTAAATTTAACATTTGAACTGTCTTTTAGTGATAATTTATTAATTTACCATTCCTCTTCTGAAATATTTAATTATTATATTTCAAAAATTTTCAATAATTTAAGATATTTTTCTATATTACTCTTTTAAATCATAGGATCATTTACAGTAATTGTTAATTGACCTACCTTACATAAATCTTGTTAGTTTACATGGTTCATTGGTGAATTAACTGGTTTATATTAATTTTTGTGAATTCATTATTTGGCCTAGAGTTTAGTATTTTACATATACGGTTTTCTCCAATAAATTTAATTCTACACCTCCTCTGACTCTTAAAAGTTAACATGACATGAAATAAAATTGTTTACATAATTATTGAGATGTGTAGCATCTAATTCATGCTACTGTTACAAAAATAATAATTAACATTAATCAGCAGTCTTTAAAGTTAGACATGTTCGCTTAAACTGTTTTGAACATACATTTAACACATTTGTAAATTAATACAGCATACATACTTAAACATTTTAATTTGTATGTATGCTGTTATATAACTAATACCTCTTACTCTAAATATATAGGTACCTTATTCTATTGGAACTCTTTTAAAATATGGAGTTCATGGCTTTGAACAATATCAGCCATTTAAACTTCTTAACTCTATTAAAACTTAAATTATTTTCAGTCCTTTCTGATTTTACTATTATTATCTAACATCCCCTTGTACAGTAAACATTTCCACCCACACTTTCTTTATTATTGGCATTCCTTTGAATGGCTGGAGATAACAAAGTGACCTTATTTAATGAAATATTGGAAATATTTTCCATTTTAATATTTCATTATTTGTTAATTATAAAATATAAAAGTTATTTTATAGCACATTGTTTAAGTTATAGATACCCTACAACTTGAAGTTTATTACATTTCAAAACACTTCCACTAGTACACTTTCACTGTTGGTTCTGACTTATATTTGAGTTTTATTATTCTCAGACCAGACCTTTAGTCATAATGGACTGTGAAGATTTGTTTATTTTTTATCATATAATAACTTTAGTTGGTGCACTTCTTATCATACTACACAATACTTTTGTTTATAAATAATTACAATTTCATTAGGTTTTGGGGTGTTATACTTTCTTTAATGGTATCATTTGGTTTGGGGTTTAATGGTAGTTAATAATAGGTTTTTATGGTGGTTCTTCCATCCTATTTCTTCCTTTCTTCTCGTCTTCCTTCTTGTGTTCACTCTTGGGTAAACCAAGGTACTCAGTGTTATCTTGTCCGATGGTTGGTTCGGAGTATCTTCTTTATTATCTGCTTTTCTTCTTGGGTTTGGAGTATCTTCTTTATCATCTGATACTAACCTTACTCTTCTTTCTTGATTTCGTGATCTCTTTTTTATCACCTGATACTAAACTTACTCTTCTTGTTTCTTCTTATGTTTGGGGTATTATATTTATCACCTGCTCCTAACCTCCTGGGTAATCTCCTGATTTTTTAATATGAGTTTCCTTTAATTTATTTTCTTTAACTTTTATGGTTGCGTTTTTATCATTTAATTATTGTTTTTCTTTTATGGTGGTGTTTTCCTTTGAAGTGTAATTGAATTTCATTTGACATTCTTTGATTATATCTAATTTAATTATTTTTATGATCTTAAATGAATTAATTATTGGTGGAATATCTGTCATGCTACAATATGTCTGACAAAAAGTAAAAACTTTTTGTAGTAAGAATGTATAACTGGTTACTACATGTGTTAAAATATAATATACTTATTATTTATTTTGTACAAGAATTAATATTCATTATACAACGTGTTAAATTACTTATTACGTACTTTTAAAAAATACAGATTAATTTGTACTTATTGTTTGTTGTACTTACGGAGTAGAGAATTCCACCTAGAGCCGGTCCGAGACTCATTCCCAGTCCGATGAAAGTCTCCAATACTCCCTGTGAACACAAAATTGGAATACGTCAAACCACTATTCTTTTCTGTTTTACTAGTTTTAATAACCAGAAGTAACAATTTCTTGTAAATTTTATCGGTCTGGACATTATGAGGAATGATCGCGATTAAATATTTTTGGAAGGAGGCATAGGCGTACGATGTATCATGTAGAATAGACTGGTAAAATTTACACAAATTTGTACACTGGTAGAATAATCAAAAATTTCATTGTGCAGACAGGCATTCGTGTCCTTGCAAACTGCATCTTTTATCAGTACCACAAGCTTTCTTTACTTTCAACCAGTTCCTCTGAAGTAGTGTCTATTGATAATACATAGTCCATAGAAAATAAATAAATAAAAGATAATTGCGTCCACTGTGGAGTAATTCTATAAATCTCCGCATCTTCTTCTCCAGCACTGTGAGACTTGGCTTCTATACGCGGATTCATCTTCCATCCGTTCTAACTGACCTAGCCATTGTATTCGTTGGGACTTTACGAATCTTACAATTCAACATGCTTCAATAGTTCGTCTATTTCCTTGTTATTTCTACTCTCCATTTCTTAACCGAGCCATAAACACCTCGTACAATCTTTCTTTTACACCTTCTCAATGTTTACTTTTCCTTTCTTGCTAATGCCTACATCTCACCTCCATAAGCAATAACCGGTGTAATAAGTGACTTATATATTTCAATTTATTTGCTGTAACTAGTGAGCTTGCTTCTCAATGCTTGCATACTGTTAGCATAGTAATATGCCTTGTTTCCTAATAATAAATCACCTCCAATAAATATTTTAGTGATATCAAAAGTTACAGTACGACTGTGCCGTACTTCGTTCGGCGCTTGGTTAAAACGCGAAGCTCGGTTGCATGGGCGGGTATCATTTCTTTTAAAACTGGCGCGTTCTCGCCGTCATTCAATGCAAATGTATCGCGCGTCGTCGCTGTGTGTACATAACCTGCTTGTTAGAAGCAGTGACGAATATTTGGTTGGCCTGCCCAGCTGTTGTACGCATTAACCTGTTTAGAAGCGAAGTTTCATGGGTGAAGATTGCGACGTGATCTGTCTCATTTCTGTTCCAACCCTCACCGAGGAAATTTCTCTGGTCTCGATTGACGGCATCCGGTATGTTCTACCTGGTTGAAACATCCATAATGGCAAGATAGATTAAAGCAAGCTCCAGGTATACATTTAGTTTTTATAATAACTCAACTATTAACCTCAAAATATTTTGTGTTACAGGTTTCCTTAATAAACGGTAACTTATGTGTGCGTGTGTTGTTAGCCATGAATTAGTGTACAATTGAATTAAATTACAATTGAAGTGAATGTAACTTATTGACCCGATTAAAGCAATTTAAAAATTTTAAAAATATCTTACACTCAGCTACCCTTTCAGTGTTTGTTAATGAGAATAGCCTAGGTAGAAAAGAACTTCATGGTTATAAAAAGGAATTATAAAAATCAGATTTATAAAACGAAATAAGGCACATCTTGTGGTCAGAGCAATTGTTAATAAGAATAAGTTTGTGAAAAGGTTCTGGTGCCCTGCTAAATACTAAAGTGTGTTTTCTCCATTATATTATAATTGTGGTGTGTGTGCGAGCTGTGATTATGTTATGTTCTTTATGACACCCTATACAGCAAATTGCCTGTCTTAGGTGCTCGAACAATGGCCAGATGGGTGTCGGGGTTGGCCGAAGGTCTGCCAACCCCTTGTGCAGAGAAGCTACATGAGCCGTGAGATGCCGTCAGTTGGGACACAGACACACACACCTAGAGAAATTCTGCCCCCAGAAGTTGTCAGTTCAAGCTACAAGCTACATCCTAGTTACATTGGACAATCCAGGTGTGATCTTCCTATATTTAAATTTACCAATATCATCTACCACAATACGGTATCGGCAGACGCTCTCGGAAACAGACTTATAAAACCCACATTTAACTTGCACTAGATCTGCAAACACACATGTTAAGTTTTGTGCCTGCATGTTCTGACACTGTATACAACTAAGCACCTTATGTAATATTTCACAACATTCTTATACTATGTAAGGGAATTGCACATACACATGTACCTAGATGAACAGCTCTAAGTTTTCCCATTTTTTGTGTGTTCTATGTATCTGAGCGTTGGTTATGTCCTGCATAATCACGTCCTGCCATGTGGGCATAATTCAGGACCTGGGGTGTCTGACTTTCGTTCAATTATTGACTTTAACAATGATTCTGACTTAATTCTCTGAGTTATTGATTCCGAATTGTTGAATGATGTATTAACTTATAAATTTCAAGTTATCTTGTATCTGTTGGGGGCAAATCAGTTTCTTATGGTTATATGAATTTTCACCTCAGATGTGGCACTAACTGTGTGAATTTCTAAGCTTGGTTTTGTTTGTAATATATATATATTATGTGAAGGGTTATTGCGAGAGCGTTGGTGCAGGAATTGGGCGTGTGTTATATGTATTAAGTACGTGTTTATGTGTAATTTTCAAAAGGGGGAATATGATAATATTAATGATATTATAGCACATGTGCTGAAACAATTGTAGACAGAGCTAGCAAATTTAACATTAAACATCAAATGTCAAATATTAAATACTATAATCTTTATCTTGGACATAGTGTTGCATCAAATACCAGATATCACCATCATTCTTTGAGTTGCATCCTTTTTTTTACAAGCCACTGAATTAAGCAGTCACTCATGAAATTATGGTGTAGTATAATCAATGTATATATGTAATGATGTATGCCAGTCAACTATTTTTTTTTAATTAAGTGGATTAGGGATAGCACTTAGTCTTTGATAATTGTCAATCATTTATCAGTCTGTAATGCAGTGATGTATAACATCGATATGTATATGTATTTCAATATTAGTGTGGCAATTATTTAATTATGCCTTTATTATATCATGTATGAGACTGGGCACCAAATAAATTTTGCACTTGTTATTGTTAATAGAGTTTTTTCATTTGCAAGTCCTATCATCCACCCTGTGGACATGTCTGAAATTGTAGCTTGGGTCTTTGCACACTTTATGCTTCCTCTAGGTTCATTACCTAGTTTTAAAAATTATGTCTCTCCCCTTAAAAAAAATAAATAATTAAAATAAAATTAAAAAAAAGGAAAAAACCTCATAAAACACTTTATAAAATAAAAGGGGGGTTTCATGATGACATCGATGTCTTGCTAAGATTGCTAACAATGATGGACTAAGAAAAAAATCCGTGATGACATCAGATTTGGTAAGTAAAAAATTGGAATTTGTTTGTTTGTAGGACGCGTTCTTTACACATTGTAATTAGAAGATTAAAAGTCATATAACTTTTTTTTTGTCGTTACAAGTTTGTGCACTGGTATTCGTAATATAGCTAAGAATAATAAACACTTGTATCTTAAAACTTAAACCTGACTTTGCAAATTGTATTTTTTGAGTAAACGTAGCTTAAGCCATAATCACAACGTTCTAAAGAATTTTGGTCGAACCACGTTTATAAATGTAACATTTCAAAGTACAGCAAGTTATGACTACAAGTGTGATTTTATTAGGAATCTTAGCATATACACCGTCGACGGACTACACTTTTGCCGGTCAGAAAACTTTTATGATAACAGGTTAAAGCCGGTAAATGCGGAAAGTGAAGGTAGCTCACTTCGAAGCGGTAGTCCCAGTACCGGCAGGTTCGGTACTGTGTACGATGTCGGGGACTGCACGTGACCGCGTCCAGCTCTCTGTTGACGACTGTGGTGCTGGCAGCGCGGCGGCAAGGGTATGAAGGCGCTGGAGACGAGTACCAACTGTTGAGAACACGTCCTTACAAGTGTGAACAGGTGGAGGAGTCCTAGCGTTACCCAAACTGCTTACAGATTGCGAGAGGAGAGGTACAGAAACTGATGTATGCAGAGTACAACCTGCTGGCGCAGTATGAACTGCTCTTCCTGGACCAGCATTCACTTCTGTGAAAGTAGATATTAAGGTCAGGTAGGGAGGTGAGTTCTTACCACCTTCCTCTGTAAGGAAGGCATGCTTCGCCTAAAGCCATCTTGTAACCATCAGCTTACTGCGTTATTTGAAGTTCCGTTGTGAGAGTTAAGTAGAAATTTGAATCAAGACAGGAACCCAGGAAGAAAATGTGTTCTCCTGGCCGACGACTTCATTACAAAAAATTGATTGATGAGTGTTGTAAACAAATTGGCTGTTGTACCAGAATACCAGAATTGGCTGCATGCAGAATACCAGAGATTTCTTCTTTGGAAACTCAATGATCTTGCGCAGAAGTAGCCTACTGATAGACTGGCACATGGGAATGAGGCTAAGCTGCGTGTTCAAATGAGGAGTGAGACGGATTTCTGCTTCTTTTATAAATGTGCAATACGTTTTGGCCGACGTCGGGGGAAAGAAGGAAAGCTACAAATCCTCTGCTGTCTTATTCCCCAGGTCTGGCTTGTAGTACGAGACGGCTGGAGTTGAGTCGTGATCATGCTGGACCTCGGAGCGAAGTCTGCCTTGTTTGGAGTGAGAAGCGGTTCCCTAGAATCGTAAACTTAGCCTAGTCAGGTTCTGTCCCGGTGTTTACGAGTTGAGGAAAAGTTTCGGTTCAAGAAGCTAGTAGTAGCTTTTTCACCTCATATTGCCGGAGCAGATAGCGGGGATGAGTCTTGAAAGAGGCAGGTACATCCTGTATTCCACACCTCGATTCTTCTTTTTTCTTCCTATCTCTATTAAGAAGAACTACGAGGATTGTTCAATAGAAACACGTTTAGAGGCTGTAAAGCATTTTTTATTCAATGATTTTAAAAGAAGTCTCCATTAACATTAAGGCATGAGTCTCACTGTTGAACTAATCTGTAGATTCCCTGCTGGTAAAATTCTTGCGGCTGTTTGCGGAACCATTCGCTAACAGCAAACTCTACCTAGCGTCCGATCCGATTTGAACCGCCGTCCTTTTAGTGATTTCTTTATTGAGCCAAAAACATGATAAGCGCACGGGGGCAAGTCGGGACTGTAAGGTGGATGTTGTAAGACTTCCCACTTCATACGACCAAGCAGATCTTGAATCGTCTGGGCTACATGGGGTCGAGCATTATCATGCAAAAGAATGACACCATTTGTGAGCTTCCCGGGACGTTTATTCTTGATGCTGACCCGTAAGCATTTTAAGCTGTCTGCATATCTCTCAGTGTTGATGTTGACACCAGGTTCATTGAGCAGCACACCCTGATAATCAAAAAGTACGCTCATCATTACTTTTCCTGCTGAAGGTTGGGACCGACATTTTTTCACCTTCGGAGATTGTGACGCCTTCTACTTCATACTTTGACGTTTGGATTCTGGTTCGTAGGGATAACACCAAGACTCATCACCGGCAACAATTTGGTGTAGAAAGGCATTACCTTGTTGATAGCGCATCAAATGCTGTAATTATAAGGCCGAACGCAAATTGTTCTGCTCATCAGTAAGCAGTCGTGGAATCTAGTGAGCAGCAACTTTGTGATAGCCAAGACTATGGAATGAACAGTTCCCACGCTGATGCTCAACATTTGAGAAAGTTCTCTAACTTTGATGCGCCTATCTACGCGTAAAGCAGTTTCCATTTGTCTCGCATTTTCATCTGATGCTACAACACGTGCATGTCCGGGATGAGCCAAATCTTTAGTGGATTGTCTTCCTTGTCGAAACTTATTGAACCATTCAACCACTGCCGTATGAGAATAACTATAGTCACCATATACAGCTTTCATTCTCGTATAAATTTCCATTGGTTGACGCCCCTCAGCGGCGAAAATTGATCAACGGCACGCAGATTATCTTTGGACGGATTTTCTTTCATAGGATGCTATTTTTCAATCCAGTCACAACGCTTAGAAAAGAGCAAACGGCAAATATTTTTGAAAGACGCGTCAATAGTACTTAAACAGACAATATAAACAAATAAATTCCGTTGCCATGGCGACGAAGTCACGGCTGCGCAGATCAAACGTGTTTCTATTGAACAATCCTCGTATATAGTAGACAGGAGATCTCGCATCTGCTTAAACTGTGACTTTGACCCATACGTCCTCATGTCTCTGATCACGGATACCGCTGACGTTAAACAACTGTCAGGTAACAGGTTCTCATTGCTGTTTGTTTATACATATATCGGACTGAACATTTTCAGTATATAGAGATATGGGTCAGTAATTTAAAGTATACAACGTAATAAAGTTTTATAAACAAGGCTGCCCTATTATTATACAAGGGAAGAAATAGAAGTGCACATTGAATATTGGCATATGCGTATGTGAATAAGAGAACGATTTATATTGGTTAAGCACACGTAAGTTAATGTCGACTGCTCACCATGTAGCCTAATAGAGAATTTTTGTGGTAGATTAACCAGAATATTTTCTGCACCTGAGTATCACATAAATAATTAGTTTTTACTTATCGAAAAAGAATCTGGCATATGTAACGATTTTAAGAATGGCACAAAGTCTGTGCATTGACTACTTCAACCTCAACGGCAAGACTGGTTGTAAGACGGCATTCACAAGTAAAGATTTAGAAACCTGACGATAGAAATTAAACAGTGGCTTAGAGATACGCAGTGTACAAACACCTCTTTGCGAGGCTAACAAAATTTTCAGTCATTTCGCACATGCGCATAACAGTCTTGTACAGTGTTTCATAGTGTGAACATCGGCTGCAACAAGACTGGCGAGAACAATGGAAGCATGTGTGTAACAGAGACAGAGGTAGTACATGAGTGAGACGGTGTATTGTTATCGCGTTGTCTCCCCTCTCTCCTCTCTAGACAACTTACTATACTTGTTAGTAGGGGTAACTTATGCAGTGGGTCGACGCAGAGGACTGTTCAGGAAACACTGTCGGGCCTAATATCAATTCAAAGGTTGAAAGTAATAAATAACACAATATTTATAAAAATTAAATATAGATACATAATATTTATAATAATTAAATATTTATAACAATTAAATATTTTTTATATTTATAATGTACCGGTATACAATTAATTTTTGCTATAAAATTATACTAACGAATGGAAAATTGGTTTAGATCCTTGAGATAATATAACTTTACGTTTTAAAATGTTACATGTAGAAGAAACTCTGTGTATACGCTTGAGGAAAACTTTATGACCCCCATGTTTTTCTTGAGGCCCCCATGTTTTGACCATAGGTGTAATTCCTTAACTTCTGACAATTCAGTTGGCTGCATAGTCTTGTCACTGAGTTGAGGGAACATTTAGAATTTTCACTGTTGCACCTCACTATAGAAAAATTATTCCGATTAGCGCTTTCAAGCTTCTCAGGTCATCGTCAGATCGGAAAATTTCCGATCTGATGATGAGCTGAGAAGCTTGAAAGCGCTAATCGGAATAATTTTTCTATAGTGGTGTACAACAGTGATAATTCTGTTTGTGATTATAACCACTAACACAACTTTCTTAATTAAAATTTAGAATTTTCATCACAGTCAGATTAAAGCTTCTGGAGCATTCTAAACCGAGGGGAGTGTTATACATATCCTGAAGAAGATAAGAATCTTATAATGTCCCTAACTTATGAACTATTTTTGATATTGTATTCATTGAAACCTATTAGCATAATATTTTTCAAGGAGCTTACTGATTGCACAGACTTTTTAAAATCGTGTCAAGGATGCGTTATCAAAGTACAGGAAGGTCGACAGTGGAAGAGTAAATGAATGGGTAAGTAAAAATGTAGATTTACATGGACACAAATAAATGTTCAAAACAAGAGTGTATGTTCTGATGTAAAACAGAGTATTCTTATGTAATGACGAAACCTATCGATACTATTTGTAAAGTTCAGTCTTTTATCTCGCAACTTGACTCTGGACAACGTTTTGTTTAGATAAAACGTTACGATAAAATATTGTTTTAATACCAATTATCAGTACTATAAATATCTAACGAAACAGAAATAAATAGAAATGCAACACCAAACGATTCGTGAAAAAGAACAACACAAGCGCGTGGCTATAGGAAGATAGCAGTCCTATTTGAACCTTGAATAACAATGAAGGAATAAATGAACTCATTAGCTCAAATTTTAGTTATTATTTACATGTTTTCTTATCTGGTAACCGTTTACATAAACAGTGTTATGAAACAGAGTAGTACCATTTAACAAAGTTTCGTGATAATTAGAGATATAAATAATATTTACTTACTTCGTTGCAAATATTGACCGATGGGTGGTATTTTCCGTACCCATTTTTTGTGAAGATTTTACGTATAATTTTTACTAACATTTTTGTCGACATCGTGTAGCTGATTGCTTCGAAATCGAAGAAAACTAAGTGCGGAAGACTGATTGGACCAGCTTGACACTAACCGGGAACACGGTAAGCATCAAGGTGAGAGCGCAATGTACATCAGCGTGGCATACAAACACTACAAGTAAAAGTAATGTTTACACATATTTTACAAGTAATTAAAGGTACCGACCATTTGGAGTCGCTGTCGGATACTGGTAAATTGTAACTGGTGAGATATAAATTGTGTTTACAATTGCAATTAAGTTGTTAACGGGTATCGTGCTTTAAACATTCAGGTTGTAATCTGATTCAAGAGGATAAATGACATAAATCTTCAACCACGTCGTCGTCATAATCATCATCAATCAACTTCTTATTCTACAATGATCAAGCCAAATTAAGACGTTCTGGATTCAAGACAACTGATCTGACCATCACTTTCGAGGTCGTCCAACAGTCCTTTTTTTAAGCGTTGTGTGTACTAAGGCCTGTTTGGGAATTCCTTTGTCATCCGTCCGGTAAACGACTGGTATACATATTCCAAGATCATCACATTTTAATTAAATATACTTAATTATCCCCAAATATTCTTGTTCTTTTTCCGGGCTAAGTTGTACGCCCGTTGGGAGAAAAGTAGAGATAACCGTTTGACACGTAGAAAAGTGGATTTCCGAAGTGGTTCCGTAAGGTTGGAACAATTTTGAAAGAAGTAACCAAACTGCCTTACTAGACGTACTAATCCAACTGTGGGTGTGTAAGTGTACTCGGTAACCAGGCATACAATTTTATGTCCGCTGCTTCAGTTTTATTTTATCACTTAATTTGTGATGTCCAACATTCAGAACCAGACACTAAAGCAGGAACTGTTAAAACTTTGTAGAACTTTAATTTGGTGTCATCCTGAGTGTGTTTGGGCTTTCTTTTAATTGTTCCACACATTTGATTAAATTAATTTAGGCCTACTTTGGCATAAAAGTTTCTAATGATTTTGTACGGTATCTTACACCAAGGAAGCTGAATACGTCGATTTGCTTAATCGGTTGATTATTTATTAATTAATAGTAGGCCTATGTCATCGCCCACGAAAAGCGAAGACAGATGGTAGCAGGTGATAGGCCCTACATTTTTGATTTTCTAACCGACCTTCCAAGACATACTGTACAAAACTCGTACAAAGACGTGAGTAAAAAAGATTAAAATAAAGCTGTTACAATAAGTAAATTAAAAATAATTTGTAGCACAATTTCACTAATGCTAAGTAGGATGAGGATGAGACTTTTCTAAATAATGGCTATATTCTTTCAACTGTATGGGTTAGTTTGTTGGATAAGACAAGAGAATTTAGGAACTCTGCAGTCAGAAATGATATTTATTGGACGATAACAGGGAATTCAAGACACGATAAAATCGTAGCCATGATAATGACCTACGTAGCCATAGTGGTTAGAGAGTTAGAGGTTGGAGAACCTGCTTGTCGTTACAAAGCAGGTGGAAGGACGTCAAGATATATGAACAACTCTCATAGCTCTAGAGAAAGGATAGGAAAGAAAGGAAAGGAAAGTCCGGAGTATGGACAAAGTACGCGACTTTGTTGTAATTAAATACAATAAAAAGTCACACGACGGATGAAAAAAAGGTAAATTAATTTTAATCTGTATTGAATCGTGGCTTGGATACCAGAGAACATGAGTTAAAAAAAAAAGTACGCGACGCTACTTGCAGTAGAACAAGAGTTTTTTCCAGAAGGCGTTAAAAATTCATATCCTTTCATTCTGCCTCTCAGTGAACAAAGAAATAATAAAAATAAAATGGTTTGGATTTCTTACATGTTAATGAAACCCGAAGTAGATATTACTAGAGACACTTGAAAAAGTGGACACCCGTTGGGAGAAAAGTAGAGGATAACCATATGACACGTAGACAATTCGGAAGTGCTTGCGTTAGGTTGGAATAATTTTGATAGGAATAACCAAACTGCCTTAAAGACACTGTAGAAAGGACACATCTTGTGGGGGCAGTGCACTCCAAATGGATGTGAACGGAAAAGATTACAATCGTGCAGTGAATGAGAATAATTCATTCCATTCTACCAGTAGCGTAGCGTCCATGTAGCCGCTGTTGCCGGCGGCAACAGTACTTGAAATAAGAGAAAATAATATTTATTATGTACAGAATAAATACTTTAGTTATTGAATAATTTTAAATCCGAAAAATATTAGTAGGGAAACTTGAAGAAAAGCGTAGAATTGCTTTCGATCTGCTGGGCACTTGCACCGTCTTATGTTGCCGGTTCAGACATCGGGAATGTTTTACTACTTACGGTCATTGACCTCATATTAGTTGTCACGTACAAACTGTGAAGGGGAGACACACGTCAGTCCAATGTGTTGCAGCTGTATAAACCGGCAAAACGCTCAGTTAGCAGCTATGTTCGTTTTCGGAACTGACGTGCAGCAAATACTACGTACCTACTATTTGTGTTTTGTTCGTTTAGTCATGTGTTTCTCTGTTTGTTTTTATTATTTTTAATTCGATTATTTGTGTTCTGATTTATTCTGTGTAAGTATAATGGAGTCAGATCCCGTTAAACCGGGACCTTATTCTTCTGCCACCGAATGATAGAAAATGCTCTAAAAAGAACACTTGGTACAAGAAAAAATTCGAATTAATTTTCAGGTTGTTTTAGGCCTATCACAACAGGCATCAGGTGTTATGTGCCCACGTTACACTACTGTTCTACCTATTAACTCGTACGACACAACAAACTCTTAATACCTGACCTCGCTTATTGAACAGTCACATGTGGATAGAATTCGAATCCAAGAACTGACATCCTGCTGGTAAAGATTCCAGTTCTATATTGAGGTAAGAAATATTCTTATTTGAAGGATAATCGCAGCAATGAGATATCGTAGGCCTATGTAAGAACCAAGAATCTTTACTTAATTTCAAGCGAACGCTTTCCTTCAACACTTGACAAAGAGAATTAGACGCGAGAATGGTGGGATTATTTATTGGCTGTCCGATCTGGGACAAGTGCAGTGTAAATATGTCGCGTGTGTTTAACGTTGTTTACAACACAAATGCAGTTCAGTGCATTTTATAACCTTCTGCTGCACATGATCTTATTAGCACACAAAAACAATCATTAGGATTATTACAGTCAGTTAACCAACTGGTTTATTTACTACTATCTAGTAAATACGATTACCGTTAGGATGCATATTATCAAAGTGCTCTGTAAATGGTGACGATTGTTTTAAAATTTTCTATGTTAATCGTATTTTTTAATGTGAAACAAAACAGGTTTGTTGTTGTTAATTACAAAATATTATCTTATTTAACTTATAAACATGCAACTTGCTTCAGTTTAAAAACTCCCAAAACCAGAAGTGAAGTTGACTCGCGAACGATGATCTCAGTGTTTATTTACTTATTTTATGTCTCAGCTATTCTGAAAGATTTAAGGCCAAGTACGTTCTTTCTTTGAACAGAATATACAGGAATAAACAACAACAACAACAACTACTACTACTACTACTACTACTACTAAACAACAACAACTACTACTAGTACTACTACTACTACTACTACTACTACTACTGCTGCTGCTGCTGCTGATACTACTACTACTGCTGCAATAATAATAACAATTACTATTAGTATCACTATTTATTATTTTAATTTTTTTAAGACTAACAGCAGCAGCAACAAGCACGTTGATACATTACACGAAATGAAATGAGGAAAATCGAAATGCATAAAACTCACCAGTACTGTGCTGATTCGCTCGGGAAATATGTCAACGACGAACACAAAACTAGAGGTAGAGAAGGCGCCAGCGCCGAGAGCCTCTAGGCCTCGTATGAGGAAGGAACATACTGTGAACCACGTGTAGTCCTCGATCATTGGTAGTAAACTACAGTAAAAACCACAAAGGAAAATACATTTTTATTGCTATGTAGGCCTACACAGAAAGATACTAACAACAAATCTGAGTACCTTACTTGTACCCATGTTTTCAAATTCACAATTATTGAATATCTGTATAGTAAAAGTATCATGCCGATTGAAATTAACTTCTTACCCAAAAAGTATATTGCTGATTCCTGCCACTAACATTCCAACCATGAAAAGCAGTTTGGCTCCAATTTTCGGTAACTGTAACCACAAGAAGTTGGTGTAATAAGTTTTTACATTTGCACTGTAGTCTTAAAATTGTAAATTTTAGAAAATTTACAATAAGCAAATACGCATACGCGTATCTGCAAATCATTGCAAATTACTTGAATTCTGACAATCTTTAGTCCAGAACTGAAATCAATAAACTTTATTGAATATTTGTACCAACTCAGTCGCCAAATCCTTAAGTTAGTGAATATTCAAAGTAATACTAGTAAGCTCCCTGAGATGCAGAACTCGCTTAGACTTTTACAATTTTTCCAAATTTTGACTTCCATTTTTGGCCTGTGGTATCACTAAAAATAAAACTATTCAAAGTTGTTATGACATATTACAAAAAAAAAAAAAAAAAAAAATTATAAATGACAACTATTAAAACCTACTAAAGCTGAGATGGTCGTGCGATGAGGACATTATATTCTCCACTTTTGAGCAGTGGTTCACCAACATTAGTCACAGTAAGCACAAAGTTACGTTGTTCCTTCAATGCAGTTAGCGTATACCTTTCACGTGCTGTTTACACGACTTATTACTTGAATTTTTACATGTTGACTTGAATTTCCTGGGCGTCTGAGACGAACCGGTGAGAGACTTGGTGTAGGCGTTGGCGAGCCTGCTGTTCCAGATGGAGTGTTTGGCATTGAAGTCGGGAAGGGGTGGTTGTGGAGGAAATCCCACTCCTCGGGTGTCGGCGCTGTCCGCAGGCAAGCCGGAGATACGCCGAAACAAGACAAAGTGAAACTTCGATCTGTCTGCTTCTAACGCCACCGTGCAGGCTTCAATGAGAGCAGTGACTAGAGGGGGTTGTGGCCTATGGGATATCCGCCTGTGGACCACAATAGCTGTCCCCCAAGAAGGGAGACAGCGAGGCAGTTGTGGACGATCTTGACGATAATAAGTATAGGCTAGAAGAGATAAGCTGTGATAGGAGGCTAGATGAGTCTTGCAAAGAAGTGTCGTACTCTGTTGCGAAAGTCACCAGTTAGGATCGGCGGGGAGGAATGCCATTGGCATTCCACGCAACGATCCGTAGGCCTCTAAGGTAGACAAAGATTGGAAGACCAGAGCTAGCACCGTGTCCGCATCTGGAGCAGACCTGATGCTGGAGACTAAATTTTCAGCCCAGACAGTCAAAGCGTCCGAAAGACGAGGCTGACCTGCCTCGTCCGGGGTTGCAGAGGGCTCAGGGCTGGCGACTAACTAGTGATCTACTCACTGGTAGGTTGTTGGGGAATGCAGGGGACGAGGATTTTCCGCTGAGGTTTTGCAGGCGGGACCTGGGAAGCTTGTCAGCCGGAGGCTTCCGGAGGCGACGATTGCACTTTTTAGAGGTCGTAGGAGCAGAAGGTTGGGCAAAAGTAGCGGCCACGGCCGCGTAGGAAGGACCAGGCGTCGAGACTGGAGCCGTCGGAAGCGGGATTGAGGTGTAGATGTTCCGGTAAGCGGTGGGAATGCCACTCGCCGGTTGGGGACAGGGTCTTCTACATGACTCTGCGCGCCAGGGCGAGCAGGAAGCCGCTGCATTTTCTGGGCAGTAATGAAGTGTGAACAACCCCGGTAATTATCCGGGTGGGGACCACCGCAATTGGCATAGATGGCCGTGAACCCCAACTTTGTCTTATCACAGGTGGCAGAAGCGGCTTGAGTGGCCGAACCTCTGGCAGCTAAATCGCTGCAAGGGGCCAGGCCTCGGGTCACATGTTCTGATATCCACTTTCCTGAAGATGCAGAAAAGTTTGAAGACCATAGATCACCTGTAACTGGCATACTTTATGCAGCTTATTCTGTGAGCAGGTTTCCTATCCTCGTCTCTTTCAACATGCAGGACGGACACCGCGATCGGCGCAAAGCCAAGCGCGACGAGTTCCTGCCTGATGTACTCAGGAAAGGTATGGGATGGAATACCAGAAAGTACAGTCTTAATTTCTCTCTCTTCTGGGAGCGCAAAGGTATGAAAAGATAGCTGTTTGGTGGTGAATAATTGCTGTATGGTGCGGAAATCAGAGATGCTGAAAGTCTAAATTTTAGCAAGGAGCCTTGACACATCCTCAATCTTGACATGGGGAAGGGCATTACGAATCGACTGAAGGATATTGGCAAAATTCCTTTTGTCAGGAATGACAATACGAGGAATGCGAGATGAAGACACAGATTTGGCTGGATTCTGTATCCAGCAACAGCACCTTCACTACCAGCGACGTGAGGCGGGGAAGCAGTAAGTTTCCGCTTGCGTTTGGTGCGTTTGCCCTCCACAAGCGAGAGCTGTCCCTCCCCCCTGACATCACTATACATCGAAACACAAACACTGTCACCACTTTCACTTTCACTGTCACTGCTATCGCGTGGAAGAGGCATCAAGGAAGGACCACCAGAGACGCAGGTTACCTACGATAAGGGAAACCAACGACTTAGGCAGGGAAACTGGGTTGGGATTCGATGCTATTTCGGAAAACCGAAATGAACGCCGATGCTTGGGGACTAGGAGAGACTGGCTACCAGGCTGTAAACACTAGTAGCAGCCTAATACATTAGAAAAACCAGACTTGAATAAAGCACGATATACAAAAATCACTCCACAGATTAATTTCACTCTCTAGTAGTAGACACTGAGCAAAGTAGATATAAATACTGGTGATGAATGTTGCTGTTTGAAATGAACAAAGAAAATTCTGAGCATATACTGGCAACAGCTAAAGGCACTCCTTGCATGACTCTATAGTCTATAGGTTGGATTAAACTCATATATAGGCCTATACATAAGTTTCCATACTTTTATACCAATAGCTAATCAATGTGTTTTGACATTATATTCTGGTCTCTCACTGCATATCATGGTTTCTCGCTTGAATTGACTATTTTAGTTAATCTTGACTTTTACTTTTTCTTGATCAGTATAATCAATCGTTTTTCGTTCTTTCACGTCTCAATGAAATATCTTTTGGCTTTTAAAGAATTTTAAAGTTACTTAAAAAAAACTATTTGATTTTAAAAATAAAAATACTGTAGAAACAAAAATACGAACCACAATAACATGAAATAACTTTAAATGAGATGGATATCAAATAATTTTAAAGGAATCTTAAAATAGATTTAAATGTTTGAAAAATGTATTGTCTTCAGAACGATTTATTAAACCAGTAATTTCTCGGCCAGTATTGATAACGGCAGACTGGAGAATAAGTAGTATTTATCTTCTCTTAAAAAGAATAACAAATACAAAGTCGAATCACCAGTTCAAACGTTATTGACGATCAAAATGTTTAATTCTTATGCTGTCAAGCACAAACGCGCGGTCATCCTCACATTATTTGGTAAACCACTTTCTATATTTTTAAGTATGTAAATTATGAATTTGTAGTTATCTTAAACGCGATCTTTTTTTAAAGCCATCAAATACTTCCTAGCGATCGGTAAGTAATTATATAATAATGCAAAACCCGGGGTTTTGCAAAAAACGCGGGGATCTTCTCGTCACGTTCCTGATAAGGAGTCTCTACCGTACTAATGAATTATTTCTTATTATATTCAGACAGTGCTTTATGTTAAGTACTAGGAAATTAATGTTTAATTATTGTACTCGCTCGCTAAGGCTACGTTGGTTTACCTTAACACCGGTAGTGCGATTATGGCAGTGATAGTTAACAAATCATAGTTATACCTACGAAGCGACTGATTCATAAAATACAGCACGTTGTTATCTATAAAAATAGAAATCGAAAATTTTGTCAGCAGTCGACCTTGGGGGGCTGTGCGGGACGCTGGGCATGCCTGTCGCCCGCTCGTATGTTGCGCCCCGAGCTTCAAGTAGAGCTCCTGCCGCTGGGACAATAAATAAGGCTGGATATTGTCGGGAGTAAAACTTCTCTTAAACGGTCACTAGAAATTACAACGTGCGACTCTTTCAGAAAATGCTCACATTGGTTTAGTAACAAAAGCGTTAACTGCTGACACACAAAAATTAACACATTATCAAAGCGTACTCACCAGTTTTCCAAAAACGGGTGCTGAGATTGATACTACTAGGGCGTAAAAACTGAACACAAAGCCGGACAATGAAACGCCCATTCCTTTTGAACTTGCCTAAAGGAACAGAAAACACAGCAATAGAATTATGTCCTATAAACATATGACAGTCAAAATAATAATTACCTTATTTGTGAAGTAATCACACTAACAAATCAATGAACTATGTTGGGACCTAACTTTGGGGTCAGAACTCATTAAAATACAAGATATGTAGTGAGGTCGCCTGTATAATAAAATGTATAGTGTACAAAATTAAAACAGTTTCTTCGTCAGAGAAAGAGGGGTGTCAGATTTTTTTAAAATGACGATTATTTCAAAGTATTTCACTCGAATACGTTAAATATTCTTGTAAATTTCGGGAACAACTTACAGTGTAAACCAGTCAGATGGGATAATAGCTCGTACTGTACTGCTAACTTGGAAACTGCCAGACTCCTGTTTGACTCTTTGCTAATTTTCAATTATAATAGCCTAAGTAGAAATAGAATTTTATAAAGCTTGAAATATTGGGAGGGGATAGTACTTTCAAACCTCTCTAAATTACGGCTATGAATGAATAGATACTGTCTTTCGTGTAAATGTCGTGCTACTTCTCTAAATTTGGAAATTGCAAGGAAAGAAAGTAAAGGAAAGAAATACAAGTGATGAACCTAGAAATATGTATTGTCTAATCGTAGTAAACATAAATTCAGAGGTTGCCCTAAATGCAAAATAATAATTTTTTAATTGTTTCTATTTGACTTTTCGTCTGTTTATGACGTTCATATAAAATTAATGAGACTGATTTTCCCACATGAAGTGACAGCACTCTCAGACTAAGAGTGTAGTAACAGCTGACAGTTTATAACATTTGTTTACTTTTATAACATTTTCAACTTCTTGACGTTACCGAATTTTAATGTCACAGTTTTTGTAAGTGTTTGCCTTACGTTACATAAGTAAAGGTCATTGACAATGAGCAGCTTTACGCAATAAAATTTTGTGTCACACTTCAAGACAGTGTAAGAGAAACATTTAAACGGGTAAAAGAATCTCCTTAGTGTAAATAATAGGTGAGTAATCCCAGACTCAGGTTTATAGTTGGTAAAAAGAATTTGTGGATGACCATGAAACTATGGAATATGACGTGGCTTCTGAACAACCGAGCACAGCATGAACTGATGAAAATTATGAAGTGAGAGATTTCATAAAACCTGATCGTCGTTTGATGGTAACAGTTATTAGTTATGACTAAATTTAAATCAAAAGACTTGAAATTTTGGTGCATAATATAAGTCGGGCTAGAGGTTGTTGATTCTTAGAAGTTTTATCACACGATAATGCTCCGTGTTACATCACACTTTCCGTGAACAAGATTTGGCCAAAATGGTACTCCCGCGGCATCTCAGCCTGCGTTCTCCCGTAATCGCCGTAATCGTAATCCATGCTATTACTTCCTGTGTAAAAAATTGAAAAGCCAATCCCAGGGTACTATTTTGAAAGTTTGGAGAACATCTAAAAGATTTTGGTTGATTAACGAAATACAATGACAGTTTTATTCCAGCACTGTTTCAATCAATCAGAATATCTTTCTAATTATGTGGCTTCCCAGTTTGAAGGAAAGAAAATTAATTTGCATTTTGTGGCAATACAAATTTTACGAAACCAGTCTTATTACTTTTTAAACAAAGTAACTGCAGATCGGTTTGAGCTATACAATACCTACATAAGTCCGAAAAACTGGCACATCAACCGTGTAGGTTTTGGTGAGGGTGTATAGTTGGTCGAGTAGACGTGGTAAAGATTAGCCAGTTGTTTGCCTTCCAATTGTTATTATCATGATTTTCAAGATTTGTGCGGGTGCACATATGAATAGCAATGAATTGTTATTTTCAGTTACGTACCTTCTTCTACTTCGCTTCGGTTGTGATCGGGCTGGCAGAGACTACAGCTCAAAGCTCTCAGGACAGTAGCTAACACCAGATTCGTTTTTGAAGTGATTTTCACAGCCAAAGTGTCTTGTGATTTTTCCTTCGGAAGTGGCTCACCTTTTATCATTTAAACTTGTTGTACTTAGAAAACTTCGTAGGTACTTTAATACAGCCGTTTTTTAAAGACGTAATTTTGTATAGACCATTTATAAACACGTTTATAAAATTCCGGTGCCTCTCATAATTTATAGTGTCCATTATAATTTACACTGTAATCATTTACGTGATAGTAACTTACATCTTACCATATGTACACGAAAAATCCAGTTAATCATAATATATAATTACACGTTTTGTGTTATTCGACTACTGACTACACACAATTTTAAATATTAGTGCCGACGTTTTGTTAAAAATTTATTGTCATCATCAGAATCTTTATACGGGCAATACAGAAATATTTGACACTCATATAATAAGTATTAATATGTATCGAATATTACACTTATATTTTAATAATATAAGTGTAATAATGTACGTGTAATAGTTATAATTAGGCCTATTCTTTACAAAACACGCACTCACACACATTCAAATAAAAACACTCGTTATAAGTGTAGGCAGGTTTGTTAATTATTTCCATACTACCCGTATACAGATCGTGACTGTAGATTTTAACGAAACGTCAACACAGATTTTTTTATATCTAGTCATTAATATTAATTTAACGTCACAACTAAACTAAGGATACTGTTTAGTGTTAAGCAAGACATATGGCCCGCATTGTACTCACACATAAAATTTTTCTGTCATTAAAAATTATTAGTTGTGGTAGATAATGTTAGTTTTTGTTCTAATTATAAATTAGATAGATTAAAATTGTTCAAATTAAATTTATCGACATATTTAATGTTAATATTGATCAGGTGCAATTTAATTTACAGTTTGTTTTCACACACACACACACACACACACACACACACACACACACACACACACACACACACACACACACACACACACACACACACACACACACACACACACACACACACACACACACACACACACACACACACACACACACACACACACACACACACACACACACACACACACACACACACACACACACACACACACACACACACACACACACACACACACACACACACACACACACACACACACACACACACACACACACACACACACACACACACACACACACACACACACACACCAGATGTAATGCATTTAATAAACAATGTTAATATTTATTATTTCGAATTTTTTTCTTGGCTTATACGTAGCCTATAATTCTAGTCCTTATGTTAGTTCATCTTTAGTACGCGTAATAATAAAATTGATTAATCATTAAAATTTAATATTAAATTAACATTTTGTAATACACCGCAAGAAGTAAAAGATTATAAGAATTGTTATTATGGCAACGAATTTTAACTTACGAGTAATCATTTTCTAACTTACGTGTGTCATTGTCTATAATTTTACGAATTCAAGCTAGTACGTTATAGACTGGAAACGTAAATTTTAGATGTTAAAGTAGTATTTGCATGAAACATTATTTTAATGAAAATTATAAGATGAACCAATATGATGCGTTTCCCACGGAAGGAACGGTTACTGTGCATGTAAATTGTGCCACAAGTAATAGGAGACAATATTCTGCAAGACGTCAGGCATCCATCGATAAACAACAACAATAATTGACAAATAGAACGTAATTAGTAACCATTTTAAAATTAATTTCTGATATGCAGTTGCGACAGCGGACGCAACGTCTGCAAAATGGGATTTTACTTATTATTATTTTGCTTTTATCAATGCGGTAGAATAGTTTTGATTTCCTGTAAACCGTGTGACTTTTCTTTATCTTGAATCTGGATTACACTAATTAACTCGGATCATTTAAAGTACGCACACACACGCACGCGCGCGCGCACACAACACACACTTGTATACAATGCATAATATTTATATCTAATTATTGAGTTTAACTATTTATAGAATGTTATAAGTTAAACAGTCATCAATGCTTAGTCTCAAAGAAAAATTTTGATTTTGAGCGTCAGTCAAGTTTCAAGGCTTCAGGAATTCTACAGAAGTTAAAAGCGGTTTCAGAGTGAAGAAACTTTGTTGTATCTATTATACCCTGATTAACGAAAGAAAGTGACTGGCGGAGCGGCCGCGCGGCGACCGAGGTTGTAGTAAAAACATTCCACTTAATAACCTCGTGGAAACGTAAAATACAGGGCTAGAAATGTCTAATGAACTGTATTTTAATCATGAATGAAAGACGTTTTTAACAAACTTTTCTAATTTTTAAAATCTTTTTTCAATTAATTTACATTGAGAGTTAAATAAAAAAATACACGAATTTGAATTAAAAATTTAGGGTTTATCGTTTTTATTACGTAAGAACTCAGAGGTTAAGCATCGGAAAAACATTTCTTGTAGACAAATGGTAGTCCACCTTCTTTAGTACAATATATCAAAAATTGAGATTCCTACGAATAATATTAACGACGTTATTAATTTTTTCCAAATGTACTGTTAACTCCGTTATTAATAATTTTTTTCATTGAGTTTTTTCACAGTAAGCATAACAAAATTGTATTCATCAATAAAAAGTGGTATGTAACCTTCAAATATTACGAAATATAACCGCAATCAGTTAATATAGGAAAATTAGACCTAACATTGCTCAACGGCGCGCCATCGAGTCAAGGTACAGTAACAGCCCAAAGAAAGTGGTGCATACGCTCACGGCTCACGCATTGACACAGCCAACTTGCTACGAGTCACCAACGTCTCATATAAATATTATAATAGATCCTTCCTGGATGGTTTTTATTAATTGGTTTAAATTATAGAATGTTTTTATTTACTAGCAGTGTTGTTGTTGTAGTTGTAGACTCTTACGTTGTCCTATGGTTTGTTTAGTATTTAATATAACTAATTAGTAATGGGTAATTTGAAGTTAAAGTTTATGTTTAAAAGAGTATTAAAATCACTAATAATTCGTTGTATTCACCTCCCCACTTACCATCCGTGAAGGTCTTCAATCTTCTCGATGGGCGACTCTCTCTCACTGTAAATACATTTATAACACACAGATATTTCGTTTGAATATTGTACTAGATCGGATACGTACGGTCTAAATTCCCACTGTTGTATTTGTCGATTGTGTTCTATTAATTTAATTGTATAAATTCTCGGAAATATTTGGAGTTGTGGAATATATGGATGTACTCAATTAATGTTAACTTAACTATTTAATAATTATCAGTGTTAGTGTGCCTAGAACTTAAATAACTTAAGATTTATTCTACAATTTCATCCAACCCTATTATGCCTTGAAGAGAGTTCTGTCTGATTTTATATTTTTACGCTCCCTCTTTGGTGTCAGATAATTCCGCTATAGGCGCTGTAGTATCGGCTCAACGAACCTTGTAGGTTCTTCGATGTTTATATTAACTATTTATTCTCTACTTATTCAGTTACTTTTGTTCCAGTTCACTAAACCATACTCCAAATAACAAGGTGTGACAAATATATAAAGGTTCTTTATTTGTTTATCAATTCACATTAACTAAGATATATTCCAATTAATATATGTTGGGACTATAGATTCAGGTATCGATTGTTGACTATTTAATCCTTTGTTTATATTTGGTTATATATTATATTTGATTCGTATTTTGTTTATTTCAGGGTGTGAAGGCTCTTGTAACTGTGGGGAAGACTAAAAATACATACTAAGAATGCAAGATTTACAAAAATTATGTGTTGTGTATTTAGTATTATTAATATAATATAATTTTACCAGACTCTAACGACGCCAATCACGTAGGCGGTTGATCGCTAAATTTGTTGTTCTGGTCAATTATGAAGTACAGTTTTCTTTCTTCAGTTTAAATAAAGTAAATCTTGTCCTGTCCACTTCGGAATACAGCTTCTGAATTGTTTTACAGCACGATTGATGTTTCTTCTGCACCGTCAGGATCCAAATAGGTTCTTCCTTCGGTTGAAGCAGTTAGTGTTGTTCCGTGTATTTGCAAGGTTATAATTTCTGGTGTTGTGAATATTATAAGTTGCGTTACTATTAATTCTTTATATTTGATTAATTTTTCATCAATTCCCTTCGGTCATGGGACAGTCCAAGTTTCTTCTTGTAGAATTTGGTTATTTGTTCTCGATTATTATTTCATAATATATCGTTATTTTATTAATCTGTGTTAGTGATAGATGTAAGTATTATCATTAGAATTTTATCTTCTTTATAATCGTATCTCTTGATTTCGAATATTACGATTCAATATATATTCTTCTTGGGTTTTTTAAATCATCACCTTCAGTTTTTTACCAAAGCAATTCTTGTTATTTCATAAATCAACAACATTCTTCTTAAATTTTTCCCTAGCAACCTATATTAATTTCCGCTTCCACATGTTTGACTATATAGTGTTTCTTTCATATATTTTTTTGTCTATTCTTTGTCAATTTGCTGTCCTATCGGAATGTAAATTTACCGATAGCTGGTTTATCATTTTATACACATCTTCTACTGGTTTTTTGATATAATTCCGTTTTTTTCCTTTTTTATTATATTTAATCCACCTTCGATATTATTTTTTACCAATCGATATTATGGCATTATGGTATTATTATAATTTGTATAAATTTTATTAAATATTATTATTAACTTAATGTTTTTTCTTCTTTCTAGCTCTTCATAGTGTATTTATTAATTATTATTAATTGATATATCTAACCTTTAAGTTATAAGTGTTTATTTAGTATTTTTGGCTGTTAGGCCTTTTATTGTAAATTGATCTACCTGTGGTTATGTCTGTTAGGCATCTATAGTCCCTTTTATATAAATTCGTACATACAATCAAAACTTAATTATTAACATTTGTATAAACAATTATTTTTCTACATCTAATAACAAATTTATCTTGATCTCTCGATCACATATAACAAAATTCGAACTTATGAACATTGGTTAACTGCCTCACACTTCATTCTATGACAGTCATTGAATAACACTATTTGTTTCATTATTTTTCATGAACTCAACACATATTTGATATAACATCACATAAACTTTATCATAACATTTTTGTCATAATATAATACTTTTTTAACACAAAATTCTTATCTGTTATTACCATAAATTAAGTCATTGTTTCATTTTTCTGTTTTGTTTTTTATTAAACATATATCATTAGCTATTATTTATTTTACAGGTTCGTTTATTCTATTCAACACTACCTTGCATTCTTATTTATTTTGTCTATGACTATAATTGTCATAATTGGGTCTCTGTTCTATTATGGGATTAAGTATCAATTTATTTATCAATCTGTGAATCTTCTTTTATGTAGCATAAATGCTATCATTTTTGTTGCGCTACATATGCTTCCCCTCCTAAAAAAGTTTAGTTTACCTGAATGAAGTTTAGGTCAAATAAACTTGCCTTTTTCACATGCCTTTTCTTAATTTCATTGTTAATGGTTGACGATGGTCTTCTCAATGCAACTTCATTAGACTAGTACTAGTAACTTTTTTATTTAATAACATTTCATCATTTTATTTAACATTCTGGATTCTTGATATATATATTTTTTTCTGTACACATTATTTGTTGGTAACTGGCTACACTATTCACTGATACATTAGTTTTACATCTCTCCTATTTATAATTACTATAATTACTGCATTTTTCATTATTCTTCTGTCAACTCGCTTCTTTCTGTTTTCTTCGTCCTATTCCTTTGGAAACTGAATTTATTTTTGCAACTATTCTAATATTCCTTAAATATTTAATTTCCCTAACAATCCCTAACACATGCGTTGGTACAGTTCAGAGAGGCACTGTTTGGCTTCATACTCTGCTGCCCACACTACATCTTAATATAGTACTGCTGGAATTCATCTACAGTCAGCTATAAAATATAATAATAATCTCCTAATAATCTCTTTAATCATTTAATAATAAATATTTGGGAAAAGATTTTTTCTTTGTTGCATTTATATTTTTTCATTACTATTCTTCATATTTCGTAGTTCCATTTTAATTCCTTAAACATTCGTTAATATTGACTTTGACAGTTATCAATTGTAATCATTTTTGTTTTCATTTTTGTTAAGATTGTAATGTTAAGTATCTTCTTCGTTTTTTTTTCCGATCTCAATATTTTTTTAATCAGTTGTTGTGTGTTGATCATTATAATTGTATTTCTTACTAAATATATTCCTTATACTTAATTATTCTTCCTCTTATCGTATTTCACTATTTTGGCTGTTTATTTTTTAATGAATTATGTTCATAAATACTCTTTCCTTCTTGTCTTCTTTAACATTATATTAGTTACATTCAATCGTTTACTGAGATTGTTCCATCATGTGGCAATGTAGTATGTATTTTAGGTCATATGATTTTTTTTTTCTTCTTTATTTTGGATAAGTAGGTTTGAGGTAATAACTTTTATCTTGGGGTTCATTCTTCATTATTCACACTATTTCTTTATACACATAATAATAATAATTATCGTTTTCTTCTGTAATCTTGGGGTTTGTTATTCATTATACACATTATTTCTTTATCCACATAATAATAATTATCGTTTTATTCTGTAATCTCGGGGTTTGTTATTCATTATACACATTATTTCTTTATAAACATTTAACAATAATTCTTGTTTTGTTCAAAATCGATAATACGTTGTTCTTATTGTATTTCAGAATTTAGTGGTAGTATTCAACTCAAATTATTTTTAAATTCCAAGTATTTTTCTTCAAGATTGGTAATAAGTTGTTCTTATTATTTTTTTAGAATTTATTCATTTATATAAATTCTTTTTCTTTTTTGTTAATCCAGAAGTTGTTCAAATATAAGGTAATAAGTTGTCCTTACTCCATTTTAGAATTTATTCATTTATATAAATTCTTTTTCTTTTTTGTTAATCCAGAAGTTGTCCAAATATAAGGTAATAAGTTGTCCTTACTTCATTTTAGAATTTATTCATTTATATAAATTCTTTTTCTTTTTTGTTAATCCAGAAGTTGTTCAAATATAAGGTAGTAAGTTGTCCTTACTTCATTTTAGAATTTATTCATTTATATAAATTCTTTTTCTTTTTTGTTAATCCAGAAGTTGTTCAAATATAAGGTAATAAGTTGTCCTTAATTCATTTTAGAATTTATTCATTTATATAAATTCTTTTTCTTTTTTGTTAATCCAGAAGTTGTTCAAATATAAGGTAGTAAGTTGTCCTTACTTCATCTTAGAATTTATTCATTTATATAAATTCTTTTTCTTTTTGTTAATCCAGAAGTTGTTCAAATATAAGGTAATAAGTTGTCCTTACTTCATTTTAGAATTTATTCATAATATTTCTTCTGGATTTAGTAATTTTTTTTTTCTTACTAAATTCGTTTTATATATAATAGTTATTTTGAATAATTTTTTGTAAGTTGGTCTTACTTTTTTTTAGATTTTTTTCTGATATATATATGATTTCATTATTACTATTACTGTTTACATGTTTCTGATCCTCTTCTAACAAATCTTCCCTGATATTTTTTAAATAGTGGTTATTAATTATGGTTATTTTATGATTACACTTAATTTTATTTATTAATCGTTGTTCCCCAAGATTACGGTTCAGTGACGGGTATTCATTAATTTTCACTGCCTCTATTAGTTTAAATGAGGGCTTACTCCCTCTTCTCTATTTTCATTCTGATTACTGTGTTGGTTTTGTACTGTTTCCGTGCGATTCTCCGTATTATGTTCTGCTATCCTATAATTTCCATCATGTGGGTAGTTGTCTTCATGCCGAGATTGGTCATAATGGTTGTCATATCGGTGACTCCTTGGGTAGTATCGTCGCTGATTACCTTGAGGTCTGGAGTAAATATAATTGATGTTATGTCTATAATTATTGGGTCGTCTGTCCCCATCTCCTCTATTATTGCGACTATCACGATAATTGTAATTGTTATTGCCGCGATAATTATAGTTTCTGGAATTATTATTCGTGTTTTCATTTTGTGTTCTGTTAGTATTAACGTTATGCGCAGGTCGATTGCGATCGTTATTATGAGAATTGGCTGGTGGCGCGTTATTATCATACTTCTGATATTTATGATTTAGCATTCTATTTCTTTGGTATTGGTTCTCGTGCTCATAATTCTCCAAGAATCGTTTTGATTTGACTACACATACGCGCATTTTTTATCCCTTCCTCGTAATGATAGGATAGTTGTATTACCAAACATTCTTCGGGAATTCGGGGCTCTAAGTTCCGCGCCATACATACTTTTCCTAAAAAGTATGAAGTAGGGGACTGGCCTACATTTGTTTCGTATCGACCGTTACTCAAATTATTCCTAATCATATTCTGGGTCGATTCCGACCAATACTTCTCCTTAAATTGTTTTTTGAACTCAGTCATGTCCAGTATATCCGGGCGCCACCAATTATCATAAGTATCTTTAAACGTTTCATCAATCATGCTTCGTATAATACTCCAGCGACTCTCTCTATTTCTTATGATCACTTCTTCCAATCTCTTTAAAAATTCCATAGGATTGCGCTTATAATTACGAAAATTAATCGATTCTCTGTTCTCATGGTTATTTGTATGACTAATTTGGCGTGTCCTATCCCGCCATGAATCTACTTCCTCCTGTAATTGTAACTCACGCCTACTAATCTCTTCTATTTTATTTTTATTGGTATTGATTTGACCTTCCATATTATTTAAATTGCCATAGACCCTTTCGAGTCGTTCGCCCATGTCTGTCTGTATTTGCTTAATACCTTCCTTATTCTCTTCCAGTACCTGATGTACTTCGTTTTTAATTTGCTCACATTTTTCAACAGTTTCCTTCTGGATTTCTTCAACCAATGTTTTATTCTCAATTTTTGTGTCATTAATTTTATTCTGTAATTCTACACGAATCTGTACTATTGTTTCGTTAGTTTTTTCTAACCCTTCATTTGTTTTGGCTATTTCTAATTGTCTTTCCTCATTATTTTGGTCCACCTTCTGGTTAATTGTCACATGAAGATTTTCAATTTTTTCATTAATTTGCCTTAAATTCTCTTCATGTATTTGTAAGATGTCTTCCTTCATTTGTTTTAAACCCTCATCATTCCTATCTAACCTTTCGTGAATTTGGTTTAATCTTTCGTTCATTTGTTTTGAGGTTTCCTTATTTTCCTTAATTTCCTCATTTGTTTTATCTAATTTCTCCTCCAGTCTCTTTGAGTTTTCCTCCTGTCTCTTTGAGTTTTCCTCATTCATTTGTCTATTGCTTTCCATTATGATCCTCAACAACTCCTGCATACTCATGTCTTCCTTTTTGTTGGATTTATCTGGTTGGTCCCCTTGGGCAACTTCTTCAATTGCTCCATTTTCCTTGTCCATAATAATTTCAGTTTCCGCTATTTCGTCTGTCTGTTGTTCCATTTCACTGTCTGTTATTAGTTCTATTTCCTGTTCTTGTTCATCTATTTCCTTATCCGTTTCTCCTGCCCTAATCCTTGATCTACCTCGGTATGCATGTTTACTCTCCCACAGTTGCCTGCTCTGGTTAAGTAATATTAATATGGTTACAGTTACTTAACTTAAGCCCTACACAAGTTGAGCGCCAATTTGTACTAAATCCCGGTGTGTCCACTACTGTTCAAGTCCCGCGATGGAAGCCAATTTGTACTAGATCGGATACGTACGGTCTAAATTCCCACTGTTGTATTTGTCGATTGTGTTCTATTAATTTAATTGTATAAATTCTCGGAAATATTTGGAGTTGTGGAATATATGGATGTACTCAATTAATGTTAACTTAACTATTTAATAATTATCAGTGTTAGTGTGCCTAGAACTTAAATAACTTAAGATTTATTCTACAATTTCATCCAACCCTATTATGCCTTGAAGAGAGTTCTGTCTGATTTTATATTTTTACGCTCCCTCTTTGGTGTCAGATAATTCCGCTATAGGCGCTGTAGTATCGGCTCAACGAACCTTGTAGGTTCTTCGATGTTTATATTAACTATTTATTCTCTACTTATTCAGTTACTTTTGTTCCAGTTCACTAAACCATACTCCAAATAACAAGGTGTGACAAATATATAAAGGTTCTTTATTTGTTTATCAATTCACATTAACTAAGATATATTCCAATTAATATATGTTGGGACTATAGATTCAGGTATCGATTGTTGACTATTTAATCCTTTGTTTATATTTGGTTATATATTATATTTGATTCGTATTTTGTTTATTTCAGGGTGTGAAGGTTCTTGTAACTGTGGGGAAGACTAAAAATACATACTAAGAATGCAAGATTTACAAAAATTATGTGTTGTGTATTTAGTATTATTAATATAATATAATTTTACCAGACTCTAACGACGCCAATCACGTAGGCGGTTGATCGCTAAATTTGTTGTTCTGGTCAATTATGAAGTACAGTTTTCTTTCTTCAGTTTAAATAAAGTAAATCTTGTCCTGTCCACTTCGGAATACAGCTTCTGAATTGTTTTACAGCACGATTGATGTTTCTTCTGCACCGTCAGGATCCAAATAGGTTCTTCCTTCGGTTGAAGCAGTTAGTGTTGTTCCGTGTATTTGCAAGGTTATAATTTCTGGTGTTGTGAATATTATAAGTTGCGTTACTATTAATTCTTTATATTTGATTAATTTTTCATCAATTCCCTTCGGTCATGGGACAGTCCAAGTTTCTTCTTGTAGAATTTGGTTATTTGTTCTCGATTATTATTTCATAATATATCATTATTTTATTAATCTGTGTTAGTGATAGATGTAAGTATTATCATTAGAATTTTATCTTCTTTATAATCGTATCTCTTGATTTCGAATATTACGATTCAATATATATTCTTCTTGGGTTTTTTAAATCATCACCTTCAGTTTTTTACCAAAGCAATTCTTGTTATTTCATAAATCAACAACATTCTTCTTAAATTTTTCCCTAGCAACCTATATTAATTTCCGCTTCCACATGTTTGACTATATAGTGTTTCTTTCATATATTTTTTTGTCTATTCTTTGTCAATTTGCTGTCCTATCGGAATGTAAATTTACCGATAGCTGGTTTATCATTTTATACACATCTTCTACTGGTTTTTTGATATAATTCCGTTTTTTTCCTTTTTTATTATATTTAATCCACCTTCGATATTATTTTTTACCAATCGATATTATGGCATTATGGTATTATTATAATTTGTATAAATTTTATTAAATATTATTATTAACTTAATGTTTTTTCTTCTTTCTAGCTCTTCATAGTGTATTTATTAATTATTATTAATTGATATATCTAACCTTTAAGTTATAAGTGTTTATTTAGTATTTTTGGCTGTCAGGCCTTTTATTGTAAATTGATCTACCTGTGGTTATGTCTGTTAGGCATCTATAGTCCCTTTTATATAAATTCGTACATACAATCAAAACTTAATTATTAACATTTGTATAAACAATTATTTTTCTACATCTAATAACAAATTTATCTTGACCTCTTGATCACATATAACAAAATTCGAACTTATGAACATTGGTTAACTGCCTCACACTTCATTCTATGACAGTCATTGAATAACACTATTTGTTTCATTATTTTTCATGAACTCAACACATATTTGATATAACATCACATAAACTTTATCATAACATTTTTGTCATAATATAATACTTTTTTAACACAAAATTCTTATCTGTTATTACCATAAATTAAGTCATTGTTTCATTTTTCTGTTTTGTTTTTTATTAAACATATATCATTAGCTATTATTTATTTTACAGGTTCGTTTATTCTATTCAACACTACCTTGCATTCTTATTTATTTTGTCTATGACTATAATTGTCATAATTGGGTCTCTGTTCTATTATGGGATTAAGTATCAATTTATTTATCAATCTGTGAATCTTCTTTTATGTAGCATAAATGCTATCATTTTTGTTGCGCTACAATATCGATAAATGCACGTTAAATAAAACAATTCAGATATTCAATTGTAAATTAAATATTACAATATCAATAGTTCGAATATTGCCGCCACCTTGTGAAATAATTGTTTCTAAAAAAATAAGCTATTTACTTCTATTTAATAGAAATGAAGACTCTATATCCACTGGTAATAAATTGAGGATTTTATTGACAGTAGTGAAATTTAGCAAACACCTTCAAAACAATTAATATTGATTTTTTAAAAAAAAAAACAACAAATTAAGTAAATATTCAGACTTTTTCAGCTCAAGGCTGGTAACACTGTTACAATGTACGATAATATGGTACTTTAGGTTATGTTCACTTTGGTCATTTGTATTACCAATTTTCGTGAATTCTTTTAATATACATGATACTAGATATAAAGATGTGTTAATAAATAACAATGTTTACTTATTTATTATGATTTAAAAGAACAAAATTTAAAATTATTAACCTCAATACGATAGTCAATACTATCGTACTATCGTACTATCGTACGGTACTCTGGTGCCTAGTGAAGCTAAGATTGTAAACACGTGCTTTTAACGTTGCACTATTAAAATAATATTATTGATTTATTAGTTATTACTATTATGAACTGGAAAGAGGAAAAAAATTGAAAAAACTCTTATTATCGATTCCACTTATAAAAATCATTTATGACAGAAGTGTTTCTCTGTGACAAAATATACGTTTTGGTTCTAGGTTAGAAGGTTCTAGAACTTACTCTATTCTGTATACACATATAGTATGATTCAAAATACATTATGCTCTCATCTCGCCATTTTGTCACTTATTTAGTTATTTTAGTACACATGGGATATATTGTTAATAATTAAAATTGTGTACAATTGTTGTACATGGTTAGTTCAATGTATTCATTAACTTTTTGTTATTTGAAATCTCTCTAAGTTATTGTATGGTGGTTATTTACACCTGGTTCTATGATTGCAGTTAGTTAGTTTATTAAATTTCAATTATTAAACTACTGGTATAATATTTGTGAGATGTCCTCATAGCAGTATTGAACATTTCTCTAACTACTGGTAACATTTCTTACATTCTCTTTATAAGTTTTTTGACTAACTCTCTTGTCACATTGGGGTTCTGTCTATTTGGTTTATGGTTATTGTACTTAATCTGATTCATTTGTTGTGTCCTTCAGTTCATATGGTATTCATTGTTTTGTATTTTTATTCTTATTTAGTCTCTATTTGAAACAATGATGGATAATTACTTTGTTTAATTAATGTATATGATTTTATGTTGTAGGTCCAATTCATGTGAGGTTATGTGTCATTTGTTTGACAACAATGTGCTTCATAGTTTTTTACAGTATTCATCTCAACTACTGTCATCTCATTATGGCATGTTACTACAATGGTTTATTATTATGTTTTACACATTTTGTACACATTTTTACACTATCTGTTGAAACAATAATACTGGGTTTCTTAGTCTAATTATGTTACATATTTTGGTGGATTGTATCTAGGCTTTGGTACATTGACTTGTTTATACCCAACAAATTAGTTTATTTACTACTATTTATCTTGACATTCGTCTACATTTTGTCCTGTGTTGCCATGACATTCAGGCACATTTCATATCAAGGATTATAAAGCTTTTATTATTGATCTCTATGAACAATTAATTCACTTTTCTGTATTATATATTTGGTGGTCTTATTGATGATATCTGTGGTTTTACAATCTTGGATTGAACTTGGTACACTAATTGTTTGTGCATTTCACTTGTTAATCGTTGATTCTTTGAATTACAAATGGTCATTCACTTCACTCCGTTATAAACACTTTCGCTGATATTGTTGGTGCTGTTTACTTGGGGTAAAATGTTATTATATCATATGTTGTTACACTTATACTAGGTATTCACTGTCATTGTTTGTGATCACTTATCGATGCTCAACACTTGGTTTCTTTATTATTGATAGTCCAATAATCATTACACTTATTCTGGTCACTACATTGATTTTGATGCTTTCCATATTTTGTGAATGTTGATGTCTTGTACTGGTCATACATAATCTTCATTCTTCATGGTACATTTCTTCCTCTTCTCCTTCTTCTTCTTCTTCTGGTTAGTTGTTTGTCACTTTTGGTGCTTTTTTGGTTACACATTATTTGTAATAATTCATGTTCACTGAATATAGTCATATTCTTCCACATTTTCATTCATTATTATGATAGTCATTGTCCTATATTTATTTCATTCTTATAACAAATTAGTTTGTTTTTTCACTATGGTGATTGTATTTGATTCATCTCCTTCTTACGATGATAATCATTTTCGGCATATCCCCTCACTATTTTGATCTATTGGGCCTGGATGCTAACGTATTATATTGACTCATGGTATTTTCTCTTTCTTTTTTATACTCGATGATATTCTTATTACTCTTCCTTCTTCTTCGTCGGGTTGTTTCAATATTATTTATTCGTAGATACCCATTTTATTTTTATTCTCCTGTTCCTTCTTCTATGCTTGATGAAACATGTTCATGTTATTCTTCTATTTGACGTATTAGACCTTTTTTTTATGTAACTGCTATTTTGGTACGTTACAGTATACAGAGATTTTAGTTATCTGTCTACTTATTTAATCTAATCTATCTACCTGGAGATCTGTCAAAAACTTACATCTGACCAGACTTTTGTGGTTTAGTTGAACTACATGCTTTTTATAACAGATGGTCTTGAATGATTGTTTATCACTCTTTTGCGGTACGGTATTTATTGTTTTCTTGTTAATAAACTATTTTTGTTTTGTGATCAGCTTTAATACTACTAATTGAAGTGCAATGTAATTACTGGGAAATTGTTAATGCCATTCAAATTTCTCAACAACTAATTATTTAACTATGAAATACAGTTTACAGTTTAAAACCAGATATTGCATAATTATAACAGTATTTTACTGTTATAATGTATTGAAATGTAAAAAACAATTAGTAAATTACTTGTTATTAGCATTGCAAATAAATAATAAAGACAGTAAGGTACTTACAAGTATTGTAGTGTTCTTCAGCTTTTATGGAATCCGCTCATAAAATATGTGTATAAATCATAAAAATACACTATTAAAACACTCTATAAGAAACACTTATTAAAACACTTATAGCTGTGAGTTAGTAGTCTTCAAACGAAGACGGTAGCGCGCGAATAAAATGGGTCCACTAGGTTCTGACTGTACTTCCGCCGCAGAGCGCCACGCACTGCTCTCTGTGAAATTCACTTTATATATTAATCCATTGTAGTATTCCTATCACGTACAAGCTGTAAGTTGTATATGTCTTCTACACTTAGTTATCTAAAGAGAGCGTCACGCAAATCTCATTCATGTACAACTATTAACAACTGAGTTAATTAGAAAAAAATTAATAACGTCGTTAATTTTAATCGTAGGAATCTCAATTTTTGATATATTGTACTAAAGAAGGTGGACTACCATTTGTCTACAAGAAATGTTTTTTCGATGCTTAACCTCTGAGTTCTTACGCAATAAAAATGATAAACCCTAAATTTTTAATTCAAATTCGTGTATTTTTTTATTTAACTCTCAATATAAATTAATTGAAAAAAGATTTAAAAATTTAGAAAAGTTTGTTAAAAATGTCTTTAATTGATGATTAAAATACAGTTCATTAGACATTTCTAGCCCTGTATTTTACGTTTCCACGAGGTTATTAAGTGGAATGTTTTTACTACAAAAACGGTCGCCGCGCGGTCACTTTCTTTCGTTAATCAGGGTATAACATTGTTCTGTGCTGCTGTAAGAAATACACGAACACAAACAATGTAAAATTCTGTCGGTATTTCAAAGTCATTACCCAAACTTCTTCTCGTACAGTACGTAAATATTGGTCACGTTAAAGACAAATTACGGCATATGAGTGGAGTAAAGGAAGCAACAGTGATCACGTTAAAAAAATCCTGGCGTGGTATTGGACTGAAGAAAGTGTGACCACCGTAGAATTAACTTACGGCGTACTGTGCCGTGGTTATATTGAAAAGTAAACACCACGGCCATTTTAATTTTATTTTCTGTGCGTTCGGCGCACTATCGCTGATTGTTGTGATGCCCGCGTTGATATCGAGATGCATGTTGTTCGCTGCGACCTTGAGTGATGACGTCAGCACAAGTTGTCAGCAATGTCTGAGTTTCTATAAGCTAGCGATGAGCCGTGCGTCGGTCTCTCTTTTCTCGTTCAACCTTGGGGCGGCTGGATTGTGACGGCGTAAACTGTGACACCACTATGACTAGATAAATTTTCTTAAAGAGCTTCAGGTTTCTCCGCTTAGTCGAGGGGAAAGGGGTCCAGGTGATCGGCACACTACATCTTCGCCCATCCGCAGAGCCTGCGTAAGACACCCCAACGCCGTCACGCCATCCGACATCGTCCTTCACACACACACACACACACACACACACACACACACACACACACACACACACACACACACACACACACACACACACACACACACACACACACACACACACACACACACCGAAAAAGCAGAAACGTCTTTAGTGCCCTCCAAAAGATCAGGTGGGAAATTTCCATTATTTAATAAACTTCACACTCGAAGTGCTCCGCAGGTTATCGGGCAACACACTCGCTAAAATCTATGCCTAGATATTAGACTCATGTTTAACATTATTGAACATGTTTTGTGAGGACATGCTAAAGTGTGGACATTACTGACTGGGTTATAAGTAACTTATAAGTATTTGTGTTTTGATTTGCACAGAGTCATGGGTTACCTTTCTATTATTTAAATGTTTAATTTTTTTCCTGTGAAAGACAAAACAGTTTAAAACTCTTTTTGACAATGTTCAGAACTTAAGAAAATGTAATACTCGGAGAGTGCTTGCATCTGCCTGCCATATGACTGGTGATCCTGCACGTTTCTATTTGTTTTCTGATTTTTATAAATTTAAATTTTCTTTTATTTGGTTATTTTGTTGGTTCAGTTTAACCTTTCCAATTATTATAATTATACTGTACGATTCCTATACTTAACTAATTTAACTCCTTTAACGTAATTTAAGTTAACTTAACACTTCACTTAAAAGGCAACTCCTTAAGCCGCTCATCACCCATGACGTCACAACAATTTTTAAACTTTCCAAAACTGACAACCGAAAAATAAATTTCAAAAAACCACAACTTACCTTGATGACCGGCTCACCATTTCACTGAACTAGGAGAGGCCTCCTAGTGGAAGAATATCCGCATGCTGGATAACCTTTGGGTAATTGGAGGAATGAGGTGACCTCAGTTTTAAAACTTCAAAAATTAACACAAGTTTATTGAGGCTATCATATAGTGTTTTGTTACAATGAAATCTCATAAAATCAGGTTGTGAGGTTATTCCATTAAAATCTATAAGTAGGTGAAATATTCACTATATTACATGACACTCCAATTTAAAATTTCAAAAAATATTCAAAATTTAATATGTAAAATTATTTCATGAGAAATATATAAATCTGTAAAACATCTACAAAATATTACATGTTTTCTGAAAATGATTCATAGTGTCCAGACAGAAGGTATTCTATCAGAATTATAGAAAATATGTGAATATTCAAAATCCATGACAGGGTAACCAGAATCTAAAATTTTCAAAACATTCAAATTTAATATTTAAGACAAATTCCATGAAAAGTATATAAAATATATATCACCTTTAAAAACCCTTACATAGCCTACTGAAATTCTATAAAATATATAAAACATTTAAAATCTCTGACATGCCATACTGAAAACTATGCAAATATATAAAACATTTAAAACCTCTGACATGCCATACTGAAAACTATGCAAAATATATAAAACATTTAAAATCTCTGACAGGCCATACTGAAAACTATGCAAAATATATAAAACATTTAAAATCTCTGACAGGCCATACTGAAAACTATGCAAAATATATAAAACATTTAAAGAACTCTTACAGGCCATACTGAACACTATACAAAATATATAAAACCTTTAACAAGCATTACAGCCACAACAATGAAAACAATTACATTACCCAACAACATGCGCCCTCTGAAATCTAACTCAAACACTAGAAAAAAGACTCATCTAATCAATAAAGTAACATGCAAAATGAGATAGATAATATATACTTGTGTGGAACTCACAAGTGCATGTGCTCCCCCCTGCCATAAACCTGTATAAACTGGTGTAGCCCCAAGGCTTACAGATTTCAGAGTGCACAATTATATAAAAAACATCAGATAATCAGTTACATATATCTCTACAAACATTATAAATACATAAAGAGAGAAAATTTCCTCTTGTAGAACAGTTCAGACATTTTATTTAATAGGTTGGATGCTTCTGAATTACTGTTTTATCACAAGGTAAGGCATTGTTACAACTGGAGGTAGACTGCAACTCTTTTCCCAACCAGATCTACAAGTTCCAATAAAAAGGCAGCCACAATACAAGTTCCACACAGACTATAGTAAAAGATGTACTGGCCATTACATGCTCTGGCAATTCAACACAAGACAAATATCACCCTGAGTCATTCAAAGAGCAATTAAGGAATTTTGCTTCACTAGGCCAAATGAACGCCCCGGCCGATTCCCAACACATTTTCTTAAGTTTTTTTTTTTTTTTTTTTTTTTTTTTTTTTGGTAGGTAAGAAAAGTTTTGTCCATAGAATACCAGGTCACCGCAAACAGCGGCGAAGCTACTCATCATTAGAGAGAAACATGCGAAGTTACTCAAGTTCTGCAAAAACCGGCATGTTTCAATAGTACATGATATTACAAGAGTACCAAGAAGTGACAAAACTCCAGTATTAAGAAACTATTGTCCCCTCTCTTTTTTTTTGTAGTGTTAGAGAAATCAACCAGACCCGACCCACAAAGTCCCAGGGCAAAATTTAATAATTTTATTTTTCCATACCTGTTCATGGTGCATCAATACCTCACATCACAATACCTGTTCAATACTCACACAATCTATCACATAATTCACATCTTGGTCTTCCCAGATTCACGGATGCCGGCCCCCCGAGGACCCCTAGCACGCTTTTCCCTTAGCCTGACATAATGGTTTCACTCAACGCCGGCATAAAAAAAAAGAAAACCACGAAACTTTTCAGCACTCAACAATTGAGACCAACACGTGGTGAACAGCTCCCGAATAGAACAGCTGACATCAACCCAAAACTCGAGTCAAGACAAAACTCCACAGCTGATAACTACAGCTGGCCGAGTTCCAAAGGCGCTCTACAACCCACAACGGAATACAGCAGGCTCACTCTAGCAGCGGGAAAGGAAGATACCCTAGTCCGAAGTTACAGCGACGACTACTAGATGGCGGGAGCGTAACAAACAGTCGCCGTAACGTCTCATAGATAGCGAAGAGAACCTGTCCAAAGCGAACTCCCCAGATGCAAGAAAATAACGCCCGGAATCCTTAGAACCGCTATTTGCCGTACACCTACGTACGGCACACCCCCACAACAAAAGGAGTCCAACGGGTTGGACGACACTGGGACTGCCACCACCGGAGGAAAAGCGGGGACTGACTAAAAACCAATAAAAAGATATAATCCGGCGAAAGTGGAAAACGAAAGGACACCAGAAGGAAGGACAAGGTGTGTGTGGGTGTGTAGCTGGGTGTGTGTGTGTGTGTAGAAGGTACGGGGAGTGTGAGCGGCCGCGGCCTAAAGCAAAGAAAGAAGAAAGGAAAGGAGAGAAGCTAAAATACCGATAAAACGTTTAAAACCCCAATTAACCCCACCTAAAACAATAAAACACTAAAAAATAAAACCATAAAACACAATCCCTCCAGCGAAGCCCCCCGAAAACCAAACCCGAGGACCCTAACTAATCCTAACTGGGGTGAACAATACCAATTTACCTCTCACGGAAGCTCCATCTGCGCACACGCCTTCAAATGGGACACATGGGCCACCCTCACCTTCATCCCATCCTCCGGATCCACCAGGCTGGCAGTGACGGGCGAGACAAACTCAGAAATCCGGTAGGGTCCCAACCATCTATAGCAGAGCTTGGCAGCGCGACCCTCCACCTTAGAGCTGAGCGGGTGGCTCCTGCAATAAACCAGCTGACCCACCTTAAAAGGGTTGGGGACTCTCCCAGCATTATAGCGACGCCGCACGCGCTCGTGCGATCGGAGCAGGGCTCTCCTCACATCTTTCCACCTGTGAACGACCCCTTCGTTAGGCAAATCCGGGAGAAGATCCTCCAGTTTCCACAAATTACCAAGGGGATGAGCGGGGGAGAAACCAAACATGACCTCAAAAGGCACGGCACGATGGCTTTCATGAAGGGACGAATTGAACGCCATCTGCAACCACTGGAGATTCTGGTCCCACGTATTCTGCTGCTCCGCGTGATAGGCGATAAGAGCGGATCTCAGATTGCGGTTGAATCGCTCTGCGTGGGAAGGTTGCGGGTGGTAGGGGGAAGTGGTTACATGCCGGATGCCGTGCCGGAAACACATGTTTCGGAATTGCCTCGAGATGAATTGCCGGCCATTGTCTGAGACAATGATGGAAGGAAGCCCGAAATGCTGAAAAATACTGGTCTGAAGGGCTACGATGGTATTGGCAGTACTAGCCTGACGCAAGGGAAGTAGCCAGACATACTTGGAGAAGGCGTCCACACAAACAAGGAGGAACGAATTCCCGGCCTTGCTACGCGGGAAAGGACCCACGTAGTCGATGAAAACCTTCTCCATCGGTCTGCCAGCAACCTCAGAAGACAGCAACCCCAACTTAGTATTCTGAGCGGGCTTGCTCAGACTGCACAGATGACAACACTTCACCCGGGTGGCGATGTCCCGGTCCATGCCTTTCCAGATGAAGTTCTTTCTGATCGCGGCGATGGTCTTTGAAACACCCAAATGGCCTCCAACCGGGGAATCATGATAATATTGGAAGACCATGGGTATCAGCTTGCTCGGCAGCACTATCTTAGGCACCCGTCCTCTACGTTCCTTCCAGCAGAGGACGCCCTTGGACAGATGATATGGAGCCTTCATCTCGCCTGATTTGATTCTATCGATGATGGGACCCAACACCTCATCATCAAGCTGATGAGGGATAACTTCCGTGAAGGCGAGGGGGAACTCCAGGAGTACGGCGCATGGTTCATTTATTGGCTCCTCACTGGGTAGGTGATACATACGGGACAGAGCGTCGGCAACAACATTTTGGGTCCCCCTTATATGTTGTGCCCGAAACTTAAAAGAAGAGATCTTGACCACCCAGCGGCCAAGTTTACCCAGTTGACGGGGGTGCGCCAGAAGCCACGAGAGAGCCTGATTGTCCGTCTCTAATAGGAACTCAGCGTGTTCCAAATACCTCCTAAACTTGTCAAGGGCGAAGACTACCGCCAAACACTCTAACTCATATACCGAGGATTTCTTTTCAGGGTTGGTAAGGGTCCTGGATACAAATGCAACTGGCTGCCGAGCACCATCCACCTCCTGAGAGAGCACGGCCCCGATCGCCACAGAGCTGGCGTCGGATTGCACAATGAAAGGCTTCGTGAAATCGGGCATCCGAAGCACGGGCGGCGACAAAATGGACTCCTTTAGGGACTCGAAGGCACGTTGCTGTGCGTCTCCCCACACGAATTTGGCCCCTTTTTTCCTTAAGGAATTTAGGGGAGCCGCAATCTCAGCAGCCCCCGGGATGAACCGCCGGTAAAAATTCACCATGCCCACGAAGCGGGCCACCCCTTTAGCATCCCGTGGAGGAGGAAAATCCCGAATTGCCTGCGTCCTCTCTGGATCAACCGTGACCCCTTTATGAGAGACAAGGTGACCGAGGAAAGAAATTTCCTCCTGGGCAAATTTCACCTTGTCGGGATTCACTGTAAGCCCCGCGCGCCTCAAGCGACACAACACCTCACGGAGATGGTTCATGTGTTCTTCAAGAGTGGAGCTGTAAATGAGCAGATCGTCCAGATAATTAAACACATATTGGAATTTAATGTCGTGGAACACGGAGTCTAATAGACGGGTTAACGTCTGCGCACCAACCGCCAGTCCCATGGGGACTCTCTTGTATTGGTACAAGTTCCACGGCACGCAAAAGGCAGTAAACGGCCGAGAATCCCTGTGTAAGGGTATCTGGTGGTATGCTGAATTCAGGTCGAAAATGGTGAAATATCGGGCCTGCGAAAACCAGTCAAAGGCCGAATGCAGGTCCGGGAGGGGCACCGACTCAACTTCAATATTCTGATTCAATTTTCGATAATCGATGACCAGCCTATGCTTCCCTCCCGGTTTAGGCACCAGGAATGCTGGACTGGCATAGGCCGACGTGGAAGGTTCAATAACCCCCTGGTCCAACAATTCCTGCACCTTCTCACGCAAGATGGTCATCTTAGGCGGAGCGAATTTATACGGGTGCGAACGGACTACCGCGGAGTCGCACAGGCGGATCCGATACTCCAAATTGTGAGTGAGTCCGAGGTTGGCGGTCAGCACCTCGGGGAACTCATCACACAATTTACGGAAAGCAGTTTGTAGAGATGGGCTTAAAGTATTAATGTACGCCGGGGGTTGAAGTACTTCAAGACCTTCCCCCGCCTCATCCCGATATCCCAGAAAGGGGATGCGTACTGCACGGTTGAACTTAAAGAAGCATACGTGCCCCTGGATATCGAGAACCATGCCACTTTTCATAATAAAATCCGCACCCACAATACAGTCCACGCTCAAGTTCGGAGCCACGAGAAACTCCCAAACCCACGAAAAATAGTTTATTTTAAATTTAAAAGCCACCAATATGGAGGTCGGCAAGACCTCCCTCGAGGCCGTCCAACATACCACCGACGAAGGAGTATTCGACCGGATCAATGACTCCCGGACCAATTGCTGGTAAACACGGTAGGAGATAAGACACCGTGCCGATCCGGAGTCCACCAGGGCCTTAACTCGGCCCTTCCCGACCTCCAGCTCCAAAAATGGACACACGGAGAGACCCGGACGAATCGGCTTGGGATCGGCCTCCCCGGATGGGTGTCCCGTCTCAACTGCACATAACGGGACCTGGGATGCGACATCGCTACCAAACGTGGGGAGGGACCGGCGTCCCCTCAATCCCCCCCACGCAGGCCGTTTTTTGATGGACGGTTTTCCCGCGAGACCCCCGATCGTTTGAGGGGGGCAATTCCGGGCCAAGTGCCCCATCTTCCCACAGGAATAGCAGCGGACTTCCCGCCTCTCAGAGTCGCCACCACGTTGCTCTTTCCAAGGGTGGCCACCACGTTGCTCGTTCCAAAGGTTGCCACCACGTTGCTCCCGGGTAGGCCGCTGCTGACCAGATGAGGAACAGGGGACAGGGAATTCGGAACGGCCGGAGCGAGCCTCATCGTTCATCTGGATGGTGCGGGCGAAGACACAAGCCTCGCTAAGATCAGCGAAGCTGCGCGGTCGCTCCAAAAACACCAACCTTGACCTCTCCTGCGGATTAAGGCCCTCCAAGATAACCCGCACCACCTCAGCCTCCGACACATCCACCCGCAGCACACGGGCAGCACTTTTGATCGAGTTTATAAATACGTTCAACTGTTCCCCTTGCCCCTGAACTCTGTAGAAAAATCGCTGCCGCATCCGGTCACGCAGCCTCCCGGGGATAAACAGTTCCAACACATCTTTGTGGAACGCCTCAAAATCCCCGCCCGCGCCCAGATGCCAGACCACACGATCCAGCAGGGGCGCCCGACAATACGGGTAAATCAAATTTAACAGGGCAGCGCCGGTCACCCCAGGGACATCAAAAATGCCGAAAACCCGTTCAAGGAATTGGACAAGCTGGTCAGGGTCCAAACCGTCGACCACTGGAAGCCGACGGAGGAGGTCATAAATGGGGTTCGGCAACGATTCATACTTAACACTAGCAGGTGCAGTACCAAACCCTCGAGGCACTTCCACATGCTCCCCCTGAAATCCCTGGGGGCGACTGCCCACCGAAATAGACGGACGTTCCTCCACCAGAGCGTTACAAGGCTCCCCTAGGAGACCCACCCGCTCAGGGGCCACGGTCTGGCGCATGGGTATCTCCTTCAGGTTACTAGGGCTTTCGGGAGCCTCCCCAGGTAGACCAATCTTTGACTGGAGGGCCGACGCCGTCCGCATACCCTCCTCCTCCAGATCATCCTGCAAAAGTAAATTACTCAGGCGGGCGGACAAGTGGTGCATCCTTTGGGTCACCCGCTGCCAAACACGGGTGGAACTCCCCATATATTCCGAGTCCTCCATCAGGGTGGAGAACTCGGTCCACTTGTCCTCACACACGGCCAGCTCCTCCTCCAAATCCTCGATTTCGACCCTCCGGATGGGAGCGTCACCCACCAGCAGTTCCCGCAGTTGACGCCGCAAGGACGCCACGTTCCTCTGGGGAACCCCACCCAGCAAGCGTATCTCGAAAAGGAGTTCGTCCTTTGTGAAATATTCGGGCACCAGACCGCGGCCTTCACGACTCCTACTCTGCCCCTGCTCCGCCATAGTATCCAACAACAAGAAACTGAATTCAACAAGAGCTGACAATCAAGGTGCCTCAGGGTCCCCGACCCGGCACCGGACCAACAATGAAGACCAAGATGAAGTGCGATAGGACAACCAAGACAACAATGACCACACAAGAACACAAACAAACAGATAAACACTTAAGAACCCCCAAAACCATCAGAAATCGCCAGGCTGTGCTCAACCCCCCCCCCCTAGGGGTCCCGGCCCGGCAACCGCACCCAAAGACCAAGATTTACAACACTGATAAACATCACATACTTAACATAACATATCCCACTAAAATATGGAGGTCACCTCATCCATTTCCAATTTTCGTTTCTGAGGTGGCCAGGACTACGTCCAACCACGCTCTGCTACCATTTGTAAGCCGCTCATCACCCATGACGTCACAACAATTTTTAAACTTTCCAAAACTGACAACCGAAAAATAAATTTCAAAAAACCACAACTTACCTTGATGACCGGCTCACCATTTCACTGAACTAGGAGAGGCCTCCTAGTGGAAGAATATCCGCATGCTGGATAACCTTTGGGTAATTGGAGGAATGAGGTGACCTCAGTTTTAAAACTTCAAAAATTAACACAAGTTTATTGAGGCTATCATATAGTGTTTTGTTACAATGAAATCTCATAAAATCAGGTTGTGAGGTTATTCCATTAAAATCTATAAGTAGGTGAAATATTCACTATATTACATGACACTCCAATTTAAAATTTCAAAAAATATTCAAAATTTAATATGTAAAATTATTTCATGAGAAATATATAAATCTGTAAAACATCTACAAAATATTACATGTTTTCTGAAAATGATTCATAGTGCCTGAAATATAGTACTGAAATTCTATAAAATATATAAAACATTTAAAATCTCTGACATGCCATACTGAAAACTATGCAAATATATAAAACATTTAAAACCTCTGACATGCCATACTGAAAACTATTCAAAATATATAAAACATTTAAAATCTCTGACAGGCCATACTGAAAACTATGCAAAATATATAAAACATTTAAAGAACTCTTACAGGCCATACTGAACACTATACAAAATATATAAAACCTTTAACAAGCATTACAGCCACAACAATGCAAACAATTACATTACCCAACAACATGCGCCCTCTGAAATCTAACTCAAACACTAGAAAAAAGACTCATCTAATCAATAAAGTAACATGCAAAATGAGATAGATAATATATACTTGTGTGGAACTCACAAGTGCATGTGCTCCCCCCTGCCATAAACCTGTATAAACTGGTGTAGCCCCAAGGCTTACAGATTTCAGAGTGCACAATTATATAAAAAACATCAGATAATCAGTTACATATATCTCTACAAACATTATAAATACATAAAGAGAGAAAATTTCCTCTTGTAGAACAGTTCAGACATTTTATTTAATAGGTTGGATGCTTCTGAATTACTGTTTTATCACAAGGTAAGGCATTGTTACAACTGGAGGTAGACTGCAACTCTTTTCCCAACCAGATCTACAAGTTCCAATAAAAAGGCAGCCACAATACAAGTTCCACACAGACTATAGTAAAAGATGTACTGGCCATTACATGCTCTGGCAATTCAACACAAGACAAATATCACCCTGAGTCATTCAAAGAGCAATTAAGGAATTTTGCTTCACTAGGCCAAATGAACGCCCCGGCCGATTCCCAACACATTTTCTTAAGTTTTTTTTTTTTTTTTTTTTTTTTTTTTTTGGTAGGTAAGAAAAGTTTTGTCCATAGAATACCAGGTCACCGCAAACAGCGGCGAAGCTACTCATCATTAGAGAGAAACATGCGAAGTTACTCAAGTTCTGCAAAAACCGGCATGTTTCAATAGTACATGATATTACAAGAGTACCAAGAAGTGACAAAACTCCAGTATTAAGAAACTATTGTCCCCTCTCTTTTTTTTTGTAGTGTTAGAGAAATCAGCCAGACCCGACCCACAAAGTCCCAGGGCAAAATTTAATAATTTTATTTTTCCATACCTGTTCATGGTGCATCAATACCTCACATCACAATACCTGTTCAATACTCACACAATCTATCACATAATTCACATCTTGGTCTTCCCAGATTCACGGATGCCGGCCCCCCGAGGACCCCTAGCACGCTTTTCCCTTAGCCTGACATAATGGTTTCACTCAACGCCGGCATAAAAAAAAAGAAAACCACGAAACTTTTCAGCACTCAACAATTGAGACCAACACGTGGTGAACAGCTCCCGAATAGAACAGCTGACATCAACCCAAAACTCGAGTGAAGACAAAACTCCACAGCTGATAACTACAGCTGGCCGAGTTCCAAAGGCGCTCTACAACCCACAACGGAATACAGCAGGCTCACTCTAGCAGCGGGAAAGGAAGATACCCTAGTCCGAAGTTACAGCGACGACTACTAGATGGCGGGAGCGTAACAAACAGTCGCCGTAACGTCTCATAGATAGCGAAGAGAACCTGTCCAAAGCGAACTCCCCAGATGCAAGAAAATAACGCCCGGAATCCTTAGAACCGCTATTTGCCGTACACCTACGTACGGCACATCCTTTTAATTTTTTTTGATTAACTACTAATTTTCTACAGTTTTAATATTTAGGTAATGATCTTAAACCTCGGTTACTGTGATCACTGTTTTCAGTTGATGTGATTAAACCTAGTGATGGGGAACAGGTAGATGAAAGTACTGCTGCACACTTGAGTAATTGTTCTTTGAATTTAATTATCAATCATTATTTATTAATTATCAATTATTATTGTTATTGTTGTTTATCTAAGTATCATGGATTGTCTGCTCCAGACACTTATAATTGAATCGGTGAGTGGAAGAGAGGTAATATTCCAATATTACTGTTTTTGGGAAATCGAAAAAACAGTCCCATGCCTGTGTTTTTCATCTAATCAAAAAACTTTGTACAGATGATTTGTAATATATCACAAGGGGATTTTAACTACGTTACTACCTCTTTGTTATAGTTAGCCATTAATCAGGTATAGAACTTAATTGGTTTGGAATATTACCCTTTTTCCACAAAATGATACAAAATATAATCGTACATTGAATAATAAAACATTTTAATGGACAAAACAGAGTAATATTATACAAAGCTAATGACTTACCTAAAGGAAAAAGTCCATTGCAATGTTAGGTTGTAAATTGACATATTAAAAATAAAGAGTCTTTTTGAAAACTTTCTTTTGGAAACACTGCTTTACTTGTCCTTAATCTACCATTCATTCACCATCATCAGCAGCTTCAGCATCAGTTGTCGGCCAAGTTTTTAACTCCTCATAGAACGGCATATATTCCTGTGGAATGTACTTCATGATTTTCACAACATCTTCAATCTTCTTTCTTTTGATAGGAATTTTCGTTGTATACGCTCTTTCATGTGGAAAAGGTACATTTTCATTCTTGTTCAGCTTAAATTTATATTTGACAAAGCTGTCAATAAACTCATGACACTCTATGAATCTATCCCCTTTCCTATAGACAATCTGTTTACATTTACTGATAGAAAAAGGAACTTTGGTTGGCGGTGTACCAAAGGGCTTACTTTGAGTGGTTTTCTTAAAGTGCACAAGCCACCAACTTTTGAAGTTTATAATATCTTCATTGCAAACATCTGTCACCAAAAAGGTAGGTTGTTTTGCCTTTGATTTGCAAATAAGCTCCTTGTACTGGTCTGGTACATAAATACGATCGTGTTTTCGAATCACACGTTTTATAAGACCAAAAGTCCTGTCGCACGGCATAAAGCTGTGCCCTCTCACAGGAAAATACTCATGTATTTCTTTAAAACGTTTGTTCATTGTGAGGGTTAGCAGAAAACGAATTAAAGTATGATTGCGGTTTTGACCGGCACAGGCGTCACTAAAAATATGCAGAATCTCAACATCTTTTGGAACGTAGTTTTCTGTGAAATCATGTAGAAAGGAGCAAACCTCGTTAGGCCCTTTGAGAGCTTCACCTTTTGGGTAGTTATAAAATACAGATTGGCCAGTCTTTAGGTCTTGTGCATTAAAAACAAAATACCACAATTTGCGTAAATAAAAAATGTCCTGCACTGGCATTGCGGGCAATGGCAAATTTTGCATGAAATCGAACACAACGCCACCAACTCTTGGATCACTTTTGCTTAGCTCAGTAACAGACTTAAGTTTAGTGTAGAATTTTTTTGCACGCCGCTTATGCACCATAAGTTCAGCAGCGGCTGTACGTTTTGCATTATCGTTTAACACAGATGATTTTAGTTTAGAATTTAGGTCTTCGCAGGAAGGACAAACGTCTACTTGGGGTCGGCCGAATCGATAACCAAAATTTTCATTGAAATATTTTAAATAATACTCGTATTTGACAGTGCCTTTGAGGTGAGGGTGTTTTTCTAAAAATAACATGTGCATTTTACTTACTGTCAATTCGGCATCAAGGTAAGTTACTGGCTTACTTGTATAATGAGAAACATAAGTTGGGAAACATTTCACATGGTCACTTATCATAGCATTGACAACAGCAGGTAATACATTGCCCCTATTTACATGCTTTCCCCGGCCGTCTTCTGGTGTAATGTTAGACCCCAACAGACTTGTTAGGCGGGACACTGCATGGTTTGAACTTGCATGTAAGCTTATAAAAGCAGTGCGGCAAACTTTAACGCGGTTGTTGTTTTTCATGGCAAAGTAAGTATATGAATAAGCCGTTTGCTTTGAGCTTTCATTCACCGGGCGATGTCTCGCAACCTCGTGTCGCTCAATAAGCCCCATTAAATATACGTCTTTTTCATTCTTTGGCCTACCATTGTACAGAGTTTTTATTATTGTCTCTTTTTCGTCAGGTGAAAAATGCTCCATACATTTATTTCGACAAGCACAATCTTTACCAGTCTTTTTAACCTCAACTAATAAGATAAGTATTTGTCACAAACTCCTCACCCTTACTTCTAGCGCGTTTCATAATTTCCTTCGCATGTTTATGTTTAGTTACCTTACCTTTCTTTCTGTGACGTCTCCCTTGTTAAGACACCACAAAAGTCGGGAACTAGTTCAATTCGTTACCTGTTAATTAAACTAGCTGCCGTTGTTAGTAAACCTTACTTACTAACAAATTATAACACATTATTACATAGGAATTAGTCAAGGATTGCATAAATTTATTCACTCGCTAGGTGTTAGCAAAAACATCTCTTTATTATTATTTTCAAATCTCATGGTTTACTTTGCTTTTAAAAGAATTACTCTAGTAAATTCAGCATTTAATGCTTTAAAAATATTAAATGTCTTATTCCTTTTATCTCAAAAGTATTCATCTAGATATTGTTTTAAGTACCTCGGATCCGGGTCTCAACTTTGTTATGTTTTAATTTATCACAACTTTAACCAAATTATTTGAAGAATAATGTTGGTTGTAAATTATAGAATTACCTTACATTTAGATATCGTGATGTTACTACTACTTCATTACAGAAATTACAAATCTTATAAGTTATTCTTTAAATCATCAAAAGTTCTTTACTGTTCTTTTGTTACTTCTCTTGTTCAAACAATTTTTTACAAATATTATGTTTGGATATCACCTGAATTTAACATGAGGTTGTTGTGGGGTCCATGATGGGCATCTTCTGTCGTCTTCTAGGGTGCAATACATGGTTCCTCTTGATGCTCCATTAGGTTGATTGTATCTGGTAGTCTCGACGATCGGATTTTTTTACTAGAAGTTCATACTGTTGTAGTTTGAGTTTTCCACTTCTGGAGTTAGTTGTTCACATTTTACACCTTAATTACAGTTCTTATTTTGCAGTATTAAAGTCTGGTAAGTAACATATCTTACCACTTACAGTTTTATTTTTTTTAGAGATGTGTCGGCTAAGTTTTCCTTTCTTTTTTTTTATTATAACTCTTCACACACTACATTATATATTTTTTATTATTATTTCCTCGCTACATTTTTCAAAACGATATCACCACAAACTGGATGTAATCTTTTTTAACGGCATACACCTACGTGTATGTGGACAACACAAAACTGACATCTTTACATGTCGAAGTTTCACTAGCGAATGTGTGCATAGTTTAGCGGCGAGGGGTCAGTAAGCTGGCGCGGTTTTACGCACTGAGAAAATAGTTCGTACTTTTATTTAGTATTAATTATTCATTATTTAAATTGTAATACTTTATGTTACTTTTGTTATGAATTAGGAATTTCCTTATTTAGTTAGTACGTATTTAAAATAATTAACGTAATTATTATTATTAGCTAAATAACACCGTGCTTTGCGTGTTGGTACGGGACAATTTCAAGTTGATGCAGGAATCTAGGTATAGGTAAGGGTGGATAATACTCTTACTTGTTAGAAAGCAAACATTTTTTATTTCTGCGATTTAAATATTTTTTTTTAAATCGTCACATTTCTTCTGGGCTCACTTGTATCACTACTTGCATCTTCTGAATCGTACATTTTAGTCAAACTTATATAAAAGACCCAAAAATAACAACACAAACTCACTTCAAATAATACACTTCAATAACACAAACTCACTTCAAATAATACGCTTCAATAATAAAAATCTAAAGACTCACATCAATCAACTGTAACAACTTGTGTAACATAACCTCATACCACAACCAACAGAATAAAAACACAGCGCAGACGTGGTATTCAGCTACACTAGCGCGCCCTGTGTGGAAGAAGGGTATTATTCCTGGAATATTACCTTTCTTCCACTCAACTGTTTATTTCCAACCTGTTTTAATGGGTATAGTGTATTGGAATAATACCGTTTTTGTACTCAATGATACATCTACATATAATTTACAATGTGGCTATCTTGGTTTAATTTTGCATTTTTTTGAATATTACCCCTTTTACACTCACCCATTCAATTATCATGTGTTCATAAATGGTTCCTGCATTACTCATGCAATACAAACTGTTGTAAAATATAGGAAGTAAAGTATAATAATAATAATAATAATAATAATAATAATAATAATAATAATAATAATAATAATAATAATAATAATAAATTCAGTAGGTTGGCATGCCATTATTAAATTGTTGAAAATACTTTGACATATTTTGTGTAATTAAACCACCATGTGACTTTAAATACTTTGACAGATTTTGTGTAATTAAACCTTCATGTGAATTTAAAGAGCGAGCTGAATGGAAGTCAAGTATTAAGAAAACTCAGATAAAATAATTGTAAAACTGATTGTTGAAAAAAACTTAAATAAAATCTTGTTACTGTTGATCAGTTGTTTTCTTGCAAGACCTGTCACAATGGCTCAGCACATTTTATTTCCAATCTAGGCCACATGCCTAGTCTTAAATAGTAAGTTACTCCCCCCAGAAAAAAAAAAATTTTTTTTGTGATTAGAAAAAGGGTGTAAAAAGTATTCTGCGACAAGGGGGAGTTTCAATGGTAGCAGAGCATGGTTATTTTGAGCCCTTGAGCCAAAAATGTGACGGGACTTGCAAGATACCTTGGGAAGTTTTCTTTGGTGGATTTTTGCAGGGGAAGTTTCAAGTGCAGTAGAAGTGTGTGTGGTTGCAAATAAACCTGTTGAAGGGGAAAAGAGATCTAGACAGGATTTTATTATTTTTATTTTATTATTGTTATATGTTGAGTGTCTAAAATATTGATGTTGTACTTGGTGTGATGTATATATATATGTGTGTTAGATTATATGTGATACACCGAATTATTGGATGTAAACTGGAGCCAACGTGGAGCTATTTTTCAGTATGGGCCGCACGCACACGTTCATATTTTTTTTATATGTATGTTAGGATACATACTGGCTCACTCTCTTGTTGGAGTTGTTATTGGTTGTTCATTTTCAGTTGACAGAAGCACGGTTAATTGATCGATAATTCCGGAGCAGCGGCTGCCCTATTGGGGATATTTTCTGGGTAGAATAATTTAAATGGATTTCTTTTGTGGAGAATGCGGATACGGTCGGGCCATAAACTTGTTAGTGTGTTGTTGTTTTGTTGTAATGGATTTTAGGGCATTTTTGCCGAGGTTGTTTTAGAGAGGAATGTGTTATATATATATATATATATATATATATATATATATATATATAACGGCTTTTGCTGATTCATTGTTATTGAGTACATCGTGTTGTGTCCATCCATTGGTTAGTGTTGTGGTTGTGTTTTTGTGTTGGGGGAGTCATGCTCTGCTTGTTTGTAGTACCTCTTTCCTCTCGCAGTGTTAGGGGATTCCTGAAGCCACTTGAGAACCCTGAAGCCACTTGAGCATTCTCAAGTTTTTCCTCTTCTTTTGTTGTGATGTCGTGTTGAATTGTTGTCCGTGATGTTTTTTTTAATTGTGTAATTCTGGCGAACACTTAGCGAATTTAAGTAGTAAGAGTGGCGTTCCAAATGGAGAAGGAATTAAGATGAGGTTGAGTTAAGATTTTTTTTTTGGGGAGCTTGTTTTTGAAACGGGAATTTTAACGCCAACTGCACTTAAGACAATATATTTTAGAAATAATAAATTAAATGTTAAACCAGAATCAATGCAATAGTTTTGAACAGTGATACAGACTGACGAGAGATAACCTTTGGTCAGCTGATAGCTGCAGTTTTAACGATGTCTCTAGATGCCGGCTTATCGGTTAGATTGTGTACCGTTGTAAGTTATTATTGTGTGCCTGGCGTTCTGAATGCAAGGACAGTTTATTTGTTTTCTTTTGACCAGCTGCTCGTGGGCTGTAAAATATAGGTCAGTAATTTAATGTGGATTATTGTCTGGCCCGTTCCATGCCGTATTCCGGGTTGCGTCCTCAGTTGTTCGGGCGTCTATAATATGATGAGTCTAGGCTGTGCTGTAGAGAAGTTACCCCCCCTTCACCTCAAGTAAGGAGATTACTATTAGAAAAGGGAGATTGAGAGATTGCTGTTCGTGTGCCCTCCGCGTGGTCTTCCTCTTCTTAGTTAATCGGGGCCGTCCGCCCTAGAGTAGGGAAGTTGGCTATGCATATGTCAAGGTTGGTGGTTACCTTGTTGTGTTGCATATTGTAGCGTGACAGAAAATCCACCTTGTTATAATTTAAAAAATAATCAAGTATAGAATAAAAATAAAATGGCTTAAAGGAAAAAATACTAATAAAAATTAATCAAGGACCACAGTGAATTGAAATCATAGATTTGAAGAAATAAAGTGAATTAATAACAACCATCCAATATATAATAAATTATAGGAAAATAATGATAATCCAATGTATAGAGTAATTATACCCAGGTAGAATAGGAGGATGTAAGGAAATACCACAAATACACAAACCTCCATAATTAAAGGATAACTATTGGAAAAAAACAACCATATTATAAAAATAGAAACCCCCAAAAAAGATGAAATGTCAATAAGAAAAGTACAATACAATAAAATAAGAATAAATGTAAAGTAGGTGTAAGTAAAGTTTCTAGATATATGATTAACAGTGGACCAGTGCAATTTATTTTTATGATGAAAAGCAACTAATGGTGATCCCATTTAAGTGATATTCTTTATCTTACAAGACTAGATAAAATGACTAGAAATAAGATAAGAGAATGCAGTAAATAGTGATGTGAACAAGGGTAAATCCCTAAACTAAAACAAAAACAGCAAATGACTGCATAAAAATTAATTTAATAAACTATTTAAATACAAAAAAAAAACAGATGTGTTTTGTTGATGTTAACAGTTCATTGAACTCAAGGCTTGAATGCTTGAGTTTGAGTCTATTTTTTATATATAATATCTTTATTATGTTTAAAGATATCAATTAATAATAAACACTATTGTAATTAAGTAAGGGCAATTTAGTTAAGATTTTATAAGAATTGTATGTCAGAAAGGGTATTAGCCAGCTGAAATAATAATAAGCTTTGTAACTGAACTAACATAAAATATAGGCCAAATGGTAAATATCACCAACATTATAATTAGTAAATAAGCTAATGAAATTAATTAAATTAATGAAAATTGTTTAATGTAAATCAATAACAATGTATAATAACTGTAACAACACTTTGTGAAGGTATTGAAGGAATGTATAAAATTATTAGAAACAAAAACAAGTGTAATAACACTGGAATCTAAGGAAAAGCCTAAATTGCAGACAATATTCAAATTAACTAACCAAATCATAAAATTACTGAGAATTAAATAAAACAAACCATAATAATTCAATCAAGGATCTTGTTCAATGATAATTAGAATCTAACAGAAATTGTCAACCATTTGATGTGGAAGTGGGTAAAGTAGCTAAAGCCTACAACCAAATATACTGTAAATATGACTTTTTAAGTTAAAAAATACCATAAAGTATATCATGTGTGGTATTAAATGATGCAGAATTAAATAAGGAAATTGATTATGTAATTAGTATTTAATAAGAATAAATAATAAGCAAAATGTAATTAATAATATAATGTAAAAGTCAATTATTTAGTTCAACATATAATTGAGGCTGAAGTGTCAGCTGACTAAAACAATGTGAATTTAATATTAAATCAGCCAGGACCTTTTGTATGAAGAAAAAAGAGAGTTAGTTGATTGTTAAATGTTGAGATGAACACATCGGAACGAGCTCACACAAATTACAAAATTAAAAAAGATAGAAGATATAATTTTGAAACAACTAAACCAATAAAAAAAAGAGAAATTTAAAAATATGAGTCATCAACACTGATTTCAAATGAACTAAATCAAATTAATCTATTTATGAAGATTGGAAGGCGTAACCCAGATATTAGAACCATATAAACGTTAATTCAGAATTTTATCGATACGAAATTTGCCATTGTAAAAAACCTTATGAACTATTGGAACAAGAACAAATTTGAACACTGATTGCCGAGTCAAACAACTGATCACTAATCCAGAATAATTACACTGTTATGAAGAGAAATGAATCACTACTGCTCGGATGAGGAACACCTAAAGAATCAACATTTATTTGAAGGAATTCCGTTGTGAAGACTTCTCGTACATACGCAGCAAGGAAGTGGCCATCTTGTTTAATCTCAGACCGGCTCGAGCATCAGCTGTGGTGACGTCAGCTTTCGCCCAGATTGTTGGTTCGAGAAATCTAATTTTATTAACATTTTTATATTAAATATTATTTCTATTTTTTATAATTAAGAACTTTTTTATTGTAAGTGTTGTACTTTTCAGCGTTACCCTTTTCTCTGACTATTTAAATAACAACTAAAATAACCTGTAATTCATATTAATAATTTATATAACGAAACCAATTTGCCCTGAGATATGAGTTTGCGGGCTGTGGGTTAGCAGTTCGATTCAAAATCGATTAATCGCTATAAAATTAATAAATTCATTTAATATTAAAATTTTGAGTTTTATTTCTTGGTAAACATATATATAGAAGAACTTCAGGTAATATTTGAACCCTAGACTCCAAGGAAGAAGAGAATAACATTGCGAAGGAGTATAATCACTGAATAACTGAATACCACTAATCGATTATTACATTTTATAATCTATTTAACGCTGAAACACAATTATTGTTCTTCTAACATAATAAATTAACTAAATTAATAATTAAAGGAATCAAAGACAAATATAATAAATAAATAAATAATTAATAAATTAACAAATAATTAAAAAAAATAACAATTTTTTTATTTTTAAACAAAATTTTTTTACCAAGTTATATTATAATTTTTGTAACCCCGAAACTCAAATACCTCGGATCGTTACAAAATTGACGCTACCAACGTGTGGCTTATTATTGATCAAACCCGAAAAATTTGTTTTGTTACAATATGCGTGGTCGGTCCACGAGGTGGACAGTGGCAGAGTAGGTAGGGGCTCACATATCAAGTCAGTGGTACCGTGTTGGCCTTCGGGCGTGCACATGTGAGTGGCAGTAGTAGTAGGTGGTGGTCACCAGTGAGGGTGACGTGTAGGGGCGGCCCCCTGGGCATTGGCAGGCAGGGGAGGATTGCGTGGGGATGATCGTTGATGAGAGATGTATTCAGTCCTGGGGAGGGGGGATAGAAGTTGTCCTGCAGATATGAATTTAGGGGTTCTCAGTTTGTAAGTTTAGGGGGCCTTAGGAGGTCAGAACTCGGAGGAGCTCCGAATCTCGTCTTTCTTCTTCTCTCCTCCTGTCTCTTCTCGCTGTATGCTGACCCTGATCAAGTCAGCATGCAGTACCCGCACACTTGCACAGATACACCCACATGCACACATGCATACTGTAAATAAACGAAGTTATTTTACAAATAAGTATAATAATTGTTTAATAAAATTTTTATTATTTTTTTATTTTCTTATTTTGTATAAATAGTTAATTTAATTTTTTAATTATTTAATTATTTTTATTATTTTTAGTGTTCAATTAATAAAAATACTGATTAATAATTGGGTATGGTTTGGTGAAGAATTATTTGTTTCTCCGCGTTAAATATATTGTCGTGGCCAAATCTATTGCATGTCGCGGTCCATTCAGTATCTTTATTTCTTCTTCTGCTCGTTCCTTTCCCTCACAAGTTCTCGTTTAATATTTAATAATTAATGTATTTTAAATTAGTTCTCAACTAATCAATAAAACAATGTTTTAAAACAATAATTATATTTATTATGCTCAAAGTAATTATTCGACTTGCATCGACTAATTCGAGTCTGAGTCGAGACTAGATCCCAGGTCGATTATTACATATACAAAATTATTCAAATTAAATTGTTATATAATAAGGATTCTTTGAACTGTATAAATAGTCAGGAAAGGCAAGAGAATTCAATACTTACAATTATAAGAACTTATTCATTAACAGACAAAAAATAAAAAAATATAGTGTATAGAAAAATTTAGATTCAAACCAGCTGATTGCTCTGATGTCACTACGTCCTCTTCCGTTTAGATTCGTTTGATTTGGAATGACAAGATGGCCACCTTCGTGAGTTGTTCTGTGAAGTAAATCAGGCTCCGAGATTTTCCTTCAAATAAACGTATCAGTTGATTAATTCCTCTTCTGTGATGCCGCTATTGGAATATCCACAAGTTGTATTGTGTAGTTTTAGTCCTTCACTGGATTTTGTTCGGTAATAGGTGTGTTGTGTCAAATGGTCCCATCCAATCAGTTGCTGGTTGTATGAGGTTAAATTTATTCTTCAATCGTGTCCATACATAGTGACAGATAGATTTGGTGTTGTTGAATTTAGCTTTGTGATTCCAATGACTGTCATTATCGTATTCATTAATTTAGTATATATTCTTTTATCTTTTTATAATTTCATAATATATCTTGGTTTGTGTTAGTTAAAAATTCCATTCATTTTTCTCTGAAATGTATTCTGACACGTCTGTTCTGCTTGGTGTTTAACAATCAACTAACTATATTTGTTTCTTCATACAGAAAATTCTGTAAGATTTTGGTCTCATTTCTTATTGTTCATTATCAGCTGTTTTCATAATTACTAATTCAATTTTATAGAAATAGATGCCATTTTTTATATTTTACTGGCTATAAATTATTTGTTTAGTACTTTTACGGAATTCTAATTATATAACAATATTCCTGCTTTTATTTTATACAAGTTAATACTAAATTTGACCTATTTTGGTTTGAATTAAGCTCTCAAATTACATTCCTTGAAATTTACCTCTAGGCCTTATTCTGATCCACATAATTACCCATTAAATGGTTTACAATATGTTTTATGTTACAATTTTCCTCAGATACGATTACTAATTAAACCATTGTAATTTACTTTTTCTACCTGGCTATTATTTTAAATATTTAACAATTTATTTGCATTTTACTAGTACTTGCTTTACTGATTATGGCATTATCTTGTACAATCACCATTTAAGTCAATTTTACACTCTGATTCTTTTAATCACTACTATAGGTTGTTGTTATAATTATGATAATGTATTTGTATTGTGAATGGGATAAGTTATATCAATTTGATCTAGTTTCTATTAATTTATTTTCTCTGATTTGATTTACAGAGTCAAAGTTGAATTTGGCTTGTTCATCAATTTTCAATTTTCCTACCAATGTTATAATCGATTCACATTATTATTTTTATATTTTCTGATTCACTATTTATAGGTCGTTTGAATTAATATTTTGCCTTTCCTTACTTCACAAAATTATGACATTAATTAACATTATTCAAATACAATAAACACTTACATACTAACATCTAGTATCTACTTCTATCAACATGGTCTGTATTGTATACACATAAAATAATTAAACATAATAATTAGATAAATAAACAAATTAAAGTCTTATCCTAATGACTGTCTTTTGCTGTCCTTTTAAAACTGGTTTGGGATGTTCCCCTCAATCACACACTATTTTATTTATACCTAAGTTTACATTAGCTCTGATTATTTTGTATTGTATTCTCTTACTATGTTATTTGTTTTTCTAAATTGGTATAGCTAATATAGTTTAAGTTCTTCCATTTATGTGGTTTGCTGCTATAGAGTGTTCTGTCTTTAAGGTAGGTTTTTGGGTATCTTGAGATTTTCCATTTTAACTAATTTGTTCTTGGCTGTAATTCCTTACTACTCTGTATCTTACTGGGTATACTAATTATTTTACTGGGATGATAATCAAACTATTTTCTTTTAACACATTTTGCTCTAAATTGAACGTATATAATTTCTTTGAATCGAGATGTTTTCTAGTTCTGTTAAGGCATTTTATTTATTATTGTGATTATTTCTTTCTGTTACTTTTATTTAAGTTGATTTTACTTCTCCCAGATGACTTCTTCCCTTCTTTTTCTATGTGATCTTTAATTGTAGAATAAGGCAAAAACTTCGTTGTGCTACAATACACACTACACTTCTTCTTTCTTCTTCCTTCGTTTTCACTCTGAGCCTCTGTTCTCCTAAGTACGGATAAGTATCTGAGATTTCCCAGCAATGCCAAGTAGATGATATAGAAGTAAAGGTCTAGAGACCCACTGTCCTAGACGGTGGCTACTCCCTTAAGTTTTGTTGGCAACCATGTTGCCATTTTGGGGTGAGGGTGTGCCGTGGTTATATTGAAAAGTAAACACCACGGCCACTTTAATTTTATTTTCTGTCCGTTTGGCGCACTATCGCTGATTGTTGTGATGCCCGCGTTGATATCGAGATGCATGTTGTTCGCTGCGACCTTGAGTGGTGACGTCATTTGGCAGGGTGTGGCTTTCGCTTGTCAATGTAATTTAGTCAGCAATGTCTGAGTTTCTATAAGTTAGCGATGAGCCGTGCGTCGGTCTCTCTTTTCTCGTTCAACCTTGGGGCGGCTGGATTGTGACGGCGTAAACTGTGACACCACTATGACTAGATAAATTTTCTTAAAGAGCTTCAGGTTTCTCCGCTTAGTCGAGAGGAAAGGGGTCCAGGTGATCGGCACGCTACATCTTCGCCCATCCGCAGAGCCTGCTTAAGACACCCCAACACTTTCACGCCATCCGACATTGTCTTTCACACATACACCGAAAATGCAGGAACGTCTTTAGTGCCCTCCGAAAGATCAGGTGGGAAATTTCCATTATTTAATAAACTTCACACTCGAAGTGCTCCGCAGGTTATCGGGCAACACACACGCTAAAATCTATGCCTAGATATTAGACTCATGTTTAACATTATTGAACATGTTTTGTGAGGACATGCTAAAGTGTGGACATTACTGACTGGGTTATAAGTAACTTATAAGTATTTGTGTTTTGATTTGCACAGAGTCATGGGTTACCTTTCTATTATTTAAATGTTTAATTTTATTCCTGTGAAAGACAAAACAGTTTAAAACTCTTTTTGACAATATTCAGAACTTAAGAAAATGTAATACTCGGAGAGTGCTTGCATCTGCCTGCCATATGACCAGTGATCCTGCACGTTTCTATTTGTTTTCTGATTTTTCTAAATTTAAATTTTCTTTTATTTGGTTATTTTGTTGGTTCAGTTTAACCTTTCCAATTATTATAATTATACTGTACGATTCCTATACTTAACTAATTTAACTCCTTTAACGTAATTTAAGTTAACTTAACACTTCACTTAAAAGGCAACTCCTTTTAATTTTTTTTTGATTAACTACTAATTTTCTACAGTTTTAATATTTAGGTAATGATCTTAAACCTCGGTTACTGTGATCACTGTTTTCAGTTGATGTGATTAAACCTAGTGATGGGGAACAGGTAGATGAAAGTACTGCTGCACACTTGAGTAATTGTTCTTTGAATTTAATTATCAATCATTATTTATTAATTATCAATTATTATTGTTATTGTTGTTTATCTAAGTATCATGGATTGTCTGCTCCAGACACTTATAATTATCATGTGTTCATAAATGGTTCCTGCATTACTCATGCAATACATACTGTTGTAAAATATAGCAAGTAAAAGTTTATAATAATAATAATAATAATAATAAATTCAGTAGGTTGGCATGCCATTATTAAATTGTTGAAAATACTTTGACATATTTTGTGTAATTAAACCACCATGTGACTTTAAATACTTTGACAGATTTTGTGTAATTAAACCTTCATGTGAATTTAAAGAGCGAGCTGAATGGAAGTCAAGTATTAAGAAAACTCAGATAAAATAATTGTAAAACTGATTGTTGAAAAAAACTTAAATAAAATCTTGTTACTGTTGATCAGTTGTTTTCTTGCAAGACCTGTCACAATGACTCAGCACATTTTATTTCCAATCTAGGCCACATGCCTAGTCTTAAATATTAAGTTACGCCTCCCCCGGGGAAAAAAAAACTTATTTTTTTTTGGTGATTAGGAAAAGGGTGCAAAATTATACTGGGGCCAAGGGGGCGTTTCAGTACGAGTGGCGTAAAGTCAGGAAATAGTGATCACAACCAAGACAAATTACAGCGTATGAGTGGCGTAAAGTAAGCAAACAGTGACGACAAAGACAAATTACAGCATATGAGTGGCGTAAAGTAAGCAAATAGTGACGACAAAGACAAATTACAGTGTATGAATGGCGTAAAGTAAGCAAACAGTGACGACAAAGACAAATTACAGTGTATGAATGGCGTAAAGTAAGCAAACAGTGACGACAAAGACAAATTACAGCGTATGAGTGGCGTAAAGTAAGCAAACGGTGACGACAAAGACAAATAACAGTGTATGAGTGGCGTAAAGTAAGCAAACAGTGACGACAAAGACAAATTACAGTGTATGAATGGCGTAAAGTAAGCAAACAGTGACGACAAAGACAAATTACAGCGTATGAGTAGAGCAAAGGAAGCAACAATGATCACGTTAAAAAAATCCTGGCGTGGTAGTGGACTGAAGAAAGTGTAACCACCACCACATTTTATTCTTCTATTTTAAAGAGAACCGGGGCCAGCCCGTCTCCTTGTTTTAATCCCCTTGTTATTTCAAAAGGGTCTGTTAGTTGGCCTTGAATACGAACGAACGCTTGTGTGTGGTCCATTGTAGCTTGGATTAGTTTTACCAATTTATTTGGTATGCCAAACTCACGTAATATTGTGTACAGTTTTTCTCTATTTATACAGTCATACGCCTGTCTAAAGTCCACAAAAATCTGATGAACGTCAACGCCATGCTCCCATGCTTTAGCTAGGGTTTGTTTAACACAGAACAGCTGATCAATGGTGGATCTTCCTGGTCTGAATCCTGCCTGATACTCTCCTATAATACCTTCTGTGTAAATACTTATTCTTCTACTTACTATCCAGGTGAATATTTTGTAACCCACACACAGCAGCGAGATAACATAGAATTAACGTACGGCGTACGAATGGCGTAAAGTGAGGAAATAGTGATCACAACCAAGACAAATTACAGCATATGAATGGCGTAAAGTAAGGAAACAGTGACGACAAAGACAAATTACAGCGTATGAGTGGCGTAAAGTAAGCAAACAGTGACGACAAAGACAAATTACAGCATATGAATGGCTTAAAGTCAGGAAACAAAGATGACGGTTTAGACAAATTACAGCGCATGAGTGGCGTGAAGTAAGCAAAGAATGATGACCATAAAGATAAATCCGTAAGATTATACTTGCACAGTTCCATGGAACTTATGTTGGTTCGTTTAAAATCTTAAAGTGTTTTGTTAGTGTTTGGCACCCACTCCAAATGCTTATTTAAATCTTCTTCTTCTTTGACATTTATCTGTAAATGTTAGCCATTCTTTCCCTCCATAAGTCGACGAGCACGTCAGTTAGGTGGCACATGATTAGTTTCGGAAAACGAGTTTGAAAAAATTAGTAAGCGTGTCATCTAACCTCTCAGGTAATTAGTATTCCCTTTTTACCAGAATTTCATCATTTATTATTATTAGTTTATCACTTTCTTATTTTAATGCTTTAACGTTAGATAATAAAATGCATTTTTCTCTTCTTTACAACTGCTAAAAATAGTACTGAAAAACTTGACAGACTACAGTGTTAAAAACAGAAGGACGAGACATTAAACCTTTATCAGTCACATGAACACAACGCTCTGTTGAAACGTAAACCCTTGGTCACTGAAAAACAATTTGCCGTAGTTTATTAGAAAACTTGGCTGTGTTGGTCTTAGGTGACATTTTGAAAGGCGGTAAGTGCACTGATTACGTGGTGACTTATCAGATATCAATGTGTTCCATGTTCAATCGTGTTCTGCTTTTCTCTGCAGCCCCTGTTGTCCGCCAGCCTCTTGGCGTATTCATATCTTCCTCCAGTCTTGATTGCATCATCACCCTATGTGACGATTTTAAATATATCGAAAATCGCACAGATTAAAATTTTTAATTTTAATAAGTAAGAGTATCATACACCCTTACCTATACCCAGATTCCTGAATCAACTTGAAACCTTCCAGTACCAACACGCCAAGAAAAGTATTAAGTAGTGAGTAATAATAATAATTACTTAAATAATTAAAAATGCGACTAGAGAAATAAAGAAATCCCTAAGTCATAATAAAATAAACATAAAGTATTTATCTTCTAATTAATGAATAAATAATAATAGGAAAAGTACGAACTATTTTCTTAGCGCGTAAATACGCACTAGCTTACTGACCCTTCTCCCCTTAACCGTACGCGCATTCGGCCGTAGAACGTCGCAATGAGTAGACGTGAGTTTTGGTGTTGTACACATATACGTATGTGTATGTTTTCTAGAAGTATATCCAGCGTGAAATCTTGTTATTGTGAATAATGTAGTGTCTAGAGTTTGTGAGAAAATATATAAATAAAATAGAAAAAGGTAGCCAACACATCTCTTAAAAACAAAATCAAATGTAAGTGTAACATAGTTAACTACTAGACTGTAGTACTGAAAAGTGAGAACTATAACTGTAATTAAAATAAAGAAAATGTGAACTACAAGAATCTGCACTAAGAAAAGTGAAATTACAACATTTGGAACTTCAAGTAAACAACCTATCTTCGAGACCTTCAAGTAAACTAAAAATCAACCCGATGTAGATACACCAAGAACAACGTACTCAACCCGTAGAAGACGACTGGAGATGTCCCAAGAATACAACAACCTCAGGTGATATCAAACCACAACTTTTGTAAATTTCCCCTTAATAAGAAGTAACAAAGAACTTTAAAGAACTTTCGCAATGTAATGAACAAATTATCAGATTTGTATATTTTGTAATTTTGTAAGAAGTAATAGTAACCGTAATGTATATATTGATAAATTAATAATTTTGAGAAAATTGAGACCCGGATCCGTGGTATTAAAACTAACAGTTATATGAATAAATTTTGATATAACAAGAATAATATAATTAAGATCTTTGAAGCAGTAAAAGCACTATTTACTAAAATAACTTTCTTTAAAATCAGGAATAATGTTTGATTAATATTTCAATAGCAATAAAGAGATGTTTTAGCTAATACCTAGTGAGTGAATAAGTTTATGCAAACCTTGTCAGTTTCCTATATCATACTTGTTTTGTAATTTGTTAGTAAGAGTTTTACTAACAACGGCAGCTGGTTTAGTTTACTGGTAAAGAATTAAACTAGTTCCCGATTTTTGTGTTGTCTTGCCAAGGGGCGGCACAAAATTGCGCCACTCTGCTGAATTTAAAATTGTGTAATTTACTTGGTAAAAAAAAAAATATTGTTTACAGAGTGTCACGTACAGAAAATTGCAACATAATTATGTAATTGTTGTTGTGTAAGTTTATAAGTCGTTAACGATAAAAAAAGGACAAACATAAATTTATTCACTCAGAAATAAACAAAAAAATAAATGAGTAAAATTTTAATTATGTTATAATAATATTGGGATCGCTAGTTTGCCGTATTAAGCAAGTCATAGCTGGTAAGTATTAAATTCCAAACCAGTTTGTTCATGTTAAATACGTGTTGTGGAATGTAAACTCTCCCCTTTGTCAACACCCTTCTCATTCATAACCCCTCCTCCCCATAAGAAAACAAAACCACGTTAGACAAGCTCTTTCCTGTTTTTGTATTGTTCTGAATTACCACCCTATGCAACTCGACGACACCCCAAAACAGCTGACTCTTTGTGCTGTTGTTAAATCAATGAACTTTCCGTATATGAAATTTCTCTCTACTAAAATAGTATTATCGTTTTGTTTTGATTAATTATATATGTCAATACTGAGAATTTAATTGTTGTGAAATAAGTTATGTTGATTAATTAAGATAAGATTACATCCCAAAGCTTAATATGAAATAAGATATATGTGTATGTGTTTAAATAAATTCAAGTTTATAAGTGTTTGAAATAAAATAAATAATAAGTACTTTAAATAAAAAGGTTTAATAATAGCTTGAATAAAAATAACGTGTAATAAAAGTGTAAAGTGTAGAAGTAAAATGAGTAAAGAGAAAATAATAATAAAAGTATATTTGAGTCGTGGAAACGCCCGGTCGTGGCCTTCTTCAAAATAATTCCCCCAGTTTGACAGTAATAGAGACAAACCCGTTCGTACAGGAAATATTGTAGTAAGCCTTCCCCTATTGTTATAAATGGTAGCATCGCTAAACAATGAAAACCTCCCTAGTGTATAATACAATGTGTCCAGTGTTTGACCCCTCTTAGATTGTAACTGCTCATTGTTTAAATGTAAATAAAGATTCCCACTTTGTGAAATTCCGCGTATCTCAGTAGAATAAGAAATTAGTGTTAAGATAGGATCTAAGGTTGAGTATGGGATCAACTTTAGATTACTGTAGTAGAATTAAGAGATATAGGGATCAAGACGTAACATAGTCACAATGGCGCCGTACTGAAAAATGTTCTTTACAAGGGTTAAAGAAAGTGCAGAAAGCTAACCAATATAGTTAGAGTATGCAAGGTAATCAGTCGGGCCACTATATTGTGAAGTTACGGGAAACAAGAGTAACAAATAGATTAATAGATAAGTAATATCTATTTATATGTAAATAATATTAAGGTAAATTTTAAGAAACGAGAGAAAGGGAATTTCACGAAAGATAAAAGTATAAGTGTGAAGAACTTTCGCAATGTAATGAACAAATTATCAGATTTGTATATTTTGTAATTTTGTAAGAAGTAATAGTAACCGTAATGTATATATTGATAAATTAATAATTTTGAGAAAATTGAGACCCGGATCCGTGGTATTAAAACTAACAGTTATATGAATAAATTTTGATATAACAAGAATAATATAATTAAGATCTTTGAAGCAGTAAAAGCACTATTTACTAAAATAACTTTCTTTAAAATCAGGAATAATGTTTGATTAATATTTCAATAGCAATAAAGAGATGTTTTAGCTAATACCTAGTGAGTGAATAAGTTTATGCAAACCTTGTCAGTTTCCTATATCATACTTGTTTTGTAATTTGTTAGTAAGAGTTTTACTAACAACGGCAGGTGGTTTAGTTTACTGGTAAAGAATTAAACTAGTTCCCGATTTTTGTGTTGTCTTGCCAAGGGGCGGCACACCTACACCTCCTACTTCTCTTCTTCATACCATTAACCATTCAATTTCCGCCTTCAGCAGACATTCTTGATTCACCCAGCTAATTCGTCTTCCTTCTTCTTACATTCTTCAGCGTCTGTCTTTCCTCATAATTCTTTTGCAGCATTTCCTCAATAAGCTATGTGATATTAATAAGCTGTATAAATAGCACTTTATAGGACATTATTGAAGATCATAAAAAATCCGGCAACATCACGAGACATCTAGACTATGCATAAAACGTGACCTTGGCTGTGACATAGACTGAGACAGGGGAAACTGTTGAATGTAAGCTTCTTATGTGTAAAAACATACAAAGTAATATAATTAATTCAAAGTGTTTTAAGTGTTTATTTGTTTACAACAGCGGCTTAGTGTGCTTAGAATTGATTGTTATTGTAGTCAGTACAATGCGTAGTAGATTAGTGTATTTCTGAAGGACAGTTGTTGAATTAAGCGTGATTTAGGTCAAATTGTTCGTAAACCTGGCATTTGTTTTCCTAGTTCTAGTGACACTTTAATCCTATACACTAAAGTCTGCTATCATGTAACTGTATGATTCTCATGTACAGGAGAGTTTACTCGACTGGTTTTTTTTTTCATCTGGACATTGTAATATTTTTTTAGGCTACCTATTTTTGACATTCGTTTGTTGTGGCCATACTATTGTGTAAAATTCGGTCCTCTAATCTGCTGACCGTGCAACAACAAATTCTCTCTTTAAATTAAATTTTGTCTAAAGATCATAAACGTTTTGAAAATTCCAATTCAAAATGAAGTTAACTACTTAGCTTTATTACGTTTTGCATAGTAGACGTATGTTAGAGTAAACGCAGTACTGAAGGAGATACATCGTCAAGCATAGTACTATTCTTTTGCACACGTCGCCGTCGCGAAAGTCAGTTCTAAAAACATTTATAGACAGACCGCTGAAGAGATATTCACACTTGCACTCTATCACCAGCGTATACTGAGACACGAAATATACTTGTTACAAAAATGAGCACAACCTCTGACCTTCCACAGCCTACACATATCGAAATTTCAAGCCATGTTGTCGGCCCATAGGTTGTGCAAGAGTATATGGGTTGGGTGATTTCTCTAGTCATAGCGTCATTTTACTATAATTAATAAATTAACTTGTTGCTGTATATATGTAAGTATGAGTAGATTGTAAAATAATTGTAACTTGACTGTAATAGTTAAGTCAATGTAAAAATAATTGTAAAGTAAAAAAAATTGTAAGCTACTGTGAGTAAAGTGACACATTAAAATATGAATCAAGTTAAATAAATTATTTGCTTACAAGTCACGTATGTAACTACATTTTGGTGATAAATGTTTTTGATCACTGTCTAACGCTATTTAACTCCCCGCGAGAAGTGTACAGTTGTATAATTTAACACAGTGTTAAAATCAACACATTGGCGGTATTATCTGTTTAATAAAAATCGAATACATCGCCACATGATAAAATAGAATTTTCACCCGCAGCTTTGATAACCGACCTAAGATAATCATTTATTTATTTGTTTTATCACGATTGTTAAAGACACGTGGTAAACACGCGTTCATTATCACAGTTGTTTGTTTTTATTGTTACAGAATTTAATTACGTTCTAGATGCTGTCTTATAGCAATGAAACAATGAATATATTTCACAGCTAACACAAGCGCGCTCGTGTATATACGGACATATACCCAGATGCACGTGCTTATCAAGATAGGCCTATAGTAAAAATTTGCGGGAAACCTACGGTTAGAATTAGATTAATCGACTCTTAAAAAGTACTATATTGGCACAGATACGTTGATGACATTCTAATACTATATAGGGGAGACAAAAGACAATGTGAACAGTTACTAACGCACATAAACAAAATACATAAAAACATAACCTTTACTGCCGAATACGAACGCAACAATACCATAAACCTCTTAGACCTCTCCATCACAAAACTAGACCACAGGCACAAATTCAGTATATACAGAAAACCAACTACAACTGACACACTAATACACAACACCTCCAATCACCCAATACAACACAAACTAGCTGCCTTCAGAACCATGATACATAGACTTAACAACATCCCCTTAGATGAAAAAGACTACAAAGACGCACTAAACACGATAAAATATCTAGCAGAATCCAACGGATATGACAGAACAATAGTCAGTAAACTCCTACACAAAACACAAAACAAACAACAGACAAAGACAGAAAACAACAAATTCATAACACTAACATACATCAACAAACAAACTGAAAAATTAGTCCACAAATTCAAAAAAGCAGGATACAGAATCGCTTACAAATCTACTAACAAAACAGAACACACACTATCAAAACACACACACAAAGCACAAAACAAATTCGATCTACCCGGTGTTTACAAGCTAAATTGCTCAAATTGCAATAAATTCTACATAGGCCAGACAGGACGTAGCTTCAAACAGAGATACATTGAACACACAAAGGCACTCCACTCCACTACAGAATCCACCTTTGCAAACCACATAATTGAAGCAAACCACACATATAAAAACATCGACAATAACATGAACATTCTACACGTACACACAAAAGGCCGAAAACTAGACACTCTAGAACAATTGGAAATATACAAACACACAAAAACAAATAAAAACGACATCCTAAACGAACAGACACAATTCAAATCGCACGCATTATTCGAACATATCTCACCCCACACACACAGCATCGATCTTTCGAAACTCGATTCCGTCGCCCACAACAAGACGGACAGCGCTACCAACGGCAGCCTCTGAAGAAGCCTTTTAAAGGAGAAAACCGGTTTAGGCTGTAAGTTAAAACTTTTTGTTTTTACTAATAAAAAACCTAGTGTTCCGAGTCGTTAATGTAATAGTGCTATTTAGTAAAGTAACGGACACGTCATGGACAACGAAATCCAAGGATCTTAAAAAGTGTTAACAGAATCAAATCTTGTTTATGGAATCATAGTGATATGAGATGACGTTTCATATAACAGTTTAATGATGTATTATGTACTCGCTGCATCTGTTGCTTATCATTCTCCATCAAAGTTGAACACGATTAAACAATCAAATTTATTTTAAAGGAAATGCAGTAAGTGCTAAATACGGTAAGGTTTAAGATTTCAGAAGTCTACTCAACCAAGTGGCTCATTCAAATAAGCGGAGAAAACAACGTCAGTTTTGAATCTACAATTGGGTCAACAAAACGGACGATTCAATTATCCAGTGATTTAATTAGCGGGACTAACTACTATAGTATGCATGCCTTTAACCAGATAGTATGCATGTGTAACGACATTAGCTTAAAACTGAACTATTAGAGTAAATTTATCACTCTATACTTCTACGTGAATTTTTTGATAAAACAAGATAATAAATATTATCAACGTTACTGTCTTGACGGTTCACAAGAAAAAGGATCATTTGAATCAGTTATTTCCTTCCCAATTATAAGTGACGTCAGAAAGAAAATTTATTGCTTTTATATTAAATACTCACAGACGACAATGTAATTAAATAAATAAATATACGACTTTTGGTCAGAGGAATAACGTATACGAAGAAATTCGAAAATTCTCTCACTACACGTTCGAAAATTCATGTACGGAGATCAAACTTTTTTAATTTTCCACATCCACACGACCACACACGCGCGTACTCATATATTCAAGGTACTTTATTTCTTCTTCTTCTTCTTCTTCTTATCTCTCGCGATGAACGCCTCGGAAATTTTCTGGGAATTTGTGACTTGCAAACTGTGTGAATTTTTAACTAAAAGTGTTTAAATAATTACTACAGTGGTAATAAACTAGAGGAGAGTGGTGAGAAAGGATGCAGTAAGAAGCAGCTGAGAATATTCTTCAAGACTCCGGTGGAGACCTTGATGGCATACTGATGGAGAATTTAGGATACTGAAAGCGAAACAGTCTAACTAAAGAGTTGTTGCGAGCAACTGAGGTTTTGTTGCTGCTGACGTGAAACACGATTCTGTAGATAAATGTTATCAATAAATAAGTGGGAAGCGATTGGATAAAAGTTGAAGCTGAAGACTCTGATTACATGAAACTCTTCACGCATGTTTACATGTGATTTAGGAAAAAAATCTGATACCTGTGTTTTTGAAATTAGGCGCAGAATGAAAATGCAGCTTAATTATGGACCACACAACGTTCACGAAAAATTTGATAACAGATTGATTATCAATTAAATTTCATGCCAAATGCAGATATTTGTTGGTTACCTCCTACCAGAGAGTAACTGCTGATTATATCCTGATGTATTGTAACTTTATTAGGTCAAAAAACAGTGAAAAAAAGAATGAAATAAAAGCGCACGTGCATAGAGATTGTTATTATCGACATTAATTACAATTTTACGCTGTCATGGCCTGTGTATATCACCGCATCATTTAACTCTGTCGACACAATTAATGTTGGTTTAATAATTATAAAAAAAATTAATAAACCCTATACATTCAGCAATATTAATAGCAATACTACGTATTAAGTTTTAACAAGTAATTTTTTGACACAAATTCATGTATATATTGACTATGAATATTACGTATAACGAGTCTGTAAATGCTATATTTTTCCTGTGTGTAAACAGGAGCCAAGCGGAATTTTCCATTGTATACCACGTATTTCAGTACTTGCCTAAATATTACCATTAATGCAGAATTTTATTTCAGGTAGGGTTTGGCAAATCGGACAACTGTAATGTAATTGTACTTAGCATATAATTCATTATTATTTCTCTTTCTCCAGACTCCGTCCTAAATCTTTCTCAGACTTGGCCCATAAATCTTTCTCAGTATCTTCCTTTCAAACACAGCCAGCCTCTGTTCATCAATTTTTTTGAGTACCCAGCATTCAGAACCATATGTCAATACAATACAGGCTTTACCAATGTCTTTTTCCTGTATATACGAAATTAAATATTAATAAGGGCTTTAGTATGCTACAATTGTTTTGTCTCGTATTTGGTCGAAAAAACTGTTCTACAGTACCAAGAATCGTGGGAATGAGTATCTAGAGAAACAGCTGGCGTTAACAATAAGTGACTGAAGCGTAGTGCTGTATGCAGAACGGCTCACATAGGCAGTCTACTCTCTCTCCTATACCATCATGGGCGTAAATTTTTGGGGCCAGCTGGGCTTGCGGTGATTGAGTTGTAGAAGTAGGGTGCATCCAACGTTGAAAATACTTTATTACTGAAATGTACTAGACTACTTTATGTCCTAAAATACTAACCGTCTTCAGCACTTACGGCGGCTCAAAAAGTACAAACGGTATACGGTTACATACGGTAACAACGTTTGAACCACGTTGTATGACTGCATAGAGATAGGGACATTACTTGATCTTCTGAAAGCTGTAAAACGTCTGTTTTCTGTAGTGAAAATTACAGGTATATTTATGATGTAAATGAAAATTTATATATTCTTTACAATCTCACTGTAATAAAGTTTCTCCGGATTTATAATTTAATTTATTGACCTGAAAATAATAAAAATAATTTAATAATAACTAATTATAGTAAATAAAAATTTTTGTGAAAAATCATGTGCGGTTCTAATTGTGAAAAGCCATAAAATTTATAATTTTTTAAAAGTAAGTTATGATTTCTAAATAAATTTGAAATATTAAATTTTTCAAAGATAAACAATGAGTACATTTCTTAAAAAATCCTGATCTAATTACACCACCCACACCTAATTGTGTGTGTGTGTGTGTGTGTGTGTGTGTGTGTGTGCAACGGGATGGTCTACAAATGTCACCAGAAGTTATTTTTGTGACGACGGGTGCAAAAGGGTAGAAGCGCGCCTCCGCCTCCCTGACGACTTGCCTTCTCGAGCTGTTGTTTACTTTAGCCAATGAACTCACTACGGCGCGAACAGGAGAAATATCAGCCACTGAAAACGGACTACCGCAGTTATAGCCAAAACATCTGGTTGAAGATCAGTTAACAACAGACCACAGTCGGAAACATAACAACAACATAACGACAGAAAAACTAAAGGGAAGCCAAGAATACACTGGGGCCGTGAAAACCTATAATAACGCATTACACAATTCACTGTCGCTACAGTAATGGGTACGGGAGCAGAGATAACGGTGGATATGCCACACGTAACCATGACATAAACATATCGTGACAGGGAAACCTTGAATTTCTGTGGATAAGGCAATTTAAAATTGAGGTATTTTAAAAATTTGTTCTTATAATAACATTATAAATCTTAATATATAATACAGTATATACTTTATTAAGGGAAAACTTTAACTTTTTCTCAATAAACTGGATGGTATATCTTCATAATTTATGGTACAAATCATTTTGTGATAAAATACACAAAGTAATCGGATTATTTAAAGAAATTCATGTAGCCTATATGTTATTATAAATTGTAGCCTAAAACTATATAAATTATACTTTGGTAATGACTGTCAATGAATTTTAACGATGAAGGGTTTGGGAGGATCGGTCAAAAAAAGTATAACACAAATTTCAAATTATTTGTGTCGACGTTTCGACATGTCATCTTCAGGACCTGTGTACGGATACAAGAGAAAATATATCAAACACAACAGATATATTAGTTGAGTGAATGTGTTTGTGTATGTGAGTGTGCGCGTATGTGTGAAGGAGTTGAAACAGTTTGTTTTCCATCATAAAAATAATTACATTATTACATATTGATTTCTTTAAATACATCGAGAAAATTATTATATAAATTATAATTTGAGAACAGGTATACTTGACAAGCTTGGCACTCGTTCTCACGGAACATGCCTGTGAAAATACACGCGACATTTCAGTGAAGCGGAAGCACGTCTTTACTGACGTTTAAGGCGACCACAGTAAAAGAAGCAATCATTTCCAAGACTGAATTCACATCAAACTGTGGTGATCATGGTGGAGACGTACACCCAACGGCAGTAACTTAACGGGTGACTCCAAATCATAAAGTTTTAACGAAGCTGAAGACGACGGGAACTTTATGTAAAAATATCAACCCTATTAGTGAACACCGAGTATCTGATCGTGACTGTTTCGGAGGTCACAGACAAACATTACTTGTTTACCATCAACAGTTGGGTCGTCTGACCTTTACGTAGATATGGCTTGGCTCTGGATTCTTAAATCAACCTTTTTTATTTAGTAATTAAATAGTGTCAGCAATTGCTGAATGAAATTCGTACTGTTCATAGTAGTGAAGTTATCACTACTGACTTTTAAAATATAATTTAAATATTTCACGGCGCGCGCGCGCGCACACACACACACACACACACACACAAACATACAATAATAAATTTTCGACATTAATTTATATAAATTTACGTAATTTTTCGAATAATAAACCAAAAATTCACATTTCATATCAGAATTAATATTACTTGCACCTGACTTAATGCGTATATGTCGCTAACCAACAGTGTGTAGGCGGCATTAGTGTGCAGTACTATATGACGGAATAGCCAATAATTGGTTACAACGTCATACCTGGAGTGCCGAGATGTATAGATTAATAGATTTAGAGGAATACGTTTAATTTGATAAAGCTGTTTGTGCAGGTGAAGCGACTAATCGTTTCTCTGAGACTACACTGAGTCAAGGTCTGAAAAGTAGATTGAAAAGAAATGTGAAGACAACGCATTTGCCTATCTCGGTAGAAAAAGATTGATGAACGTCATAAAATAATTCATTTCCATGCTTTAGTATTTTCCAAAGTTAGATGAATGGGCGAATTAGAATGTATTTGCTTGAAGAAGTGGGTTATATTTATCTCTAAAGATTATCTGAGGAACTTCTTGAAAAATGTTTAAATTGGCAATGCTGAAAAGCAATTAGCGTCATCTATGGAACGGCCCAAAAACTGTGTATTTCATACGAAATGTTAAGAAGTGTGAATAAAGACATTTGAATGGAAAACCGTGAACTGTGTTAACCTGACAAAACACATACGTAACTCTGCTTTCCAGTTAACGATGTTCAAGAAACTAAGGTGACTAGAAACAACTAAAAGGAAAACAAGGACAAGGGTAAGCAGGATAAGGAGGATCAAGGTTGTAGAAGAGCTTAAATAAATAAAAAGAAAAACAAACTAAATTGAAAGTAGATGGTACTATGAGGAATAAGAGTAAGCAAATCCTAAACGGTTCGGAGACAGAAAACAGATAAAATTCGCACAGCACTTCATGATAATTCCACTATTTGGCATTTCATATCTTGTATGTTACCTATACTTTCTACATTTAAGCAATAATAACTATATTTTGTATTGCAATAAATGAAATGTAATATAATATAAATTATAACTTTTAAAAATTAAAGTACAATATTCTCTATAACTTGGCATTCACTAGTTCGGGTCGAGAGTTCGTTTGCTTCCAACTTGATAAGATTTGGAAAGCGCTGAAATTTATACTGTTACATCAGTGAGACTCACGGAACAAAGTCAACTCATACCATCACTGCGCTGTCAGAATTACAGTCGTCATTTTGGTTTTTAAGACAAATTTAGAAGTGTTATCAATAAACCGAATAGTCATTTCCTGTTACAGAATAAACAGAAAAATTTAATTGTACAAAATGAATGGGGGACAAAGCAACAGTAATGATTCATTCGTTCGGAACCCAGAACTGTCTGTTTGTCACAATCTGGTACCAAGGTTGTAACTATCTTGCTTCCTAAAATTGCTAAGTAGTATATTCTGAATGAAATTTGTTCAGATCACCATGACCTGGGTCATGGTATTAGAGTATCATGGTAAGAAAAGGGGAAAGTTTTTTTTATCACTGTCTCATGTTTCAGGATTTAGAGCGCTGAAAACAGCCGAGTGTAACGTTACCAATCCTTGCAAGGCGTATACGTTGTTTATTGTCATCATCAGGACAATTGTTGCTGACAATAAACATTGTCGGTACGTCGACACAAATAAGTTAAAATTTGTGTTATATTTTTTGACCGATCTTCACAAACCCTTCACCGAAAAAATTCATTGATTGACGGTCACTACGAAAGTAAGGATTCTATAAAATATAATCACAATCTATTTTATACTTTACTAATAAAAAAATAAATCAATAAACAGATTAGTTGTGCTTAAATAAAACGTAAAACTGTAACAGTGAATGTTTTGTATCCCTGCAAAATAACAAAAGATTGAGAGACCAAACGATTTGGTCACCTATCACTGGACGTTTCAAATCATACTGATACAAAAATAATACCTATAATATTAAGACATTTCACTTTCAAGAGATGCGTTTGTTTAGAAATGTTTTAGTTTTAAAGTCGTTAAGGAAAAATTTCGGATTCTCTGGTTGTCCATATTTTTCAGTTTCCATAATAGTAGAGTATTGTTTATAAAACAACTGGTGACCAGCAGACAATACAAATACAGATTTTGGAGAAATAAAAAGGAAAGGAAGAAATATTTATTTGGCATTAGGCTAAGACTCATTAAGATCAAGAAGTTCAAGTAACAAAACAGAAATAAATAACAGGACATGATTTTGTTTACTCCATAATAAATTATTTAATATTTGTGCATTATAATATATAATAATAGTATTATTTTTCAATAAATGTTCCGATTCTTCAATTAGAAAATATGGAATCCCTATCACAGGTCATATTATCAAACTTGTAAAGTAGTAAGTTACCCTTTCTATTGTTGACGACAGCGAGAGCTTGAGCAATAAAATAAACCCAGCGTAATATCAATAAGTTTTAAAGCATTAATATATAAACAGGAGCTTGGTCATCGAATCCAAATTTGTAAAGTAGTGAGTTTTTCTGTCTGTCGTTTTGGGGTACATAGAGCTTGAGTAACGTAGTATCGTGTGACTAAAGTCAGAAAATTGCCTCGTATTGGGCTCAGGCTAACACGAACGTGATTAAGTGTAGAACTTACTCTACATTTCGTTACCAAAATTTTAAACCTGCGTATTTACCGCTCCTCTCGTAGCATTTTAAATGTAAATTATTATTATTAATGTAGAATTTGTATTCACATGTTTAATTTAGGCCTACCTCTCAATTTTATCTTTTCCCATGTTACTCTATGTCCAGATTGTTGTTTATGACCCAATCTGCAAACTAATTTACTTTTTTGTCATATTTTTTCATAGTGACTCTATGAAACTATGTTTAATTTTTCTTCCGTTTTCAGGTTGTCATATTCGACACTTCGTTCATTTTGTGTGTGTGTGTGTGTGTGTCTGTGTGTTTGGCAAAACACTGACAACTTGTAAATTTATTTAAAGAAGTTAGAGTACAAAATGAAATAAAGAGCATGCGGAAGGCAGAATATGTAAAAAAAAAAAACAGTTATGTAAAATGAATGTTTTTCGCTTTACGATAAAATAATCTGATATCATTTACGAAAATGTTTGGGACATTTTCTTATTTAAGTAGTAGATGGAATTTATCATTAATTAGCTTCAAAACCCGTAGAAATTATTTATGTTTATTACAGCTATACATTATGTTTCTGTTACAGCTAGTTATGTACATTGAACTATGGAGGATATGAGTTTAATGTTTTTAGACCAAGAGGAATAGAAAACAAGAAAAGGGAGATTACGAAATAAGAAGTTCAAAACGTAAAATAAGAGGTGAAAAATTTAGTTGGCAGTAGATTTTGTAATTTGACACGGTCACATCAGATGAGAATTATTCAGAATTCAACTTAAAAATTTTGGAGTCGGTACCACTGCATGACTGAAAGGAACGGTCCGGAGAAGTGTTGTATTGAAACTCACAAACCATGATGAGAACAACTAACATTTACAGTGAAAGCTCGAAATAAAATATACAGAGAAAGTTGTAGATTATAGGTGTATGTTTGTAGATATTTTTTTTTTACTGTTTTATGAATATCATAATTGATAAATTTGTTTTGCATTAGCCTCATTTGTGTTAAATTTTATTCATTATCGTAGTTTTTTCATAAACTAGAGAAAATATTATTGGAAAGTCAAAAGTATGCTTAAAGTAAAAATATTTTTTAAATATGATAACGCTTAGAAAAGCAAATACGGTAAGAAATCGTCGCGTCGAGAGAGGAATGAGCTGTGACTGAAAAGAATGACCAAGGTGTTCCAATGAGTTCGGGTGGACAATTAATCTCAGTACGATCGAATGGCATCGACACTCCCACAGTCTTAAGGGGATGTACTAACAAAATTATTAACGTAGATGACATAGTAATGTACATGACGTGCTCTAGGTTGACCAGTAACATACGGTGAATTATTGAGATGAACGTTTCAAAGGAGTCTCTGAACTAGTGAAAATTGCAAGAAATATAATTTCAAAATTCCTTACTTATTCGCTTACTCTGCCTGTTTGTCTACCTGAGTACCCCTACCTGTCTCATTATCTGTATCTGTCTGTCTGTCTCTCTCTCTCTCTCTCTCTCTCTCTCTCTCTCTCTCTCTCTCTCTCTCTCTCTCTCTCTCTCTCTCTCTCTCTCTCTTATTTGTTTGTCATTAGCAAAGCAAAACATGCATGCGAGAATTCGTGTTTGTTTAAGAAAACTTTCAAAACAAGACTCACTTGATTAAAATGTAAATACTGGTTACACAAACAAAATGTAATTACATGCTACATGCACAAACACTATTGCAGTTTAATTAAGTTCTTGAAGCGACTTACCTCTAATGGGAAGAACGGCGCCAATATTGACATAGAACAAAAACTCAACAAATTCCCTAACGCCAAAGACACTAACACGAAATACTGCGTCTTTGTGAATTCACTGAAAATATTTCTAGTCTTTTTGCCGCGTTTTTTCTCTAACGTCTCTCTAGTGATAAACGTATGTCCGTCCGGACATGGGCTCAGAATACAGTTGATGAACACTGAATGGGTCTGACAGAACAGCTGTCGTCTCTGCGAACGCACACCCGGACTTATCCCGCGTTCCCCAGGGGTACAGAAATGCGAGTGCCCGCAGTCCATCGTCTGTGTGCCCCTTGACTTCTCCTGCCTGTCCTTGTTGTTGGCGTTTTCATCCTCCAGATCGCTGGAACAAACAAACAAACAACATTTTTAATTAAAAACTTAACTACGTTAAATCTCTGATGGGGACAGCGCCGATAGTCTTCTTGACTGTGGCGCTTCTATGGCTTCTTGAAAATACCTTCAGTTGCTTAAAGAAGTTGGATTTCTACTTGTATGTGAAATATGTATGAAAATGCTTCATACTTATTGCACATTTAACGTACTCGTTATTTTGGCACAATATCGTTAAGGGAAGCCTCGACTCTTTATATTGGATCGGTTAAAAGAACCGGTATTAAAAGAAATATATTTCATTATATTTAATGAAATATGTTCGTTCCAAAACATAACATGTATGTTTTGTTATCTGCAGTTATCTGCAGAAATCGCTCACTATTTAGAAAATAGTACATTTATTATTTGATTATTCAAAGTAATCAATTTTAGTTTTACACCTGTGAGTAAAGTTCTTCGAACGTATGTATTATTCGGCTTTAGCCGAGAACACGACGAGGAGGTGACCATATGTTCTTGCGAGGAGGTTTTGCTATAACCTTAAAAAGTAAAATAACAATTGCAATGCGTACAATCATTACTACTTTTTTGTTATTATGAATACAATAAACGCTAAAAATCCCCAACACTTCATTGGTTTCTTTAGCGAAATTTATAACCATAATGCATAAATGAGAAATAATTTATTCCTAGCTTTTTAAGTTTATATATGTTCCCATATATAGTTTTAGACCTATATGGAATATTATTTATATGTATGTAACTGACAACAGTATGTAAGGGTTTTTGCAACACAGCATATAAACTTTTAGAAGCCTGTCCAAAATTTTCAAGGGATATATCCACATAGGTGTATATTAATTTTATCAAATTATTTAAGATAATGAGTTCATATTTTGAATACAGTCCCTTATAATTTGGTACCTTGCATAGATTTTTATAATTTTTTTAAAAACGTGACTTCCATTTTTGACCCTAAAGTTAAACATTTTCAGCGTAAAAACTACATTCAGAGTTGGATTAAAATTTCAAGGTAATGTATACTTTATGAGCCCTGGTGTCCTAAAAATTTGGACAATTCCAAAATTGAATACTGTATTCAGCTTGTGGTTAAAATTCTCTTTAATTTGTTACCCTGCATAGGCGTCTGCGATTTTTTCAAAACGTTGGTATACTTTTTGGACCCTGGTGTTAAAACATTTTGAAATTTCTAAACTGAATACTATGTTAAGATTATGCTTAAAATCCTCTTTAGTTTAGATTTTGCAATTTTTTCCAAATTTTTCCCGTAATATTATTGTCTCCCGCCTCCTATTTTTGGTTTGATCCATTTCGAAAACATTAAGGATGTGTGTGGTACGGCTATGGACATGCATGCTAAATTTTACGAAAAATCGGATGAAGCATTCAAAAGTTATCGTGAGACATACCAAAGTAGACAGACAGACAGACAAATGCCATACGGTCGAGTTAAAGCTGAGCACTCACTTCGCTAGTTCAAAAAAGTAAACAGTATTTTTAATGAGAATAAATTTAAGTCTTTTAATAAAAAACAAGGAACATCTATGAAGTATTGCACGATTCAAAAAAGAAATAGGTTATTCTTCGCAAGTTTTGGTCATCGGCAGATTAGACACCTTATGTAGAATTTTACTAAAAGTTGACAACAGATTTTAGAGGATTGAACTATTCAGCATATCTTTGTTGTATATCTCTGTTGAGGATTGTATTCAACAGATAGCAGTATGAACTATTCAACATATCTAGATCAGACTAATCATATTCTACTCACGAAGACAGCGGAGTGAAAAAAGTATAACCAAGCTGCCTATTAAAAATTTTAATTTTACAGATGCAAAATTTTAAATTAAAAATTTTTGTCAGAGAAAAGAGCGCCCGCGCGCTCGCGCTCGCGCACACACATATGTATTTTATAATTATATAACCGTTATTTTAAATTTTGAGCCCTTGGTAATAAATCTCCTTTATATAACAGAATTTATGCGTCACCAGCATACCTAATTTTTCCTTTTAAATAATGAACTTGGTAAAACCAAAAACACGATTTTTAACCTTAATCACAGGGAGGTGACAGAAAAACTAAAACTTTCTTTGGTTTACTGAACTTACAAAACTTATGTTTTTTTTTGGAAACATAGGCCTATTAATTATCGCCGAACAAGATGAGATGTGGAGCTGAAATTTGGTAACACAGTACGTTCACCATTTTTTATAAAAAGAAAACAAAACAAAATGTTATCTTAAAATTTTTCAAAATGATGGCTGATTGAAAATTTTAATTCCAAACTTTACAAAAATTAATACTTACAAATGTCTTTTACACATTAACAATTGCATAAAATCAATTGTTCTTCTAATGCGCGATATCTGCATTCTAATGTTGAGCGGTGTATCTGGGAGTCAGAGTTAAACGATAATAGAAGAAATATATTGAAAGGAAGTGGAAACCTCCTTAAAATATTTAAAACCTATTAAAAGATCATCTATTGTGCTACGGAAAACGAATTGGAAGGCGGAAAGAAGATAGCTGCTAACCGATTCTCGGATTGGTTGTAGAAAAGCGGATGGAATACTGGAAGGTCGCGTCAATAATGAATATTGACACTTATGTCCATTATACTGAAAGTAATCTGTAACGCTCCTGTCTCGAGAATGAACAAGACGTTCGTTTCTTTAAAAATTCGGTTAACATTGGTGTCTGCCGCTTTCTAAAATATTCCAGGCTCTATTCACCGCTTAGTAAGGTCTATATAAGTAGGCATTATTGATGACGCTGAGTTGGGCATAGTGTTGCCGAGATTTCACAATAACATTAACTTTTCATATAATGAGGACCCACTGCACAGGCGTGTCGTCCATAAATCCAGTTAACTTGTAAAAACAATATATATTAAAAATTTTCACGTTCTGTATTAGCTTTAAAATTTGCCTGAAATATTTACAACACAAAATTGTGGTCCAAATATTTACGTATGGACACAGTAAGTGACAATTTTACTGTCGTCCTAAACTATTTTAAATGTTTTCAACACATAATTCAAACAAGCATAGCCAGTGTTTTATACTTATTTCAATTTAATAGAACTAAATACTATTTAGTCAAGGCCTGATATTGGGTAGAATGTAAACTACCTCTTACACGGACATGAGACCAACAGAACAACGTCGGATCCGAATGTTTAAGAAGAAAGAAATTTCTAGATAGTTATGTCTAGTAAAACTATCGGCTTTCAAGTAGAAAGTAATTCGCGAAAATTGAACCCATGCTTCGTGGTATGAGGATGCCTACCTACAAATTATACGAGGGTAAGTAAAAAAATAAAAGGAAATTTTTAATAAAAGTCATTATTTTCATTTCCACTCGTATAAATAGAACTTGTGTTATATTTTCACCGAACTCCTTTGTATTTCTAATATGATTAGTCCATTTCTTAATGAGCTTTTGAATTCCTCCGTGAAAGAAACTTTCCGTCTCGTATGCAGCCAGTTTCGCCCCACTTCTATGTCCTCTTCATCTGAACAAAATGCTCACATGTTAGTTAGACAAAAAAAAAAGAAGAGACAAGTTTGGAGACAAGTCAGTATTGAATGATGGGTGGTTAGCCTCTCGAAACCAAGATCCTGAAGGCATAGGTTTGTTTGCTGGGCGTATGAGGATTTACGTTGTTATGAAGCAAAATCACATAATTTAAAAGTTTACCATGTCTTTTGGATGATAGAAACCCCTAAATGTTCAAGTCATTTTCAACTTCATAAATATTATTTTGTGATTACTATGAATCACTTGTTTAATCTCTTCGATACTGTCATCATTCTTGGAAGCGGGAACAAACGCTACTAGCCTTTCAGTCGTTCATCACCGAGAGAAATCCGGCTACTATTAAAACGGTCCATTACTCACACGTTTTGTTACCGCTCAAATAATCTTCTCCACATTGTTATTGCAGTCTGCGAATAATAGCTGCAGGTTTCACCCTCTCTGAGTTTAGAAAACGTACCACTTCTCGTGTTTCTTCCTTGGCAGTCGGCCAAAGTTGAACTCGTTTTAAGTTAACTTTAAAAACAGTTGCAAACCGCTAATAATGAAACAATGATACTGTAAGATTTTGATTTAAAACAAAACAACCAGTTTAACAAAACCAACCTCTACCTGATAGGGTAAGTTTCCCAGTAAATAAAAAAAAATTACACACGTGACAGTAAGAATTTAGTCAAATATTCTAGAAGAAAACGACAGCTTAAATAAAAATGCCTGCTTTTTAAAATTATCTTCAAAAATACTTAACGAACGTCAATTACCTGAAAAGCCGATATATTCAGTTTCGTTACTGCCATTGCTGAATCACTTGATTATCCTCAAAAGTATTATGTACGCCAGCAGATGCGCAAACAAAAAACACTATACCTTAAGAAAGTCATCTTACTGTAACTCTGAGGTTCTAAATTTATCTTCGTAAATGCGAAATTATCCAAAACATGAAAAATGCCACTATTGTCTTGTTGTATTATGGAATTACGGAATTATGGTTGCAAAATCGACATACACGAATTTGTAAAAAAATATTTCAAAAACTAGTCTATTTCAAACTGTTCTAAGTTTAAAAAAATGTTGATGTAAAATCAACCCATTTACAACAAAAAACGTCAAAACAACACAACAAATAAAACATCTTGAATATAAACAGATGTCCAAAACGCTATACATCATTATGATTTATGCGTTCGGCTGGAACTGAAAGCCGCTTTCAAGTAAAGTGGAAAAATCCAAACCGATAAATTCGTTTGCTACAGTATCAGAGGTTACAGCTTGGCGCTCGTTATCAGCCCCTAACGTCTTCAGCCCTGTTGCTGCTACAAACCTTGTATATTACTTAAATTATACTTACACATAAAGCATATCAGGTTATCTGGTTACCCTCTGTGTCGTCTTTGTTCGTATCAGGAACTAAGCATGTGTTTATTGTTCTGTATATTTTTCTTGAGTAATGAAGTTCCTAAAGTTGCTCCCATTTATTACAAGCAGTAATACACTTACTAAAGCAAGTACGTTAGTAGTACACTAAAAATATATTTAGCGATTATATTCAATAGGAGAGTAAACGTTTGCTTTGTACACGTGTTAGATTTTCAAACGCTAGAGGAGTTACTAATCCACAGCTAACTTGAACTCTGAATATTTGGGGGCTCTTCTCCTAACAAATTAGAATCAATACGAATGATACAGTAGCAAGACTTTTTGAAAATTATGGACTTACTGGTAGGGCTGATAGTCCTACCATGGTATCACAATGCCCTATCAGAATAGTGGAACTTCAAAATTTAAGTGACCAAACCATGAGAAAAAAACAGGTAAATTGAGGTACATTAAGATGGCCGTTTACTTCTCAAGTCCACCCATGTTGCAATGGTAGTACAACCAGCAGTATTTCTAACTATCGTAGTTTTTAATAATAATAATAATTCCAACTATTACTACGGAACGTCATAGTTGATGTAACTCGGTTTTATACAGCCAGGCGTGGCCAGCCACACGGTGGAAAGTGTATGTGTGTGGGGGAGGCGTGCTTTGTTAGTTGTCTAGCCCACGCATGCCGGATAAGACTGTTGTGTTATTATTCCCCAGCGATAGAGACGGCTGGGCAGACTGAGTCGATCACACGACCGCAGCACAGCTGTTGTGATTATGAGTCGCAAAAGAAACAACTGTGCCGTCCCGCGCCGTTTACTTATATACGAGGGCTATCCAGAAAGTAACAGACGTTTTGACCGACCGCGGCGGTGGGCGGGGATAGAGCCGCCATCTTGGTGTCGGAACGTTCCTACACTCAGTACGCAACCAGCTGTGGTAGCGTGCGGTCTGTGCCCCTCTTACTTTGCCCTCTGTGACGTGTTAAAATTAAATGAAGCTTCTGTTATTTGCTCATACTAGAAGACAGCAATGATCACGACGTTTGCTTCTTAGAAACATACCATAGATAAAGAGAGAATAATAAACAGATATCATAACCGACACTTAACAAACTCCATACGGACAGAGAGAGATAGAGAAAAAGAGAGAGAGAGAGACAGAGAGAGAGAGAGAGAGAGAGCGCGGACGGCTGGCTTCAAAACCATGTGATGACCTGGTTAAGCTATATAGTATAAGAACAAAACAGAATTGGTCATAAGAGGAGTCACTGAAGAATGACTAGAGAGAATTTGTTGTTCAGTGAACAAACAAGGGCCAACAGTGATGATAATAGAAAAGATGATGATGGTGATGATTAAGATTATTAAGGGGGAGAGAGAGAGAGAGAGTGAGTTTCTATATTGTCTACTGACGAAGTCAGATTCAATTGAATTGAATTGAATTGTACTGTAATTACAAGTATGTATACTTTATAATGTTACATTTTTCGAAAAAAAATTATGAACATAGCTAATTTAATAGATTATGTAGTACTTTACGTACAAGTTGACAAAAATTGCACGAATAGTGTGGAGAGAAATTAAAAAACGTTCTCACCTGTAGTTTTATAGATGTAACAAAAATCCTAAACCAAGAAACGGCCCTTCCTTATAAATAACATCAAAACGCATATTTTACTTTTGATTAAAATATGACCGATACTGTTTCCTGCTGTTGTCGTTATCGTGAATTCATGAATACGTGTTAGGTCGCATTTCTGCTGCCTAATAATGACAATTATAAACGTAAAACCAGATCGTAGATCGTATACGTTCATATACTAATACTATTTATTTCTTACCAAATAAACACTTTAGTTTATCTTTTATATATATGTAACGTGATGTTTCCCTCTACATAAAGAATATACCCTAACCTAAATAAGTATCTTATCATAATAATGAAGAACAAAATAATAATTAAGTAAGGAACCTGTATAATGTAAAAAAGGTGTCAACTAGTAAATTTAACATAAATATGAAATAAAATGATAAGACCAAAATACCAAATATGATTATCTGTAACTTAATAAAATATAACTCTAATAAACAGCAAATGTAATGTTGTAAATAATGGGTGAAAGCCTATTCACCTGAACTTAAATACTTTACCAACCAGGAAATTAGATAAATTCAATAAAATTTGAAATAAAATAACTAAAAAGTCAGAGAATAGTCATACCTGGATGTGAATCAAGTCACTAAAACAATTCATAGAATGATTAGTAGAAGATAAGTGAATAATAACAGTTTTAATGGTATATAAAAGAGTTATGATGTCAGTTAGGTTATGCACCATATTAAGATGTTATAACAAGAAAAAGAAATAAAAAAGGATTTTAAGATAAATAAGTTCATGATAAAAGGTATGAACAACCAACAGAATAATAAATAAGACAATTATAATTAACTATTGATGTGTAAGAATTAAATAATGATGTAAATACAGTAAGAAACTGATGAAACTAAAGCCTACATGTACTGTGTAGGACAAATGATGAACATTTATGTAAATAAAACCTGTAATATCATAGTATAGATAATAAAACAATGTATGTTAGTGGAGTAAGAAGGTAATAATGAGAAATGTCAAGAATTGACCAGGCATAATAAAATAAATAATAAATAATCAGTTTTGACAAAAACTTCATACAGCTAATGTGGAAGTTTATAATGGACAGTACAAGGAAGAAAGCTTGTGTTGAAGTATAAGACATGTTATAAAAGTTCAATTAGATCATAAGTGATCATTGAGAGTTGTTTCTTTGTAGTAGAATTAAGTAATTTTAGTTTGAGAAAGGAATTAAGGTCCCAATGAGCATGGACTTGATTCGGCCTAGATGGCAATACAAGATTTTTATAATAAATTGATTTAATACACTTTCACTTGTGAAAAAACTTACTTTTTGTTATATCCTCATACGCACGTTTCGGAGTAGTTTGCTCCTTCATCAGTGAGATATAAATGCAGAAAGCGTCAAGGCGTTGGTAATCTGTAACGGTTTTTTGGGGATTGGTTGTGTGTGGGGAAGACACTATACAAACACTTGAACAATTACTCATACAAAACAACACACCTGAACCACACATACAAGAAATCATCACACTCACTAAAATAATCACAGAACAAAATTACTTCACGTACAATAACAAAATACACACACAAACAGATGGACTACCCATGGGTTCCCCCATATCAGGCATACTAGCTGAAATATTCGTACACCACACAGAACAAGAGCATATAATACATAACAACAAATACACTAACAAAATCATATATTGGCACAGATACGTAGACGACATATTATTATTATACTATGGCAATACAAGACAAGTAGAAAATTTCCACAAATACATAAACAAGATACACCCAAAATTAAAATTCACAATAGATATAGAAAAAAACAACAGTATAAACTTTCTAGACTTAACTATCAACAAAACAAACAATACGCACACATACAAAATCTACAGAAAACCAACCACACTGACATGGTTACACACAACACATCAAATCATCCAACACAACATAAACATGCAGCCTTCAACCATATGCTACATAGACTCACAAAAATACCACTAAATAAACAAGACTACAATGAAGAACTTAACACAATAAAATACATAGCAATAAAAATCGGATACAATCATGAATTAATAAACATATTACATAGAAAAATCCTATACAAAAACAACAAAACAACACAAAATACAAATAACACACAACAAAACAAATACATCACACTCACATACTACAACTCTAACACACACAAAATTGCCAACACATTCAGAAAACACAATTACAAAATAACATACAGAACTAACAATACCATGAAGAGACGCATTAACGACACAAACAAAGACATAGACATATACAACAAAACAGGCGTATATAAATTAAACTGCAACGATTGAAATAAATTCTATATAGGCCAGAGAGGAAGATCTTTTTACTCCAGATTTTTTGAACACACAAAAGCTTTATCCAATAACAACTTACAATCCACATTTGCCACACACATCCAAACAGAAAACCACAGTTACACCAACATAAAAAACAATCTTGAAATTTTACACTACATGCCCAAAAGTCGCAAACTCAACACTGCAGAACAATACGAAATATACAAACAACAAAACACAACCAAACAACATACTCAATGAACAATTACAATTTAAATCCAACACACTATTCGACACAATAATACACAACGGACACGGACACAATTCAGAATCTCGCGCCAACCCCCTTCCATCTACACACACCCCCACACACAACCAATCCCCAAAAAACCGTTACAGATTACCAACGCCTTGACGCTTTCTGCATTTATATCTCACTGATGAAGGAGCAAACTACTCCGAACGTGCGTATGAGGATATAACAAAAATAAGTTTTTTCACAAGTGAAAGTGTATTTAATTATTAATTGTTAAAGTGCTGTGAAAGAAGTGATGATCATTAAAAATAATAATAAATTGATGTTTATAATTATTATTACTATTGTTAAACCATATAATGTTAAAGTAAAACCAATTCTACAACTAAGAAGTCCATAATGGAACAGAAAATTAATATTTTATAAAGAATACTAGACTAAATCAATTTATGAAAATTGTTATTTTATTATTACTGAAGGTCTCAAAAAGATCAGCATAAAAAATGCTGATTAATGGTGGTAAAATATTTTTAATTGTAAGTAGCATAAGGAAGATATGTCAGTTTTAAGATTTTTTAATATATTTGGCCAAAAAAGGGACGCTTAACTTGGCATCTGTTGATGAGCATCAACCAGAAAACGAAAATTTTAGTTATTAAAAACGGAATTTTTAATAATTCAACCAATCAAAATCGTTCAATTGTCAGGTGAATTTACCCATAACGCACCGCAACCGCATCAGTCGTTAGCGGGTCATCAAACAATTAAGAACGCCTCCTCTGTGATACAAAAATTGAATATAGTCTTGTCCCCAAATTGTCTCGATCCTAATTGAGGTTATGTACAGTGTCAACAAACCTCTATCCTCCGAAAGTGAATATAGCCTAACAGTGAATTGACAGTGTTGTGCATTGTGTTTAATAATTAAAGGACAATAGAGTGAATATATAAATACAGTGAGTGATAAAGAAATATAAAGAAAAGAAAGTATAGTGGTTATTTTGAGAATTTATAACAAAACGTAATAATTAATGATCACGATCCAATAGTAACTAGTAATAGACACTTGTGAACTTATGTTTATGTTATCACAGTAGTAAACAAAAACACTATTCAAATTATTTCATGTTTAACAGTTGTAATTTGTTTTCATAATCAATGTTTATCTAAATAACTTAGACAAACTAGGTTAACCCCAACAACGGACACGGTCTGAATTACGAACTGATTGTCACATTAGATTTTAAGTTATTGGTTTATAATACCACATTTGATTTTAAATTGTAATAATTTTGTTCTTCAAAAAATACATTTTTTTGTTAATTGTTGTAGTCAAAAGAACTCATAAGGGTTATAAATTCAAAGCGTAAACATAGCCTACTTCTCTGAGATTTTGTCAACTCATGCTACCAACTGTTTAGCTATCAATACCACAAGCCTGGTTAATTCATATTATGAGAAATTTTCTTTATTTTAATGATAGAAAAATAAAATTTTAAAAAGGAAATAAAAGAAAAAATGAAAGGAGTTAATGGTGTATGACGTATTATTTTTTTAATCGCTAACAATTTTAAATCAACATTGAACCTTAGTGTTTACTTCAACTCAAGAAGGTTAAGTTGGCCGTAATTATTTTAAAACAAAACGTACTATTTAAATGATTTCAACAGATCAATGAACTCTAATAAAGTAAAGAGAGAAATTAAAATTAAAATTTACTAAAATCAATTAACCCAAACCAATAGTATCTCCATTAATAATTAATATTTGTAATCGTTTGTTATTACAAATTGGCGCCCATTTAATGACCTATTCGAGTGATAAAAAACCGAATAACTAAATAGCCAGGCAAACATACAACCATAGTCAATTACAATTTCTATGATTACTATAGAAATTCTCCCAAAAAACAGAAGAACACACCAACCCAGGTCATCAAGATACATTAAAGTAATAGTTTATTTAGAAGATACGAGTATTACATATTTGGCAACCACAACGAGGGGCTTTACATTAACAAAATAGAGGAACACGAGTAGTATCTTGAGATTATTATATATATATATATATATATATATATATATATATATATATATATATATAGAGAGAGAGAGAGAGAGAGGAACTCGCTACTATAATTAATTTGTTTTACGCATTATTACTAATAGTAGGTCAACTAGTTAAAATAATCGTATTACTCAAACATTGAAGAAAATAATGTGTTTAGTATCTCGTGATTTTTTAACTTTAACAATACGCAATTATATAATCAAAAAAATGTTGACCTTATGAGGAATGCTTAAAATTTCATGATATACGAGTATACCGTCTTCCAGCAGTCGGAAAACAAATACGTTACGCGTACAGTATTTGTTACCGCAGACGTATAGAACGTTATATTTCATTGTTTACAACAAGTAGACTCGTATTTTTAAATATCAGTTCTTTATATATTTACTTACGATATTAATATTGCAAACTTTGTAATATTGTAAATAAGGAAAATTTACAATGATTATATAATGTGATTTGTATTTAACACATTGCCACGACAGTTTTTCACCATTTGTTATGTAAATTGTTACAATAATTTAATAAAAAAACACTTTTCAAGAAGTTATTTTGTTTTCTGCACAGTGTTTTCGAGGATTTGCTGTAACTACTTCGTGAATGCTACTCTGTATAATGAATACGGACAGAATATTGTTATATATTGAATATTACATACGGACAGAATATAGATACTGTTATGACGGTCTACTCGATCGTCGTAGGTACAGTGGAAACAAAATAAGTACAAGACACCAATTAAGTCCCAAATCACCACCTTTAATTTTTACAGATAAACAGTTCGTAATTAACAACACAGTCTACTACAACAAATGAAATGTAAATTGTTCACACGCAATAAAATGTCATTAATATTAAACACAATTGTATTACAATTATACCGTCCGTTTATAGAACACCACTCTGAACTAATAACCACTTGAACGCACACAGTAATCTCGCCCGATTAACTCGAACCGCACTGAAAATATATCGCTGCTATACTGAATTGAATGTCGTTGAGTACTGGTATTTATATCTGTGCTCACAGACCAGAACGTTCCTAATTGCGTCTTAGCGCTCGTGTGAACTACGTAATTAACTGCGGCCTTAACACAGTCCGCGCGGCTAGCGCCTTCGAGAAACCTCTCGCGAATGCGTTGACAGTGACGTATGCCACACACATAAGAACGAGATTCTTTTGGCACATTCGACAAACACGTAGACTGTTCTGTAATGTCGTAACACTGCCTCCTCCTTAAGCCTGTTCGTCCCGAACTGGCAAACCGTCTCTGAATTAATACTCGACCTGGCGAGCTAGGTGGACGTCCTTGCAAAAGATAATTCTCCGGTTCTTCGAATTCAGTCTCGTGTGATCCGAACATCACGTTCCCAGGAATGCGAGTCTTCCGCTCAACCACTAGTTTTGCTGGAATCACTCCCGTTGCGTCATGTGCTGATGACCTAAACACCACTGGCTGATCCAAGTGTCTTTGGTTCTCGTCAACAACCTCTTGCGTACCCTCATCTTCAGCCACTTTGCCCTCGGGCGCTTCTATCAGCTCAGGAACAAGCAAGAGTTTTGTCTCGACACCCATAGTTGGCTTTCCAATCACTTCTTTTGTCGTTACACTTATTTGTATTTCCTGTGCTAGTTCTTCCTCCATTTCCGCTTGCAATAGGGAGGGTTCCTCTTGCCCAGACTTGTTGACTTTTTCTTCACTAATGCCACTCGCTTAATCGAATGGTTGGTAGACCCTGTCATTTTAGCCATGCAAAGCTTTATCTTCTCTTGGCCAACCTTCAGGAAATTCTCTCTTAAGTCCACAACGAATCCGTAGGCATTCATAATGTCCGTGCCAAGAATCTCTTCATCGACAATGTCTGCAACGAGCATTTGGTGGCTAAACTCGAGAAGACCCAGGCATACACGTTCGTCTACCTTTCCTAGCACCTTGACGGGGCTTCCAGTCACAGTCTGTATTGTACAAGAGCTAATTAGAGGCTGGCGGTTGCTGACTAAGTCAGGGCGCACAATGGAGACTGTTGCGCCCGTGTCAACTGTAAATGATGTTGGTTTACCTTCCGCTAATCCATTAACCATCAAGTTTCTATTGGTCTTATGTAGCATGGAAACTGTGTGCTGTTCTGGGGATTTACTTCTCCAATTGGTGCGATCACTCTCTTCTCTCGGTATCTTCTTCTCCCAACAGTCTACCTGTAGATGACCAGGTTTTCCACAGTTGTAACATTTCGGTCTTCTGTCTTTTTCAAATCGTTGCGACTCTCTTGAAGTTTTGAATTGTTTGTCCGACAACATTGTTTTTCTGCACCCATCGTAACGGCAATGTGATACAGGGATCTTCTGACTGCAACATGATGGCACAAACCCATTAATGTAACGGGACTCTGACTTGGCAGCTTCAAACTCCAGGGTGTGAACAAGAGCTCTGAGCTATTTCGGTGTTTTGCCATTCGTAACACTTGCTGACGTTCACAATCTCCGATGCCATCAATAAATGTCTGCACCGCAAATCTTATTCGGAAGTCTTCTGGTGCTTCAGGATAGGCCAGTCTAACTAGTCTGTCGATACTTGCTTCAAACTCTTGAAGGCTCTCCCCGGAATGTTGTCGCCTTGCTCTCAACTGGGTGCAGTACACATCTCGCAAATGTTTATCACCATACCGTAATTCTAGAGCTTTTATCAATTCGGCATAGGTGTTTTGGCTGTCAGGTGGCACTTTCTGTAGTAATTCCGCCGCAGGTCCTTTTAATGCAAGAACGAGTGAAACAGCCTTGTCTTTCTCTGTCCAATTATTTGCGCATGCAGCAGCTTCAAATTGGCGGAGGTACGTTGCCCAGTGACTGCTTCCGTCAAAGGTTGGAGCTTTAACATGAACCGTCCCTACTGCAGGCAAAGTGACTTTCCCTATTAACTTATTTTCTGTGTCTTTTTCTGTCTTTATCATTGGTACAGTCTGTTCACAAAGTTCTTTTGGTTGTATCTTCAGGCACTGCACAACTTCACTTTTAATTTGTTCTCTTATGTTTGCCATTGAGTTTTCTACTGCAGATATTTTTGTTGACATAGCTTCTTCCACAGTCAAGACAGATTTTTCTACTTCAGATATTTTTAATGTCACTGATTCTTAGACCTCCGATATTTTAGTAACTTGTTTATTAATCTCACCTCGTAGGAGACTCAATTCTGAGGTACTATGTTCTTGCATCTGTTTCTGCTCCTGTATTAATGCTTTGGTGTCTTCTGTTTGACGCTTTCGTTCCTCTGCCTCCTGTCGTCGTCGTTCCTCTGTCTCAAGCATTAGTGCTTTCTGATGTTCCTCAGCCTCTCCTCTTTTCTGCCTGCGTTTTTCATCCTGTCGTTTTTCTGCTTCTTCTCTTTCTTGTCTTCGTTCTTCTTTTTGTTGTCTTTCTGCTTCTTCCCCCTCCTGTCTGCATTTTTCATCCTGTCGTTTCTCCGTCTGTAACAGCATCGCCTGTAAATTTTCCATGATCTGACTGGCATCCATTGTTTACCGATTAATTACGAATTACACTCGTCTTGTATAAAGTGTCAACTGTTTCCACTGTTAACCGATCTATCCCACTTCTGACACCACAGTTACGACGGTCTACTCGATCATCGTAGGTACAGTGGAAACAAAATAAGTACAAGACACCATTAAGTCCCTAATCACCAGCTTTAATTTTTACAGTTAAACAGTTCTTAATTAACAACACAGTCTACTACAACAAATCAAATATAAATTGTTCACACGCAATAAAATGTCACTAATATTAAACACAATTATATTACAATTATACCGTCCGATTATAAAACACCACTCTAAACTAATAACCACTTGAACGCACACAGTAATCTCTCCCGATTAACTCGAACCGCACTGAAAATATATCGCTGCTATACTGAATTGAACGTCGTTGAGTACTGGTATTTATATCTGTGCTCACAGACCAGAACGTTCCTAATTGCGTCTTAGCGCTCGTGTGAACTACGTAATTAACTGCGGCCTTGACACAGTCGGCGCGGCTAGCGCCTTCGAGAAACCTCTCGCGAATGCGTTGACAGTGACGTATGCCACACACATTACAGCAAACACGAAGACTGTTCTGTAATGTCGTAACAGTACATTGTTTCAACGATCGCACAGGGAATAAACAATTGAAACCCTGAGAATCAGTTATAACTTTAATAACAGTTTATATTAACTAAGACACTCGTACACGACAGTTTTCCAAGTCTACAACCCAAGGGCAACACACAATATCGCAACAAACAATAAGTTACCAGTTACAAGTATCCGCACAATATAACGGACGATTATAACTTTATGTTACACCGATATCAAATAACACGCACTGAATCGCAAATCACATCTGACCGCCCCATTGCCCACCGCCAAGGTTGCGAGATTATTCCACTGCCTTCTAGATTGTTCGAAATTGAGACATTAGCTGACCTGTCAAACAACGATGCATAAATGCCACGGAAGTTGCCTATCTCAAAAAGCGTAGGTCTATTTACAAAGTGTGCGCGGACGCGCGTGCATTTTTTGTGTTCAAAAAATTAAAAAAATTAAATAAAATGTGGTTATTGACATTAGGCCTACTAATGTGACGGGCTTCTTCCTCCACTGCAATTTTTTTATATAAAGGTACGTTTCGGCTCTACAACAAATCGGTAGCCGATTTACTAATCGAGCGTACATAGTTACATACGCTCTTATACGGATCCGGATCTTGAATAGAGGTAAGAGGCATGGCTCTAAAACGATATTTTTGAGACATGCTACTAGAGCGCCGTGCTAGAAAGGAAGATGTTTTGTTTGTGTACGTGATAAGATTAATTATATTACAGACGAGAAAGTAGACAGGGAATTGTCAGGCCAATGAAATTGATTCCGGAGGTGAGATAAATTTTTAATTTTAATTTTCGTCAAAAAACTTAAAAGTAGTGTTCGCATCTTTGGTGATGACAGCTTATGCTGAGTTCGTATAGTATTACTTGTAAAGAGTACACTATTTGATGTATATTAAAATGGATGTGTGCGGTGTACAGTTCTAATCCATTGATTATTATTCTCGATTGGTATTCATATTGATCCTACCTTTATGGGACTATATTGTAATATCGATTTCAAACGCCAAGACAAACGGGTTACTACGGAGGAACATAATAATTTGAGACCTTCTTAGCGCCTAGTGAAAAGTCTGCGATAGGATCGAAGGCTTGCCACCAGTTTACCTACCACAATCTGACAGTAACAAAAATAAACCTGCACAATCCAGGAAATGTGGACAGGAAGTTTACATACATAGGAAACACAATAATTGACGCCATCAGTCAAACCAAGAGCAATGGCTGTATTGCAGCATCAGTCTGTCGGATGTTTACTGAATCCTTTCTACACAGCTTGTGCAATTAAAGAGCGTTTACTAGACCCATATAATTATAAGTGTTACTGAAACACAACATAAAATACGTTTAACATATTCCCCATTCAATTTCAAATTTATATACATTTACAAGTATTTGAACATACCGGTAGTAATTGTAACTATTGGTAGTCAGCTTATTTTACGTAACTTTCAAAACCGGAAGTTTCTACATTGAAAACTATACACGGTTGCTTTCAGTCAAGAAGGTTCTGCATAAATATACAATACAATACAGGCATTAAATAATATGTGATTATAATATTATAAGACAACCAATTTTTTAGTTGTGTGCTATCTTGACGTGGGTAAGCAGTTGGAAAGAAACCGATATCACTCAATACGAAAGTACAGAATGGAACGTAACAGGTGTCCTCACTGTACATGTTATACATCAATATAAGAAAAAAGATTCTATAAACGTCTCGTTTTCCGTCTGCCTTTTGTGTTTTTTAAGGAAAACTTTAAATCTCAAGAAAAGGTTGAGATCTCTTAATAAAATTTGGTATACGTGTTTAAATTAATGTTTTTTAACAAATAAAAAATCCCAATTATTTTGTGGTTTCAAATTACAAAATGGTGGCCACTTCATTTGTGTTAATCACTAATATCTCTGTAAATTTTAATTTTATTAAATTATGATTTATTACGTAAAACCATCATCCCGATTCATAATCATCTGTTTGCATTAGTGAGTTCAGTTATAACACATGTAGTTTAACTTAATACTTCGTCAGTTACTACTTTTCTTAAAGACAGTTCTTACAGTCATTTGTTTCTGTTCCTTTACTCATTGTTTATCTTGTAACTGTCAAGAATGGCTAACTATAGTTTTGCTGAAATGTCAGATCCCGATGAACTTTCATGTCTCGTGTATGAACTTTCAAAATAGAAATCGAAACATGCTATTATCATTTTCTATTAATTCAAAATAATTTTAATTTTGTGATTCAAATTATGATATTTTTTAAGTAGTTGCAGTTAAATTTTGTTAATTTAATTAAAAATCGATCCTTTGTTTTGTTATAAAGTATTGCTAATGAATGAATCTGAAAAAATAACTTTAAATACATTTTTCCTGTAGTGGAATCTAAGTCCGATACAAAAAAAAATCAATTAGTTAGAATTTGTTGATAGGCTGTTATCCGCCATAACTCGGTTATTTGTTAACGAATTTGAATAAACAAAATGTTGTGTTCACAATAAAAGGCTTAACATTTTACAAAAAAATACCATAATCTGATAAAATTAAAATTTACAGAGTGATCAACAAATTAAAGTGGCCGCCATTTTGAAATTTGAATTTACAAAATAATCGTATTTGTTTTGTTTATTAAAGAATATTAATGTAAAACATATGTACCTTTCATTAAGATATCTCAGTTCCTTCTTGAGACATAAAGTTTTCCTTAAAAAACATAATATGGCGGCCAGATAATGGTCTATATTTTTTTTTTTAAATTGATGCACAAAATCCGAATTGTAAGGACATATTTTACGTTATATCCTGTATTTTTATTTTCGTACCAATACAACTGCGCACTATAATATAAATGAAACCGATGCACACTGTTACGCTTGATAACTGTTAGACATTATTATTTCACTAATTAACGTTCTCGCATCCGCAAAAAAGAGTGAGCAGAAATGTGTCAATGCGCCTCCCGCGGTAGCATTCAGCCGTTTTCAGAATCAATTCCAAAATATTTAAAGCACTTCATACAGCTCAAAATTTTTCAACATCTGTTCAAAATACAGTGTGGGACTCACTTAGCCGAGCTGATTGGAGGCGCAATTGGCTTGTATACCGGAAACTTCAGATAAGACAAACTTTGACCTCACACCACAACAATCTTTTATAAATCCTGAAAAAAAAACTCAGAATTAATAGGTCTGGCATTAAAACAAGTTATCGTTGGTGACTACTGACTAAAATATATACGATATTTTACATCGTGTCCAACGTTTAAGAACCCACATCCAACATTCAAAATAAATCCACGAGGCGCGAATGAACCGATCGGCCTCAAATGTATCAATTTCATATTTCGCCCAGACAACGAGCTATGAATATTCAGACTAAATTACAAATACAAGCTAACTCTGATAGGCTGTGGACTAACCTTATATACTGACATCCAACACAGAATGTCATCAGATTCTCTAGAACACATATGAAAAATTTGTGGAACACTTACACAATTTTACACTTCGTTCTTCTTAATCTGTGTTTCAACCATATTTATTACTAGTTTAATGACAAATATAAATTGTTTTAAAATTATAATACCTAAAATAACCACTAACTGCATTGATATAAAAAACCACTACTATTATTATTTACCTTAGCAAGTTAATTATTTCACAAATTAATAATTAATTATTCTCCATCATTAGTATTTTAAAATAAATTAATGTATTTGGGAGGTTTTATTAATGGATAAACTCATTACATTTCATAAACTTTATAATCTACACAGCTCTCTCCCTCTCTCATCACATAGATAGCGCATGCACCCCCACACACACACATGTATGTCTGTAGCCTACATTTACTATAGATTCCACATTTGTAGTAATGTACCACAGTCTGTATAGATAACAAATTTTTACTTTTCAAAATTAATACTAGGCTAAATATATAAAAACTGTACTAAGAAATACCTGTTTAACACAAAATTAATAGCCTGTCAGTTTTAAATTATAAGCCTGTACATAAAAACTATAGCCGAATATGAACTGCTCCGATGGTCGCTTTAATGACTGGCTTTTGAGTAGGCCTATTTGTAATGACACTTCTGGCAATAAGATTCACAAGTCGAAAACTTTAATAATTAATACGGCTTCTAGTACTGTTGTGAAAGACATTTTACTGCCTTAAAGTTATAGGCTAATATCCTAAGCTATAACATGCATAAAGTCCTTACGCTGCTCCCCAAATGATCTATAATTTATAGCATACTGTTTCAGCATTTACTTCTGTATAATTTCAAACGTATATTTTGACATTTAGTTTTGTCGAATATTTCCGCATCAAACAGTATGTAATGAAAATTTTATTTAACAAATTGTGCTTATTTATAACCAACCCGTTAAGTAAACTCTCAGAATACCGTTACAGTACCGGTCAGACAGACTCAAATTATATGTCGAGGATAGCAAAAACTATATATTATTTAGTACATTTCTTTTTAAAGTTGAAAATCTTCCTCACCTCATCGTTTAAAATAATTTACAAAAATTAGTACAATATAGAGGAGAAACATTATAATTAGAAAGAACATATAGACGAGTCAAGTTTACTTTTAAATTGTTAATAAAAAGGTAAACTGTAAATAAACACAATTGGTTATAGTAATTTTTATTAGGGGTGTTCAGAATAGCTCTCACATTTTTATCCAGCGCCGCATTTCTTCGTTGCACATAAAGAGATCGTTTGCTTTATTCTGAAGCAATTCTAAGTTGATTCTACCCTCTTGCAACGAACAACTTACTCTTACTTCCTCTTCACTACGATTCCGTACTTTCGAAGAACAAACACTTAGTCTGTAGCAAGAAGTGATCTGATCTATCCACAGTGTGCACTCCTCTTAATAAGTCCTGGTGTAACGGAGCTACTCTGCCTATTTTACAAACTGTGATCGTTCTAAGTTGTATTCTAAAAACACGTAAACCGAAAAAACGTGGTTTCAGTTGTATGGATATTTGTAAGCTGGAAAAATCCGTAAACTGAAAAGAATAAATCTTATAATTTCAGTCTATCTGCCCAGTACTATAATCTCAATTTAGGACTTCCAATTTTGTGGGGTGAAACCTATTTACAATGTTTATGATGTACATAAATTATACTGTATGAATGCGGTATGCTTATCAGTATGAACAGTCTGAATAAAAACTGATAGGCATAAAACAAGTTGACGTACGAAAGCAATTATTATGAAGAATGGGATTACTATCAGCAATTTATACATCACAATAATGTACTCGTATGGTTGTTATTCACATAGTTTCAGTCTACAGTTTTTATGCATTAAGCTCCGTAACACTTGAAATTCCGCTCAAGTAAACCATATTGAAACGGACAAATATAATGTTGTTATTGTTGCCATACACTGTAATGGTATCTATTTAACTAACAAGCACTTTGCATACGCATGATAAATAAAACAATCAGGCCGTATTCAAACGTCTATAGCCGTTTTAAAGAAACATGAAACATGTTTCCTGCCTCTGTGATTTTGTTTCCGAATTGTTGTCATTGCTGAACGCTCCCTTTCATCACTAAAATACTTCATACAGCACACACATACTGAAAGTTTCGAAACATGTCAACCACGGTACATAGAATATACGGAAGGGTTCACAGGCCGATATGAAGCAGTGACGTCACGTGCAGCGCCACTCAATACGTTATGTATGTTTATTATATTGTTAATGCAATGTGTGGACACGATAAAAATAATCATGTTTTAACCGTTCAAATGGTCACGTCACTGTTTTTTGCATTATACTGAATTCAAGTGAGACGCTGATAAATGAAAACCAATGAGTTTCCTAAACAAACTCGTCTAATTAAAAATAATTGAACATTTTATTTTCTGCTGCTCGGATCAGTAACGTTTATAGGACATTTTAAAACAAAAACATACCTACAAATTCATTAAAAATTATTGAATACTGCAATAACCTAATAAAGTAATAACAAAGAAATACAACGAATTGCAATAGCCTTAGTATAATAACCTTCACAACTGCTTTTACTTCCATATTCCTTAAGGAAATGGAAGTATGGGGTTGGCAAAAAAAATCGTGTTCGAGATTATTGCAGATTCTGATTGTACTACACTCAAAACATGAAAAAAGTCGTTTTCCGAAAAGTGTGTGTGTGTGTGTGTGTGTGTGTGTGTGTGTGTGTGTGTGTGTGTGTCTGTCTTGTGTCTGTCTGTCTGTGTGTAGATTTTTTTTTTGGCAAACGATAACATCCGCAAATTCAAACAGAATCAAATAATGTTTCGCATACAGCCCTGATTTGTAGTGTTCTCAAGACCTATTGTTTTTGGTGAAGATCGGTTAAGGGAAAGGGGTAGTTTACCTGCAACGGTTTTTTAACAAGGGTATTTTCTATGGCAAACGACAACAGCCGCAAATTCAAACAGAATCAAATAATTTTTTGCATACAGCCCTGATTTGTAGAGTACTCAAGATCTATTGTTTTTGGTGAAGATCGGTTAAGGGGAAGGGGTAGTTTACCTGCAACGTTTTTTTATCAAGCGTATTTTCTATGGCAAACGACAACAGCCGCAAATTCAAACAGAATCAAATAATGTTTTGCACATATCCCTGAGTTGTAGAGATCTCAAGGACTTTCGATTTTGGTGAAGATCGGTTAAGGGGAAGGGGTAGTTTACCTGCAACGTTTTTTTATCAAGCGTATTTTCTATGGCAAACGATAACAGCCGCAAATTCAAACAGAATCAAATAATTTTTTGCATACGTCCCTGAATTGTAGAGTTCTTAAGGACTTTCGATTTTGGTGAAGATCGGTTAAGGGGAAGGGGTAGTTTACCTGCAACCTTTTACGTTTTAACAAGAGTTAAAACTCATTTACTTGAAAATTCATTTAAACTTTTTGAAACAATGGTAATTGTTAAAAATAAAATAATTTTGTTGCCAGGCAATAAAATTATAAATTTTTCATTTTAATGTAAATTATGTATGAGTTAATATCTTTATATATATAATTCTTCTGTACGTGTGTATGTCACTGAACTCCGCCATGTATAAAATAATATATCGTTCGTGGCAGGTAAGCATATCTCAGTTATGTAATGTTTACGTTTCCATTTTATTATTATGCCTACAGCAATAAAAAGGCAGGTAAGACACACACACACACACACACACACACACACACACACACACACACACACACACACACACACACACACACACACACACACACACACACACACACACACACACACACACACACACACACACACACACACACACACACACACACACACACACACACACACACACAATTCACGTTATTTCTGGCCTCACTCATGTTTATTTTCTTACATTTGCACACTTTTTAAATGGAAAGTGCCGAAACCCACACCAACATAACGCGTGCAAGCCGAAAAAATGGACATCAATTTGCTTCCTGTGGATCGCTGGGCAATGTAACTGCACTTGTTTACAGAGGAACGATTCATAGACAGACTTTTCGTCTTTAGGGAATGAACCCTCTGCAAGATGCTGAGGGTCCATGAGTGACTTCGGAGCGATCCTTCTTTTTCGCGTGTTTGTTCTGTGAAACATACACTGTAGATTCGCAGCTTTACTCTAAGCAACGCTCAATAGGAAATGTTGAAAATTTTTGTCCATAGTGTACCCTCATTCACACTAAACCTGCTCTGATGTTTTAATTACGGACATCATAATATTAAAACTTTGGAAACTTGAGCACTACTTAATGGAGATCAATCATTAACTTATACAAGCCATTAATTTTACGCATATATTTTATATGTATGTGTACAACGTTATCGGCAACAAAGAAGTAGTTTTTGTTAAAATTCCTTCCCGGGATATTTGGCCGTAGTCCAATGTTTTCTACAAAACCAGACGTTTCGGCAATGCCATCGACTTCCATCATCAGTGAAAATCGAGTGCGATAACGTGAGGTGGTATACGTTAGTGACCACAGTACTGTGGTTAAGGCTGAAGCAGTAAGTAGAAAGAAGTAGTTTCTATGGTAATATTTCATTTCGAAAATGATTTTAAATATAAATCTTAGAATATGGAAGTCATGTATGGTTCTCCATACCGATATTTTAATAATATTATCTTTTCTTCTTTGGTAATGTTCCTTTGAGACTGTAATAACTGAACTGTAAGACTGTAGTTGATTGAGAAGAATTTATTTTTGTAATTTAAGGGAAGAACATTCTTTCAAATTTGATTCCATTGAATCTCTTATCTTACTTAATACACGCTCGTCCGATTCATTATCATTTTATTCAGTGATTATGGAGGAACATCCTAAGTGGAACTCGCAACCAAAGATTTCATTAATTGTTTACTTTCTTAAATTGGACAGCACGCTTTTACTCGAAAACTACTGACGGAGTTTTAAGAGTGAAAAATGTCACTTTTCTTTAAAAATTGTTTGAGGTAATGTTCGATAATGCCAATTTAAAATTTTTTCGAGTGCCACATAGGAAAAAGGGTTCAGAAACTACCCATATGTTGTCATGGAATTAAATTCCTCCTTCCTCTTACAAAACGTAACCCACTGTTTGTGTATGAGATTACCTTTAAGAGAATGTGGTTTGTGTGTGTGTGTACATTTATTTTTGTATTAAGTTTCGATGCATTTGTTTGCTGACATTCGTTGTTACGTAAACAAAGCAAAGCACGCGTGCGCGGGCACACACACACACACACACACACACGCGCGCGCGCGCGCGCGCAAGCAAACACACACAATCACATCTCACTATCAATGTGATTATATAGCCAACCACAATTGCAGAGCACGAGATTTTAACTTAGCATCGTAAAAAGCAAATTCATATTTCTCATAACACATCATATGATAAAAATAAAAATGACAAGAATAACAATTGTTGTTTCTAACAACAATAACAAAAGTAGGCTACATAACGTAATACCACGTGGTGCCAATCACTAGCTAATTAACACTGGGTGCTCATGATGTCACAGCGCGTCCAACTCGTGGTCCTTACCCAATATTCTAACTACCGTGATGTCAAACTGTCTCTTGAACCTTCAACAGTATACAGGCTAGAAGAAAAACAATCATTTTAAATGCCAAATGTATACTTCTTTGCATTCTTAATGTAATCAATTACTATTTTTCGAAATTCTTCGGACATCGATAAACCACCTTAATAGAACTTACTTGTATGTGCGTACGCTTCTGTATGTGTGTGCAAGCGCGCCATACTCATATTTGTGGTCGAATTGAATTCAGTTATCGTATAAGCGGATAAAAATTTACAAGTCTTCCCGTTCAAATTACTTTATACTCTGTAACCAATTTACAGTACAAATTTTAAATTTTGATATTTACCATTAAGAAAAAATTAGTGTATATTGAATTTTTGAATCAGCTGTTGTAACAAAAGTATCCATTATGTGTGTGTGAGTGTGAGTGTGTGTGTGTGTGTGTGTGCGCGCGCGCGTGTGTGTTTATATGTTTTTGTTGAAAAATGTAAAGTTTTAATGATATTTTACTTGAATTTTTGATGTCATTTAAAATACAGTAGAAGGTTTTTATACGGAAAATACCTGAGAGACTTTTACATGGATTTATGTAGTATCCCTCTCCGTTACATAATTTAAATAATGACGATCAGTATACAATTTAAAAACATTATATAATGAATAATATAAGCCGTACAGATACTTTTCATTAACAACATTAATTATGTGGTAACACAGAAGAACAGCAACAGTAATAATAATAACATACTGTTCTTCATATAAAATATTGTACCGGGCACGAATACTAGACTAGATTCTGACAGTACGTTTGTAGAATATTAATTTATTATAATAAATTCAAAAAAGGAACTATACAAAATTATATTATATATACACGCACACACACACGCACGCACGCGCGCGCGCGCAATAGCTCTGTTGAAGATAAATATTTGAGGTGAAATAATAATAAAAACAATAACTGAATATCAGAAATTGTAAAAATAAGATTAAAGTCGTTGCCTTGAATAGTATTAACAAGAATAAGAAACTTGTTAAAAAGCGCAGTTCTTAACCACTGTGTGCTTCTGTAATTACTTACTGTTCAGAAAAGTTGGTACTAAAACCGAGGATAAAACTAGATTTGTGGATTAAACAGAGAAGCATGGAAACGGGCCGCGCTAGGAGGTACGATATGGAAACGATATCCAGGAGGCACAGAAAATAGTTAAAAAGCTCCGAAAATTGGAATAGCCTGAGCCTCGTACAGAATTGAGAATATAAAATAGTGGTAAACGGAATGTAAGGCTAAGCGAGAAGATGAAAGTTATAACTACCTGTGGTCGTACATGGAGGTCAAGAGATGTTTAATGATCACGATGCAAGACGGAGGTGAGGCCTAATTAAGTAACAGCCTGGAACATGAACTGACACAAGACATCCTCTGGAGAAAATATGACTGAAGTACACTGAAGTATACCGTGACTGTGAACATTAAGCTGCACACTTCTGTGCATCATAATAGAGTATTATCTTACTTCTTAAATTGAATTAAGTGCGAGTCGGATAAAAGTGATCGATAACGCATGTCATTGTTTTAACGTCTCTGGTTGACATTTGCAAAACTTCCGTCGAACCTTCAGGTGTCTTCTGTGTAGACTGATAATATGAATAACAGTGCTACAACATTAATAAAAAATGGATAGAATTATTCTGCCTGGTCGATTGAAATTATTACAAGATTTTTTGTAGTATAGCTAACTTGAAGTACTGTCAAACAAATAATACCCTCATAAGTAAAAGAGAAATTATAACAAAACTCCATTTGTTTAAAACTACAGAACAGTTAACTCTGTTATGTGAAACAGAGTCTTGGACAATCCAGGTTTAGATTAAAAATAACACATCGGAAATGAAATAGCTGAAAAGATTAGTTGATGAGACTTGAAGAGACATAATAACAACTCAAGTATTAGATAATAATTACAAATGAAGTAAATAAGAAACAGTTATAAGAGTACCTTAGCCCATATGGAACCAGGAATATACACCAATATGTTTGATTCGAAATCGACGGTAGAAGATAAAGGGGTCGACTCAGATGCAACGAGAAGATGATATATACGTGCAAACAGCAGAGGAAAGAACGTTATGAAAGTGAGGCAAATGTAAGAGAGAAAACAAATACAGAAAATGAATAGAGGGCTCAGCACTCTTAAGGTATAAATGGGAAAAGAGGGAAAAAGGAGATACGAATCTTCGTTTATAAAAATACTGTGTTTTGGATTTTCGTAAACAGTTTAATTTCGTTGTAACACACTTGGGCCAATGTTTGTGAGTGGCATTTCAGATTCTTTACTTTTATCCTGTGAGAAAAATTTTTGTCTGACACAATATAAATACATACATAATACTATTACATATAGGTGTTAAGTAGCTATGTAATATAGAAACTGAACACTGTAATATTTGTAAAGTTCAATGGTGTTGTTACGCCAATTGTGTAACGTTAATTCCACCGATTTATCGAGTCTGTGCAACAAATTATTATCCCGAGTATCCTACGTAAATATCTGACCAGTTTGATAGTAAAGAACGTTTTTGCAGTTTCACTTTATCTTTGCGATGACAGGCAAATTATTTTGAAACCGAGTCTAATCACTACCAGCACGTTTTGTGCCCATTCAATTGTTAGAATAGATAATTAGGTTACAACTTCATCAAATTAGTGACTATAACCTAGATTAAATGCGCCTACCAGAACTTATTTGTGTTACAATGCTCTATGAATTTGGGACTGATTTAAGCTATAACTGATTAAAAATATCGGTATGGAGAACCATACATGACTTCCATATTCTAAGATTTATATTTAAAATCATTTTCGAAATGAAATAATACCATAGAAACTACTTCTTTCTACTTACTGCCTCAGCCTTAACCACAGTACTGTGGTCACTAACGTATACCACCTCACGTTATCGCACTCGATTTTCACTGATGATGGAAGTTGATGGCATTGCCAAAACGTCTGGTTTTGTAGAAAACATTAGACTACGGCCAAATATCCCGGGAAGGAATTTTAACAAAAACTACTTCTTTGTTGCCGATAACGTTGTACACATATATATCAGTGGCGAAGTTACATGGAGGCAATTGAGGCAATGCCTACCCTAAAAAATTCCGTAGAATAAAAATTATAAATACGTATGAACTACATAACGTAAAGATTATACATTGTTACTGCGACTGTCAAATTTATTAAACCGAAACGTGCTTTATTGAGCGACCGCTAGATGGTGACAGGTGAGATTCGGCATAGCTCGTTTAAAGCGAATGAGGCAACCTGAACTTGCCTCAGCGTTTTTTGTATACATCGTATGTAAGCAACGTAGTGGTGTGATAAGGAACTGAAGGGAGGGGGGATTGTCCCTAGCTGTACACAGAGCGTTGAGGCATACCTCACTTCTGTGGTCCAAACAGTCAAGTTAAAGTTAAAGCGCCTGTGTTTCTAAGTGTGTTTATTTTATGCGGTTATTAAAAGTGTCACTGTTATTCTGCTGAACTAACAGATGAGCAAAATTGTTAGTTGAATTATTTGTAACATTAAACATATATATAGAAACTAATCAGGTTTAAAAATTTGAAGTTCAATCAGTTGTATTATTGTGTATGACTAATACAAGGATTGTTCAATAGAAACACGTATAGAGCTGAAAAGCATTTTTTATTCAACGATTTTAAAAGAAGTCTCCAATAACATTAAGACATGTGTTCCACTGTTGCGCTAACCTGTAGATTCCCTGCTAGTTAAATATTTTCGGCTGTTTGTGGAAACATTCGGTTACAGCAAACTCTACTTCAGCGTCCGATTTGAACCACCGTCCTTTTAGTGATTCCTTAAAAAAATTTTAAGATAAGATTTTTGCCTACCCATTCATTAACTACTAGCTTCGCCACTGATATATATAAAAAATATGCATAAAATTATGGGCTTGTATAAGTTAATGATTGATCTCCATTAAGTAGTGCTCAAGTTTCCAAAGTTTTAATATTATGATGTCCGTAATTAAAACATCAGAGCAAGTATAGTGTGTATGAGGGTACACCATGGACAAAAATTTTCAACATTTCCTATTGAGCGTTGCTTAGAGTAAAGCTGCGAATCTACAGTGTACGTTTCACAGAACAAACACGCGAAAAAGAAGGAGCGCTCCGAAGTCACTCATGGACCCTCAGCATCTTGCAGAGGGTTCATTCCCTAAAGACGAAAAGTCTGTCTATGAATCGTTCCTCTGTAAACACGTGCAGTTACACTGCCCAGCGATCCACAGGAAGCAAATCGCTATACACGCTGGACACTTTTTCGGCTTGCACGCGTTATGTTGGTATGGGTTTGGGCACTTACCATTTAAAAAGCGTGCAAATGTAAGAAAACAAACATGAATGAGGCCAGAAATAACGCGAATTTTGTGTGTGTCTTCCCTGCATTTTTATTGCGGTAGTCATAATAATAAAATGGAAACGTAAACATTACATAACTGAGATATGCTTGCCTGGCACGAATGATATTGATGTTTGTAACAAAATTTTTTGTTTGTACATTTTGAGTGTAAATTAATCCATTATACTATTAACTCCTACATAATTTACATTAAAATGGAAAATTATAATTTTATTGCCTGGCAACAAAATTATTTTATTTTTAACAATTACCATTGTTTGAAAAAGTTTAAATGAATTTTCAAGTACTTTACTGTTGTTAAAACGTAAAATGTTGCAGGTAAACTACCCCTTCCCCTTAACCGATCTTCACCAAAATCGAAAATCCTTGAGATCGCTACAATTCACGGACGTATGCAAAAAATTATTTGATTCTGTTTGAATTTGCGCTGTTATCGTTTGCCATATAAAATACCCTTGTTAAAAAAACGTTGCAGGTAAGCTACCCCTTTCCCTTAACCGATCTTCACCAAAAACAATAGATCTTGAGAACACTGCAATTTAGGGCTGTATGCAAATAATCTTTTGATTCTGTTTGAATTTGCGGCTGTTATCGTTTGCCATAGAAAATACCCTTGTTAAAAAAACGTTGCAGGTAAACTACCCGTTTCCCTTATCCAATCTTCACCAAAAACAATAGGTCTTGAGAACTCTACAAGGTAGGGCTGTATGCAAATAATCTTTTGATTCTGTTTGATTTTGCGGCTGTTATTGTTTGCCATAGGAAATACCCTTGTTAAAACATGAAACGTTACAGGTAAACTACCCCTTTCCCTTAACCGATCTTCACCAAAAACAATAGGTCTTGAGAACTCTACAATTCAGGGCTGTATGCGAAACATTATTTGATTCTGTTTGAATTTGCGGATGTTATCGTTTGCAAAAAAAAAAAAATTTCCCTTGATAAAAAAAACCGTTGCCGGTAAACTACCCCTTTCCCTCAACCGATCTTCACCAAAAACAATAGGTCGTGAGTACTCTACAAATCAGGGCTGTATGCAAAAATTATTTGATTCTGTTTGAATTTGCGGTTGTTATCGTTTTCCATAGAAAAAAAAATCTACAGACACACACACACACACACACACACACACACACACACACACACACACACACACACACACACACACACACACACACACACACACACACACACACACACACACACACACACACACACACACACACACACACACACACACACTTTTCGGAAAACGACTTTTTTCATGTTTTGAGTGTAGTACAATCAGAATCTGCAATAATATCGAACACGATTTTTTTTGCCATCACCATACTTCCATTTCCTTAAGGAATATGGAAGTAAAAGGTAATATAATATTATTAATAGTGGTAGCAGTAGTAGTATTAGTAGCAGTAGCAGCAGTAGTAGTAGTAGTAGTAGTAGCAGTAGTAGTAGCAGTAGTAGCAGTAGCAGTAGTAGTAGTAGTAGTAGCAGTAGTAGTAGTAGTAGTAGTAGTAGTAGCAGTAGCAGTAGTAGTAGTAGTAGCAGTAGCAGCCGCAGCAGCAGCAGCAGTAGTAGTAGTAGTAGTAGTAGTAGCAGTAGTAGTAGTAGCAGCAGTAGTAGTAGTAGTAGTAGTAGTAGTAGAAGTAGTAGTAGCAGCAGTAGTAGTAGTAGTAGTAGTAGTAGTAGTAGTAGTAGTAGTGATAAATACTAAAACATACTCATATACGTATATGTGTTCGCGCGTTTTTGTTATTCTGTAGTGAGTCATTTGGCTATTATTATTAAACATAGGCCTAGTAGTTTTTAATTGCGTGAAATTTTATTATTCAAGCAGGACACTATTGTGTTGCCCGCAGGGCGTGAATTCTTCAGTAACTGCTATACGAAACAAGATTTTGTAGGAACAGTGATAATGATTATCATTCATGATCTCATCTATTTTTCGCCCTTCACACTAGTTTGAAGGCACGTTTCGCGTCAGCCTCTTCTGTTCTGCGCTAATTTTTGCATTTGTATACATCCTCAACGTTTCAAAATTACAGCAGTTTGATTCGCTTAATTCAATCTTTGTCTTTCTATACTGTGTACCCTGTCTAGTGAGCTTCTCCGAATGTTCTCTTTAATGTGCATAATCTCTTGCCGATATTTCTCCAAAACAATGAGTTTTCTCTGTCTTTCCAGAACCTCTTTGTTTCTCAGTGCATCATTCTATTTCAGTCTCTAAAATTTTATATTGACTCTACAATTCAAACCGTTTGATTTTTCTTTTTCGTTGCTAAGTCGTAGTTGGTTGTCCAGTTCTCTCTCCCATTCCATTCATATGCGCTTATAAAATCTTCTTAACTCTGAGTCAAGACTTACAGACTGACAGTTCTCTCTTCTAGAAGAAACCTCTCTTACATCAGTCTAATCCTGATAATGATTTGTTCTGCTCATCATCGATCACTTGCAACACGATACACTGTTTTCTCCAGACGAAAAACAACAATATATAAAACTTACAAATCATTTTCCGACTACATTAAGATCCCGACTGACTCAGCGAATGGTTTTCTAACAAGTCATCTATGATTATTATTTATAGTTTTAAACAGTGTTATCGTAGTCTGTATGACGTGCCACTGACTTGCGAATGCGTTTATCAAATAAAAGAGGTCATGGCGGTGACCTGTAGTATCATAGTCTAGAGAAAACAAGTGTCACAATGAGTCCTACTCACGGCACATTTACTGTATATTCTGCGCTTGTTTAGGCTATGTGTTTGTTTCTGTAGGGTTTCTGTACGTAGACACGGTGATTCTCTCTGTAGATATGCTGTTTTAAACAGAACTAATGAATAACAAAGGTCGGAACAACCCAGAACTAAAGAAATAAACACAAGTTTAAATATAGATTACAACATGTACGGTACTTGTACAACATGTACTTCTTATCTCGTTGTGAATCACAATTTGTGTAACACAAGTACAGAACAAGTAAGCTTATGTCACAACTGCATGAAATTTACGTTTACTATTTTTGTTTACTGATTCGGCGTGAATTTCATGAAGAGTCGGCTTTAGATCTTGAAGAATATTAGTCACCACTATTAAAGATAGCTTATCTCGGATTCGTTCACAGAAGTCAGCAATGTTTTAAATAATTACAGCGAAGTAAATAAGTAAGAATTAACAATAACAAATCAACAACCCCTTAAATACAAAAACCGATTTTCAGTTATATTATGAATTCTGTACAACTGCGTAATATTGTAACAAAGAGACTGTGAGTACTTCATTAACCTTATAGCATATTATTTTGTTTCAGCAGATATTCATCTGAGGATCGTGATATTCCCGCAATAAGATATCCCCTTCTCGTACCAGTAAATTTTTCAGAAGCTTAAAGAGCATATTCTTGCCCTGGAAGGAAATTTGAATTAGAAACTGACAACTTAATTAAAAGGGCACCGAAACAAGGTCAAAAGGCAAGTGGAAGCTCTTATGCATATATTAAGCATATTCCAACAAAAGTGAGTGAGCGATGTACATTGCCCGTCCTAATCTGAGATAGGAAAACAGAGAGTACAGATGTACTGATGGGTATTAAGTCTGTGAATTATAACTTAGAAAAAAAAGTCCCGTGTGGGGTTGCTAGTCCTCCATCGGGCGCCTCCCCAGGTGGCGGATACGGGAATGCCTCCCAGATATGGGTGGTACCGGGGAAATGAAATACCCGGGGCGGACCAAAACTAGCACAACAGCAGCGTCTGACTCAGAGTGAGCGGATGCAAACGGCGATTGATCCACAGTGGGCGGTCGAACAAAAAGGTCCTCCAAAATGGGGGTTGTGGCGTTTAGGCATAAACAACCAAACACACGTAAAAATTGAAGGAGTTTGAAAGACAAAAGCAGGATGAAAAATAATAAAGGTAATCCCCGGGTGGAAATCCACACCTCAACTAGAGGGAGCCCCGTCGCATACGGGGGGGGGGGCAGTTCTGCTGATGATTTTCGAAGTCCAGTTGATAACTTCAACCAAGGCAAAAACACAAACAAGACGAAGAAGAGGAAAGAAAGGAGATTAAAGTTCGGAACATGGAACATCCAAGGCTGGAATACAAAGGATAAAGAAATCTTAAGCGAATTAAACAGAATGAAATTGAAGATATTAGTCATCACCGAAACCAAGAAAAAAGGAAACGGAACAGAAGAAATACAAGGTACAATCCATGTATGGAGTGGAGTAAATAAAGATCAGAGGGCAAAATCCGGCGTAGGAATATTTATCAAGAAAAGGTACAGAAGAAATATAAAATCATGGGAACCAGTGAAAGAAAGAATAATAAAACTAAATCTGACTTTGTATGGTAGAGAAATAGTAATACTAGCTGTTTATGGTCCAACGGATGACAGCTCTGCTACAGAAAAAGATTCCTTTATGAGTACGCTACAAGATGAAATTGCAAAAATAAAACAAAACTACGAAATCATAATAGCTGGTGGTCTTAATGGAAGAGTCGGGAAGAGGGAAAATGACAAAACAGTAGGAAGATTTGGAGAACAGATATTGAATGATAATGGAGAAAGGCTAATAGACCTATGTGAACTAAATGACTTAAAAATTACAAACGGATTCTTTGAACACAAAAACATACATAAGTGTACTTGGACACAGGAAACAAGAAAGCTGAGGTCGATTATTGACTATGTAATAACAAGGAACAGAACAACAATTATAATAAAAGACGTCAGAGTTCAGAGAGGAGCGGAGTGTGGAACAGACCATAAACTCCTGATAGAAAAAATGAAATTCCCATGGAGAGGAGCCAAAATGACAACAAAGACAGAAGGGACAATTCCGGCAACACAAATAAGTAAGGAAAAAAATCAAAATTCAATTATTACAGGACGAATCGATAAGGAACTTATACAAGCAACGTCTAGATCAAAAGTTAATAGAATTTAGGTATGATGAGGAAGTAAACATCACATATGAACACATAAAAGAAGCTATACTGCAAGCAGCACTAGAAGCCCTAGGAGAAACTGAACAGGGAAATAATACATACAAATGAGACATGAAGGAAGAGACGATAGAAGAGATAAAAGCAAAGAAAAAATTATATAACAAATGGATGTCCACGAAAAAAGAAGAAGATTACAGAAACTACAGAGAGAAGAACAAGGAAGTGAAGGAAATGGTCAGAAAAGAGAAAAATGAATCATGGGAAAACAGGTGTAGAAATGTAGACCACTACATAGGAGGAGCTAGGAGTTCAGAAGCATGGAATGTAATTAAATCATTACGAACGAATAGGAAAGATAAAACCTATATTCAATACATACAAGACAATGAGTGGGAGACACTCTATAAAAACCTACTTACGGAGCGTAGACAAGAATTCCTGAATAACGATGAAGAAGGAATAGAGACAGAAACAGAAAATAGAATTACTATAACGGCAGCAGAAATAAGGAAAGCAGTAAACTCAATGAAAAACAACAAAGAATCAGGCCCAGGAGGGTTAGTAGCGGAACTAATAAAGTACGGAACCGAAAAACTTGTGAGAATGATAGGAAGAATGTTTGAGAAGGTTATAAATGGAGAAGATTTACCGGCGGAATGGAAAGAGGCACGAATTACATCGATATTTGAAAATGGCAATAGAAAAGACTGCGAAAACTATAGAGGCATAAGTGTCATAGCAACAATGGGAAGGCTGTATGGTAGGGTGCTAAGAAATAAAATCGAGGAAAATATAGAGGGAAAGATTGGAGTAGAACAAGCAGGTTTTACAGCCGGGAGATCATGCGTAGACCAGATATATACAACCCAACAGATCATAGAAAAGAAAAAAGCGAAGAACAGGGAAGTACATCTAGCGTTTATCGACCTTAGAAAAGCATATGATACAGTACCCAGACAAGAAATGATTAAAGCTCTATCACAATTGGAAATACCGAAAGTGCTGACACAAGCAGTAAAAAATCTATATAAAAACAACAATGTACAAATTAAAGGAGGTAACAAAATTGTCTGTAGCATTAAAACATCCAAAGGGTTATTGCAAGGCTGCTCAACATCGCCCACGCTGTTTAAGATATTTTTAGAATATGCATTAACCATGTGGAAACAGAAATGCCATGGAATGGGAATACCGATACGAAATGAACACCTGTACACACTATGCTTCGCCGATGACCAGGTAGTTATAGTCCAGGATGAAGAAGATCTAAGCTACATGGTCAGAAAGCTGAATGAAGAATACACAAAGATGGGATTGGAAATAAACATAAAAAAGACTGAATACTTGGCAATTAGAGATGAAGAAACAACAGATTTAGAAGTAGACGAAAATGTTAAAATTAGAGGAACAGACAAATTCAAGTACCTAGGATTTACACTGAGTAAACAAGGCACAACGGAAGAGGAAATAAAAAGTAGATTAGGGCAGACTAGAACAGGGATTAGACAATTGCACAGTGTTATATGGAACAAAAATATTAGAAAAAACACCAAAAAAATGATATATCAGACCATAGTCCAAAGCATTATGACGTATGCAGCGGAAGTATGGGTTATTAACAAAAAGAATGAAAGAAAGATTCTTGCAACGGAAATGGAATATTGGAGGAGGTGCTGTAGAGTAACGAGAGCAGACTGAATAACAAACGAGGAGATCAAAAGAAGAATGGAAACGGAAAGAAGTGTAATTGACTACATCGAAGAAAAAAGATTATACCTCCTACATCGAAGGTCATGTCCGGAGAGCCCAAAATAGGTGGATCAACAAAGTGACGGAATGGAGTCCATTAGGAAGGAGAAAAAGGGGAAGACCGAGAAGATCTTGGAGGGACGAAGTGGATGAATCTATGCAACGTTTAGGACTTGAGGAAGGACAATGGGAACATCGGGAGAATTGGAAAGCCAGGTTGAAGGAAGGGAGACGGCACTAGCTGTAACAACCCTATTATATATATATATATATATATATATATATATATATATATATATATATATATATAAAGTCTGATAAATAACATAAATGTGTGCATCACAGTTTATACAGAGTAATTCTAAATTGCACGGCAATCTCTCGGAACCTGATTCTATAGCTAAAAATAAGAAAAAAAGTTCATATAAACATAACGGTGTATTAGCGTAACGGTTTATAACGTCCGTAAACGGTTCGTTAGCGAGTTACGGCTCGCGAACCAGTTCGCCCTGATTTCTGCTCCCACGGTAGAATGACGCCATACTGAAATTCGTGGGGTAAAAAGTGAAGGGTAAATTTGGTGGTTTCTTATAGTTTTTAATCTGAAAAATTGAATAGAAGAGGTCCCAGACCTCTATCTTAATTAGTTTTTAAGAAAACTTGGTAAAACAAACAAATTGGAATCGAAAAACACACATTTTTAGATTTGAGATAAAATAACTTCGTTAATTTGCTAATAAACAAATAAAAATTTCTAACTACAAAGTTTTGTAGAGAATTTAATTATGAGAAAACTGATGTGTATATTGTCTATTAAAAGTAAGTACAAATTTGAGAAATTTGACTTTAATTAAAAACAAAACCGGCCAAAATGCGCCAGAAAAGTGTTACAAATTACAAGAATGGGATTGTAAACTTTCGAAACACCTACACTTTGGCAGAAGAAAACCCACATTCTATGATTATGTTGCGTATATGTCTATTGTGGTTTTGGATGTGGTGGGACATAATCATAGACACAGAAACATCAGCAACATAATCATAGACACAGAAACAGCTGTACAAAACACGCACATTAACGATCAAGACTCCATACGACACGACATAAAGCGGAAAATACGACGCACACATATACAACCAAAAAGACACAACAACGAAATAAAAACGCTTAATAATGTAAAACAAAAGTTACTTGAACACAACATAACAATATTAAAAGCTGATAAAGGGAACATAAATGTCATAATGGACAAACACGAACTAAACACTAAAGTTGAGAAATTCTTCAACGAAAATAATATAACGAAAATAAATAAAGACCCCACACAAAAATTTCAAAAACAAATTAACAAATTTATAAATAACATAAAACACATAATCCAACCAGAAAGCACAAAACACCTTAAACCAATCAAACCTAACCCCCCAAAACTAAATGCTTTACCGAAAATACACAAACCTAACATTCCCATCAGACCATTAATAAACAACACACAAGCTCCCTCCCACAAAATCGCAAAACACCTAGACAAAATAATCAGAAAAAACATTAATCTCAGTAACAATACTTCTGTCAAAAACAACATAGAACTAGTCAAGAAAACCCAACACATCCACATCCCACACAATTCAACATTAGCATCTTTTGACATAACTAATTTATACACCAATGTACCCATTAAAGAAACCATACAAACATTAGAACATTTACTCAGACAAAACAACACGCCCGAAACACACATACATGAGATCATATATTCATACACAACATAGAACAGAAACACATAATAAACAACAACAAATACACCAACAAAATCATTTATTGGCACAGGTATGTGGATGATATATTACTTTTATTCAATGGCAATACAAGGCAGGTCGAAAACTTCCACAAATACATAAACACAATACACCACAAACTAAAATTTACACTGGAAATAGAACAACAAAAATAGTATAAATTTTCTGGACCTAACAATTAACAAAACAAACAATACACACACGTATAAAATATACAGAAAACCAACCACAACTGACATGGTTATACACAACACATCAAACCATCCAACACAACATAAACATGCAGCCTTCAACCATATGCTCCATAGACTAACTAAAATACCATTAAGTAAACAGGACTATAACGATGAACTCAACACAATCAAATATATAGCAATAAAAAATGGATACAACCCTAATTTAATAAACGAACTACACAAACACATCATAAACAAAAACAACAAAACACTAAATACCAACAACACACAACAAACTAAATACATCACACTCACATACCATAACTCCAACACACACAAAATCGCCAACACATTCAGAAAACACAAGTACAAAATAGCATACAGAACAAACAATACCATCAAAAACACATCAATGATACAAACACGGACATAGACAAATACAACAAAACAGGTGTTTACAAATTAAATTGTAATGATTGCAATAGTTTCTATATAGGCCAGACGGGAAGATCTTTTTCATCTCGTTACTCTGAACACCTAAAAGCTTTATCCAACAACAATATACATTCTGCGTTTGCCACACACATACACACAAAAAACCACAGCTACACCAACACAGATACTAATCTTGAGATATTACACTACTTACCCAAAAGTCGAAATCTTAACACAGCAGAACAATATGAAATATACAAACACTACAAAACACAACCAAACAACATACTTAACGACCAATTAAACTATAAATCACACACACTGTTTGACACAATTATACATAAAACTAACAATAATTTGGATCCCCGCGCCAATCCCCTTCCTCCACACACCACCCCCACTAAATCTTCCAAACAAAAACCGTTACAAGTTACTGGACAGTCTGTCTCAAACTGCTGAAGAAGGCGAACACCACGCCGAAACGCGTACGGAAAGATAAACAAGTAAGTTTCACAAGTGAAAGTTCTATATTCTATATTATTTAGTACTGTGAAAAAAGAAAAAAGAAGATGAACAATCAAAACAACTATTATGAAAATGCAGTAGCAACTATAAGAGATATCTGTGTCCAATGTAGGCCTACGCGACATGCGAAAGTCATACGCGTTTCCTATAACGTCGGGTGAAAGAGTGAAACAGTAAGGGGTAATCATAAATATTATAAACATTCTGTATAAACAACCTGCAAAAATCACTCGTCTGCGACACTAGTCAATTGAAATATCGAAACAGTCAGAAGAACCACAGATTGTCAAACATTCTGTGTAGGCCTGTAGTCAATAAAATGAAAGGTAAGTTTAGTTGAAAATGAAACCTTTGATTAGAAAATGATTACTACATTATCAAAGCCGTTTTGGATACTAAGTATTTTTTGTTATGAAATGCATTGTATTGCATTAATAATAGTTCTCTGACAAACGCGTCTGTGCTGCATTTATAAAAGTTACTAGGATGTCAACATATATGTTAAACGCGTCTGTACTGCACTTATAAAAGTTACTAGGATGTCAACATATATTATTTTGTTCTTAGTACGAACTTCGTTTAATTTAAACTGTATAGAATTATATAGCTTCTTTTCAAACCTAGCTTTTGCCTATAAACTTATTTAGCATTTTCTGTAAATATTATATTTCCTGTAGATTATATAGGCTATATCTATACATTTTTTCTGCTACTTGTCTTTAACTCGCTTGGACACCTAGTTTTTCGAATATTTTGTGACAAGTGACTTTTTCGAAGGCTTTCGGACAATTACCAAGATTTCACAAAACAGTAATAATGAGGTAACATATAATATTAATATGTGCGCTTCATATAATAATTAAAAGAGAGTAAAATAAGTTTAAGAAGAAAACTGTATATGTCAGTTCAAAAGACTTTCGAAAGACTTGGAACTATTACCAGTCAAGCTGATTTACTGCGGCGAGATTTAAAACTCATTGTTGAAGTGTTTACCTATGAGCAAATCTATACATTAAACTCAAAGTCTGAGGATTTGTTTGTATTGAATACAAATCCACACCGTTGCACCGATTCCGACCAAATTTTGCACAGGTAACTTTTGGCACAAGGCAAAAAACACTGTCTAACGGGAAATATGCTATTCCGCCTCGTTCGCACGAATTAGGCCCTTTTAATTGTGTGTAATGCGGATTGCCTACAAGTTCCGCCTTGCTCATTCCTCGCTTCGGCAGCATCTCTACCACCATCATATGTCGAGCACACTTGCCCTCTACCTCCACCCATTACCACTCCGTCCGTTCGTGTAGGCCTTTCACGAGCATTCGGGACACTTCCCCCATTCTCTCTTCGCCTCTAGAACATTCTGCATCTTCCTACCTTCTGTAGACCAGGACGGGTACATAAGGCGCAGCGATCGCCCGCGTTGTTCAGTTTTTACTTCGACGTTGAAGACAAGTAAACAGTAGGTACACGAGAGTTAAACCTTCAGAGTTTTTACCATTTTTACCATTTCTTTTTCTCTATTGATTTGTTCATTCATCGTCGTATCAATTACATTTATTCGATCACTGCATTCCGTTATTTGTTTTCCTCAACTGCATTCCTTTTACTCGTCACCTTCAAATAATTTTACAGTCCCGTTTGTTTTCTTTACTCTTCACTTCCTATCAAACTGACCTTCCTTTCAAGTTCCAGTTAACAACACTCCTTTTAAACTTCATCTTTAAATAACTTTACAATCCCGTTTGTTTTCCTTATTCTTCACTTCCTTTTAAATCAACCCTCCTTTGAAGTACGAGTACTTTACCACCTTACTTTGCGGAATGCCTTCGAAAAAGCGACAAAGCATTGGGCAGATCCATCCAAATGCTAAGCGATGAAGGTTACTGCGAGTAGCTGAGACACCCGAAGAGCGTGAGTCCCGGCTTGAACAACAACGAAGTCCTGGGGAGCATAGGGAGCGCGTAGACCATCAACGAAGAAGGCAGGGAGAGATTAGGACCGCGGAAACACGTTCCGGTGAATGTCTGGTTTGCAATGACAATCAGTAAGTCACAAGAGCAAACTTCATGTACAACAGGCGTAGATTTAAAAACTAAATGGTATTGTCACGGACAATTTGTATGTAGAGTGTTTTCAAGTCAACAAAAGTACTAATCTCTTTATTTGTTTTGATGGCAATTCAAAAATGTAGTCTATAAAGAAACACTTCAGTAAACAAATGTGTGTAATTGTGTATGAACATATGTAAGTAAGTCTATATTGTTAACCTGTGTATGTTAATATCTTGTGTATGTAATGTATTAACTCTGTAAACTTGACTGATATATATTGTAACGCAACATAGTTGAGGTTCCCCAACGTTACATAAAAATATGAATGTAATATGGTCAAGGACCATACCCTGACTTAAGGTTGTTCAATAGGTCATGTGCTCGAGAAGTAACTCAAACCAGAAGGAGGCAATGACTAGTATTAAATGTATAAAAGCCAGACTAAGGAATGATTGAATGTTATGAATTGTTTGTTTTGTACTGTGACATGTTCAGGTCACAGAGTATTTTATATTGTATGTTGAATATACTAAAAATGAAATAATGTTATTTGATAATAATACTTCACCAATAATTATGTTTATGTTTATATTAGAGTTGTATTTATATAACCCAGTATAGTTACCAATGTTAGGTACTGTACTAAGTTATCAGTATTGTATAATGTTGAAAAATACTGTTGTTCTAATTAATGTTTATAAACTGGATCAGGAGTGTGACCAGTGTTTTAAATCTAACAAGTAGTTCTGACAATTATGTCATAAATTAATAAAGGGTTCCAGAACCAGTTAATTAATATAAAAACAAATAACCACCAGTAAATTAAAATTCATGTAATTAACTATGTAACCAATAATTAATTGTACAGTAGGTCAGGTAAAAAGAAAATTAAGTTAAAAACCAAATAATGTTATAATGGTTGTAAATGAATCTATAGGCCTAAATTCCATATTAGTGAAAGGAAATTAATACCTTTTTAGTAAACCCAGTCCAACGAAACTCTAGTAAAACATTTACTGTTTAGTAAGGAAGGTTAGGGGAAAGTTTTATGTGATTCAAGATTAATCCAAGCATGGAGTATTTTATTGGAAAGAAGTAGTAATATTCTATAATGCCGGCTCAAGGATATATAGAGAACGTGGTTGTTAAGGCAACTGATATATAATAAGTTGTTGATTTTGGATAGATGGTTCTGATTGTTACAAGCTATTAGATTGAAATGAACCGATATAAAAATATATGAATAAATATAAAGGAAAGATATGTCCAAACTGATAAAGCCTTTTTTGTAAAACAATTATATTTGAACGCTAATGAATCGTACAAATTAAATAACACTCTAAATTATCAATGAGTAAAATAAAAAAGAATTGAAAGCTTCTCACCTCAATCATTAAATAATTCCGCTGAATTTGGTATCAAACCAATTCATGCTATAAATTGAAGACCAGTAAAGAGTTAAAGCCTGAATTAACGGAAATATTTGGAAATACAGAAGACTCGGTTGACGAAATAACCTTCATTGACAGCGTAAGCTGAGATCCTAATTCCAGTTCATTGGGACCAAGAATTGTGAAGTCGCAAAAGAAGAATCGAAGCACAAGAGTTCCTGTGGGATTACCATCATCAATTCATTGAAAACCAGAGCAGTTTTACTGGGTGAAGACGATATAAACTGGATTTTGACCGCTGTTGACAAACATTCACCGCCTAATGAAGCTTTCGTCGTTTGGGTAAAAAACAAATTATTTTCATATCATTGTATTTTAAGTAAATAATTTTATTCCTTTTGTAAATTGAACAACCTTAATTATGCGTTTTACCTGGCCTTACTAATGGTTCAAAGAACTACACGAACCCTGGTATAAGAATTAATTGTCATTATTTTCAAATATATGTTTTTAGAGTTTGAATAATTAAGAATCGATACATGTTGGGATAGTCGATTGGATCGTCTTATTGTTTGTCTGAGACAACGTAACTTGTTAAATACCAGAGAAAAATAAATAAAGTACATTGGTTGTATTAGATAACGTTTTAATCATTGCAGAGAAAATACTATATGTAGTTGGTGTAATAATTTATTAACAGATTGATACAAAAACTCCGAATAACTAACCTATAAGTATACTTATTTCTAATAACAGCGCTCCAAGTTTGCAGCTGGTGAGACGGGAGATTCCTGAACTAACTGGTTTTTTAATACTAAATTTTAACAAAATTTTGATCGTTGAGGGACTAGGGTTGAAACAAATACCACTTACATTCAGTAAATACTCCATATATATTGCTCATATTAAACAACCACTGAGAACTAAATTAAGTCTATAGAATAATACCATTATAAATTCAGGAACATAATTCTAATTTTGTGGACTTAATAATCTATGTTCTGAGGGTTTCACCGGTCACAACCGAAAGGTATATTAGTTAATAATATATTAATTAAACCAGGTGACAGCAGTTTAATAGTTACGGATCGCCACCTACAACGTATTACTTGGCGTTTGTTACACCGGAGTCTCTTATAACTAATTACACTCATAGACAAGATTTCTTTACAATTTGACGTCTCCAGCTGGTATCATACAATATAACATACGTCCTCACATAATTAACAAGCAGTTCGTTACTAAATTGATTACAACAGTGGGGTTTGAATAAGACGGACATTTTCGCTAGTACCGGCACATATTGGTTTTATTACAAATTGGCGCATAACAACGTGGAGCTTATTTAAACACGTACTCAACACATTCTATTTTATATTATTACAAATTGACGCTCGCAACGTGAGGCATCATCGTCTCCTCTTAACACCTAATATATATATTTTATATTATTACAATATATATTATAAATAAATTTTTTTCATAATAGTTTATATCATTTATATCATTATAGTTTTCAGAACATAAAAAATACATACGAATTAATAGACAAACTAAAAATAATAAATATAAATGAAAATACATTTTTCACATCATATGACATAACAAACATGTACACTAATATCCCAGTAGAAGAAACAATTGACATAATAATAAACAAACTTATAGAACAAAATGAAAACAAACAATATATAACCGAAATAAAAAATAGTCTCCAACTAATACTAAAACAAAATTACTTTGAATTTAATAGCAAAATTTATCAACAGAAAGAAGGTTTAGCAATGGGATCACCATTATCAAGCATAATAGCAGAAATATTCCTACAACATATAGACACCAAAATACAAAATATCATAAAAACACATGACCCAGATGGCATATGGATAAGATATGTAGATGATGGACTATATGTATCAAATAACAAAAACACAAATGCAGAGAACATACTGAAACAAATCAATAACATACATCCCAAAATACAATTCACAGAAGAAAAAGAAAAACATAACAAAATCAACTATTTAGACATAACCATCACAAGATACAACAAACACATACAATATGCAATATATAGAAAACCAACTTCCACTAACATCATTATACCTAACCATTCTGACCACCCACCACAACATAAAATGGCAGCATTTTATTCGTTATTTAACAGAATGTACAAAATACCCCTAAACAAACAAGAAACTGACAAAGAAAGAAATATAATACACCAAATTGGTTATGCAAATGGATACAATAAAAATACTATGATCAAAATAGAAAATAATATCAAATACAAAATAAAAACTGAACAATTAAGAATTAATCAAACTGAACAACACATAAATAATAACAACAACAAAAAATGGGCCACATTCACATATATAAATAATAAAATGTCAAAACTAACAAAACTATTTAAAAACACAGATATAAAAATAGCATACAAAACTAATAAAAATAAATTACAAAATCAAAATAACTCACACAACAAAGATAATACAACAACCAACGGTATATACAAAATTGAATGCCAAGATTGCAATAAATGTTATATAGGACAAACAAAAAAACAGCTGAAAAAACGTTATTTTGAACACCTAAATGCATACAAAAAACCAAACATATATAAATCCAATTTAGCCACACATGCAATAAACACAGGACATGAATTCCCAGACATAACCAATGTAACACTAATAAAACATATACCACACAAAGGCACCATAATGAACATTTGGGAAAATTTACAGATTTACAAACATAAAACACAAAACAAATTAATACCAGAACAAATACAAATCAATACAAAACATGACACAATATTCAAAGCACTCAACATCGAAAATACACAAAATACAAAAACAGATACCACAACCACACACAATAATGCAACATTGAAGGACCAAAGACCAACAAACCACCATAATAACATCCAGAAGCCAACACACAAATACTGCACCAGAAGCAAGATGGCGAAGGTTGAAGATGGGAGAACAGGATCTCCCGAAACATGTCCCTAAAGAAAAAATACATCTTGAGGTAAAATAGTTATAAGTATTATAGTAATATATATATGAATGGTGATATATGCAAAATATATTAAAGCAGTAAACTATTTACAGGAAAAGTACTTCTTAATTGAGTGTCGACTCCAACTTCGTAGACGTAGACAATTAATAATTATATTAGAACAAGCATTAAAAATCAAATATTCGAGTGCGAAACCGCAGGTAACAGCAAGTACCTAACAAAATATTTGTTTTTTTAAGTTACTTGCATTTTATTGTTATCTAATTGTTTTGCCAAGTGTTTTTAGCAATACTATAATCAAACCGGGTTTATTTGCGACAAAATATGATGTCGTTTGGTGATACACAATCAGGACCAAACATACGAAGAAATATAATATATTATCACTTTTATTTTACAATCCTCAAATAATACATAACTCAAAGTTTGTAAGTGTAACTCGACATAATAGTACATAACTCATAACTTGAGAGTCACAATGCTGGACTCTGTGTAATTGAGTAACTGCTTTAAACTTAAGACTTTTCGGTTGTCAGTTTACTTTTACTTATTTTTCACTAAACAATTTGCCTTTCAAAAATTATATCTTTCTCGTCCTGTCAGGAAATGTAATTTTGATTAAAATTACTTGGTTTGTGAGTAAGTGTACTAGAAAAAATGAATTCATTATGTTAAAAAGCGAGTTTTTTTCATACACTGGAGGACCAGTATAGTAACCCGTTTTACTTTGAGTTGTGTGTTGTTTGTGGTTTGTAAAATAAAAAAGCGAACATGTATTATTTTTTAAAGTTCATTGTTTTACTTACAGATAACTCACTGTTTAGAGTATGTAAGCTCTTTTATATCTTATTATTCTTCTTCTTCAGCACTATAGCCCTGGGTTCCAACACCAATCGTCTCCAAAGTCTCCTGTCCATTGCCATCTCAGTGTAACCTCTCACATCCATTCTCCTGAGATCTTCTAGCACATAATCTAACCGTCTTATCCTACGTCGGCCCCTCTTTCTGCTTTTATAGACCACCTACGCTCTGTGGGTTCTTTAGCATACGCTAATCATCCATCCGCTCTAGGTGACTTAGCCATTAGCCATTGTATTCGTTGAGCCTTTATGAATCTTACAGTGTCCTCATGATTCAATAGCTCATCTATCTCATGGTTATTTCTTATTCTCCGTTCGTCATCTTCTTTAACCGGGCAATAAACACGTCTTATGATCTTACATAAACACGTTATATCTTATTATTCCACTATGCAAGAGGTAAAACATATTACCGGGTAACATTACAGAGAAATTGAAAAATAACAGTCGTCTATTGTGCCGAATTCCTATGGCGATATTTGACACATTGCAACGGCGACGATGTTTCCTGAGAAATAGTTCAATTGTACATTTTTCTTAGTTAATAACATGTTTGTGTTCGTTTATAGTAGCATGTTATTCTCAGTTAATTGTTACACGAAGCATCTGTTGCAGTATTATAGGTCACATCGGGATCATTATTGTGTAAAATCTCGATAATTATCCGACATATTCGTCTGATTGAGTTAACAGACAAGTACCACTTATTTATAGATAGGCCTACGCAAGTATGATACAGATTAACAAGACTTCCAATGTGCGCCAAGTATATATGTATACAACTATATACTTCCCAGCAGAATCATAAAAAATCAAGTAGTTTCATTAACTAGACTATTTTACATACTTTGTTCAGTAACGTTGTCCATATAACTGAATTTAAAATTGCATCTTTGCATATTTGTTATAGTACTAATGTTTGTTGGTACTGTCCCAATAACCGTACCCGCACTCATTTTCGATATTTCGATTATACGATTATTGGCATCGATATGTAGTGAATATCGCGTATAATTTTAGTTGGAGAATAGAAATCGTGAAAATTATTTGTGTATGTTATAAAATAGTTTGTTGACAATTGCAATCGTGTTTCATTGTCATATTCTTTACGAAAAATGTTTCTTGTAATAATATACTGTAACTCCGATGTGTGCCACTGACGCCAAAAGTTGGCGTTGTTAGGTTAACGTGCAAACTAAAATTACACGGAAACCAATATGCCTTTAAAATCATACTCGCTGTTTGTGAAATCCACATAAGAAAACCAATTCAATAATTCTCGTTTTTGGTACTCATCTCAGACGAAGAAACCAACTCGAAGTAAGTTCCCTATTACTATACATATACACGTCTCCCTTTTTATGGCATACTCGTTTTCCACTAATACTCGGTTTTTGTGCAGATCACTGGAAAAGCAACTAACTAAAAGGAATGCGAGATCCATTTTTTGTATTTTGAACAACATTTTTCTTCCAGTGAAGTTTTCGAGATTTTACTGAATAACATAAAAGAATATTGACCACCTAACGAATAAAAATCTTGTTTTCATTTGTTAATACGTTCTTTTTTTGTTTTAGTCTTACTATTCAAAAAATAATTATATTTTTCACTTTTTCTGTTGTTGTTGTTTTTATAAATACGTTATGTTCTTTGTTTTTAATGTTTCTCTTTTTCAAGCATTGTGTGGACACATTAAATACCATATTTTTTCACAACCATGGCTTTTGTTTCTTTAAATAGTAAGCTAAAAACTAAAAACCATTATTACTTAACCTCACAAGTGAAAACAACACTTATTTTCGCTTTACATGAAGAAATAGAATAATTTACAATTAGTAGGCCTACACTTCTTCTTCACATCGTAGTATATCGATACGACCGCATATTCAAAACATCGAAAATGTAGTGTGCGTACGGATATTGGGACAGTTCCTTTTTTTATGTTGATTCGTTAAGATGGAATTTGAAAGTAAGCTATTGCAAACAGTTTATTTTTCTGACCACCTATACAAACGATCATCTATCTACACCTAGTTACATGTTTTATTATGTAATATAGATTTTAGTGGTTAATCATAATCGAAAGATGGAAATACTTAGAAAAATAAATTTTACATAGTTTGGTTTGGTTCAGTTTTATTTTTATTTTTTTAATGATTTTTCTGTTCACTCAGAATAAAGTAATAAAATATATCCTCCCTTGAAAACATTCTTACATTACAGGTAAGAGAAACATATACTCCAATTAATGATTAATTTAATGTTATCCCGCTTGATTACGTACTTATTTTTATTACGTGTGTGTAATCATGTATTAGATTAATTAAATTTCATATTCAGTTTGTTATTTTAATTGGTAAATAAGTAAACGCTTACGTGTCAGAAACAAAATTTTATAATACATCGTATTTATGTAAACTTTTATTGTATTCATACGTTGTATCGTATTCTCACTTTTATGAAAATTAGATTCCCTTCACAGGAAGTCGCAGTGACAAGCAAGTTTTATATCAATATTTCAATGTCGATTTATTCTCGGTAATTGTAAGTTCACTCATTTTCTCAGATTACCATTAATCAAAAATAAATTTTAAAATTCAAAATCAAGAGTCGTAAGACTCAGAACACAGTAAAAATCAACACATTTTGAACAATTTCTTTTTTTTTAATATTTTATGATAACCTGTATGAATAATAAAAATTCGACATAGCCGTAACGTTATTGAGTGTAACCTGTATCAACAAGAAGTGGATTAATGCAGTTCAAACAAAGTACATACAAAGTAAACTGGTGTTGTCGATAACGTTATAATACGAAATCAAGGTTACTGAATTAAATACCGGTAAGTTAATGATAAGCGTGTTTATTTACCTTATACGTGGCGTGGACGAAAGAGACATGACTGATCGTCTACTTACTATTGTTCAAACACAACTTCACCAAATGCTCGTTGATTATACACTGATTACTAATTAACATGCTATAGCTACCAACGCGTTATCAACTCCCTCCATTACACGGCGGCCAGCCGAACGAACTACGGTGCGCGCGTCCTCGTACCTAAGTTAAGGGGAAAGTGTCACTCATTCGCTCCTGTTCAACGGAAGCATCACCACTGTAACAGCTATTAGGATTAAATCATAGTAACTTCTATACAATCTTATCGGAACAACACTAAAAGTTATACTGGAAGACTGTAAAAATTTAATTGTCTGCGATTTTCTTACGTGAAAAAACAAATTGTAATATTAAACAAGAAATTTAAGAAAGTATTGATAATTATATAAACCTTATAAATAAAATGGTAATATACAAAAAAACTTACATACAAAAAAAAATATACTTACAAGTATGTGCTCTTGAGGACAGTGTACATAATTACTTCTTCCAAATAAATTATTTTTTGTACTGTATTTAAAACAATCATGTTCTTCATCCCACAGTAAGAGTGGACATATATTAAAATAATTTTTATTAATTTTTCTATAACTGTTCATTAAATCAATGAACTTTCTTAATATCCATTAAAACAATGAAAGATTTGTTAATAAAAAAATTCTAATAAAAATTATTGTTAATTGTTCAGATAACATAGTGTAAAATTTTTAGTGACGTACACTAAAATTTTTAAAAATAATGATACGAAATTGTAAACTAAACTAGAAAAAGGGTAGCGGAATGTCATTTATTCTCCCCTTCATCATCGTCGGGTCAATTTCTCCCTTTGGTTATTAGACCTCTTCCGCTGCACTATTGTTTGAATGAAAGTCTCACATATCGCGTCTTTCAGATCTGTAAAGACGCGACATTTTTGGCACGCTGTTTAAATCCATTCTGTTAAGGAGTTCTTCCCAGATTTCCTAGTAACACGTCTCTCTTCTCTAGCTGCTCCACGTTCACCCCCTTCCGTATGGTTTCATTACTTCATCTTTTGTTTACCCTTTAAGCCTCTGATGTTTGAAGGTTTGGTTCTTTTGCTTTATTGATGCCCATGTTTCATAACGCTTGTGACAGCCAAGGTAGATGCTCCGATCTGGCTACATTTTTTAATGTTTTTGTGATTACTTTATATACGCGTTGATTTTGTTGATAAGATCTCTATCGTGTTCATATGTCCATACGTTAAGTCACGTCCAAGATACTTAAATTGCAAAACCTGCCTCGGAGGTTTACGAAAATTTCTTAGGCCCTTTTTCGCTGGAACGACTTTTTTTCTCCATTAAAACATTACCTTTGTCTTTTTGCTGATACCTTTCCGCCACTCTGTGTTACTAATTTATCTGGGGTACTACATCTGCTTCTGTAGGATATCTTCATTCGGCCTACCGTCAGCAAATAACATTATGTTTAGAATAACCGTTCACTTAACTTAATTCCTCTGTATCCACGCGTTGACGTACTGAAATTACTCAAATTACAAGGCAGTGGAATAGCCACATTTTGTCCTCCATACTAGGACTGTTTGTTCGTATTCGTACGCTCCATCATATACAAACCGCTCTGAATAAATGAAAAAAATATGTGAACTTTAAAGGATTAGGAAACATAATATCTACGTTTCATGTGAGTCTTCCATGGGAAAACTTATATTAGTTATATAAGTATATAATATATGTATTTGGTTAGTACACAGTATTACTGCAGGAACAGTAGTTATCTATTGTTCGTTGCAAGCATTGGACTGGAGAAAGGAAATACGCCGGACTCTGCAACGCGGGAGCCGCAAAATGTCATTCAACTACAAAACTAATAAATTATTACCTACTCATCTTTTATGGATGGTAATACATGGCACGGGAGCCTTTACACTTAGACAGTTTACTCCACACCAATAATGATTACCTAAAAACCTATTGGCATTTTTGCTGTATGAAAGTGAGTGTAGAATCGAGTAGACTTTGTCTGTCGTCTAGAGGTTAAGGGTGTGTATGGGTTCGCATCCCGCAGTAGACGTGTACGTCATCAGTTCAGAAGAGACGTTACATTTACAACTCTAAAGTCGATGTACTTACGTTCCATAATTCTATTGAATTTTTACTTAATAAACTATTGTGTTTTAAAGATAATGTACAAGATAAGGATTGATATAGTATTTAAGATAGTAAGATATTACATATATAGTATTATAATGTATTACATTAGATAGTATGCTTTAAAATTCGCCGTAATCTGTTTTGTTAACTGTAAAACACACGTTAATGAGGACGATCAACCAGGTACTTAATCTGGATCACATTCATACACATAACATGCAATATATTTATACGTTAATACAGCACTTAAAAAACTTATATTTTAGCAATCTCCAATAATATTAAATTATTAAATAACGGTATGGAGAACCATACATTACTTCCATGTTCTAAGATTTATATTTAAAATCATTTTCAAAATGAAATATTTCCACAGAAACTATTTCTTTCTTCAGCCTTAACCACAGTACTGTAGTCACTAACGTATACCATCTCACATTAGCGCACTCGATTTTCACTGATGATGGCAGTCGATGGCACTCCCGAAACGTCTGGTTTTGCAGAAAACATTGGACTACGGCCAAACAGCCCGGGAAGGAATTTTAACGACAAACTACTACTTTGTTGCCGATAACGTAGTACACATAAAAATTATCCCCTCCCCCTTCAACTATAATTTTCATTTATGGAAAATTACCCTCACCCCGTTCAACTAGCCTCTTCATTTATAGATATTTCATCTACGTTTCTACAGTGGATTATTATGATCTTATTTTCAGGATACTTCATTTGTCAAAATTAAGTACTTTACTCTTGTAAAACATAAAACGTTGCAGGTAAACTACCCCTTACCCTTAACCGATCTTCACCAAAATCAATAGGCCTTGAGTCCTTTACAACTCAGACAAATATGCAAAAAAGTATTTGATTGTGTTTGAATTTACGTCAGTTATCGTTCGTCATAGAAAACTAGCCATCAGGGAGGTCAAAATATTTTCAGGAGGGGCAAACAATTTTCCAGAGGAGAACAATATTTATATATTTTTCATACATACACACATGCACATATTAGTCTGTAACACTTATATCATAATAGAAATAAGTACACAGATTGCATTAATTTATTAAAACATTTATTTTTCAAAATATCCATAAAATTAATGGCTTGTAAAAGTTAATGTTTGATCTCCATTAAGTAATGCTCAAGTTTCCAAAGTTTTAATGTTATGATGTCCGTAATCAAAACATCAGAGCAGGTTTTAGTGTGTTTGAGCGTACACCTTGGACAAAAAATTTTCAACATTCCCTATGGAGCGTTGCTCAGAGTAAAACTGCGAATCTACAGTGTACGCTTCACAAAACAAACATGCGGAAAAGAAGGAGCTCTCCGAAGTCTCTCATAGACCCTGAGCATGTTGCAGAGGGTTCATTCCTTAAAGACGAAAAGTCTGTCTATGAACCGTTCCTCTGTAAACACGTGCAGTTACACTGGCCAGCGATCCACAGGAAGCAAATCGCTGTCCATGCTGGACATCTTTACGGGTTCAGTGGTTGTGTTGGTGTGGGTTTCGGCACTTTCCATTTAAAAAGCGCGCAAACGTAAGAAAATAAACATGAGTGAGGCCAGAAATAACGTGAATGTGTGTGTGTGTGTGTGTGTGTGTGTGTGTGTGTCCTATCTGACTTTTTATTTAATTAATCACAATAATAAAACTTTGGAAACGTAAACATTACATAATTGTGATATGCTTGTCTGCCAGGAACGAAACATTTTCACTCATACATAATTTAAATTAAAATGAAAAAATTATAATTTTATTGCCTGGCAATAAAATTTTTTTGAAACCATTGTTTACCATTGTTTGAAAAAGTTTAAGTGAATTTTCAAATACTTTACTCTTGTTAAAACGTAAAACGTTGAAGGTAAATTACCCCTTATCCCTTAACCGATCTTCACCAAAATCAATAGGCCTCGAGTCCTCTACAACTCAGGTAGGTATGGAAAAAATTATTTGATTCTGTTTGAATTTGCGGCAGTTATCGTTTGCCATAGAAAAACTTCCACACACACACACACACACACACACACACACACACACACACACACACACACACACACACACACACACACACACACACACACACACACACACACACACACACACACACACACACACACACACACATTTCAAAAATATCGGTATGGAGAACCATACATGACGTCCATCTTCTAAGATTTATATTTAAAATCATTTTCGAAATGAAATAAATATTTCCATAGAAACTACTTCTTTCTACTTACTGCTTCAGCCTTAACCACAGTACTGTGGTCACTAAAACGTATAACACCTCACGTTATTGCACTCGATTTTCACTGATGATGGAAGTCGATGGCACTGCCGAAACGTCTGATTTTACAGTCAACATTGGACTACGGCCAAACAGCCCGGGAAGAAATTTTAACAACAAACTACTTCTTTGTTGCCGATAACGTAGTACAGCTATAAATATCGGTATGGAGAACCATACAGGACTTCCATGTTCTAAGATTTATATTTAAAATCATTTTCGAAATGAAATATTTCCATAAAAACTACTTCTTTCTACTTACTGCTTCAGCCTTAACCAACGTTGTAATGGTACATATAACACATCCAACAACAACATGTTACAAATGAATTATATGCCACTATAAATAAAATTATCTACAAAGTTGAACCTACGATCATGAATAGAGGAAGTATTATAAGCCAAAATAGGGAATAAAATAAATTATGTATTACAAGTAAATGTACAACTGAAGATAAGAAGACAAGACTAACGACGAGACAACATCCCTAATTACCCAATAGATCAAACAGTGAAAAAGAAACCAATGACAACAACATCAAGAAGAAACTTGCTAAGAGTGAGGAAGGAATCAGTGCAGATAAGAAGAAAACATAATCAGGTCAAACACCAAAGGGAGATAATATAAATGAGAACAAATTAACATATGAAAATAAAAGTATTATTATTGAAAGAGAAGATAAAAGTGAGACAAACCACATGTTTTGAATCCCTAAGCTGTAAATTGGCACTGACCTAAACTTGATAATCAAATACCTCCCATAATAATCCAATACAAACAGAACTCAATAAAAGTTAATTATTGAAAACAGAATTTTATAAAGAGAATGAGTACCAGTATGGTAAATGCACAGCGAAAATTTATTACACTTATATTACACATAGCTGTTTGTGTAAATATAAATACTTATATTTATTTATTAAATTACACATCATTTAATGATGTGTAAACATTACAAAGGGACTATATCCAAAACACTAATAAAAGGAAAATAAATAACATAATTGTAATCACAATCATTCAAATAGAGTTAAATAAATAACTATTATTTCACGAATAAATTAAAGTGTTGACCATTATTGAAAAGCATAAACTTACAGCTTAGGTGAGTGACAGCGACGGTTGGTACCAGAAGCCAGAGCGAGAATTTGAATCTAATGATTCTCGCCAGCAATATTCTTGCATATTATTCGCATACCACAACCGCTAGTAAGTATTGTATACATGTTGTACTTATGTTAATTTCAGTACAGGAATACACTGATCGAATCACCTCAACTAATGGCAGAAGAGTCAACGTAAACTATTCGACTACGAACTCACTACATTGAACTGAATTATCAAAAAACCTAAATACATTTATTAAATAACTTCAAGAGCAAGCCACGGATTTATTCACATTGGGTTCAATAAAACAAAAATTGAATTGGATTGGATAAATCAATAAACCATTACTTAACAATAAAACCAAAAAATTAATAATAAATACTAATACAAATAATACTTTATAAAAACTCAATGAGAGATGTTACAAAATAGCGCCCAACCTGCAGGCATTGAATTAGGTCGAGAAACGTCAACATAATAACGTTTGAGGCGTGAATTAGGTAAAAAATATTTGACCTAATCAATAAAAATAAATAATTGACCTAATTTCCGAGGCAGCTGGAATACACACAAACTGAAAATGCAACGGAGAGCAACTTCTAAGAAACGTGCGGCGGAAGTCGAGAAGGAGATAAACATGGACGACAAGGAGACGACGCCAGTCGGAGATATAGAAGAAATATTACCTCCCACAGAAACTACAAAACCGGTACAACAAGAGGAACAACCCGAGAAACCTACACAGACAGGGGACACGAATCTCATGGAAATTATGAAGAAAATGATGGAAGATAATAAGGAATTCAAGGGAAGTCTATTAAAAAAGGAAATAGAAGCGATTAATAAGAAAATGGAAGACAGCCAGAAAAAGACGGAAGACAGACAGAGAAATATGGAAGACACATTGAAGAAAAATAATGAATTACTAACCAAAAATATCGAATCGTTAAAGGAAGATTTCAAAGGGGAATTAAATAAAAAAACGGAAAGACAAATAAAAACATCGAATCACTGAAAGAAGATAGCCAAGAATTGAGTAAGAAGATACATGACAGCATCGAAGATAGTAACAAGAAGATGGAACTTATCAAACAGAGAATGGAGGAGAATAATGAGAAATTAAACACGAAAATAGAAGAAGAAATAACCGGAGTGAGACGAGAAGTTTCCGAAGTTCACGAGAGGTGCAAGCTGAACCAACAAGAACTGCAACAAGCGAAAGAAAACCTTCATACCCGAATCAGCACAATCGAAGAAAACCACTTAAACAAATTCGAATTAATTGCGAAGAAACAAGAAGACCTGACGCAAGCACAAACGAATTTAGGAACGAAATGTGAAGAAATCACCGCAACTGTAAACGATGTTCGAGACCAGGTTCACAGCGACAAAGAAAAAATGGCCGAGGTGAAGCGGTGAGAATTCAACAACTTCAGAGAGGAGATTAATTTGGTCCGGAGTCAACCGATCCAGATGACGGGAATACCAAACATGGACAACCGGGAGACTATAAATTTCAAAACTTATAAGAAAAATCCTATGGAATTTATTGAGAGGGTCGAGGAAAATATAGCACGTAACCGTGAAACCAGATGGACAACAATAAGGAGTATGCTGGACAATTACTTCAAGGACGTGCATGACAACTGGTAGACTGCCACAAGACACGAGATACAAGACTATGCCGACTTTAAAACACTTTTCAAAGCAAAGTATTGGTCCGAGTCCACGCAGAATATCTTGCGCGACGACATCTGTAACGGGAAATACGATCACAACAAAGGAACAACACTCACGGCATACTTCCTGGGCAAAGTATGCATGGCCAGGAACCTTGAACCTAAGATACCAGAGGAGTGCCTTGTGACCAAATTGGCATACCATTTCGAAGAGGGCGTGGTCAGAGCGAGACTGAACGCACAAATTTGCACCATACAGACCATGTCCGCATTACTGGAGGTATGAGCACGAGAGGTATTACCGAAGGAGTCGCTAGAGACCAGATACGTACTTGGAACGAAACGGCCAGACCAGCATCAGGACGACAAAATAAAACCATAAGGAAACAGGTTCAATTAGAAGTCACCAGTCAAGGTAAAACAATTCCTATAATCTTTTTAGTAGCCAGTGGGTTACCGTTTTAAGTTGTTAATAGGCTGTGACGTATTAAGAAAATACGCAGCTGTGATTGATATGAGCAGAGCGAAAGTGTCTCTGAGCTCAAATTATGTACAATGGACGGCGGAGTTAATTGGAAGCAAAGAAGCCCCTCACGACCGGATCATTTGTTATGTTAGGGAAAATAATAATTATAGGAATATGATACCAAGAGAAGAGATTAATTATGAAAATGAAAGAGACGACCTGTGGGAAGAAAAATTAGAAGAGATCCGAAAGTTCCAAACAGCTAAAAGTGATAGACTAATAACCAACGATCAAGTAGAAGAATTAATCACAATTTATAAGCGATATCGGCACGTATTTTCCGATACACCCGGAAAAATAAAAAACTTCCAATGCGAAATTAAGTTTAAAGAACCAGCTGATTTTAAAAAGAAATCATACCCTATTGCCTATTCTCAGAAAGAAGCAGTCAGAACAGAGATTAACAGACTTATTGAAGAAGACATTATCGAATACAGTTATTCCCCATATACTAATCCTATTGTAGCAGTACCGAAGAAAAATAGCAAAGTGAGAATATTTTTAGACGCCAGAGAAATAAACAAAATTATAATAAATGATCGAACATCACCAGGAGAGATCGAAGAAATCCTAAAGAAGTTTTACGGTACACGTTTCATTAGTACCTGGGACACCGTTTGCGGGTATTGGCAAGTGGAATTGCACCCCAATAGCTGGAAATATATGGCATTTATATTTGAAGGGCGCAATTATCAATTTAAAAGGCTACCATTTGGACTTGTGAATTCAGTGGCAGTATTTGTAAAATGTATGGACAAAATTCTAGGACAAGAGGCCTTACAATTTACAACTGTATATGTGGACGACCTGCTAATTACTTCAGACAACTGGGAAGATCATTGTAGAAGGGTTGACCAAGTATTATCAAAGTTAGCAGAAAATAATGTGACACTGAAGCTAGAAAAATCTAAGTTCATCGCAGATGAAGTACAATTCCAGGGATTCAACGTGTCAGAAAATGGAATCACCCCATCACAAGAAAAGATAGTGTCAATACAATTATTCCCAACACCCAAGAACAAAAAGCAGTTACAATCATTTTTAGGTATCTGCAACTATTATAGAAAATTCCAGAGCAATTACTCAAAATTAACTTCAGAATTTTCACACCAGCTATCATCTAAAGACAAGTGGAAGTGGGGAGTAGAACAGGACACCACCTTCCAACTAATCAAGGACAAATTTTTAGAATCAGTGATGTTACACCACCCAGACTTCAAAAAAGCTTTCTACATGAATTGCGACGCCAGCGATGTAAGTCTAGGATCAGTTTTATACCAAGAAGACGACCAAGGGAATCACCTTGTGATTAACTTCGCAAGCCGAGTACTAAATAAAAGTGAGCGCAACTATCACGTAACAGAAAAGGAACTACTTAGCATTGTATTTGCATGTAACAAATTTAGGACCTACATTTTGGGTTACACACTAACGGTCAGGACAGACCACAAATCAATATCCTTTCTAAAGAACTGCAGACTGAGCCATGGGAGACTGACAAGATGGACACTAGCGTTGCAGGAATACAACATTAATTGGGAGTATGTACCAGGAAAGAGCAAAATAGCAGCAGATGTGTTATCTAGAGTTAATATACAAGATCAAACTTTCGAGGGAGAAAAGGAGACAGTAGCCAAAATTTACCACATCATTAAAGACAAGACGGAACTAGCCGAAATCATCAATAAAATAAAACACCAACAAGAAAGTGACAATAAACTAAGAAATATATGCCAAAGAGTAAATGAACAAGATGACAGGATCACCCCATACTACTGCATACACAATGACATCTTATTTATAAAGGACAGAGACAGATGTAACCAATGGAAGATAGTAATACCAAGGACTGTCAAGAAGGAGATCACCATGGATTACCACATTAGATATGGACACATGGGAGCCGTGAAGGTAATCAGAGCATTGGAAGAACATGTGTACTTCAAAGAAATTAACCAGAGAGTATGCAAATACATTAAACATTGCCACCTATGCCAGTTAGTGAAGTGCGGGATTAATGATACAGATCACATCATCTAAAAAACTGGAGAAGGTGTTTGTGGACATCTGCGGTCCATTACCAAGAAGTTGGGGAAGACGACAATACAGATTCATTATAATAATCTTCGACCACTATACAAAATTCACTAAGCTCTATCCAATCAACAGAGCCACAACAAAAAAGCTTTTAGAAATAATTCTCCAAAAATCCATGCCAGAAGTAGAAACACCAAGATCAATAATAACTGATCATGGAACTCAATTTAAGGGGAGGAGATGGAAGGAAACACTATTAAACCATGGAGTGAAAACATTCAAGACATCAGTTTACCACCCTAGTAGCAACCCACCTGAACGAGTTCTCCGAGAGGTAGGGAGAATTATGAGAACCTACTGTCACCAACAACAGAGAAAATGGGAAGAGTACTTGCTTCAATCTACAGAAGATTATATTAACTTAGCGTACCACCAAACGATAGACACAACCCCATTCACAGCCATGTTTGAGAGAAGACCACCTAGAGAAATTACTGAACTGATAGACTTTCCCCCAAGTGATGAATACAAATTCGACCAAAAAAGATTCCACAACAAAACAGTAGAACGAGCAGAAAAGATACGAGAGAAATACAAGAAGCTACAACCTAAGATCATCAAGTATAACATAGGAAAACAGGTAATATTAAAAAATCGAGAACTCCCCAGTACCATCGAAGGAATTGCAAAAAGGTTTCTACTGCTATACACTGGACCATATACAATTATTAGAGATAACCAGAACAACACCTATGAAATTATGGACCCCATTACCAACAGAACAAAAGGATTTAATAACCAAGCATCACTAAAGAAGTACAATGCAGAAGAATAAAATAAAAAATTGATAATTTCTTCAATACTAAAGCAGAATCTCAGAAATAATCAATCCTAGTAAGGAGGCAATATGTAATGGTACATATAACACATCCAACACCAACATGTTACAAATGAATTATATGCCACTATAAATAAAATTATCTACAAAGTTGAACCTACGATCATGAATAGAGGAAGTATTATAAGCCAAAATAGGGGAATAAAATAAATTATGAATTACAAGTAAATGTACAACTGAAGAAAAGAAGACAAGACTAACGACAAGACAACATACCTAATTACCTAATAGATCAAACAGTGAAAAAGAAACCAATGACAACAACATCAAGAAGAAACTTGCTAAGAGTGAGGAAGGAATCAGTGCAAATAAGAAGAAAAAATAATCAGGTCAAACACCAAAGGGAGATAATATAAATGAGAACAAATTAACATATGAAAATAAAAGTATTATTATTGAAAGAGAAGATAAAAGTGAGACAAACCACATGATTTGAATCCCTAAGCTGTAAATTGGCACTGACCTAAACTTGATAATCAAATACCTCCCATAATAATCCAATACAAACAGAACTCAATAAAAGTTAATTATTGAAAACAGAATTTTATAAAGAGAATGAGTACCAGTATGGTAAATGCATACCTAAATGATGTGTAAACATTACAAAGGGACTATGTCCAAAACACTAATAAAAGGAAAATAAATAACATAATTGTAATAACAATCATTCAAATAGAGTTAAATAAATAACTATTATTTTACGAATAAATTAAAGTGTTGACCATTATTGAAAAGCATAAACTTACAGCTTAGGTGAGCGACAGCGACGGTTGGTACCAGAAGCCAGAGCGAGAATTTGAATCTAATGATTCTCGCCAGCAATATTCTTGCATATTATTGGCATACCACAACAACTAGTAAGTATTGTATACATGTTGTACTTATGTTAATTTCAGTACAGGAATACACCGATCGAATCACCTCAACTAATGGCAGAAGAGTCAACGTAAACTATTCGACTACGAACTCACTACATTGAACTGAATTATCAAAAAACCTAAATACATTTATTAAATAACTTCAAGAGCAAGCCACGGATTTATTCACATTGGGTTCAATAAAATAAAAATTGAATTGGATTGGATAAATCAATAAACCATTACTTAACAATAAAACCAAAAAATTAATAATAAATACTAATACAAATAATACTTTATAAAAATTCAACGAGAGATGTTACAACGTATACCATCTCACGTTATCGCACTCGATTTTCACTGATGATGGAAGTCGATGGCACTGCCGAAACATCTGGTTTTGCAGAAAACATTGGTCTACGGCCAAACAGGCCGCGAAGGAATTTTAACAACAAACTACTTCTTTGATGCCGATAACGTAGTACATATATAAACAAAATTATCCCCTCCCCCTTCAACTATCATTTTCGTTTATAATAAACTATTGTGTTTTAAAGATAATGTACAAGATAAGGATTGATATAGCATTTAAGATAGTAAGATATTACATATATAGTATTATAATGTAGTACATAAGACAGTATGCTTTAAAATTCACCGTAATCTGTTTTGTTAACTATAAAACACACGTTAATGAGGACGATCAACCAGGTACTTAATCTGGATCACATTCATACACATAACATGCAATATACGTTAATACAGCACTTAAAAAACTTATATTTTAGCAATCTCCAACAATATTAAATTATTAAATAACGGTATGGAGAACCATTCATTACTTCCATGTTTTAAGATTTATATTTAAAATCATTTTCAAAATGAAATATATCCACAGAAACTATTTCTTTCTTCAGCCTTAACCACAGTACTGTGGTCACTAACGTATACCATCCCACATTAGCGCACTCAATTTTCGCATTCAATTTTACTACTTTGTTGCCGATAACGTAGTACACATAAAAATTATCCCCTCCCCCTTCAACTATAATTTTCATTTATAGAAAATTACCCTCACCCCGTTCAACTAGCCTCTTCATTTATAGATATTTCATCTACGTTTCTACAGTGGATTATTAAGATCTTCTTATCAGGATACTTTATTTATCAAAATTAAGTACTTTACTCTTATTACAACAAAAGTGTATCCGGTAAACTACCATTTCCCCGTAACCGATCTTCACCAAAATCAACAGACCTTGAACTGTCTACAATTCAGGGATGTATGCAAAAAATTATTTGATTATGTTTGAATTTACGGCAGTTATCGTTCGTCATATAAAAAATTACCCTTGTTATCACATAAAATGTTGCAGGTAAACTACCTCTTTCTCTAAACTGATCTTCACCAAAACAACAGGCCTTGAGTACTCTACAATTTAGGGATGCATGCAAAACATTATTTGATTCTGTTTGAATGTGCGGCAGTTATCGTTCGTCATAGAAACAATTACTCTTGTTAAAACATAAAACGTGGCAGGTAAACTACCCCTTTCGCTTAACCGATCTTCACCAAAATCAATAGACCTTCATTCCTTTACAATTCAGGAACGTACAAAAAAATTTTTGGATTCTGTTTGAATGTGCGGCAGTTATCGTTAGTAAAAAAAAATTACCGTTGTTAAAACATAAACTTTTGCTGCTAAACTGCCCCTTTCCCTTAACCGATCTTCACCAAAATGAACAGACCTTGAGTACTTAACAATTCAGGAACGTATGCAAAAAAATATTTGATTCTGTTTGAATGTGCGGCAGTTATCATTCGTCAAAAAAAAAATTACCCTTGTTAAAACATAAAATGTTGCAGGTAAACTACCTATTTCCCTTAACCGATTTTCACCAAAAACAACAGGTCTTGAGTATTCTACAATATGTATGGGAAAAAGTATTCTATTATGTTTGAATTTGCGGCTGTTATCGTTCGTCATAAAAATAATTACCGTTGTTAAAACATAAAGTGTTGCGGGTAAACTACCCCTTTCCCTTAACCGATCTTCACCAAAAACAACAGGTCTTGAGAACTCTACAATTCAGGGCTGTATGCAAAAAATTATTCGTTTCTGTTTGAATTTGCGGCTGTTATCGTTTGCCATAGAAAAAATCTACACACAGACACACAGACACACGGACAGTCAGACTCACACACAGACACTTTTCGAAAAATGACTTTTCTTCATGTTTTGAGGATAGTACAATCAGAATCAGCACGTATCTCGAACACGATTTTTTTCGCCATCACCATACTTCCATTTCCTTATGGAACATGGAAGTAAAAAATTATACCCTCCCCCTTCAACTATAATTTTCATTTACAGAAAATTACCCCCATCCCGTTCAACTAGCCTCTTCATTTATAGATATTTCATCTACAGTACGTTTCTGGAGTGGATTATTATGATCTTCTTATCAGGATACTTTATTTATCAAAATTAATTACTCTTGTAAAAACATAAAACGTTGCAGGTAAACTATCCTTTCCCCGTAACCGATCTTCACCAAAATCGATTGGCCTTGAGTCCTCTACAACTCAGGCACAAATTAAAAAAATTATTTGATTCTGTTTGAATGTGCGGCAGTTATCGTTCATCATAGAAAAAATTACCCTTGTTAAAACATAAAATGTTGCAGGTAAACTACCCCTTTCCCTTAACCTATCTTCACCATAAACAACAGGTCTTGAGAACTCGACAAATCAGGGCTGTATGCAAAAAATTATTTGATTCTGTTTGAATTTGCGGCTGTTATCGTTTGCCAAAAAAAAATCTACACACACACACACACACACACACACACACACTATTCGCTAAATGACTTTTCTTCATGTTCTGAGGGTAGTACAATCAGAATCATGTATATTGTGTACTTATGTCGAACACAATTTTTTTCGCCATCACCATACTTCCATTTCCTTATGGAACATGGAAGTAAAAAATTATCCCCTCCCCCTTCAATATATAATTTTCATTTACAGAAAATTACCCCCACTCCATTCAACTAGCCTCTTCATTTATAGATATTTCATCTACGTTTCTGCAGTGGATTACTATGATCTTCTTATCAGGATACCTTATTTATCAAAATTAAGTACTTTACTCTTGTAAAAACTTAAATGTTGCAGGTAAACTACCCTTTTCCCGTAACCGATCTTCACCAAAATCAATAGCCCTATAGTCCTATACAACTCAGGCATATATTAAAACAATTATTTGATTCTGATCGAATTTACGGCAGTTATCGTTCGTCAAAAAAAAATTACTCTTGTTAAAACATAAAATGTTATTTCCTTTAACCGATCTTCACCAAAATCAACAGGCCTTGAGTCCTTTACAATTCAGGAACGTATGCAAAAAAAGTATTTGATTCTGTCTGAATGTGCGGCAGTTATTTTTAATCATATAAAAAATTACCCTTGTTAAAACATAAAATGTTGCAGGTAAACTATCCCTTTCCCTTAACCGATCTTCACCAAAAATTATTGGATTCTGTTTGAATATGCGACTGTTATCGTTTGCCATAGAAAAAATTCTACACAAGACAGACAGACTGACAGATAGACAGACAGACACACACACAGACACTTTTCGAAAAATGAGTCTTCTTCATGTTTTGAGGGTAGTACAATCATAATCAGCCGTTATCTCGAACCGATTTTTTCACCATGACCATACTTCCATTTCCTTATGGAACATGGAAGTAAAATGACTTTTCTTCATGTTTTGAGGGTAGTACAATTAGAATCAGCCCTTATCTCGAATACGATTTTTTTCGCCATCACCGTACTTACATTTCCTTATGGAACATGGACGTAAAAACGAACTCAAATATAATAGTTTATCGGTTACTACAAGTGATATTTACACTATCTTGGACAGAGATGAAAATAAGCTCACTTAGACTAACACAACTGGTGAAAATTGCGCAGTTATTCCAGTTTACCGGAAAGACTACACGATGTCGGCAGTTTGAATAGTGTTAATTTTGTCTCTACGACCTCTACAGGAACATCTAAATCAAATAAATTTACTTCCATGTTCCATAAGAAAATGGAAGTATAGTGATGGCGAAAAAATCGTGTTCGAGATGAGGGCTGATTCTGATTGTACTACCCTCAAAACATGAAGAAGACTCATTTTTCGAAAAGTGTCTGTGTGTGTGTCTGTTGTGAGCTCGTGTGGAGAAATGTTTCTATGGCGAACTATAACTGCCGCAAATTCAAACAGATTCAAATAATGTTTTGCACATATGACTGAATTGTAGAGGACTCAAGAGTCACAATTGATTTTTGTGAAGAGCGGTTAAGGGGAAGGGGTAATTTACCTGCAACATTTTATGTTTTAACAAGGGAAATTTTTTCTATGACGAACGATAACTGCCGTAAATTCAAACAGAATCAAATAATTTTTTCACGTGTGCCTGAGTTGTAGAGTACTCAAGGCCTGTTGATTTTGGTGAAGATCGGTTAAGGTAAAAGGGTAGTTTACTTGGAACGTTTCATGTTTTAACAAGAGTAAAAACATAAATTTAATTTTGATAAATAAAGTATCCTGAAAAGAATGTCATAATAACCCACTGTAGAAATGAAGATGAAATATCTATAAATGAAGAGGCTAGTTGAACGGGATGGGGGTAATTTTCTGTAAATGAAAATTATAGTTGAAGGGGGAGGGTATAATTTTTTAATTCCATGTTCCATAAGGAAATGGAAGTATGGTGATGGCGAAAAAAATCGTGTTCGAGATAAGTGCTGAGTCTGATTGTGCTATCCTCAAAACATGAAGAAAAGTCATTTTTCGAAAAGTGTCTGTGTGTGAGTCTGACTGTCTGTGTGTAGATTTTTTCTATGTAGTAGAAACAAGTACAAACAAGTAGTTTGTTGTTAAAATTCCTTCACGGGCTGTTTGGCCGTGGTCCAATTTTTTTCTGCAAAACCAGACTTTTCGGCAGTGCCATATGCTGCCATTATCAGTGAAATCGAGTGCGCTAACGTTAGTGACCACAGTACTGTGGTTAAGGCTGAAGAAAGAAGTAGTTTCTATGGAAATATTTCATTTCGAAAATGATTTTAAATGTAAATCTTAGAACATGGAATCATGTATGGTTCTCCATACCAATATTTTAGTTTGGCAGCCAAAAAATTACGCATATTTAAGTGTAACTGTGCAGATACACTAATGATTTAAGAAGCTGTTTATTTACAAAATATTTTGTTAGATAAAAGTTTGAAAACGTTGCCTTTGGGGAGCTTTTGATCTTCAATGTGAAATACCAGATTAACACTACAGAATAAAATGGTCGAAAGTTCATTTAAACAAACCCACGCTACATTCGCATTCACACTAATTCAACAGTCATTCACCTAACTAATGCAATTACCAATAAATAATAATATTCACTATAGCCTTTAAATGTATTAAATTGCAAATGAAAATTTTTAAGTATCGTATAATTATAAAATTTACAATTAAATATTTTTAAATATTTATTAATTAATAATCGCGTAAGTTTTCAATATTATACTAAACATACAGCTTAATTAAAAGCAATGGTCAGTTGTTCTTATTTGAATGAAAAGGTGTAATTAATCTGAATTTGCTTTTATACAAAATGATGCAATCATATAAATGACCTAACATGATGAGAGTTACCTCTCTCTCATCTTCCACGCCTGTGCTTCTGCACATAGGCAATCAGTTCGACACTTCTGGTCTTAGAGTAGTCTATCGAAAGTACGAAAAATCAACATGCAATGTTGGACTAAAAGATCGTTACTTGCAGAACAGAGATACTAGATGTGTCTCGAAGTTTGAAGGCTTAAAATCCTATGTGGGGAATTGATGGGAAGCTCCTTTCAACAATGACTATGTTTAAAGCGCCTCAAACTTTTGGAACTTCTTGACAGAAGAAAATCAAAGACATTCACTCATTAATTGCTTCAGCAGCAGCAAACTTTGACAAAGGCATTGAAACAGTTGTAAACCTAACTAGGAAATGAAGACTCCTTAGGAATACAAATATTTACGCAGGTTCTGATGAAAGTGTATTATGCTTTTGGGGTGAAGCGAAAAACACTAATAAAGCATAAAATACTGAAGCTTTACCTATTTTGAGTCCTTTGTGGCTCATGTAATATTTTTACTTTACTATATATTATATAGTGAATACATATATTAGTAAGTACATATATTATATTACTTTACCATATAATAGTAGGTGTGTGGAGAGAACGTTTAGTGCCTTAATAAAAACAAAAGCATGAATACATTAGGTACTGAAATACTTCCTAGCCTATTACACACAAAAATGTCCTAAGAAAACGCAATTATTTTTTCCTTGATTTCAGTAAAACAGTTTTTAATATTTACTTCATTCAGTATTCAGTATTTAAACTTTTAGAATTGTACTCGGATTCTTTGAAAATTACGCCTTGCATAAAACATACATATTTGTTGCAGTGGAGATTTTTATGCCAAAATGGGAAAATTCTGAGTAGCTATGTGGGGAAAAGGGATTTGATTGACCTGTTGCAAAGTTCTGTGAGAACTTGAAAGCCACTGACTTAAAAAAAAAACTCAATAAACATCTGTAAACCGTAGTCATGTTTTGTAATAGCACATCTATATAAATAAAAATTAAATGCTGTTCGTTGGTAAGCGCATCACTTGAGAACGGCTGGACCGATTTGGCTAATTTTTTTAAAAAAATGTTCGTAATAGTCAGAATAAGGTTTTTAGGGAAAGAAAAATTGGAAAAGTTGCCCGGAAAATTGGAAAATTCGGGAAAAAATGAAAGTGCTTTTTTCTATGGGATTTTTGTATGACCTCAAGACCATAACTCACGATTCGAACGATGGATATGCGTAATTCTTTTTTTGTTTTGTTCGTTATGGTCCTGGAAAAATTTTCAGGAAAACAAATTCGGGACAATTACAAAGGAAAGTCGGAAAATTCGGACAAACTGCAAAAATCATAATTTTTGTATGCACTCTCGATCATAACTGACGATAGGAACGACATATTTGGTTGATTCTTTTTTTGTTTTGTTCGTTATGCTCCCGGGATGGAAATAACTCAATTGAATGTTTTCTATTGAAAAAAAAATCTGGAAGATCTGGAGAAAAATGTAGTTATTTTATTTCTATTCCAATTTATTTCGCTACTAGCTGACCCGACAGATGTTGTCTTGTCCAAATTTCAATAAATTTGTTTGTGATCGTTTTATTTACATTTCGATTTCGTTTGCAAGATCGATGTTCAAATAAACAATAAAACAAAGAAATGCTTTGTTTCCATTGGTTTGCTGTGACATCACCATTTCGTTGACTGAAATGCTTTATGATACACGACATTTTTTGTTTTGTTGTCTGGCGCGTAAACAAACAAAGCTGATGGTTTTCCGACATTTCCGACATATTTCGCTATACGTGCGCAAATGTCGTTTGACAGCTGATTGTCACATTGTGAATCAAGCCAATCGGTTACATAGTGACGAAAATTTGATTCAGTTGTTTATTTTCAGTTGAATTGTGATTCTGTTGTAAGTTCATCGCAATTGTTTCATGAAATGAATTAAGTTTCGTCGTTTTATCTCAAACAAATTTACAGATTTACCTACGAATACGGTGAGTTTTGAAGTGACAAACGGTTATACAGTAACAACAAAGTGAATCAATTGTCCATTTTCAGTTGAATTGTGATTCTTCGCAACGCACATTGTGTCGCAATCGACACAATTGAATTGAATTGACACAATTTAATCGCATTGCAATGCCGCCAATAAGACTTCGCAGAACTCGCAATGCTACAAACCAAACGAATTTTCGATCTAATCGAACTGCAGAGCAACGCGAAGAGCTAAATGAAATTGAACGGAATCGATTATCACAAACACGTTCAGCACGTACACAAGAAGAAAGAGAAAATGCAAACGAAGATGATATGCATCGAATGAGACATCATCGGTCAGTAGAAACCAATCGCGCGATAATGAATTTGAATAATCGTGCAAGAAGGCAAACAAATGTTGCGTTGAATACTCATCGAGCTGCATTCCGTTACAACGTGACAATTGATTACAGTGCAGACCAATCCGATGCTATTGGATCGATGAGCGTTGTGTGCCCACATTGTAAGGCATTGAAATACAGAAATTAAACCCATGGATTGTGTTGCGCAAGTGGCAAAGTCAAATTGGCGCCATTGGTCCCGCCACCAGAGCCATTGCGCTCATTGGTTTCTGGAACAGGAACAGATTCCACACATTTCCTGACACAAATCCAGAAATACAACAGTTGCTTCCAAATGACTTCATTTGGCGCAACAAATGTGGTTCGGGACAATTTCATGCCCACTTTCAAGGTAATTGCAACACAATCATCTTTCACACCATTCGACACTTCCACACAACATGATTATTCGACAACAACATTATTATCATTATTATATTATCTATATAAATAAAAATTAAATTCGTGCTGTATATAATATATAGCAGCCTATATATCGCTTCTTTAACCTTTACAGATTCAAGGTCAAATATATCATCGAGCAGGTTTGGTATTGCCACCTCCGGATGCAGACTATAAATTTCTGCAGATTTATTTCATGGGCAATTCACCACAAGAAGTAGATAAGCGTTGTGCACACAACAGTTCGGTGAAAAGACCAATTGTGGAACAACTGCAAATTTTTTTTCATCAATACAATGAATTGATTGCATTGTTCAAAACCGCACTGGACCGCATGCCATCTGATAATCACAAAATTGTAATCAGAGCCGATAAGACGCCTGCGGGAGAACACGCAAGACGTTTCAATGCGCCAACAATTGATGAAGTCGCCATTGTCGTCGTTGGTGAAAATTTGAAATCCCGTGATATCGTTCTACATCGGCGGAACGATCAGCTGCAACGTGTGTACGAAACGCACCGATCATATGATGCGTTGCAATATCCCATCATATTTTGGCAAGGTGAAGACGGTTATCATTTCTCGATCAAGATGATAAATCCGCTTACAGGTGAATAGCAAATCTATATTTTTTCTAATAAGATTAATTAATTTCATTGACACAAAAATTCATTTACAGGCGCTGAAACGAACAAAAAAAGTCAGTTCAATGAACTATTATTCATATCGACTGATGGTTCGTGAAAATGAGGACAATCACATCTTGAAATGTCGGCGTCTATTTCACCAATATGCTGTCGATGTGTACGTCAAAGTTGAAACTGAGCGATTGACATTCATCAGATTGAACCAGACAAAACTCCGTTCCGAAGAGTATATATTCACCTTCGAGATGCCATCAATGCTGACGGAAACGCACAGAATGTCGGACGAATGACGATTCTCCCAGCAACGTACGTCGGAAGTCCGCGACATATGCATGAATACGCTCAAGATGCCATGTCGTATGTTCGCCATTACGGCACACCAGATTTGTTCATCACGTTCACGTGCAATCCGCAGTGGATAGAAATTCGGGAAGAGTTATTCCCTGGCCAATCACCCATCGATCGCCATGACATCACCGGGAGAGTCTTCAAACAGAAGTTGAAATCACTGATGGATTTCATTGTGAAGCATCGCGTGTTCGGCGAGACGCGCTGCTGGATGTATTCAGTGGAGTGGCAGAAACGCGGATTGCCACACGCACATATTCTCATTTGGTTGATTGAGAAGATAAGACCGAATGAAATCGATGATGTGATATCAGCGGAAATTCCCGATGAAGAAGAAGATCAAGGCTTGCATGAGATTGTTACTAAGAACATGATTCATGGCCCCTGTGGAACATTAAATAACAATTCTCCGTGTATGGTCGACGGAAAATGTTCGAAGCGTTATCCACGGGCATTAGTAGCAGAAACAATTACCGGAAATGACGGTAATCCACTGTATCGTCGCCGATCGACTGCGGACAATGGAAGATCAACAATTGTCAAAGTGAATCAACAGGACATTGAAGTTGATAATCGTTGGATTGTTCCGTATTCGCCATTACTCTCGAAGACATTCAAAGCGCACATCAACGTCGAATCTTGCCATTCCGTGAAATCCATCAAATACATCTGCAAGTATGTGACCAAAGGAAGTGACATGGCTGTGATTGGAGTTGGTGCGGAGAATTCCAACAATGAAGTCACTCAATATCAAATGGGCCGCTATGTCAGCAGTAACGAAGCAATTTGGCGCATTTTTTCATTCGCCATTCATGAAAGACATCCTACTGTTGTTCACTTGGCCGTACATCTGGAAAATGGTCAAAGAGTATACTTCACTGCGGAGAACGCATTACAACGAGCTGATCGACCCCCATCTACAACATTGACCAGTTTTTTTGAAATGTGCCAGAATCATGACTTCGCCCGAACGCTGCTATACTCCGAAATGCCAAGATATTATACTTGGAATCAATCGTCAAAGAAATTTCAACGACGGAAACAAGGAAATCCAGTTTCAGGTTACCCACATGTATTTTCCACCGATGCATTAGGTCGCATTTACACAGTCCATCCAAGCAACGACGAGTGTTTCTATTTGCGTTTGCTATTAGTCAACGTTCGTGGCCCAACATCATTCCAACATCTACGAACTGTTAATGGTAAATTGTGTGGCACATATAGAGAAGCCTGTCAACGTTTGCGATTGCTAGAGAATGACACTCACTGGGATTACACCCTCGGAGATGCTGTGATTTCGTCAAATGCTCATCAAATACGAACATTGTTTTCGATAATTATCTCAACATGCTTCCCATCGAAACCGATTGATTTGTAGACCAAGTACAAAGATGACATGTCTGATGATATTTTGCATCAGATGCGTACTAGAACATCAAATCCACATTGGTAACTGTGCGAGGAAATTCACAACGAGGCATTGATATTAATTGAGGACATGTTCTTGATGATATCGAACAAGGTATTACCTCAATTAGGCATGACAGCGCCCAATCGTCCGATGCACGACGCATTTAATCAAGAGTTGAAACGCGAAAAACAATATGATTGCGATGCATTGAGAGAATCAGTTCGAACGAACGTTTCGCTGTTGAATCGGCAACAAAAATATGCGTACGACACTCTCATGAAAGTTGTGAACGATGGAACTGTAGGGATTTTCTTCTTGGACGCTCCCGGTGGAACTAGGAAAACTTTTCTGATCGCATTGATTTTGGCAACGATTCGCTCGCAGAATGAAATTGCACTTGCACTTGCTTCATCAGGAATTGCAGCTACGTTGTTGTGGAAGGCGGTCAAACAGCTCATTCAGCACTCAAGTTGCCGTTGAATATGCAAATCAATGAAACTCCAACGTGCAACCTTTCGAAGAACTGTGCGATGGCCAAAGTTTTGCAGCAATGCAAATTGATCGTTTGGGATGAATGTACGATGGCGCATAAAAAGTCTTTGGAGGCATTAGACCGAACGATGCAAGATCTACGAAACAATCAAAACCGGTTTGGTGGTACGATGATTCTGTTGGCAGGTGATTTTCGCCAAACATTGCCAGTGATTCCACGGTCAACGCCAGCCGATGAACTTAATGCATGTTTGAAGTCGTCCGTTTTGTGGAAACACGTCAAGACACTCAAATTAAGTATGAACATTCGTGTCGAGTTGCAGAACGACCAATCTGGAGAAGTATTTTCAAAACAATTGCTGGACATTGGCAATGGCAAAATCCCCGTTGACATTTCGACTGGCTGCATTACATTCCCCGTCGATTTTTGCCAGTTCACCGAATCAAAGACAGAACTCATCCGAAAGGTGTTCCCAAACATTGCTCGAAATTACAAAAATCATGTTTGGTTGAGCGAACGTGCTATATTGGCTGCGAAAAACATTGATGTCGACGAATTGAATTTCAACATTCAAAGTGAAATTGCTGGCGAATTGATGACGTACAAATCGGTGGATTCCGTTACTAGCCAAGATGATGTCGTCAACTATCCAACCGAATTTTTAAACTCGCTGGAATTGCCCGGATTGCCGCCTCACAATCTCAAATTGAAAGTCGGATCGGTAATCATAATGTTGCGAAATATCAACCAACCAATTCTTTGTAATGGCACCCGGCTTGCGGTGAAGAAACTGATAAACAACGTCTTCGAAGCAACAATTCTTAAAGGAAAGTACAAAGGAGAAGACGTTTTGATACCACGCATCCCAATGATTCCGACCGACATGCCATTCGACTTTAAACGCTTGCAGTTTCCGGTGCGGCTTGCATTCGCAATGACAATAAACAAATCACATTGAGTGTTTGCGGCATTAACCTTGAAAATCCATGCTTCTCGCATGGTCAATTGTATGTCGCCTGTTCCCGTGTCGGAAAACCATCAGCTTTGTTTGTTTACGCGCCAGACAACAAAACAAAAAATGTCGTGTCATAAAGCATTGCAATGAACGAAACGGTGATGTCACAGCAAACCAATCGAAACAAAGTATTTCTTTGTTTTGATTGTTTACTTTAACATCGATCTTGAATCGAAATCGAAATGTAAATAAAACACCTTGAGATTCATTGTGATTTCAAATTTAATGGAAGAAAATAAATCATTTGGTTGACATGAAATTCTGACTTAATTCAATTGTGTCTTAAATTTTGGAACAAAACCGCATGGTTCCAAGTCGATCACATTCCAGGCACATCACACATTTCCAGCATTTCAGCGGTGTACTGCCGATAGAATTCATCTCGCATGTAAAATTTCCCATTGGCGTACTTCTGAATGTACTCCTCCTCAAATTGAATATCCATGGCCACAATCGTTAATAGATACAATGAACACTCAGAAATACGTTTTATTCTCATTTTTACTTTGTTTACACATTTCCAATAGCTTTTCACAAATTCACAAAACGATCACAAACAAATTTATTGAAATTTGGACAGGACAACGTCTGTCGGGTCATCTAGTAACCTAATATTTATTTTAATGCAGAGGACCCAAGATTAATGAGCTTGAATTTACGAGAACTCAGATTTAACGAGGCGTTATCAAAAACTTGATTGTTTTTTTTTTTGACAGTATACATTTTTCTTGATTTTGCCAGCTCAAAACTTTGACGTACTGTCAAACAGACGAGGATACTGAATCTTAGAAATATCTCAAATAGAAAAGACGAAAATTTATACATCTTTAATAACTGTTCATGTAGTACGAAAATAACATATGAGTAGCGCTTACTTCATTCAGATAACCTATTACTTATATACGTTATTACACAAGAAATTTTATCCAAGTTGCAAAGTGCACTGGGTGATTTGTAGTAACATTTTATGTACGCACACTAAACAGGACTTTACAATCGATTCTTGCACGGTCGAATACAATACATATAAAAGGTAACAAATTTAAGTTTTGAGTAGAAAGTTTAGAATCTTATTAACTGTATACACTCTACTCTGCTTTGATTGTCCATTGAGGCAGACAGCCAAACAGAAATTGCGCGGTTCGTTTTAGCACCTTGTGTGTGCGTTGTTGAAGTCGTAGCGCTATGAATGCCAAGTTCTTCCGGTGTATCTTCGCAGCACGAGAAGTTAAGATACGAGTCCCTTTTGCAGGTGTGAAAGTAAGGATTTTCTTGGATTGCTAAGTCCTACTTTCACGCCTGGGTACATTTCCGTGGCTCCCTTAAGGATTCACCCGCAGGACCGGGCTGGCGTGCACGATAGGCGATGAGTTGCCACGGTCAGGCAGATGGCTCTCACAAGGAGACACTTGACAGCTCGCAGTTTCCCGTGCCTAGAACTACTGGACAGCCGAAGCGGCTCGAGCAGGTGCATAGTATTGAATTTGTTTTTGTGGCCCCCACGTCTGAGATTCGGCTCCACCCGCAGGAACTTAGAGCTATACAGACATGGGCGGTGGTGCGGCGGTTTCCATAAGGTGTCGGCAGATTGGACTTGCTTCCCTTGCGGTTTTCCGTGCCTAGGACGACAGCTGTGCCGAGGTGGATCATTGCGTTGCGTTGCGTTGAGGTAGTTGGGCGTCTTTGCACCCATCGCTGAATTGTAGATTCCGAGACGTGCCCGATATCTGCCAGATGAATACAGTGCTCGACTTTCATTAGCTAGGGGCCTAATGCTTGGGAATTTTTGAACAATTATTGCTTAGTAGCACTGCCTCTGGTGGCGAGGCGGCGGCAGGTGCCGCCCTCATCGGACACAGTAGGCAGGCGCCTTGAAGCGTCAGTCGTTCTCCGCGAGGCAGGGAACCTCCGTGCTAGTGGCAAATGGTGACTAGGCCAATTCAGTGTGCTAAAGACATGCTTGGTTAAGGATGTCCTGAGGAGCGAAGGTATAACAGAAAGGAAATGAAGATGGTTGGAGCTATTTAGATACCGCAACAAGGTTGACTTATGAGGGGATGGGGTCATCAAGAAACACGAGGTGGATCGAACTGTTCTGTATTATTTACATTGAATCATTGAGGCAGACCCTGAACTAGCTAGCTAAAGCGCCGTCGTGGGATGTTGCCTGACTTGTGCCAGATATCGAACCACAAGAGATTAGGAATATGATGAGCGATGCAGATGGGATATTAAATAGGGGGAATGGCCTAGGGGGATCATCAAATAGGGCCCGAAGATGTTTGACGCATACTGGGAGCAGTGTGCCGTCCATACTATCTAGCTACGGATGTGAGGGAAGTTGCCAGGGATCGAATGAAATCCTGCAGTGAAGAAACTTGGTGGCTCTGATATAGAACATTATTTCTGACATACCACGAGATCTCTGAAAGGAAACAGAGCTAAAAGTTTTGGAACGGGTTTTGGGTATATAAGAGGTCAGGTAAACAGAATATGGAAAAACACCCAAGGTTTTATATATATTTTTTAAATAATATATATTGTATACACCTATCCATGTTCTCCTCGTGCATTTACCATAGATAATATAATAATTTTTTTATTATATTCCTTATACCATACAGTACATTTATAAATAACATGACAAGAAAACAAAACAATTACATTTAAAATTTACTAATAAACTTTTATAACATAAGAATGGTATTGTTTTACATTTTATTGTCTATATTTATTATTTTTATACATATATTTTGTTTTTTAATCCAAAATAATAAATATATTTTCCAGCTTATGTTCATATTTAAATCTCACACACACACACACACACACACACACACACACACACACACACACACACACACACACACACACACACACACACACACACACACACGTATGTGTGATATAATCAAATTATAATTGGTTCTGCAATTAGAATGTTCTTATTTTTTATTGTTTTATTTCAACACAAAGAACCCAGAGAATTCTAGGTTTATCAGAGGTTTCTAAATGAATTAATTTAAATTATATTCAATATAAATCATTATATTTTAATTAGGATGAAAAAAGACACAGATTAGTTTAATGTACGAGATACTATGCTTTGAGCATCAGGGGATGATGTTACATGTTTGCCACTGAAGAAAATGAACAGTCTAGTAAACAGTATGTCACTGATTTGTTTGACGTATATTGCTGATACATACAGTACATGTGACTCATTCTAATTAATGTTGTTGTTTTTAATACCATTTGCAATCTCTTAATATTTCAGGAACTTTGTTTGCACTCCTCATGTATCCATACAAGATGCTTTGGTCGCCTGTTCTGCTCGCGTGCGCGCGTGTGAGTGTGTGTGTGTGTGTGTGTGTGTGTTTCTAATCAAGTCAGTGCTTTATCTGTAAATGGCAATGACAAACGAGAGTTAGAATGAGTTTCCATGAAACTTACAACTACCATTACACCAGCTGCTTCCCAGTTTGAAGTAACTTCATTCCTCGTGGAAGAAACAATGACTGTAGACTAAGAAATTGATTTGTGTGACACTTGAACCAAACCAGCAAACAAATGTTACCAGCTTTTTGCAATAGTGTTACCAGTACAGAACATGAAAGACATCACAAGTAACAAAATGTGTATCAAATGTGAAAAACATGAGGTATTTAATAGCAATATCATAATCATGAACTATCTTAATAATTTTGACTATTAAATAAATTTTAACCACATCGTATTTCAACAATTTATTTACACATTAAATACATATTTTTGTTCTTGCCAGTTGTTAAGTATGAAGTGTTCGTGAATTGTCGATATGTGTTGTAATTAATTCGCCAGGATGCAGAAATGATGAAGAGAGAGTGGACTGTAGTTAACACATTTATTGAAAATTATTCACATTAATACAGCATTGAAATGGTTAGGTGTCACTTTTGAATATAAGATTGGCTAATGAGCGCATCGTAAATACAAGTCGTAAAATGTTACATTGAAGAATTAATTTAATGAGAAAGCCTAGAAGGCCATATATAAGTCTTGGGCCAAAGGCCTACATTAATTGTCGCGACAAAGAAGAAAAATGTGACAGGATAGCAGCGGGCGCAAGGCCGACCGCCGATAGCGAACGTATGTAACGCACTGTCCAGATGTACGGACATGAATTGAGCAAATTAAAAGCGCAGATTAGCCAACCTATAAATGCAAAAATTACCGCGCTACTGTACATAACTGCCTGCAAAAATCAATAGATTTTTTAATACATTTTAGTAACTTATTATATAAAATACAGAGTTCTTAATAATGAAAGTTAATCTCAATAGGCTGCATTGAACCTTGAGTTGTAATCTTAGATAACAGTTGTGCATTAATTGTTTAGCGATAAGCTTTAATAAAGATAAGCGTTTAGTAGGCCAAGGTTGGCGTGCGAAGTAATTTTATGCATGATTGAAAATGTAAGCGCTGGCAATGTATTGCCCAAATATATTGTATGTATACAATATTGAACGATATAAAACATGAAAATACATAATTTGACAATGTTTAATAATGAATGATCGGAAACTCATCACAAGATGGCCCGATAAATTGTAACCCTATGCAAGATGGTTACCGTGAAATAGTTGAGGCCAGTAGACCTGTACAGAGTATTGCTTACAATGAACAAATAAATTGTCACAAATTATACATGTTTAGACGTAATTCTAGCATGGCGTCATAAAGTTGAACGAGTCATGCTATACCTGAAGTTTCAGGAATTTACAATATATTGTTGTGTGAGAACAAGCTATAAATAGCTGACTGAATACGAGCACATATGTAATGATATTTATGTCATAATTAAGCAGGAATACTAATTGTGCAATGCATAATCACAAACACAAAATACCATATAAAAATACAATATAAAAATAAAATCTATGCGTGGCGTGGTTACAGACAGTAGACGCAAAAAACAATATGTTTTACATAAATGCAAGTTATATAATAAATACAATAAACACCAATTTAGTTAATTACAAATATGAATAAGCGCAATAGCATAAGTAACAAATACGACACTGTGGTTACAAATGTAATACATGAGTTGAACAATTGAGAAATACATTCATAGAACAATAAATCACGCATATTAACAACTGTGCAAGAAATGCATACATGGTTGTATAACTGCAAACCATGCGAATATTATGTAACAAATTTTTATAAAACAATACCACCGATAACATGACACATACCCAATACCATCAAAATGTAAATGTGTAGGACATAGTATGCCACACAAAATATTAACATATAAATACAAAATAGCAAATATACCACCATGAAACTATGATGAGTATAGAGCTGATAGCACAGTGCATGGTTGTGAACTTACAAGTCACATGCAAATTTAGTATAGAAACACGCAATGGTGTAAATTGTCATGAAAATGTTGTGATGATACATATCACAATTAAGTTGACCAAATGGTCATATAATAAAATAATAAAGCCAATGGCCAAGTAAAATAGCATTGTGCTAAATGATCATAATAACCTTGTGTCTAAGTCCCGTCCCGCGCTGGCAACAGACATAGCTTATGTACTGGTCTCCGCAAAACACCAGTAGGCGTGCGAATGTCTACGACTCTAATTAAGTTGTCTGGGCCGGGAAATGCGGCGGTAGTTACACCAAATTTCCAGGCTAATGGAGGTAGGTTATCCTCAATAAGTAAAACTAGGTCCCCAATGGAAACATTATCCTTTGCGAATTTCCATTTGTGACGTTGTTGTAATTGGTGTAAATAGTCGCGAGACCAAGCCTTCCAAATGACTTGGACAAACTTCTGGAGAAGTTGCCAACGTCCAAGACGAGAGATAGGAACATGAGATAAGTCTGGGTCCGGTATCGCCGTTAATGGTGCGCAAATCAAAAAATGGCCAGGTGTAAGTGGCACCGGATCATTTACATCCGATGAGATGGCAAATAAAGGGCGAGAGTTTAGACATGCCTCTATCTGAGACAAAACTGTCGTAAACTCCTCGAAGGTGAGTATAGACTTGCCCACCACGCGGCGCAAATGAAACTTTAAACTCTTTATGCCGCTCTCCCAAAGACCACCAAAATGAGGTGACGAGGGCGGAATAAATGACCATGAAATACCCTGAGAGGCCGTGAATGATTTGATTGATGAGGTGGCATCCTTATTATGCCAAAGATTGTAGAGGTCATGTAAAACATTGCGGGCCTTCCTAAAGTTTGTGCCATTATCAGAATATAACTGACTGGGTATGCCCCTGCGGGACATAAAACGACGTAAGGCAGCTATAAACGCATTGGCTGTAAGGTCGGAAACCAATTCCAAATGAATGGCCCTGGTTGCTAAGCAAATGAACAAAAACACGTATGCCTTAGAGAGAGTTCTGGATTTCTGCCCGCCATGACGAATCATGAAGGGACCACCATAATCAACCGCGCAGAATAGAAACGGCCGTGATGGAGTGACTCTAGGAGATGGTAAAATACCAAGCCTCTGAACTTGCTGTTTGGCACTAAACCTGAGACACTTGACACATTTACAAATGATGGAGCGAATGACTAACCTGGCATTAATAATCCACCAACGTTGACGAAGTGAGTGATGCACGAGTTGAGCACCAGCGTGAAGTAGACGAATGTGTTCGCGTTCAATAATAAGGCGAGTAATATGAGCCGATGGATGCAAGACAATAGGATGCTTAGTGTCGTAAGGTAATTGCGACTGCTGTAATCGCCCGCCAACGCGTATTACTCCAGACTCATCAAGAAACGGGTCGAGAGAAGACAACTTACTCCTGATAGAGACAGAAGACCCATTACGAAGACAATTAATCTCGGCAGCAAAGTGGATCAACTGAGATTGTTTTATGAAGAAATTAAGAGCATGATGAATTTCGACGGGGGTAAGAGCGCCCGTTATTTTGTCAGCACTGGAGAGTCTAATATTTTTGATGGACCTGACAGTAAGCGTATACGCGTGTCAGACGGTGCAACGAAGAAAAGTCCTTAGAAAGGTCGATAGCCAGTGTAGACATTAGAGAAAGGTTGGGGGTTTGTTTCTCTTCCGCAGTGACTTCAGAAGACGACGGATTAGAAGGTAAAAAGGGTGGAAAAGGATTGGATTCGGAAGATTGAGACAAACAAGCGGGACCGTGCCACCAAAGCGAACAATCGCGCAAAACGTCAGGGTGACACCCCCTAGAGATAATATCAGCTGGATTGTGTCTAGAATTGATGTGATGCCATGTATAGGCTTGCGTAAGACGCTGAATCGTGTTGCCACGATTAGCGACGTAGGTTTTCCACCTCGTGGACTGGGCATGAATCCAGTAAAGAGACACCATGGAGTCAGAATATAAATGAACACTATTAATAAACGAATAAAGCGCAGGAACGACCTTAGGTACGAGTCGCGATAACAACAAGCAAGCACAGAGTTCGATAATAAAGTTTGCGTAATCACGCGCAAGCTTAGGATCATGCCTGAATCGGCGTTCTAAATTCAAAAATCTTGCTTCAGCATTGGTATAAGATTCCCCCAACTGGAGATGGTCGGACTTAAATGGTAGTGAAACAACGAACCTACCCTCTTGATTGCGATGAGTAGACCCCACGAAATGCTCCTCACAAGCTGACTCGTCTTCAGGTGTATTATCAGGGATAGTTTCTGCTTCCCAGAATTTTTCGAGAGACTGCAAAATTTGACCGTCGTTGTTCCTAGTTAGGAACGAAACAGCAGGACCCTTGTAGCGGCAGTGTTTGGGAAGATTGCCTGCAAGAATGTAGCCTAACTTTGTTTCCTGTATAATAGGAAAATGAGGACCGCGTACGTATTTGTTGGCTAAAATTAAATCTAGGTAGAATTGCGCCCCTAACAGTATGTCGATTTCGGATGACATGTTGAAATTTGGATCGGCAAGAAAAATGTTGTCTGGAATGTTAAATTGATTTATGTCAAACGATTGTGCTGGCAGTTTATGGGTTAATGCAGATAAGACAGCACATTTTGCCTCGAAGCTAAATCTTTGATAACGAGAAATAATGCGTATAGACGCGAGATTAGTGGCATGACACGCGGTATTATTTATACCTGTAATCGGTATGTTGGATTTAGTCAAGTTAAGCCGTAATTTCTTGGCAAATGATTCCGTACAAAAATTTATTTGTGAACCCGCATCCAAAAGAACTCTTGCGGTTTGTCTGTTGCCAGCCTGGTCAATGACAAACACAATTGCTGTTGATAAAAGAATATTATTCGTGGATTGTAATTTGAGTGAACAGTAATTACTGCTGCTGGTGGAGACTGGCTTCGGCACATTGTTTATGCGCAACAATGTATGGTGTCGTTTTGAACAGATCTTACATGCCTGCTTAATCTTACAATTAGATACAAAATGATCTGATCTAAGACAATTGGTACAACATTTGTGATTTGATATAAATTGTCCTCGCTCAGCGGTGCTTAGTGCACGAAATTTATCACACATGTAAATTGGATGATTAGATTTACAACACAAACATGAATAATTACTTGACGCTGAGTGATAACTCTTAAATGTAGTACTGCCAGCAGCGTTTCGTGATTTATGTTTGTCGATTTATTATTGAATCTTAAACTTAGCTTGTTGAGTTGCTGTCCGGCATCTATAGGCAGTGTATTTTCTAACAGCTGTCTACGTGCGTTTAAAAAATGAGTGAAATCTTGAAAGTTAGGAAGATTATCAGGGTCTATAGACTCCTTCCATAATTTAAAAGTAGTATGGTCGAGTTTTGCTGATAATAATTGTATAGTGATAAGCTCGAATGAATTCACTGACAGTTGCATTGCCGCCAGTGAATTAACGGAAGACGTTATTGTATTTGTGAATTCTGCCAAACTTTGGACAGAGTCTTTAATTGTTGACTTGACTTCAAGTAAATTTTGAATGTAGTACTTTGGTAGTATGAACTTGTTGTCATACCTTGCGGACAGCAAACTCAACGCTATCGAGTAGTTTTCATTACAAATAGGTAGTGATTTAATTAAGTCTAACGGCTCATTTTTTAGAGAAGAATGCAAATAATGTAGTTTCTGCACTGACGTTAGATCGGATCTTGCATGCACCAAGTCCAAAAAAATTGAATAAAAATGCTGCCATTCCAAGATATTGCCTGTGAAGCAGGGCAAACTTATCGGTTTTAATAGCATATGGCCCGTTAATACGGGAGGTACAGTCTGAACATTAAAGGTATCAATTAATTGTAAAATATTAGCTTCTGTGGAATATAACATTTCTTCGACCTCAACTCGGTCTTCTTGAGCAGCGTTTATGTCTTTGCAAATAAGTTCGATTTCGGACTGTACCTTATCGTATTTCGTTTCCAAGCTTTTCAAACTTTCAAGTCTGACTGTTAAAAAGTGTTTTGTATTAGAGTTTCTATCAAAGTTACTGACAGCTGATTGTATACGCACTATTGCGGACTTTAAGCCGCCTATCTTTCTGACTAACACTTTGAGGCCTTCTTCAGCCATTGTACGCACCTTGAAATGATGTTAGTGAGGTGATACCTTGGGGGCAATGTCCTGAAGCGTCGAGGCCGTGGAGAAGATGGCAAACACACAGCTCGGAGAGATGACTGCTTTGACTGACGTACTGAAGCTAGCAGGTGTAAGCTCTTGCAATGATGTCGTCAGGAGGCTCAAAGGCGACGAGCGAAATGCTGGTTGAATCACGCCACGGTCGTATCAGCGGATATGCTGAGTCGCCCGTGATGGCCAGAAATTGGGGCAGAAAAATAATAAATAGCAGTGGCGTATGCTGAGTTCGAGACCTGGGCTAGCTCACCTTAGAATTGAAGAAAATGCACTGGAGGGGGTCCCCCTCGTTCATATTTCAAGCTTTTTGAAGTGATGTGTTGTTGTGACACCATGCCAATGCATTCTAACTTATATAATAATGACTGATACTTCAACAAATAATTATGAAATGGCATCATTAGAAAGACAAAAGCAAGCAAAGAACTTCAGTACTTCATTTATTTATTTATAGCATACATTTGTTCCGCAGAAGCCACTAGGGCCGGACGGCGGTAGTGAAACAAATAAAAGATTACAAAAAGCAAGAACTATATCATTACATCATGAGGAAATAATATATAATTATACTGAAGAAAGTTTGACTTACTTCGACGACGGCTCTGTGTAGACTTATTTGAACAAGAACTCCATTCTTCTCTCCTTTTGTGTGAATTTCAGGATTACACTTTCATAAAATGTTTCTTCTGACCACTTTTTCATATTAAGAAGAATGTTTTTCTCAATAGATATAACAGCCAAGTTGCTTAACCGGACTTGTCCTTGTGTGGCTCTGAGGTAAGTCTTAATCCTCTTTAGAGCGGAGAAACTTCTTTCAACAGTTGCAGTTGTAGATGGAAATGTCAATGTTAATTCTGCTAGTTTGTACACTTCACTAAACACTATGTCCAAATTATTGAGTTTCATATAAATAGTAATCTCATTCACTGATTTTTTCTTATACTCCTCTAGAGTATAAAGCACATTTAGTTCATTTTTGAGGCGAACAATGTCAAAGTATGAACTATATGGTTCTTTAAGTTCTGTCATCAGATTTTGTGGGAAACTTTTACAAAATGTATCAAAATTGTTTGAATCCAATAAAGACACGAATTTAAGATCCTTTTGGGACTCAAACCTGAATTTTATCTGGGACATCACTGTGTCCAGAATTTCGGTAAAAATACGCTGCCATTTGGAACGGTCATCATTTCTCTGTCTTTTGTGTCTTGGTTCATATTCTTTATCTTCATTATCTTCATATTCAGAATTACTTGTAGCTTCTGTCCATACAAGATCAAAATCCTGATCTCTAATTTTCTGCAGAGTATCATAGAATTCATTGACTTTGTTCATGCAGTAAGAAATGTCCAAACATTTTTTTTGCATTATGTCAAAAAGAACATCAGAAATTGCAAATATTTTGCTGAAACTAAGAAGAAGAAATCTAGTGTAGAATTTATGTAAAAAACAAACAAAGCCTGAAGCAGTATTCACTTCTTCACCTGTCCAGTCACCGGGTTCATCTTCTATTGATGAAAAGAACATGATAAGAGGCCTTCTATATTCTTTGACAGTATTTACAAGCCTTGATGAGAAATTCCACCTTGTTGGTGCCACTCTCGGTAGTTTCTTCTCCATAAAGTTTTTTAGAGCAGTTGTGCGGACTGTAGAATGTGAAAAAAAGCTAGGTATTCCTGATAAAGTGATGAAAAACCGTTTACATTCTGCTACAAAATTTGTAGACTTTGACAAAACCAAATTCAGCCTGTGACTACAGCAATGAATAAAAGTTGCTGATGGGTACTTATTTTTCACCAAGGTTTGAAGTCCAGACACATGGCCGGCCATAACAGCTGCTCCATCGAAAGTTTGGGCTATAAGTTTTTTTGAACATTCTAAATCATCCACAACCTTGGTGACATGTTGGAACAATCCTTGTGCAGTTCGGTCTAAACTGACATCAGTGAAGTGCAAAAATCGTTCCTGACAGTTTCCTTCATTATCGACAAATCGTAAAACTGTTGATAATTGACTTTTATTGGTTACGTCAGTTGTCTCGTCAAGTAATATTGCAACGAATGTTGCATTAGATATTTCTGATTTGATTTTGTCTGTAATTACGCTACCTACTGCGTCAATTAAATCATTTTGTATTACCGGTGACGTTCCTCTAAAAATTGTTGCGGTTTTTAAATGGTTCGCTATTGTTTGCTCATACGTTGATAAAAATTCCAAAAGTTCTATGTACATGCCTTTATTTGTTGAATCGCTAGACTCATTGTGGCCCCTAAATCGACATTCTTGCTTCCCTAGGAATATTACTGCGTCAATCAGTCTTCTTAAAATAATTCTATTTTCCTTTACTTTTTCATTATGTAGACTGTCAGCAATCTTTTTCTGTAAATTAAGGGAATGATCGATTCTTTGAAAACCGAATGTCTGTAACGTATTGAATGCTCGTATATGAGTAAGTGATTTTTTATGTTTATCACAAGCCGTTACCAAATAATTTAAATTACTAAATCCTGTCTTATTCCAAGGACTTGTATCGGTGCAAAAAAGCAAACACGCCCAGCAGTACAATTTATTAGTTGTACTCGATCCAGTTAACCAAGGGTATTTTTTGTAGTTGGCCTCACTAAAACATCTAGTATACACTCTGTTCTTTTCTTTATGTTCACTTTTAAGTTCTAGAAGGGATGGCTGAGGCCTACCTATCTTTACAATTTGAAGCTTATCCTCATACGGAAGCTGAGCAAATTGTGTCTTTGTCAATAGTTTATTAACTATATCACTCATCTTAATTTATTATTCAAACCGCACAGCACAAAATATCATTCACAAAATTATAACTAATTTTAAAATGAATCACTGCTTTGCGTGCCACACGGCGTACTGTCTCACACTGTTGTCTAGCTCTCCAAGGAGCGAAGCCTAGCCTACGATAAACGTCACTGCCCCCACCAAGTCCCTCACCGTTGTCATAGCAACGCCATTGAATCGTGACAAGGAAAGGCTTCGCAAGTTACTGCGAAGCCTGAGTAAAGCAATATGCAGCGATTCAGGCGCCGTTATCTGCGAAGTTGTATTGTCTATAATTAGTAATTACGCTACTACGAAACAGAAGTAAACACGTGAGGGAAACACGTCTGACCTCGATAAAATGAACAATTTTATGCAAATTTCTAATAGATTTTTTTGTGCTTTAATCTTTGGGCTTCGCAGCTAGCCTAGCTAGCCTAGAATATACGCCCCTGATAAATAGGTGATTGATGTATCCGGGAATCCAGGTCCGGAGCGACCAAAAAAATGTTAAGTATGAAGTGTTCCTGAATTATCGATATGTGTTGTAATTAATTCGCCAGGATGCAGAAATGATGAAGAGAGAGTGGACTGTAGTTAACACATTTATTAAAAATTATTCACATTAATACAGCATTGAAATGGTTAGGTGTCACTTTTGAATATAAGATTGGCTAATGAGCGCATCGTAAATACAAGTCGTAACATGTTACATTGAAGAATTAATTTAATGAGAAAGCCTAGAAGGCCATATATAAGTCTTGGGCCAAAGGCCTACATTAATTGTCGCGACAAAGAAGAAAAATGTGACAGGATAGCAGCGGGTGCAAGGCCGACCGCCGGTAGCGAACGTATGTAACGCACTGTCCAGATGTACGGACATGAATTGAGCAAATTAAAGGCGCAGATTAGCCAACCTATAAATGCAAAAATTACCGCGCTACTGTACACCAGTATTTCATTAATATCCAAATAATAACAATTTTTTTAAACAAGGAACTGAAAGACGACTCTTGAGATTAGAGATCTTGACTGCCTAACAAAAGAATCTGAAGTGGAGGAAGCATTCAGGTGGGATTTCCCTGAACTGGGAGAGTCCAAGGTTAACCTCATATTAGCAAACGAAAGAGGGCAAAAGATTGCCATTGTACAGATGGGTGAGAAGATGGCTGGAAACTTACTCAACCAGGGAATTATCAACATCGGCTGGGTCGTGTGAAGAGTGAGGAGAAGAGTTATGGTACCAAGGCTCTTCAAGTGGTATCAAAGCCATACGGGTGCATGGCCAGAACCTGTGAGGAACCAGACCAGAGTGGTATGTGTTGTAGATGCGGTAAGAAACGATTAGATATATATACGATGAAAAATAGGGAATAGTTGTGTACGTTTAGTGTTTCTCAATGCAACAAGTCTCACTGCTGGTTGATGACATCAAAAGTACTGAACGAGATATTTTGTTGGTCATGTTTGTTATTTTATAATGACAACGCTGTGTGGTCTAAAAGTGACTTTAATATTTAAATTTGCTGACCTTAGCTATTACAAGACATGAGAAGTCTGCAAACCCAATAACATCTTTTTTCAATTGAATACATTCGGAACAAGATGGATTGACCACTAACTATACGAGCAGAAACAAATCAGTGATTCACTGCACAACGGAAATGTGAAAAAACTTAAATTCTTAAATGCCTTCCGGATGATGTTTAAGAGCTATCTTTTGTGGATGCAAGAATCTCCCACTTCTGTTAACAGAGGGAATTATATAGAACTTCTTTACTTATTAGTCAGTATGATCCTCTTTTGGCGACCCAGTTTTCTGTGGTACATCTTCAGCCATTCAAAATTACCTGATTGCTGCAATCAGTTCAGTACTTATGGAGAGGATTAAAAAATGAGATTGAACAGACTTCGTATCTCTTATTATAGATGATACTTCTGACATCATAAACAAGTCATAATTTTCGACTGCCCTTCGTTAGGTTGATAAAAATAATGAAGTTCAACACAAAGATTTCTTTGTTTTACTGATGTGAGCACACTTCAGCCCTCTTTGAACATGTAAACAAAGTTCTTAAAAAGTTCAATTGTTATAAAAAGCTTGTGGCACGGACTTATAATGGTGCTGTTGTCATAGCTGGGGATGGTAATCAAACGGGTCCAAGAAATATAGCCTTCTGCCATGTTTGTTCACCGTTACAGCCACTTACTAAATTTAACACTTCAACATTCTTCTTCCAATGTACATAAATGTAGAGTGTTTTTCCAAACTATGTCAGGTCTTACTGCTTTGCTTCTAAGTCTGCAAAGGGGACAGCTGCTCTTCAGGATTTTGTTCAGAAAAAGTTGCCTTCAGTAACACCAACGAGAATACAACATGGCTGGTGACCACCATGAAGGAATACCATGAAATATTAATAGGTTTCTTTTGTCATATTCTAGATATCTCAGATGACTGAGGAAGTGACACTGTTTTAAAAGCAGAAGGGTTTTTGGACTTCTTGGAAAAGGTCAACTCTCGATTTCTACTGGTAGTGTTTTATGAGATTTTCTTATTTACTGATATTATCTTCAACATTTTGCAAATGAAAGTGTTAGATGTAAATTACTGTGTGAAAAAGTTGAAGAACTCTCTACATTGGCACAGATATGTTGATGACATTCCAATACTATACAGGGGAAACAAAAGACAATGTGAACAGTTACTAATGCACATAAACAAAATACATAAAAACATAACCTTTACTGCCGAATAAGAACACAACAATACCATAAACTTCTTAGACCTTTCCATCAAAAAACTTGAACACAGGCACAAATTCAGTATATATAGAAAAACGACTACAACTGACACACTAATACACAACTCCTCCAATCACCCAATACAACACGAACTAGCTGCCTTCAGAACCATGATACATAGACTTAACAACATCCCCCTAGATGAAAAAGACTACAAAGACGAACTATACATGATAAAATATCTAGCAGAATCCAATGGATACGACAGAACAATAGTCAGTAAACTCCTACACAAAACACAAAACAAACCAACAGACAAAGACAGAAAACAACAAATGCATAACACTAACATACATCAACAAACAAACTGAAAAAATAGCCCACAAATTCAAAAAAGCAGGATACAGAATCGCTTACAAAACTACTAACAAAACAGAACACACACTATTAAAACACACACACAAAGCACAAAACAAATTCGATCTACCTGGTGTTTACAAACTAAATTGCTCAAATTGCAACAAATTCTACATAGGCCAGACAGGGCATAGCTTCAAAGAAAGATACATTGAACACACAAAGGCACTCCACTCCACTACAGAATCCACCTTTGCAAACCACCTCACTGAAACAAACCACACATACAAAAACATCGACAATAACATGAACATTCTACACGTACACACAAAAGACCGAAAACTAGACACTCTAGAACAATTGGAAATATACAAACACACGAAAACAAATAAAAACAACACCCTAAACGAACAGACACAATTCAAATCACACGCATTATTCGAATATATCACACCCCACACACACAACATCGATCTTTCGAAAATCGATTCCGTCGCCAACAACCAGACAGACAGTGCTACCAGCGGCAACCTCTGAAGAAGCTTTTTAAAAGTGAAAACCGGTTCAGGTTATAAGGTAAAATTTTTATGTTTTTACCCATAAAAAGTTTTGTGTTCTGAGTCGTAGTGAAATAATTATATTTAGTTAAGTAACGGACACGTCATAGACAACGAAATCCAAGTAAATAATTAATTAATACAATGGAAGTATCACATAGATAATGCATGTAAATACGTTCTCTTTATGTAATAAGTCTAGTTACTAAACAATATATATTTTTAAAAATTTATTATCATATTGGGACAAAATTCAGCACCATTTGAAACATGTCTTAGTTATAAAACCAATGTAACAGCCATAAAATTTTACCTTTCCAAAATTTGCCATCCCTCAAATTTGCCACCCGTAGGCAATTGCCTACTTTGCCTATGCATAAATCCGCCACTGCCAGTAATACAAACACATTCTTTTTTGCCAAGCATCTTTTGGCTTACTCTGTGTTTGATGAGTGTAACATTTTATGAAAATAATATTGCAGGCTTGTAACAAATAAACTTCCTGAAAGTCTTAGCTACATGTTAATGAAAAATGCATTCAGAAACATCACTAAGCGTTCACACCAGAGACAGATCTTACAAAAAAGTCTTACTCAAATATTTAGAGGTTATACTTCATTGTTAGGAACAATGGACGGGAGATATTTCAAGAATTTGTTTAGGAGATAATTATATTTGATCTGTTTTATTAACAGTTCATGTATTAATACTTTTCAATTCTTTCCAGAATGTTTACTGTCTTTTATTAAAGAAACATAAAAGCTGTTCATCTGTACAGTAGTAACAAGATTGATTAAATCACTTGTGGCTCTGCAATAAGGAATATCCTGGAGTCCAGCTAGACCGACATACTTACCGGAGTACGTTACTATTTGCTGATGATAAAATAATAATACAAGAGAGTGAAGATAAATTACAACTGGCAGTGCACTGACTGAATCAAATATGTCCAGAATATAATCTTAAAATTTCCTTGCATAAGACTAAAGTTATGGCTTTCCAAAGCAAGTATTCCATAAGGTTGAAAAAAATTGTCAACAATAAGCCAATCGAACAAGTATCAAATTTTACATACTTGTGCTGTGACACAAGCTACAATTATGACAATTACATGGAAAATAAAATAAATAAGTTCCAGGCAATATGTGGCACAATAAATAGAACATTAAATAACAAAACACGAAAAGACACAAGGATAAAATTTTATAAAACGATGGCTGTACCTGTACTTATGTATGGGAGTGAAAGTTGGATAAATACCAAAAAAGGAGACAGGAAAATACAGGCAGCAGAAATGAGATTTTTGATACGGGTCAAAGGCTGCACAAGAAGAGATTTAGTAAGAAATGAAGACGTGCGAAATGAACTAAATATATGCAATAAATGAAAAAATAACTGAATATAAAGAAAGATGGAAACAACATGTAAATAGATTGGGAAATGGGAGAATATCCAAAAAAATACTTAACTGCAATCCAAGAGGGAAGAGAGATATAGGAAGACCACGAAAACGGTGGTTGTAAGTTTGTGAGGACAGAACAGTCAAATGCCTAATCCTTGTAGTGTAGAAGAAGAAGAAGAAGAAGAAGAAGCTCTGCAATTACTCATTTGACTCTATAAGTACCTCCATAAAAAAATTATAAATCATTTTATTCGAATATAACTTTAATGACATTTCAGATCATAAGAAACATAATAGTAACATATTAAAAAGCTCCTCCCTAATGTGTAACAGAAACATAGTCTACTGTCTACAGTGCCTACGTATAAATTAATTTAAAGAGAAGACAATACATCTATACTGGGCAAAATATAGAAAGATAGATATCAGATAAAAACTTCCAATCTAGAGTCAGAGGTTGGAAAATATACTTGTAAGATTTTATGAATGGTATTACTTAGTTTCCAGGAAATACCAGCAACCCTGTCTACATAGAACATTGTTTAAAACATACTGCAAAAAGACAATTTTTGAAATTCTGTATAAGCATAAAAATTATATTTTATATACTACTCTGCAAATCTTGGTGCCATGAGTGAATAATAAGGAAGAATAAAGAGATTTAGAGAATATACTGGGGTCAGTATCAATAGAATGAATGCGTAGAGGCAATACAAGAGAGAAAGCAGCAGATGTAACATTAACAAGAACTCTGTCAGTTCTGATGAGTTAAAAATGTTTACAGTCTTAAAATGATTAGTCTGAATATTATTTGTGAATAACTGTCTTTTGCATATATGACAAAACACGTTTTTTCACTCTATTAACTTTAATTCATTAATAGTTTAGTTTGTTACTTTCACCATATAATTTCAATTAGTTAGTATTCACAGTTCATATGACTATACAGCAGATTATATATAAAACTATACATGATGGAAAAAAATATCTGTAATGGATGAAGAGATCACATTTAGATACAAAACTAGGGAGTAGCAAAGAAGCCCTTTGAACTGCTTCAGAAAGCTACTATTGCTGTATTGCAATTTAGCTTTGCAATGTTGGGTGGTACTAAACAGACAACATTTTGTCCCACAATATCTCACACCAAAGGTGAGAACTTTATACATTAAACCACAGAGAAGATCCATATTTGTTGAAGTATTCCAAAAAATATATAAATCGAGTATACATTTTTAAAAAAAGCTTTCACAAACATAAATTTTGCAGGTTTGTGTAATAATAGACTACACATCGTTGTAGGTTTCAAAAAAATTTGATCTCTGAATTCCTTTATGTTTTATTTAAGTGAAGCTGTGATATTACTGAAAAAACGTGTTTATCTTATGTGAGCTACTGTGATCCAAAAAATTAAATAATTGATATAACTCAATAATTAAAAGATAATTGATATGCTACCATTAATATAAAACTTACTTACATATTTATCATGATCACCATAATGACCTGAGCAGACAAGATCACACGCACCTGATAGTGATGATACAATACACTGAATAAATTAATGTAATTTAAATTCCTGAATAAGTAATAATATTTTTAAATTTTATTAAAGGAAGAAAATAAAAGTGAATCTTTACTTTTAAAAAATCTGTGAAGATTTAACTTATTTAATAGCCAGAGATTATATAATAGAGAATATTATTATATAATAGACTGAGTTTAATATAATTCACTTTACACCCTCATATAAAAACTAGTAAAATTTTTTATTTAAAAATTTTAATGAATTAAGTTTCTCACTCAGTTAATCTGATCAATGTGATACACTTATTTAAATACTTCTTTATTATATTTACTAGATAATTAACATATACTGTCACTTGTTATATAGGTGCCACATAATTTCAATAATCTTGTCTGCTTGTGAACAGAGACTGGCAGTGTACATGTGTACTAGGTAGTGAAGCCATACAAAATGCACTGTATTTACAAGTTCATTCATCTCTCGGTGTATACATTATATCAGGATATTGAACCCGACTCTCTCAATCTCTCACTCTCTCTCTCTCTCTCTCTCTCTCTCTCTCTCTCTCTCTCTCTCTCTCTCTCTCTATCACAGTACACATCAATGCACATGTTCTCAGTACTCTAGAAATCTACCTCTATTAAAAAAACGCAAATGAGATACTCAGTGTTCATTACCATCAGTATCTCATTCAAAACTAACTGCATCTTCACTCTCTCTGTCCCCATCTCACTCTCTTACATTATCTAATGTATAATTTCTTTCTTGTTTCTTCTCTTTGTTATAGAAAAGTGATTCTTTTTTTTTGTGCATGCCTTTTTTTAAATCTACAAAGATTCTTTCACCTGTATTTTTCATTATTTTTGAAAACTAGTTGCTCAATGACATGGTTTAAAGAAACCTATATTTTGTTTAAATATATACTAGCATAAAACATGAGAGAAAATAATATTTAAAAAACTATAAAAAAATAACTAATTACAGAGAAAATTAATGAAAACAAAATTAAAAGTGGCTTCAACTAAGAATAAGCTCACCCATGTAAAACTGATTACTGATTTAAACCATTTTTCAAACAAACTACTCAAGAGATAGAAAATACATTTTTGATCTGCATTATGTATATACTAACAGAGAAGGCAGTTCATTTAAATTTAAATTCATATTATGAAGTGCTTATGTTATAACCAGTGGGAGTTCATGATTTTGACAGTAGGAGTTCAATTTTCTGAATTTTTCTACTCATGTAAATGTGATATTCCATTCCAAATAAATGCATATGGGTTTAAATAATTCTTGTTAAGTATTAGAGTAAGTATTAGTTTGCACTATTTTCACATCACTTTAAAAGTATGTGATTAAAATAAGTGTGATGCTGTTGATGAAGCTGTTAGTATTACCACTTGGGTAATTTCAAGCTTTATTGGAATTATTCATCCTGTCATAAGCTGCAATGTTAGTGATCATTCAATAGTTATTATTATGTCTATATGAAGTTCCTCTCCCCACACTTTCTCACCATATATAAGAAAGTTTTGTTTAATCTTAAGCAGTGGTTACAAGCAATATAACTTATGTGTATTGTACAAATCAATTATTTTCAGTCAACACATGTAATCTCGCAAATTTCATTAATTAATAAAATGAAAAAGAACTAATAATCACTATTCCAATGTGGAACACAAGGATTTTGTTTTGTTTTCTTTTCTCTTTTGAACACTGGCCTTTTTCTTATTCCAAGGTTCATTAGAAATAGCTGCTAGGAGTGCTGTTCATTCTGTTCTTGTAGATGGTGTTATTGTTCGAAAGATCATTGTTTTGTGTGTGTTCATAATGTGTTCAAATAGTACGTGTGATTTAAATTGTTGCTGTTCATTTAGGATGTTGTTTCCATGTGTTTTTATATTTCAAAGTTGTTCAAGTGTGTCTAGTTTTGGCCTTCTGTGTGTACGTGTAGAATTCACATATTGATATATGTGAATGTTATGTACACTACACTTTTGTTTATCCGGAATTGATGGGACCGGACCCTTTCTGGATAAACGAAAGTCCGGATAAATCAAACTAATGGCGAAAATGCCAGTATTAGTGATGTTTACCTACCGCTATACAGAAAAGTTGTTTTTCTATTTTTAGTCGAGGAGCTATAGAGGAGGTGACTGTTGCATGGAGATGTGTACAGGAAATTTTTTTACTGAGTGTCTTCCTAACACCTATAGATCATTTTTAGCTATGGTACGCTTTTCTACTATGGGGAGATTTTTTCAAAATGGCCGCCATGCCCTGCCACGCTAACATTAGTAAAATCGATATACCTCGGAAACTACTCGTTTTAGCCCATTATTTCATAGGACAAAAAATGTTCAGAACACTTTTTACATTGGATAAAATATATTTCAGTACTATAAATTATTTTTACATTTGTCCGATAAACCACCTTTACAAAATCTAGAGCATGAGATAGAGCTTAATCTGCATGCACACTTATTTTGAAATCCGCAAGTCTTGCAAGTGCATGGGTGTGGAAAGTCATCTGGTAGATTCTGTTCAATAATTTTTGGCATCCACCCTGATTCACGTTCTTCATATCCATAAAGAGAAGGGTCAAGATGTAGTGAATTTTGTTCTTCCAACAGGTTGTACCACCGAGCAGCTTGTAAATATGCCCTCTTTATGTGTAGAGAAACACTCCAAGATGCTGGAGGGAGCTTTGTGAAGTCCAACTTTTTCATTTGATGGTACTTAGATGTACAAAGATCATCCATTTCCTTAAAACCTTTGCTTAGTACTCTTGTCAAGTATTCCTCTGCCTTTTCAATCATATTATCCGTTAGTTCTTCTCTTCCAAATTCTTGTATAATGTATGCACAGTCTTTAGCTTGTGTAAGAGCAGAGCGCTTTGTTCCAAATTTGCTCGTTGTGTCACAGCCAGTTAGTGAATATATAGCAGGCAGCGTTTCAATGACCTGTTTGTCCAAAGCTTCTGATAGTTCATGAAGTGGAACATATCTTGCGGTTTGCCCACTCCCAAAAAGAATCCATAATTGCTTTAATCCATTAGACTGGAACACTTTGTGGAAGTAGTACACTGCGCATACAAATACGTCTGTGTCAGATGATGCTATTAGGATATTTTCATCACCCGTAGTGTTGATGGCATGATCAACGTGCAGAAATATTCGTTCATCAGCTTCTTCAAGAGAAGATCTCAACGAGACTTCTTCTGTTACCTCGTTTCCTTGCGCCTCTTTAGTGCCTCTTCCCCAATCACACCACTTAAGTACACAGTTGCTCTCGATAATCTGTCCTTATGTTCGAGAAAATAAAGTTTGAAGAATTTTTGTAGTTATGTTTTGTTGTGGTTTGATGCCCAAAATCCAGCCATATCTTTAGGCAAATCTGTCAAATAAGTTGAGATTGTTATATTGATAGGATCTTTTTTCATGCATCTCAGTCTTTCACCCGCTTTGATGCTGTTGTCCACATACGAGTCAAAAACTATATCCACCCTATTAGCATTTCTTGAGAGTGAAATGAGTCTGCTTAAAATAATATCGGCAAAATCTCCAAAAGTTTTCATGGAATTTCCAGCAGCAGCAGACAATACTCGAGCATGTTGCATGAAATCAAAGACTATGCACTAAGTGAATGGAGGGATCTGAAGATTCTGTTGAGATGTACAAGGAATTATACTCTCCAGTTGTTTAACCATCTCAGATTTATTAGTTTTTTGTAAGATTCCGTTGTTAGTCAAGATAAAGGATGTACTGGTCAATTCATGCTTTAAAAGTTTGTCTACAGAATAACCCCGGTCTCTTGAAATCTCTACTAGCCTCTGAGCATTAGATGTTTCTTTTATTACATCAACAGGTTTTTGTGCCACCTTAATCTGATTTCTTGATTTTCTGCTCAACGGGTCAAACAGTTCCTTGATTTTTGTATGAAGACTTCTTGACGAAACGTTTCATATTTTGGTTGTCCATCAACAAAACAAGTTTGCTTAAAGATTTGTTCTTGCTTTGACAAGTGTTTGCCAGTTGCAAAGTTTAGTACTTGTGCCTCGTCTTGCAAAGAAAATATATTATGTCTTTCATTGATGAAATTCATGATTTTAACAATCAACTGGTTGTCCTTTTTTGTTATAGACTCTGAAAACTCATGATGTAAGTCATACTCTTCATTTTCTGTTGTTCCACACATTCTTCTGTGAAGAATATTCATAGAATATGTCTCGTGCTTTATTATGTCCTGCAATGCTACCGCTTCTTTTCTTCGGGTCATACCAATTACACCACTCTGTCCTTTTGCTGGTTTATTATAGCACATCTCCAAGCCTTGATCCATAGCAACACTACTAAATTTCTTGCCTCCATGTTGAACCACGAATTCGCCTTTCATAAACGCATCATATATGCTAGGATGTTTCTCTCTTAGTTTCAAACAGTCTTCATAATAAACTGATCCCCATCTTGCATAATTGACTTTAACCACAAGAAAAAAATAAGGGCAATGCTCTTTTAAATGCAGACATGTGCAGTTCCCAGTTTCCTTCTCTGCCACCTCTTATTATGTCCCGCAATATAGGGTAAAGTTCTTGAAGAAAGGTGTTCCAGTATAAGAACATCTTTGATTTCTCTTCCCCTGCCTTAATAAACTCAGCAAAGTCGGCATTAAATTCGTGCTGGAGACTGAGTATGTTTTCAATAGTCTTTTTCGCATTAACAGAGTCTTTTCCATCACAAAACTCCTCTAATTACTTTATATGGTCAAAGAGAGGTTTGTATTTTTCTATGTCACTGTTGAAATTGTAATCGTTGCAGAGCCTCTGCTACTATTCTCATACCTCGAACTCCCCTAGAATAGTGTTTTCCTTGCAGAACACTTTCAACAACTTTTGGTCCAAACACCTCTATTTCTACCAGAGCTTCGGTAATACCACTGTCCTTGAGATACTGCCCCAAACAGTTGATAACAATTTTTGCCGAGTGAAAAGAACCAATTCCTAGAAATATATTGTCAAATTCGGTGGGAAATAGCAGTTGAAGTTCTTTTGCTATATGGTATACCCCTTCGTCACTCCAGAGAGCTCCACAACTTTGACTAACCTGTGACATTGCATCTTGAAAGTTTATCAGTGTTGTGAATATGGAGGCTTGACTTGTGGCAGGATGAGGAAGAATAGGTACACAGGCTGAAAGAGTTTTTGGTATATGTATTTCTGTTATTAATGAATTGAAAGCACTCCATGAGGGTATTTTACTAAAGTCAGAAAAAGTGGCATCTAAGAAATTAAATGTCGATAAAATCTAGCCAATGACCATGTCAACTCAATATCTTTAATTGTGGAAGTCACAGAGTCTGTTCTTGAGATATTGGATGGGACGAATTCACTATCAATGCATCCCCTCTGTTTCGGTTTAGTAAAATGTACTAGCTTTTGGCAACTCAAGACATCTTTTAGTTTCTTCTGTTGTTTGTCAATTGCAAAATCATCTATTCGTAGACGAGTGTCATCATGTTCATTTTCACTCTGGAACAGGACTAGCAGAGTATCATGTGAGCCACCAATACCAGACATAGTGTTCTCCTCATGATCGAAGTTATCCATTGAACCTCGAAGTGGCTTATCTTTCACGAAGTGTGTAGGGAGTGGAGTGATTTTCTGCAAGAATTACTGATCTTTCTGCATAATAATAATTTGTCCTTTGAAGCGTTTCGTAGCTACTACATAAACCAACATGATAGCAATGTTATCAAAGTTTTGGATTTACAGGTTTCGTGGATTGCTTGTGCAGTTAAAACATGAAAAGGAGTTTTCTTCCAGCCATTGTGGAACACATGATATAATATCTGGAAGAGGGTATCTCGTATTCTTTTCACACTTTCATTTTCTTTAATTGATGATGGTGATGTTGATAATGCCATAATTCTTTGAAAAAAATTGTCCCAGAATTCAGGCCTGTTGTTTTTAAAATGTAGTAGACTCATTTCTGAGTCTCCTGCGTCACAGAATTTGTCATCTAGCTGGAAGTCATACTGTTTAAGCTCTCTTGCTAATTCATCGGTTATATCTTTTAAGCTGTTAGTGCTGCAGATTCTTTGGATTGTTTTTGAAACACTTATGTTTGTAAAATGCACAATCTAGGATTTTGAACGTTCCTTAGGATAAGTGAAAGCTATTTCCTCTCCGAAATGCTTAATCAATAGGTTTTTCATTTGCCTATTTGAAAGAAGAGACTCAAGTTCACATTCAGAATTCATAAATGAGGTAAGATCTGTCAGTTCATAACCATTTTCAGACAGGTCTAGTTTATCAAGTAACTTTTGAAATCCTGTTGTAACATTGGAGTCTTGTATCAAAGTTTCAAATTGTTCAACATTTCTGGAGTACTTTGATAAGTATTTAATCATGCATAATTTATGATATAGAACATCAGCTGCGAAAATGCTTTCTACATCATCAAGAATGCTCACCCTTGAAAAAACATCATCTTGAAAGTGGTGTGTCGCTGTTAAGAATTTCTCAGCTCTTTCTTTTTCACAAATTCTTAGAAGTCTCAAATCTCCTTTGTATTTTTTGTTATTACAAATAACACACAATTCTCCATCGCATTTTTGTCTTGTGCTTTGTCTTCTTCTGATGTCATCACTATCCTCTGATTTACTAGTTGAAGCTTTTTCAATTCCAACTGAGTGGTCTTTTTTATGTGCCCTATTTGCTTTCAAACAGTATTTTTTGTAGCACTCGAGATCGTAAAAAAATTCTTCTTTGTTGAGTTTCTTAATAAACTCGACATCCTCACAATGATTCGATGCTTCAGTTAATTTTTTTCTCCCGTTATCAGTCCCGTATGTATTTTTCACATATAACACAAAGTTCAGAGATATCATGAATTTTCCTCTTCTTGGTTTCTGGGGCAAGTTGTAATTTCTTCATGTTTGGTTTGTTTCAACCAAAATTAGGCAATACCATAATTCCATTCAGTTATCTCCTGCAACAAAGAAAAGGTTATTCAGGATATAAGCACACTTTTTTGTTTAAATATCCGATGCAGCAAATAAAAAGTATGTTATTCTAATGTAAAAACGTGTTTTTAATTTGTCCTTTACAATTTTTGATTACAATGAGTGGTTTCTGAGATATATGGATTTTTTCCTCAGGATGTTCTAATGCTTGCACAATATGGTGTGGCGGCCATCTTGAAAAAAATCTCCCCATGTCAGGAGTGCATACCCAAGCTAAAAATGATTCATAGATGTTAGGAAATCACTCTGTGAAAAAATTTGCTGTACACATCTTCATGCAACAGTCACCTTCTCTATAGCCCCTAGACTATTTGAAGACTTTATTCAAGTTGTTTTGATTTTTCATCTTCTTTTTTCTTTTTTCACAGTACTAAATAATATAGACTGGCCAGTAACTCGTAACGGTTTTTATTTGGAAGGTTTAGTGGGGGTGGTGTGTGGAGGAGAAACACATTCTGCGTTTGCCACACACATGCACACAAAAAACCACAGCTACACCAACATAGATACTAATCTTGAGATATTACACTACTTACCCAAAAGTCGAAAACTTAACACAGCAGAACAATATGAAATATACAAACACTACAAAACACAACCAAACAACCAACATACTTAATGACCAATTAAACTATAAATCACACACACTTTTTGACACAATTATACATAAAACTAACAACAATTTGGATCCCCGCGCCAATCCCCCACCTCCACACACCACCCCCACTAAACCTTCCAAATACAAACCGTTACGAGTTACTGGCTAGTCTGTCTCAAACTGCTGACGAAGGCGCACACCACGCCAAAACGCGTACGGGAAGAAAAAATAAGTAAGTTTCACAAGTGAAAGTTCTATATTCTATATTACTTTATTCAAACTGTAATAGCCTACTGTACTGTATTTTATGAGTAGATCTTAAGGAAAAACAAAATTTATTTCAGAATATTATACTGTATTTAAACAAGAAAAAAATTTATTTAGCATTAGATATTATACATATTAAATTTAGTACAATACAGTAGTAAAATTTATAAAAATTAACAAGTTTAATTTAGCAAGAAAAAACAATAATAAACACACATACGCGTACATGAATGATCAAAGTCTTTACTTTTTAAAACGTCCATTATTTTTATAACCAGACCGCCAAGGGAACTATACACTGCACTGTATTATTTTTACCCTTGCAGTTTAGATTAATTACAGATATGTTGATGAGCTCTGAATAGGTATAACGTTAAATTTATAACAAAACAGGTTGTTTTTAGTACAAATCGTATCTTAAAATTCACCGGTAAAGTCGTTAAAAAAGATTATTTTGTAAACTTATTCCGGATAACCCAGAAGTCTGGATAAATGAAGGCCGGATAAACGAGAGTGTAGTGTACTTCTTGTTTTCTGTCTTTGTTTGTTGTTTGTTTTAGGTTTTGCGTGGAATTTTCTAATTATTATTCTATTGTATCCATTGCCTTCTACTAAATATTTAATTGTTTTAATTAATCCTAATAGTCTCTCTGTTCTAGTGGAATGTTGTTTAGACTGTGCTTCATGGATCTGAAAACTGATATTTTGTAAATACACTACACTTTTGTTTATCCAGAATTGATGGGACCGGACGCTTTCCGGATAAAAGAAATTCCGAATAAACCAAACTAATGGCGAAAATGCCAGTATTAGCGATGTTTACTTACCGGTATACAGAAAAGTTGTGTTTTTTTATTTTGAAGACTTTATTCAAATTGTAATAGCCTACTGTACTGTATTTTATGAGTAAATCTTAAAGAAAAACAAAATCTATTTCAGAATATTATACTGTATAAAAAAAAAATTATTTAGCATTAGATATTATACATATTAAATTCAGTACAATACAGTAGTAACATTTCTAAAAATTAACAAGTTTAATCTAGCGAGAAAAAACAATAATAAACACACATACATGAATGATCAAAGTCTTTACTTTTTAAAAAAGCCCATTATTTTTTTCTGCTTTAGCAATGTTTCTCTCTTCTTCGGTGTACAGTCATGGAGTCTTTTTAAAAGTAACAGTTCTGCTGGGTTGTCTCGCCTTGACGCTCAAAATAATTTAATAATTTATCTAGCATTGAAGTAGCCTCTGAATGGTTGATTACCATTGCTCTGTCGTCCGCACCATCATCATCATCATCGGAACTTGAATCTTCATTGTTTCATTTTTTAGAACACTCAGCGATGATCTCATCCTGGGCCAAATATCACAACCACAGAGGTGGAGTTTTCTAGTCATTTGCGACTGATAAGATTCACTTTGAATGCCGACGTTAACCAGATCGCCGAGGGAACTATACACTGCACTATATTATTTTTACCCTTGCAGTTTAGATTAATTACGTTTATGTTGATAAGCTATGAATGGGTATAACATTGAATTTATAACAAAATATGTTGTTTTTAGTACAAATTGTATCTTAAAATTCACCGGTAAAGACGTTGAAAAAAAATTATTTTGAAAATTTATTCCAGATAAGCCGGAATTCCGGATAAACGAAGGCCGGATAAACGAGAGTGTAATGTATAATTAATTCACTACCGACTCAGAACACAAATTTTTTTATGGGCAAAAACGTAAAAGTTTTACCTTACACCCTGAACCAGATTTCACTTTTAAAAAGCTTCTTCAGAGGCTGCCATTGGGAGCACTGTCCATCTTGTTCTTGGCGACAGTATCGACTTTTGAAGGATTGATGTTGTGTGTGTGGGGTGTGACATATGTTCGAATAATGCGTGTGATTTGAATTGTGTCTGTTCGTTTAGGATGTTGTTTTTATGTGTTTTCATGTGTTTGTATATTTCCACTTGAGGTGATTGGAGGTGTTATATTTCAGTGTGTCAGTTGTAGTGGGTTTTCTGTATATTCTGAATTTGTCTGTGTTCCAGTTTTGTAATGGAAATTTAGGTAAATCTACATTCTGTAAATCTAGGTAATTTATGCTATTGTTACTTTCAAAAGAAATTAAATTTTTATCTAAAATCTGGTGTTCTGTGTCAGAATAGTGTTTTATTAATTCTTAATAATACTCGGGCATTTCATGGACAACAGACTCCAAGAATTCAAAATAATAAACTTTTAAATTGACCACCATCTGTAAAAGAAAAACAACATCTACCAAGAAAAAGCTGGCAACAAGAAATAGATAAAAAAATTAGCAGAAGGACCCATAGGAGGGTCTGTAGCTGATCAGAGAACAATGATGACTGACTACTGGAAGATAGCATAGAAGAATGTGATTTAACTAATATAAAGAAAAATTGGCTTTTTGCTTTCAAGTGCCAATTTTGAGAACTGACATACCAACAAAAACAAAACACTCAATAAAAGTTTAAGACATGTAACAATAGGTATTATCACAACCAGAGAATATAAAAGCTCCAGAGATTTATAAACTCTCTCTGTGATACAACAGTCTATAACATCTTAACTTGTGTTATAACGTAGGGAACCCGCGTTAATTGGTTATGCCAATTATACAGGCTGCCTTTCGTTGTGACGAGCTGAAAATTAATCACAACAAATAAAACAATTCTTATATCAGGATATTGGGAAGGGGAGACTGTTGATTTATGCACTCAGTTTACTCGGTACTCAGATGACATCTCTTTATTACATTATGAGATAAAGTTCTCTATTTAAAGTTCTCAACATATATAGTTTACAGTATAATTATATATTTTACTCTTTCATAAGTGCCCTCAAAATATGATGTACATCTATTTAATTTATTCCACGGATCCGGGATTGAATATATATTAAGTTAATAATGGTCACCTAGCCATATACAATATTGAAAATTGAGCCATTTGAAGAATGGACTTTATTAATCTTTCAAAACAAGAAAACTTTTAGTTTAAACATTTACTCTTTTGCTATAACCAGTGTTATTAGATTACAGACTACATGTTACATATACTGTCTGTCTTTTAAAGTCTTAAAAGTGGTGAGTTAAATTGTCTTTTGTGGGTAATAATTTTAGTAACTCATAACCATGGAAGACAAGCCTCCATGTCACCTGGTTTTCAGTATTTGCTGCAGAATTGGTTCTTCGGTCCTTGGTGTGTTTCCTGAAGGTCTGTCGTTGGCTTAGTATCCGGTGACGGTGAAGTTCCTGCAGTCTGTCATTCGGGGTGAAGTACTCTCATCTTAGGCGACTGTAGTAATTCTTGTAGGATACTCTCATCTTAGACGACTGTTGTAATTCTTGTAGTTATAATAAATAAATAGAAAGTTTGTTTCACAGTAATACACTTCACATGATTATTTATTAGTTGAATATCACCTTCATGTTTGTAGTAATGTATGAATTACATAGTTTGTTATTTATTCATTGAGAGAGAGATGTCATCGCCGCACAAATTTAGTTATTTAAATATTCATTGAACCAACCATTCACATAATTATACACGCGTCGTGAAACAACGCTGTACGCAGCTTACGGCGTGAGCGCTCCATTGCAAGTGGGCAAAAATAGTTAGGGGGAGAGTAGTAATCTCGCAACAATTACTAGTCAACATAAACTTTGCCACTTTGCCACATAGACTTTGAAACTTTGCCACGCGACATACAATTAAGTGACTTAGACAGTTCGATATTGGCGCGTATCCGGCAATAGTGTACATACAGTGTCTAAAAACATGCGACATACACCAGTGCTTAACAATTATAGAATTCTTTATTATACTCTAATTCAGAATTGAACTAACCAGTCACAATTACATCAATAATCGACGCGTAGAACTATTGTTGATGTAATACCGGACGGCGACATCATAACATTATACAGTGCTGCGGAGCGATACAATATCATGTGGAACAATTACACCGCGGCATCAAAACACTAACAGTGATGAACATACCAAACGTTGAACAATAGACAGACATATATATATACACCATAGTTAACGATGAACTTATCTTCACGACACATAATTTCATGACTCGAACAATCACAGCAGAATCAACAGAATACGCACACACAGCGCGAGTGAATCTGTTTCGCGTGTGTTATGTGTCAGTGACAGCACAGCTTCCCACATATGGTCCAGCAGAGAGGAGTTACGCCGATGGAAATATCGGATAATTCATCTAAACAAGTAATCTTTATGCTATTCTTATCGTAAGGAACCCTACTGTCCTGTCTCTTTTTCAAGAAACACCCCTTGAGCATTTAATTTAAACATGATAAACATAATTAACGCCATCCATTTGAGGCATACGATGAACGCATTAGTATAGGATTTATTGTTTGAATATTTGTGTTTCTATATATCGATTACATTATATATGTATGTGTATGTTTTTCAGCAAACAACGTATTGGATTTACCTTGTAATTTGATGTATAAACATGTGTTCTTTTATGTTCTTTTCATGAGTTTATGAATGTATGTATTTACAGGGAATCATCCATATTTTATATATTGAATTTAATGAATGATATAATGTTAATAAATAAGTGTTTATTTTATCCATATGCGTTCATCATTGTCAAATTACCTCAGAACGAGAAAGTAATGGCATTTGAGTGATTTATAGTAGTTTATTTTATTTTATTTATTAATACAACAACTAGAGTCTCCATGCAATAGTTATGCTAACGTAAAGTAATTAACGTGTTATTTATTGATTACACGAGCTCATTATGCAGATTAATATATTCAATAATTATTTAATCACAGATTAATTAATTCAGTAGCGTAATAGCATAACACCCCACAGTGTTGTAATTGGCGCCCACCGCACGGCAAAGAGCAGGCAGTAGAGATAGGATAAGCGTATATATTAATATTTCATGTTAGTAGTTGTAAGAACAAATATTATTAGTGTGAAGCTAGTTGGACTGGGACTGAATGTTAACGCGGAGTAAAGCTGCAAAAATGACGACCAGTAGCACAGATTCCATGAATTTTGACATTAATAACCAACAGGGAATACCTGGTGTCGAACGAGAGGAATCACCAACTTATTCACAAATGACCGAGGAGACGTCAGACGTCAGAGCGCGGGGACAGGAGCCGCAACAACAACCGCAGGAAGAAGTGACAATGCGTTCACTTATGGACCTCATGCGGGCACAGAGTGAGAGCCTCAAGATGATTAATGAAAAACTCGAAAAGCAGAAGGAAGAGGCTAGTGAAAACCTTAGAATAATTAATGAAAATTTCGAGAAGCAGAATGAAAATTTTACACAAATACGCACAGAAATGCGTGAATATATAAATAATTGTGATAAGAAGTTAGACGTACAAAAGGAGCAGCTCGCGCTGTTACGCACAGATATACGTGGACATACGAATAACTGGAACAACAATAAAAACGAAGTCGAGAAGAAACAGGAAGAAGAAGAGAATGAAATTTATGAAGAGGTACGGAAAGTACGAGATAACGATAACGCTGTTGATTTCACAGACGTGTTAGCTACTGAGAAATTAGCAACTGTGAGATCTAACGTAAGTGTCAGTAGTAAGTCGAGAAACAGGTGGATTGAGAAAAGAAATGATTTTGTTTCTTTGTACTTAATGACGTCGGAAGAGGATTATCCAGACATGGATAGAGATAATAGAAGTTTAATACCATCATATAGAATGCGTAAAAGGCATAAATTCAACGATATGAGAAGAGATACTGCATCAGTGAAACCAATGATGAACTATTTAGAATGTGGAATAGACACACATCGTCGAAGTAGTCGAGCTGCAGCAATAAGAAGCATGAAGAGGAAGTTCGATATTAAGATGAACGTGTTATGAAGCAGAATGCAAATTTAAACAAACCAGGGATGAGGTGAAACGAAAAAACCGACAGGATCCGTATGTAAATTCGTCCTGGGCAAGGAACGTTATGAGAAAAAGGAGAAGAATAAAATTCGCCGAACGACTTAAGAAAATTGTAAGTGCTACTAGTACTGAAAGAAGATATCAAGCGCTTGAGATAAGATTTCTTAAGAATCAAGAAAACAAAATACTTAGTGTATACGTAAATAATGGTAGTATGACTGGAAAACGTTGTTCAAGACGAGGGTACGGAATATTTCCAACACGCCCGTACGAAGGGAGTGGTAAACAGGTGTGGAAGAGGCGACGAAAGCAATTTAGAGCGTGTCGGCCTAGAGAAAGCTACCGAAAGGGACGGTACAACATATCTTTTACTCACTCTAAAAGCGAGAGGAAGAGACACGTCATAAATCTTGGAGGTGTTGAAGACGAAACACATTGTAACAGCGTAACGGGATCAGCAGACCGCCTGAAAAGTGAAGGTGTGACGCAAGCCACTAGGTCAAATACCCTCACTGTTTACAAACAAAAAATGCGTGCGTGAATGACGGCAAGACATACAACTATGTCTCCACCAATAGACAGTTAAGAACGAAATAAATGAACACGTGGTAAGAAGGCGATTTTAAGAACGTCTGAAAATTTAATAATTAGGTTAGATAATATTGAATAAAATACATTAAATATGATTGATTATGTGATAATACATAAACCAAGATAAGATAATTATAGATATGAGTATTAATGAACATCAAGCTGAAGAAATACTTTGAGACGAAATCACAAGTCTCGAAAGAAAACGAAAGTGACATCAGCTATTAGACTAGTGGATTAGGAGGCGGATCAACACATAAGGTGAATGTCCCACGAAGACCAGTCCAACTAGCTAATCGGTATGATGTATATCTTATTAGTGTATAATGTAAAGATTTTGTACAAGGAGTTCTTAAGTCACGATGTGGCAACCTAACGACATTAATTACATGTGTATAGCCAGTGTTAATGGAAATTTAAATAGAAAAGACACTTAAGATGTGAAAAGTTCAATTGAATGTGCAGCAATAAATTGCGAAAAGACGTTATAACGAGTTTTATAGACACCCGATGATATTAGATTAATTAATCAAATCTGAGTGATATAAAACAAAGTTATCTATAATTATAATGATCTCAAGTGAATTGTTAATTGTTCCTGAATAATGTATATAATTTTCTAATCAATATAATCAGTATAGAGGATAGTAACACGTATTGTGAGTGATACTCAATAATAATTAGTGAATGTATCAATGTGTATTTACAGGTCGTAAATTGTATTTTAAATGTTCAAGATAGACTAAGAACATTAGCTATCATAATGATATTTAAACGATACATGAATAATTGTATTTCATGTCGAAAATCATTATTTCATGTGTTAGATTATAAGCGGACGGCACAGCCATCCACAGCTATTATTATTGTACATAATCCCATATCTAATTAGATATGCAAATATGTAAAAAATGCGTTCATCTTTCCTCAGATGCACGGCAATAAATTCCCAGAGGTAGTTTACGACCAAATATAGGGAATATATACCCATATACCCCAAGCAGAGGAAAGTAGGTCATTGACCGCGACTTTATCAGAGGGGACTCCCACAACAAACACAGAGCGCAGAAATCGGATTAGAGTGTCTTCCGCTAATCCAACATCAAATACGATTTGGGGACCTATGTAACAACCAAAAATTTAAAAATTTTAGTATGACTGAAAAGACGTTACATTCAGCATGACACACCTACTCAGGCCTCGGGCAATAAATAAAGAAATGTGTGTCGAAGTGTCAAGTGAACGTTTACTTCAGACAATGCAAGTACGTTTCACATAGATGTACAATAGGGAACAAGGTTGGCCGTGACAGACTCGACTAAAACACGAGATTTACAGCCTGCAAATGTAAGATAATGGAAACGGTGTCAAGTACCAATTTAGAGGAGAGACTGTGACGGACACACTGCCGGTTAATTTGTAGAGTACCAGTAATAAAAAAGAAAGGGTGTAAGACACACAATAGTATATACCCTATACGAGGACGGACATCGATACCTAAAATAATAGAATCGAACTTGTAAACAGCAGGGGAACGACTTACTGGCGACAACGGATATTTACGACAGGCAGAAGGTGTGCCGTTTTGGAAACGACGTCACGCTGCGCCAGGATAGCGTTCAGGAAATGGGGTCGTGCACAGCGAACAATAACAAGATACGACACATTGTTTGCGTGAGAACTGCAGCGAGACCCGGAGTACGCTTAGACAATAGCATGATAGACGAGCATGAAATTGCTCCTGTTCTAGGAAAAGAGTACGGAGGCTTTCGACGCGAACCCGTGGGGAGACAGGATATCCAATCACAACCCAGCATCTACCCAGAGAACTGGTGGAGAGGACCGTCGCCAGCATAGCAACGGGAACGTCGAATGAGAAGTGAAGAACGATGGTCTGAAAGAAGAGTAGGAGTTTTTCCGTCCTATCATGTTCAACTTGAGGCGTGTTTTCCAGAAGGGTGCATTGTGGTACACGATGCTTGATAAAAACCGTTTGCAGAGCACGCGGGAGGACAGTCTCTCATAAATTTTTACTCATATACTTTGAGCAGTCAGTCAGTCAGTTGGACAGTCTTTCATAATTTTTCACTCAAATACTTTGAGCAGTCTTCACGTACTTTTAAAACAGTCTATTTATAACTTTCAACAGTCGGTCGTCAAAGTTCGATTAACATGCGGACGGCAGTGGGACTTTGAAACTTTGCCACGCGACATACAATTAAGTGACTTAGACAGTTCGATATTGGCGCGTATCCGGCAATAGTGTACATACAGTGTCTAAAAACATGCGACATACACCAGTGCTTAACAATTATAGAATTCTTTATTATACTCTAATTCAGAATTGAACTAACCAGTCACAATTACATCAATAATCGACGCGTAGAACTATCGTTGATGTAATACCGGACGGCGACATCATAACATTATACAGTGCTGCGGAGCGATACAATATCATGTGGAACAATTACACCGTGGCATCAAAACACTAACAGTGATGAACATACCAAACGTTGAACAATAGACAGACATATATATATACACCATAGTTAACGATGAACTTATCTTCACGACACATAATTTCATGACTCGAACAATCACAGCAGAATCAACAGAATACGCACACACAGCGCGAGTGAATCTGTTTCGCGTGTGTTATGTGTCAGTGACAGCACAGCTTCCCACATATGGTCCAGCAGAGAGGAGTTACGCCGATGGAAATATCGGATAATTCATCTAAACAAGTAATCTTTATGCTATTCTTATCATAAGGAACCCTACTGTCCTGTCTCTTTTTCAAGAAACACCCCTTGAGCATTTAATTTAAACATGATAAACATAATTAACGCCATCCATTTGAGGCATACGATGAACGCATTAGTATAGGATTTATTGTTTGAATATTTGTGTTTCTATATATCGATTACATTATATATGTATGTGTATGTTTTTCAGCAAACAACGTATTGGATTTACCTTGTAATTTGATGTATAAACATGTGTTCTTTTATGTTCTTTTCATGAGTTTATGAATGTATGTATTTACAGGGAATCATCCATATTTTATATATTGAATTTAATGAATGATATAATGTTAATAAATAAGTGTTTATTTTATCCATATGCGTTCATCATTGTCAAATTACCTCAGAACGAGAAAGTAATGGCATTTGAGTGATTTATAGTAGTTTATTTTATTTTATTTATTAATACAACAACTAGAGTCTCCATGCAATAGTTATGCTAACGTAAAGTAATTAACGTGTTATTTATTGATTACACGAGCTCATTATGCAGATTAATATATTCAATAATTATTTAATCACAGATTAATTAATTCAGTAGCGTAATAGCATAACACCCCACAGTGTTGTACTTTCGTTGTGACGAGCTGAAAATTAATCACAACAAATAAAACAATTCTTATATCAGGATATTGGGAAGGGGAGACTGTTGATTTATGCACTCAGTTTACTCGGTACTCAGATGACATCTCTTTATTACATTATGAGATAAAGTTCTCTATTTAAAGTTCTCAACATATATAGTTTACAGTATAATTATATATTTTACTCTTTCATAAGGGCCCTCAAAATATGATGTACATCTATTTAATTTATTCCACGGATCCGGGATTGAATATATATTAAGTTAATAATGGTCACCTAGCCATATACAATATTGAAAATTGAGCCATTTGAAGAATGGACTTTATTAATCTTTCAAAACAAGAAAACTTTTAGTTTAAACATTTACTCTTTTGCTATAACCAGTGTTATTAGATTACAGACTACATGTTACATATACTGTCTGTCTTTTAAAGTCTTAAAAGTGGTGAGTTAAATTGTCTTTTGTGGGTAATAATTTTAGTAACTCATAACCATGGAAGACAAGCCTCCATGTCACCTGGTTTTCAGTATTTGCTGCAGAATTGGTTCTTCGGTCCTTGGTGTGTTTCCTGAAGGTCTGTCGTTGGCTTAGTATCCGGTGACGGTGAAGTTCCTGCAGTCTGTCATTCGGGGTGAAGTACTCTCATCTTAGGCGACTGTAGTAATTCTTGTAGGATACTCTCATCTTAGACGACTGTTGTAATTCTTGTAGTTATAATAAATAAATAGAAAGTTTGTTTCACAGTAATACACTTCACATGATTATTTATTAGTTGAATATCACCTTCATGTTTGTAGTAATGTATGAATTACATAGTTTGTTATTTATTCATTGAGAGAGAGATGTCATCGCCGCACAAATTTAGTTATTTAAATATTCATTGAACCAACCATTCACATAATTATACACGCGTCGCGAAACAACGCTGTACGCAGCTTACGGCGTGAGCGCTCCATTGCAAGTGGGCAAAAATAGTTAGGGGGAGAGTAGTAATCTCGCAACAATTACTAGTCAACATAAAAGTAGTTCCATGTTTCTAATTTAATTAAAGGACTAAAGTTTGATTAAATAATTAAATAGAGATATTCTTAGTTACAGAAGTTATCAAAGTACATTACAGTGGTCTTATTTAATTATTTAAATAATAACAAAATTTACAATTATATTTAGTTTGTTTAGGGGTCAGAAAACAAGTTAATTCTGGTCAGTGCCTGTATATGCAGGATTAATTAACAAGCTTTACCCTTTCTGTACAATTGTATTCCCTTTTATTTTATTATTAGACTTTTTATTAAATATTATTATTATTTAATGATAGCAATAAGATTTAGTTTAAAATGTGAGATTTTATTAAAATTTTAAAATTTCTCAGCTTATACATTAACAATTTAATTAATTAACATATTTTTATTAATGAAATCGTCACAAGTCATAATCATAAAAAATACTTCTAAAGGTGTAACCACACTATACCAATTGGCACTGCCAAAATTGATGTACTCCGCACAGTACAGCAGAGAGTGCATCAGTCAGATTTCTACTGTCCCATTGACAGTACATGTGAAATATTCTGTGAAAATGTTTTGAAAAGCTTTAGTAGCACCTCCTGCAATTATCATTTCTGTTGCTATCAAGCATAGCAAACATCTGTTTTATTATCAGACTTGGTGTTCTTTTCTTTTTTCTATTCTCTTGAAAAATGGCTCAAAAAGTTCTCCCTGACAGGGACAGTACCAAGAGTATCAAATGGGTACGATTGGTCACAAGTTCAGTCTCGCATATGGCATAACATTTAAAATGTCTGTATTAATTTGATTATTGTGATGAAATAAAATACGTATTTATTGTCTCAGCAGTGACCTCCATATTTGGAATGTACCTGTTTTCCAGTGAGATGTTTCTTCAGATTCAAAAACAGTAAAGTCTTGGATTTTGTTGTCCATTAACTAATTATAGGTTTAACGGTACTGACTTGGAACACAAAGTTTTTTAATGGTAAAAATGTAAAATTTTTACCTTATAGCCTGAACCAGTTTTGCTTATTATAAGCTTCATCAGAGGCTGCCACTAGGAGCCCTGTCCATCTTGTTCTTCATGATGGTATCATTTTTGAACACACACACAACATCAATCTTTCAAACGACGGCACCATCACGAAGTACAAGATGGACAGCGCTCCTAGTGGTAGCCTCTGACGAAACTTATAAAAAGCAAAACTGGTTCAGGCCATTAGGTAAAAATTTTATGTTTTTACCATTAAAAAACTTTGTGTTCTGAGTCGGTACTGTTATACTTATGATGACAGTAAAAGTCTCTGGGGGCTAAATCTGGAGAGTATGGTATGTGTGGCACTAATTCATAGAGCATTTCAAGATTAATTGTGAATGCAGTTGCTGAAGTGTAAGAGATGGATTACTCAATTGAAAAGCGCTTTGTGATTATTGTTTGTGAAATGAGGGCATTTTGACATAACAGACTCATTCTATTGCACCAGCAATACTGTATAGTACTCTTTACTAATGGTTTTACCTTTTTCTAAGTAGCCTTTTAGCACTACATCCTGCAAATCCTAAAAAGCAAAAACCATCACTTTTCTGGCTTATGAAACATTTCTTAAAATTTCTTCTTTGGAGAACGTCTGCTTGCTTCCACTCACTGTATCACTGTTTTGCCTCAGATGTGGTGTAGTGGTGACTCCCTGTTTCATCAACGGTGATAAACTGTTCACAAACTCGGTAGAATTGTTTTTAAATATATCCAAGTACTTTTGAAAAACATTGTTTCAAATGTGTTTATAATTGATCATTAGCAAATTCGCCACCCATCCTACTCAAAGCTTTTCACATGCAAACGTTTGTGTAATATAACGGGACACAATCTACTAAGATGTTTGCAATGTTAGCAAGCCTATGCATTTTCAACTGTTGATTATTTAACATTTCACTGTGGTTATCATTTATGTTTTCATCATCTGTTCTGTTTGATGGGTGAATGTTCATTGTCACACATGAATGACTATGTTTAATTCAGCAGCCCATTTCTTCATTGTTGAAAATGATGGTGAAGAGTCCCCAAAGAGGAAAAAACATTTGTTTCCTTTGGTGTTAAACCTTTTATAACAAAGTGTGTCATTTCATTTCATCTATTTAAAAAAAAAAAAAAAAAAAAAAAAACACTGAGCTTGTTTACTTTATTTGATCACAACAATCAAACTGTTAAAAACAGCTGTTTTAAATGTTATGGTATGCTATCTGATGGCTCAAACTTGCACACAATCATGCCCATTTGATACTCCTGACACTATCTCTGGTGAGAACATTTCAAACCACCCTCATAATGAGGATGCACCTTTAAATGGAATCAGTGGGAACCGAGGGACCAAAGAGTCGGTAAGTTATATAAATCATAATACTACAATTGAAACAAATAAAGAAGTTACTACTACTTGCTAAATAGTTGTCAGAACTGTAAACCTGCAGTACTTATAACTGTAACCTGCTTCAGTAGTGCCCTTAAGGGTGTGTGACAGATGAGACCTCGTGTTTTTTGGAGACCGATGACTTCAATGTGAAAAAAGAGAAAAAGAAAGAAAATGACTGAGAGATAGTGAGTGAGTTAGGGAAGAGGTGAGAAAATTAAGGAGTGTATAGACCATTTTCAGTTATCTTTATTTTGTTTCCTAAATTCTTTACTATTCAATATTTTTAATATCAACTGCCTTTTTATATTCACTCAAATAACTTTACTAAACTAGAACATTATGACTAGCAAAACATACATATCGAAGCCATATCTTTTAATGTGCACTCATACAAATTACAGGAAAGTAAACACCACTTTGTAAGGTGTGGAACAAGTTATTTCATTTTGTTTGGTATGTGTGTATGTTTGTATCAAAAGATAAAATGTTGATTCCTTATTATATTATAAACTTCGTTGATACTTTTATTATCAACACTGATGGTTCTAGTTATGAATAGGAAACAGATATGGGAAGGCCTGACCTCCTATATTTTGTGATACATAAGAAAGTGATAAGTAACTATAGAAACATTCATGATCACATTTTCTGTAACATTTTTGTGTTTTTCTGTAGTGTTCCAAATTGTACAATAAGCCGAATTATAATAACAAAGTTATTTCCCTTTGTTTCATATTTATGTCATTGTATTTATATAATACAATGAACTTCCATATAAGAATGTATTATACACCATAATAATATACTTTTTGTATATAATCTATCAGTATCTATCAGTGCCATACTTGTAATTATAATAACCAATAGGACTTTGCTTCCACCATGTGTCTGAGTGATATTACTCATTATTCATACAATACCATTGTGTTTTTTTGTCAGTAAGCTAAGTGTTTGTTCATAAATAGGCCTACATATATTTATGGATTTACAACAAAAATAAATAAATAAAAAAGCGGAAGATGTTTTTTGTCACTTTGTTCAACATACTTTGTGATAAATAATATTAAATGATAAGGAAACATTACCCTAATTAATTAACTGCACTTTAAGGATGCTAATTACAAGCTAACTGTGTGAATTTTCTCAAGAACTTTAAGATGGTATTCTACAGAATGTGAGGAGTGGATTCAGAAGACTACTGTTTAGTTTTAGGGATGTTTGGGGGGGGGGAGGGGTTATAGGATCTACCATTTCAAAGTTGGGTGGCCATTCCCAGCATTTATTAGACATTTATTCCCAAGCATTGATCTTAGTCTTGTCCTCCTCTACAATGAAGTATGTAAATGAGAGCAGTAAAAACGTCATAGTAATATGAATAGGCCTATATATTATTAAAACACACAAAAACATATAATACTTACAGGTATCTTCAGCATAATCAATTTTATTAAAACAGATTGATTCTGTTAACATTATGGCTGGTATTAGAAACATATACTACACTACACTCCACTATTTAGTCAGCTTACATTATTTAACCAGATGCTTTTCAAATAAAATCTGTGTACTAAAGGGACTTATTTGGGATTGCTTCAATTTTCTATATGTCATGCCATGTGGTAGCCTTAGCAATAAAACTTGATAAAATACATCCATTAACCTATTTATATCTTCTGGGACAAATAACAAAATCAAAGATTACACTGTAACAACATGATAACAAAAGATTTATAGATGACTTTGCAATAACAAAATTGGAATTTTAAAAATATTAATGAACCTTTCTGTACTTAAATATTTATGTAGTTGATATTAACAAAAATATGATTATGAAGTGGGAAGAAACTGTTTTCAGAACATCATCTTCTTGCTGCAGCCTGCTCCAAGTATTCTGCTAGTATCCATAGTCATCACTAGCACACCACTACACTGAATATGTTATTCACTGCATGTTGCCATAACAGTGTGCATGTGTTTCAATTTCCCCCTCTATGTCTGTATACTGTGATTCCTGTTATACTGTAACTTATCAGTAATATTATTAATTCTGTGGTTTTATCATGTATCATCAGACAATATGATAAAACTGAGAACTTACGCCATAACTGTTTGAAACTGAATATTTCAGTTTCATGTGTCACAAACTGAGGACCAGGCCCGCCACTAGGGTGCTTGCCGCTCGTGTGCAGTTTTACCTTTGCCACCCTCCTGAATATACTTTTCACATCCCTACTTTGCCTAATGCACCACTTAACTTCTGTTGTTCAATTTTCGCATTTATTTTTTGTTTATATTGAAAGCCCGATGACCGTTTTGTTTTTGTCAGACATTTTGATAATATTATGAATATAAACCGTATACAAATACAACAGATTTCAGAATTACACTGCCAGTCCGTGACCAAAAACAAGACCGTACTTGGAAACGTCTTAAGCATAACTAACAAATTTCTGTTACTGCTTACAAACTGCTGTTGTTTTGAATACAAGTTGATGTCCTAAAGGTTCCCATTTCTTCAAAACAAAACATAAATAATTTCTTATCTTATTGGGTAGGTACTGTTTGCCAGTGTCATGTATGCGCCTGTCTACAAAACCATAAAGAGCTGCAGCTATAACTCAGATATAAATGTCGCACAACATTACCTATACGCTTTCTTGCCAGTCAAAACAAAGGCTGATGTCAATACACTGATGCAATTCTAATAAAACAAATATCAAGAACAACTCAATAAATGTTAATGTTATATACCTAGACCTAGTCAGTATTAAGTGTTTTAATTTATTTTGTAATATCTGCTGATGAATTTGTTAGTCTACAGCCCCCCCCTTTGGTATAGCCCCCCTCCATGTGAGGTGCACATTTTGCACATATGGTAGCAGCGGCCCTGCTGAGGACTTGTGTCATAATCTTTTGAAACAATTGAATAAAGTCTGGCAATGTTGTCAAGAGTGTAACAGTTTTTATGATTATTGTATAAATGTTGAAATTCAGAAGGCGTAGCATTATAAATGTAGCAACATTCTAGGAACAGAAGCAGACTGAATGTACACTCCATGCTCTGGGTCCGGGTGTGAAACCTACCACGGGAATTCCTATAAATCCCAAAGCCAATTTAAAATCAAAATCATCCTTTTCAGAAGTAGTTATTTCAAGGCTTGCCCTGCCACCTGGAGTAATTGTTTAGTCTTGTTTAAATTGTATGACTGCACATTGAAAAATATGGCTTTAATACAAATGTTTTGCCATCATACACTGTAGTGTCAACGTTAAAGTAAATAGAAACTCAGCAGGTGTAAAGTATGTGGACAAAAGTTAGCCTTTGTTGTGGTGTGGTTACTGCATTTCAGTGTACACTGGTATCAGCAGTAAAATTCCACATTTCTTTGCTTTCTTGCAAACAATTACTAATTTTCTGTGCAGTTTCAACTTGTCTACTGATTGTACATTTTTGTTTTGTGCGTATATGTTCTTATGGTAGTGACAAATACTTGTATACAGGTATAATTGATATATTAACTATGAAACAGAGAACTGTTGCTTTTCTATATGGTTCTGTCAAGCAAGCAGTATGTCTTTTGAGTGAATTCACTACGACTTGGAACACAATTATATTGTGTTCCGAGTCATAGTGAAATAATTATATAACTGGTAAACGTTTGACAGATTCAGATAAACTACATACTTTTCTAAAAACTATCTTTCTGTGTAATTAACAAACATACAAAAAGTAATGCCAGATGAATAACCAGACACCAACGTCTACTTTGTTAATTAAGGAAGTGGGCAAAGGTTGAACAAGATAATTTTGGATTTAATGATGTAATGTGTTTCCTTGGTTGTTTTGGTGGGTAGGGCAAAATAATTTGCAATGTGTTATGGTGGGACAAGTAAATCAGATTGGGGGAGAGGTAGAATATCTAACATGAACAACTTTGTTCCTTGTTAAAAAAAGGTGACAAACAGACTTTGAAACATCACTTATTGTATTGTTATAGAGGATCGTTTCTTTTGTTAGGTAAGACACATAATCACATGTTGTCAGAAGCTGCCTAATTTCAGGCAATTATGAAGTGGTCTCTTCCAACAAGCAAATCAGAGCTACAATTAGGGCTTCTGTTACCCTGGGAAAACATGGTTTCCACACCCTCTACCATAGTTGGTGAGTAGGTACTATACTTGAGAGCACATTTAAAGGCAAGACCTGTCAGCTGCACAGAGGCAAGAGAAAGAAGTATTATATGATTTGTCAGCCAATAAGAGCTAGTCAGTTGTTTCGCTTACATAAGTGCAGTTCGTGATGCTTTTGTTGCATTTGTTGACATCCTTTTTAGTTTATCTGCTTAAGTGTTCTAGTCTTGCGAGTTTTATTAGTTGTTGTAGTAATCAATATGGCTGATAATAAGAATTAACGCCAAGTGTTACACAAACAGGCTAGAGACATAATGCATCATGTGTATCATTATTTCAAGCACAGGGCAGAGCCAGGAACCAGAGTATGTTCAAGTGTTGTCAAATGCCAGGAAGCAGCTGTTGATGCATGTGGTGAAGGTTCAAACACTGTACAGCAGATTTCAAATGAAGCAAATGCTTTAATTTTGGCTCAGATAATTTTGTCAGCCTAGTTTCTGCATTGGTTGAAGTAATACAGAATTGGTTGGCATAGGGAACACCATGTTTACTTCAAAAGCTGTGTCTTGGTGAGTTCTACTGTGTGTGTGTGTGTGTGTGTTGGTAAAATTTTGTCTTTCACCTGATGCTTTGCTGTAGGTTCCTCCAGCTGAATACCTGCTAGTTTCTGGAGGTAAATAGGATAACTAACCACATTAGGCCTCTATTCAAGTGAGTATAGTTATTAAATACAACTATTACATCAACGACTCGGAACACAAAGTTTTTTATAAGTAAAAACATAAAGTTTTACCTTACAACCTGAACCGGTTTTCACCTTTAAAAGGCTTCTTTAGAGGTTGCCACTGGTAGCGCTGTCTGTCCTGTTGTGGGCGACGGAATCGAATTTCGAAAGATCGATGTTGTGTGTATGGGGTGAGATATGTTCGAATAATGCGTGCGATTTGAATTGTGTCTGTTCATTTAGGATGTCGTTTTTATTTGTTTTCGTGTGTTTGTATATTTCTAATTGTTCTAGAGTGTCTAGTTTTCGGCCTTTTGTGTGTACGTGTAGAATGTTCATGTTATTGTCGATGTTTTTGTATGTGTGGTTTGCTTCAATGAGGTGGTTTGCAAAGGTGGATTCTGTAGTGGAGTGGAGTGCCTTTGTGTGTTCAATGTATCTCTGTTTGAAACTACGTCCTGTCTGGCCTATGTAGAATTTGAGAAATTTAGTTTGTAAACACCGGGTAGATCGAATTTGTTTTGTGCTTTGTGTGTGTGTTTTGATAGTGTGTGTTCTGTTTTGTTAGTAATTTTGTAAGCGATTCTGTATCCTGCTTTTTTGAATTTATGGGCTATTTTTTCAGTTTGTTTGTTGATGTGTGTTAGTGTTATGAATTTGTTGTTTTCTGTCTTTGTCTGTTGTTTGTTTTGTGTAGGAAAAACAAACAACAGACAAAGACAGAAAACAACAACTTCATAACACTAACAAACAAACTGAAATAATAGCCCACAAAATTTGTGGCACAAATTCAAAAAAGCAGGATACAGAATCGCTTACAAAACTACTAACAAAACAGAACACACACACAAAGCACAAAACAAATTCGATCTACCTGGTGTTTACAAACTAAATTGCTCAAATTGCAACAAATTCTACATAGGCCAGACAGGACGTTGCTTCAAACAGAGATACACTGAACACACCAAGGCACTCCACTCCACTACAGAATCCACCTTTGCAAACCACCTCATTGAAGCAAACCACACATACAAAAACATCGACAATAACATGAACATTCTACACGTACACACAAAAGGCCGAAAACTAGACACTCTAGAACAATAGAAATATACAAACACACGAAAACAAATAAAAACGACATCCTAAACGAACAGACACAATTCAAATCGCACGCATTATTCGAACATATCTCACCCCACACACACAACATCGATCTTTCGAAATTCGATTCCGTCGCCCACAACAGGACGGACAGCGCTACCAGTGGCAACCTCTGAAGAAGCCTTTTAAAGGTGAAAACCGGTTCAGGTTGTAAGGTAAAACTTTATGTTTTTACTTCTAAAAAATTTTGTGTTCCGAGTCGTTAATGTAATAGTTGTATTTAGTTAAGTAACGGACACGTCATGGATAACGAAATCCAAGAATATCGTTATTAATACTACTGTATTATATGGAAAAATTAACGAAACTTGATTCAGTGTATTGTAATTTAAAATTTAATACAGTAATTACATGTGGGTCTTCACATTGAATAATTTTATCTTGTTCAAAGTTTTCCATGTTGCATGTTGTTTAGAGACAAAGAATTTCGTCCGTTGTGATAAATTTTATTTTATAATTATCATTCAGAGTTAAAATATTTACGGTTGGGGTGCACTAAAATTAAGTGGTTCTAATCTGCGGTATAAATTTCAAACGTCTTCCTCCCTCCCTCTCGTTATCATAAATTTTTTGAATGAACTTAGTCGCTGATGCCTTTGGAAATAATATTATTCAATGTTAGAATTCACGTCTACCTTTGGAAACAAGTTGTCCAAGTTTATGCATACAAAAATAGAAAGTAGTATTTACAGATTTCTTTTGTATGATGTAATAGCAAAAATTAGCCAAAGTGTATAATAACATCTTACACACATGTAATATAAACTTAAAATGTGATACGAAAACTTTCATTCTGGAGAAACAATTATGTATGACAGTTCGCTAGACGCAGACGTGACGTGAAAGTGACCAACGTAACCTTTCAACAAAGTGAACACTCATGAGATAAGTTAAACAAGTGCGAGTGCGTTGGCACTTCGGAAAAAGTAGGATATAACAAGTGAAGTGTCTTATGTTAAGTATGTTTTAGTTTACACAGTGATAGTTTCAGTATTTTTTGTGCGTTTTTTATTTATTCTAAATTCGGCAGGTCGGTGTTAAATAGTTGGCCATTCAAGACAGCGTAGTGTTCAAAATAATGGCGAAGTTGAAGAACAAATGTTTAAGAATAAGTATCACTTATCTTTTGATAATAGGATTTTGTACAGAATTGTCAAACTGTTTTTATCTACCCGGTTTGGCACCTGTAAATTATTGTAAAGAAGGAGATACCGAAACTTCATCGACATGTAAGGTTAGTGAATACAACATATTTACGTAATACGTATTTTAGTTTCTAACACGTGAATATATAGTGAGCTTTTTTTCCTGTAGGCTATACAGAGCTATGTAATGTAATTAACCTAAAGTTAAATATTTAATTAATTACGGAATTTATGGAATGCTCATATAGGCATTTTTATATGGTGTATATTTTTTAAAGGTATTCTTGTTGATAAGATTTCTACAGAGTGTAGAGTGGTATCATATTAGTATACGAAAATATAAATTTTTATTATTATTTATTTTTTGTTAGTTTTGTATATGTGTGTATAGATTTACTACATGATATTAAATAAGAAGCAGAATTATCACTGTTGCACACCACTATATAAAAATATTCCGATTAGCGCTTTCAAGCTTCACAGCTCGTCGTCAGATCGGAAATCTGATCGGATTTTTGGATTTCCGATCTGACGATGAGCTGTGAAGCTTGAAAGCGCTAATCGGAATATTTTTATATAGTGGTGTGCAACAGTGATAATTCTGCTTGTGATTTTAACCAGTAACACAACTTTCTTCAGTAATATGATATTAAATACTGTCAGCTGGTGTAGCTACTGTTTGAGAGGTTTGGATCATTATTAAACCAGTACGAAGATAAGTTTACCGAAATAAGATAGAAAAATCAGACAGTAGGCATATAGTCTTGTAATATCATAATGTGTTTGATGATTGCCTTACAACACTGGGTTAAAGGCAATTATTATAGTTATGTGTGTAGTTGACAAGTGTAAATATTATAAGCGTTAATGGATACAAACACATATCCATACATGTCCATTATATATATATATATATATTACATTTAGTATAAATATTAAATGTATTATATACATCAAGAAACGGACTGTAGCAGAAAGTGATTGAAATATATATATATATATATATATATATATATTTCCATAATATCGCTTCACCAAGCAGTGACTTATATGAACATAATGTTGAAGCCACAAGAGTTCATATGTATGGACTCATGAAACTGCAGTCTCAGTTAACTGATAATCCATAAGGTAAACATGTATTATTTTAAAGTGTCTGTATATACCGATATCTAATAAATACTTTTTACTATTACCCTTTTCTTCCTAATGTATCATTACTCAGTGTTAACCAGTCTTACTTAGGTATCTAGGTTAGGCTATGTGTTTTGATTTTATGTGTCTTGTATTCAAGTATAATATTTTTCTGCATCAAGATAGTAATACAGTTTTTGCTTTACTTTTATAAAAATCAAGATTTTCATTTCAGTAGTTTGCATAGTTTGGTAATGATTAGGTCTACACAGAATTGTATCAGTTTGTGTTTTCGTTTTGTGTGTTATTCAGTTTATGTGAAAATCCAGTTCAGTGGTAGCTGAACCTAAAAACAGAGTTAGAGTTAAAATATAAACTTTTTCCCTGTAAATGTATATTACTAAGTCTGTGCCATCTCTAAACTTTGGACTGTGGCCATTTAAGCATGGAAGCTTCTTACATTTAGGAAGCTTAGCTTCCAAACTCCAAGAAATTACAGTTTTTTGTTTTTAACTGCAAGATTTCTCATAAACATGAATTATGCATGGAATTAAAATGTAGACTGTATATTTTCATGGAACATAAAATATTTTTTTTGGAGATACAAAAATTAAAAATAATTGAAACAGGACTATGTTATAAAAATTAAATGCAGGCTTTTCGTATCTTTTATTATTGAGTTGCAGTGCCAGAAAGTGACAAATAAACCCACTAATTATATTGCAGTGTATGTTTTAAAATTCTAGGTAGCATACACCCAGTTAAACACCTAATGATAACACATATATGATTAATGCAGTGAAGAATTGTGATGTGGTGTGTCATGAAACATCTGCAGTGGCTTGCCAAGTCAGGGTGACGGTACAGGCTGAAGTAAATGCTGGTCTGAAAACATTGAGTATGGCTGGTCACATGTGGCATTGTCAGAATTTTTCAATGGGGGGGGGGGGTGTACTCATTGTAGACCAGAATTTTTTCATTGCAATGGATATTATTGACAATGAATGAGCAGATGTGTTTATGGCAGAAGATATGCCAGTTACAGTTTACAAATTATGTTGTTTACGGTTGCCACTCCATACCCTGTTTATACACTTGTGCCTACTTGTTTAGTCTGTTTCAAGTCTTGTGTATAGAAGCATTACATTGTGTTTATAACACATTAGCAGTGTGTTCTGTGCTTAGTAAAGTGAAAAGCAAGAAGATGCATAAAGTTTGTGCATGCGTGGGGCGTCTGCTAGTGAAGCAGGTGGATCAGGTGTCCTGTACTTTTACAATTTAGCTAGTAGCTCAGGGCTGTAGTAGACGTGATCTGGTGATCATAATATTACTGTATCCAAGGCAAATTTAATCGCACAGCATAATTTTTGTGTTGCTGCTATCTGCGATTGTCACTGTGAAACTACAAAAACCCATCTGTAAAAAAAAATAACAGAAACCTATAAGTCTTCATACTAACACTGATAGGCCAAATTAGAATATTGAATGTAGTGTTTATGATTATGATTGTCTAGATTTACAGTATGTTACTGCTAATGTACTTCAGTGTATTATAATATCTTTCTACAGCAACACACACGCGCGCGCGCGCACACACACACACACACACACACACACACACACACACACACACACACACACACACACACACACACACACACACACACACACACACACACACACACACACACACACACACACACGCACGCACGCACGCGCGCACGCGCGCGCGCGCGCACACACACACACACACACAGTTAAACTTTTGTATTAAAAAAATTCAATATCTTGCTAAAACGTTCAGTGTAAAAAAGTCTTTGTTACATGGATATTAACCCCTCTCCAAGTTCAGATTGGTTTTGTTATATGTTACATAAAATTAAAATGTTAGATAATGGACATTACTCTTTTTAATCAAAATGGAATACTAAACCATTTACTCTATATTTATCATTTTATTGGAATAAACTAAATTTCATGTAACTTGCCAAAACCACAAAATTAATTTATCTCTGTTTGAAAATATACTACATTAATGGTTCATTTGTAATTTGTTAATACTGTTCTATTATGAGATTAAAAAACTAATTTTTTGTTGGTGTTTTCGGTGAATAAAGAATGAAGTCCAACAAAGTTTTATTTTTTAGCTGTAATCCTTACCTGATGGTTTTAAAAGATTATAGCATTTCATCATCTGTAAGTTTTTTGTCCTGCTGAGTGTGGTCACAATATTTGTCATCCTTTTTTTTTTCTATCTGTACTGCAGGCTTACAGACACTTTGCAGTGTGTTCTCATTGTCAAACAGCAGTGTGGTCATCAGCATTAATAAAGTTGGCGAGTTGAGCTTTCTTATTGACATTTCTCGAAATTTGAAGGCAATTCTATGAGTTTACTTCCATGTTCCATAAGGAAATGGAGGTATGGTGATGGCGGAAAAAATCGTGTTCGAGATAAGGGCTGATTCTGATTGTACTACCCTCAAAACATGAAGAAAAGTCATTTTCTGAAAAGCGTCTGGGTGTCTGTCTATGTGTAGAAGTTTTTCTATGGCGAACAATAACTGCCGCAAAGTTAAACAGAATCAAATAATTTTTTGCATATGCGACTGAGTTGTAGAGGACTAAAGGATTATTGATTTTGGTGAAGATCGGTTAAGGGGAAGGGGTAGTTTACCTGCAACGATTTACGTAGAGTAAAGTGCTTAATTTTGATAAATAAAGTATCCTGAAAAGAAGGTCATAATAATCCAGTGTAGAAAGGTAGATGAAATATCTATAAATGAAAAGGGTAGTTGAAGGGGAGGGGGTAATTTTCTATAAATAAAAATGATAGTTGAAGGGAGAGGGGATAATTTTTAATATGTGTACTATGTTATCGGCAACAAAGAAGTTTGTTGTTAAAGCTTCTCGGGCTCCAATGTTCCAATGTTTTCTGCAAAACCAGACGTTTTTGCAGTACCATCAACTGCCATCATCAGTGAAAATCGAGCGCGCTAATGTGAGGTGCTATACGTTAGTGACCACAGTACTGTGGTTAAAGCTGAAGAAAGAAGTGTTTTTATGGAAATATTTCATTTCGAAAATGAATGTAAATATAAATTTTAGAACATGGAAGTCATGTATGGTTCTCCATACCGATATTTTCAATTTGTTTAATGTTAAAATTGTCCTAAGGCTTTCACGGCCGGTGTCAGTTGTATAAGACGAGTTTTTTGGGCTGTTTGGCCGTGGGGTCATTCCGTATCAAATCAACACACTAAAATTAAAAATTTTACCTGACCATCTTAGAATTTGATGAAATTTGGTATGTAGGTAGTCCTCATGGAGATTAATAAAAATACAAATTTTTTTTCAAATATCTTAAACGGTTTAGAAATTACGGCTATGTAAAGTTTTCAAAAAACGGTCAAAAATGCACGTCCGACATATTTTGAAATCACCACAGCTGCTCTCCTAATTGAGCTAGAGAGATGGGAGTGGTGGTATTTTACTCAGTTTTTCATGCAGTTTTCAATGATATACAGCACAACATACCATTTCATAAAAAGGTTTTTTGTAAACACAAAAATCAAAATTTTAAATTTAATTTTCTCAAAAAGTGCATTTTTGAAAATTTTTTAAAAATTCCTATAAATAGTTTAAACCTTTGGTAAGTGATTCTCGAAATTTCAAAGTGGGAGGCTAATGGGTTCATAGTTAAATAATAATTTAAAAAAAAAAGCGTTTTATAAAACTGATGCGTAATTTTAATACTATGTACCTTTACATAATGTATTACAATGGTGATTATTACCATAATTCTGTGTCAAGGGGGGCTGTCTTTAAGACAAATTATGTCCACAATTTAGTCATTTTAGTCTTATTATTTACTCAGTAAGTTTTTCAAAATTAAAGGGGAGATAGTTTTTATAATTTACTTTATGCATTTTGTGTCAGGATGCAAAGGATAAAGTCACTAAAATAACAATCAGCAGTGGTCTGTTAAAGATTATTCATCATGTTGTAACATGAAAGGTGACTCATAGTAGGTAGGCCTACTGTTTGAGTGTTTCATGTGCTGACAAGCAAGCTCTCACAGACAAGTTGAGACAGGCTCACTCAATTCCCTCTTCTGTCTGTGCAATTTATCATTAGTCTGTGTCTGCAGTTGGTATGAGTAGGATGTCAGTATATTATATCTGTGTTTAAGTGAAAAATCTTTTGTGGTTTCAAACAGTTTTTAAAGTATTTTGTCTAAGTTATATTAGAGTGTTTATCTATAAAGTAATAAATTTGTAGTAAGTTTTTAAAAATATTTATTTGGTGATGTTTCAAAAAAGATTATGTTGTAAGTACTACATTATAAATTAAATATTTATTGAAGCTCTTTGAAATACACAATGAAAAATATAATTTAAAAACTATGATTTTTGTGAGATGATCTTTTTATAAAACTTAAAAAAGTATTTAAAGCAATAAATTAAAGATAATGGAAAGCGAATTAAAATTCATTAGATTACAATGTTTTAACCCATTAAACAAAATTAATCACACAATTAGAGATAAAAAGAGACTGAGAAATGTAACATCATGGATGTTTAGTTTATTTCCTGAAATACCTAAAGAAGCTAAAATTTGTGATCTTTGTAGAAAAGATATCGGAAAGTTAAAGGTAGACAATACAAATCAACCTGGTCCCTCTGGCCTGCCTTGTTCTTCAATCGACATTAGCGAGGAATGCAGTTCTGAGCCAGAAGACCCAACCTTTTCTTTAGAATCAAAAATTGTAATTGAACAATTGAATACTTCTATTGTGGAACTAGAAGAGTCTCCTATTAACGTTAAAAAAATTCAATCTAAGCAGTATCTACAAAGAAAGTAAAAAAGATTAACTCTGCATTGAAGCGTAAACTCTTTTTAGCAGCTGGAGATTCATCTAGTGATGATGAGAATCTAGATGAGTCAATTTTACAAAACCTTAAAGAAAATTTTTCTAATTCAACAAATAGAGTTAAGAAGTTAATGATACTTACCTGTCTCCCAGAAAAATGGGGTATTAGAAAAATAATGCGGGAATTTAATGCACCAGATTATATGGTGAGACAGGCAAAAAAAGTGTTAAAAGAAAAGGGTATTTTAGAAAGCCCTAACCCAAAGCCTGGAAAGGGCCTTTCAAAAGCTATTGTTGATACTGTTAAGTCATTTTATGAAAATGATGAAATCAGCAGAATAATGCCCGGTATTAAGGACTGTATGACTGTAGTTGACTCGAATGGAATTAAAACAAAAATGTCAAAACGACTAATTTTGTGTAATCTTAAGGAGGCTTACTCATTGTTTAAGGAAAAATTCTCAGATATTACAATAGGTTTTTCAAAATTTGCTGAACTTCGACCAAAGCAGTGCATATTGGCAGGCCAAAGTGGCACACATGCAGTTTGTGTATGCACAATTCACCAGAACGTAAAGTTAATGATAGAAAATACAAAATTAGGAGCTTTGACAAATAGACAACTAAATACATATAAACACTGTTTGGCAAAAATGCTGTGTAATCCACCAAACATTAATTGCTATATGAGTGAATGTAGAGAATGCCCTGGTGTTGCCCCAATTCGCAAAATCATTGAAGAGGCTTTTGAAGAAAATCTTATAGAAAATGTCACCTATTGTCAGTGGGTGTCTGTTGATCGTTGCAACCTTGAAACTTTACAGAAATCTAATGAAGATTTTATAAATGTTTTTTGTGACAAACTGACTCTCTTAATCAAACATGATTTTATTGCAAAGCAGCAGTCTTCATTCGTTAATGACAAAAAAGAAAATTTAAAAGAGTCAGAGTTTGTAGTAAACTTATATTTCTCTGAAAACTATAACATTATCGTTCAGGACGAAGCTCAAAGTTATCACTGGGCAAGCGAACATGTGACAATACACCCTTTTGTGATTTATTACAGAGAAGATGATAAAATTAAACACCCAAGTTTTGTTGTAATTTCACCTTGTTTAGAGCATAACACTGTTTCTGTGTATACATTCCAAAAAAAACTTGTCGAGTTCATGACAACAAAGTTTCAAAGAGTGCCAAAAAAGATTTTTTATTACTCAGATGGGTGTGCTGCACAATATAAAAATAAGACAAATTTTATCAATTTATGTTATCACAAGCAAGACTTTGGTGTAGAGGCTGAATGGCATTTTTCCGCAACTGTACATGGGAAAGGACCATGTGATGGGGTTGGGGGCTCAGTCAAGAGACTTGCTGCAAGAGCAAGCCTGCAACGTCCATATCACAACCAAATTTTAACACCTATCCAACTTTATGAATGGGCAGTTGAAAATTTATCTGGACTTAATTTCATCTTCTCCACACAAGATGAGTATGTTGAGTCCGAAACATTTCTTAATGACCGTTTCAGCCAAGCAGTAACTATTAAGGGAACTCAACAGTATCATGCTTATATACCTGTTCATTCAAGCGTATCAAAGATTTGTGTAAAAATATTCTCTGAAGATACAACAGAAGGAACAGTGATCATCCAAAAATGCTCAGAAAAACTACAAATGTCAGAAGTAAGCGGTTATATAACGGCCGTATATGACCAAAAGTGGTGGCTGGCATATGTGTTGGAGAAGAATGAAGAAGAGGATGAACTAAAAGTGACATTTCTACATCCTGCTGGCCCTTCATCATCATTTTCATATCCAAGGAAGCCGGACGTATTGTGGATATCACTGACAGACGTGCTTTGCAAAGTTGATCCTACAACTCCTACTGGAAGGATTTATGTAATAACACCTGAAGAAACCACAACAACGTCACAAGCTCTATCATCAAGTTCTACATAAAATTTTGCTAAAGATGTAAGTGTTAAAGATTTAATGTAAAGTGTATAAATAATTTAATATAGTAATGAAATATGTTTTAATATCTAGGCCTACTATCAGTTTTATAAAACGCTCTTTTTTTAAATTATTATTTAACTATGAACCCATTAGCCTCCCACTTTGAAATGTCGCGAATCACTTACCAAAGGTCTAAACTATTTGTAGGAATTTTTAAAAAATTTTCAAAAATGCACTTTTTGAGAAAATTAAATTTAAAACTTTGATTTCGTGTTTACAAAAAAACTTTTTATGAAAAGGTATGTTGTGCTGTATATCATTGAAAACTGCATGAAAAACTGAGTAAAATAACACCACTCCCATCTCTCTAGCTCAATTAGGAGAGCAGCTGTGGTGATTTCAAAATATGTCGGACATGCATTTTTGGCCGTTTTTTGAAAACTTTACATAGCCGTAATTTCTAAACCATTTGAGATATTTGAAAAAAATTTGTATTTTTATTAATCTCCATGAGGACTACCTACATACCAAATTTCATCAAATTCTGAGATGGTCAGGTTTATACCCTGTGTTGATTTGATGTGGAATGGCTCCGTGGTCTATGTTGGTTTTTCATTAAACCATAGACCACGGCCAAACAGCCCGGAAAACTTGTCTTGTTTAATGTTAGTTCATCTTCTTCATCCAATTTGGTTGAGGCAAAATTAAAACTGGCCTTGAAGAAACTACTGTAGATTGTTGAGTCTTGTGCATCCTTCATTCAGACTTTTGCAAACTCAGTAATGCTCTCCATGAGATCAATGATATTATTGGGCTTAGACTGATTGTTTTAGCAGTTGACACAATCTTCTTTAACATTATTTTTCAATAGTGCAATTTCAATGTTTTTAGCATTTAGTTTTAAGATATTGATAGAGTCAAATTGCTCGTTAATCTATCTAAGATTAGTTGCAATGTAAAATTAAGAAAAAAAAAAAATGTTTTTATTACCATCTGATCTGACGGACTAGATTACCAAAGTAATAATGAGAGGAAAAACACCACTCTTTTTAGTGGTTAATTTTGAATTTGAAGGTGTGCCAGACAGTTGTCAGTGAAAAGGAGAATTTTTATTTTTTGTCTAACTTTGTAATCCAATTTTTAAAAATTTCATAACCATTCAAGCTTTGTTGTTAAAACTAATCAATTTCTAGAGACTTAATTCCTCTAAAATTGATAACAAGCAGTTTCAGTCTTTCCTTACCTAGCATGTTTGCAGCCACTAATATAATTATTTTCTGTTTACTTTGTAATACCAAAGCATGGATTTGTTTTTAAAGTCTAATGTTTTATTTGGTAAGCATTTAAAAAAATAAACCAGTTTTGGCTGCATTGAAAAAATCTTTTGGTGTACATTCGTTGTACATTTCATTTAAATTAGTTTGTTTTCAACGTTCTCACGTACACCCTCCCCAGAAATTACTTTTTGAATGATGTTACATTTTTTTTTAAACTTTTCTATCCACTTTATGCTGGCTTGAAAGTCATGATGATGCAACACTCCAGTACTGCTGTAAATTGTAAAGCCTGTTTGTTCTTTAATTAATATCCCTGGTTAACTTTTTCCTTGCGTCAGTATATCCACTTCAAAAAAGCATCATTGTATCATCGTAGGTTCTGTACACACTTTATTTTTGTTTGTTTGCCCATTTAAATTGTAGTCTTCATGTCAAATATATCATATGTACAATTTAAATATGGTTAAACAATGTATGTACAATACGCATGCGCGTATTATTATTGTTATAACAGATGTATGTATTCGATCAAGTTTAGTTCAATGAATAAAGTCTTTTCTAATCAACGTGTTGTCTAACTGTATTTGGCAATATAATTCCAATATTAAATAATATCTCTCACAGGTTATGGGCCGACACTAGTAATTTGGAGATATATAGACATGTGTTAGTTGTAATTACGTCGGAATTATTTACAGAGAAAAGTTTGTTTACATATACAGGCTCAAAGTGAAAGAGTTCGCGTGCTTAACCTAAAATGGCTACGTCTACGGTTCCCTTTCCCCTGCTAAAGGCAGATAATTTTTCCACTTGGAAATATAGAATACGTCTTGTTCTGAATAAAGAGGGTGCACTTGTAGCATTAGATAAAACAGACACAGAAATCGCAGCACTCACAGGTGCAGATTTGACCAGTTTCCAAGCTAAAGACGTAAAAGCTCAATGCATCATCGCACAGTTAATATCAGATACGTATATTGAATACATAGAGAGCGCACAAAGCGCCAAAGAAATGATAGCAAATCTGGAAAATGTCTTCCAGAGAAAAAGCGCATTATCTAAGATGTTCATAATGCGAAAGCTATTGAAAATGAAATTCGTCAATGGCGAATTACAAGATCATTTCACTAAACTCGAAAAACATCAAACTTGGAAGGCAACAAATCTACCCAAAGGCATCAAAGCTATTGACACAATGTGGCTTTTCAAAATCAAGCCTGATGGCACTAAGAAAGCTCGTCTAGTAGCAAAAGGATTTCAAGAGGAAGTGTCTTCCAACATTTATGCACCAGTCGCTCAACTTTCCACCATCAGAATCTTACTGTCTGTAGCACTGCAAAATGGATGGGAAATTAAACAACTTGATATCCCTACAGCATTCCTAAATGGCAAGCTAGACACTGAAGTTTATATAAAACCACCCAAAGGAGTAAAATGTCCAACGAATGCTCTAAAACTCATGAAAAACTTATACGATCTTCGCTCTTCACCCAGAAAATGGAATGAAAGGTTTAACGAGGCTGTGCAACATCATGGTCTAATCAGATCTCAGAATGACTTTTGTTTGTACTTGGGTAAAAATGCTTACCTTATTATATGGGTTGATGATATAATCATCACAGGTGACAAGAGCGAATGTCTAAAAATCATTGAGTTCCTTAAAAAGGAGTTCAACGCAAAAGAATTAGGAATCATCAACAACTTTCTGGGCACAGAAATCAATATAAATAAAGAGCAGATCACCATTTCTCAAAAGGAATTCATACAAAAAGTAATCTCAAGATTTGGTCTGGAAAATGGAAAACAGATGGATACACCTATGGAACACAATTTCCAGGTTGACTTATCTCTACCAGTGGACAAAAAGTTACCTTACAGAGAACTCCTTGGTTCACTTATCTACATATCAGTTGTAAGTAGACCAGACATAGCTTACGCTACATCTGTCTTAAGTAGATATCTTGATAAACCCACTAAACAACTCTGGATTGCTGCGAAGAGGGTATTGAGGTACTTAAACGGTACCAAGCATTTGAATCTCATATTTCATAAAAATCAAGATGCTGGATTAATCACATATTCAGATGCAGATTGGGCAGGAGACATCACCAGCAGAAAGAGTACAAGTGGATGTATAATATATCACTGTAACAACCCTGTATCTTGGTTTACAAAGAAACAAACATGCGTACCCCAGTCAACAGCTGAAGCGGAATACATAGCATGTGCAATGGCAGCGATGGATATGGTATACTTTCAACGCATACTTGTGGATTTGAAGTGCAATGTCTTAATTCCTTTAATTTATGTAGACAACCAAAGTGCACTTAACATGTGTGAAAGCTATGAGAATAGCAGACGTACTAGACATATAGACATTAAATATCACTATATTAAGGATCTTATACACAAAAAGCTTATTGAATTAGAGTACATAAAAACCCAAGATAATGTAGCTGATATTTTTATTGTTCAACACTTTCAAGCGAATTATACCTCTTTTTGTACCTTTTATAGTGCTACCATTTGCTATTTTTATTTCCATTTTATTCTCCATTTCTTCAACATTTTCCATAAGCTTTTCCAAATTTTCTGATACCCAATGATTTGTGGCACCACTATCTAAAATGAATTTAACGGATCGAGTGTTTCCTAGTAATTCTGAGGATAAAGCGCCATTTTTCTCAATATTTTCAGCGGAAATGAAATCAAATTCTTCTTCTTGATCATCTTCGCTCTGTGCAACATTTGACGTATGTCTTGTCGTCTTGCCTCTTCCACGTCCTCGAGAGTTTCCTCTCCCTCTCTTACCGCGATATCCATGGCCGCGATATGACGTCTGAGGCGTCTGTTGAGTTTGCACATCCTTGTTTGATGGACACTCATTTTTGAAATGTCCTTTGCCTCTACATGTGTGACATATTACATTTTCGTACCTCATCTGTGAGCTATTCTTATATTCACCTGGAGAGTAGAAAGAGCAGTTTCCGTCGTTATCGACCTTATCACCTGCATTGGAGTTCTCTTTGTTTTTGAGTTCAGTATCCAATAACCTTGTTTTTACATCGGAATACGAATATACTGTCGCGTCTTTATTCATTATCGTTTCTATCGATGTAATGACGCTCTCAAAGCTTTCCGGCATTGTCAGAAGAAGGTAACACATTTTGTCGGTATCATCGGTTGCAACTTTGCTTACGCCATCGAGTTCTTTTATGAGTTTTTCGAATTTAATTTATTGTTTTAAAACTTAAAATCCCAGTTTTCCAAAATGGTAGACTGCAAACTGAGGAATAATACATATTTCAATGCTGTCTTTATTTTTTTCATCTTTGTCAACTTTCTGTATCATGCACATTTTGTCTGAAATACTAAGCCACTTTTGCGTAGATATGGTGTACTGTAGTGTTGTCTTAAACAGCTGTACAGTAACCCAAATTAGGCCTAATGATTAGAACATTATAGAATGACTAAAATGAAAACAAAATTTATGCATGTACAGTATTTTACTGTTTAAACACACATGTGCTGTTGATAACGCCAGTAATAAGCTTTTTCAAGGATTCATATCGAGAAGAGGGGTAAAACCCAGCGTACTGTTTTCCTTATAGTGAAGCCTGTTAATATAGAAATACATTAGGAATTTGGAGAATTTTGCTAAAGTACACTATTGTTACACTTGGCCTATTGCCCACAGACCCTTATTTTTAATTGCTCTGGGTGGTCAGTGATGTTGTTTTCATGCTCTAGTCTAGCGTGTATTTCTGTATCTACACAAAAGCTAAGCAAAACGTTTTAGTAATGAGTAGGTGGTATACTGGAATACCTTACAATAATCTGACAGGTTTTAATTTTTATAAAACAGAAAAAATTCAATTTAATTATTAAGAAGTTGTAATTTCATTACATGGAAGCAGTTATGCAGTGAATTACAGTGAATTTTTACTAAAATTTCACTGTACACTGAAAAAAGTTGTTACATAGTGGAGTTCGTTATACAGAAGTTGTACTCGTGTGTGTGTGTGTGTGGGGGGGGGGGTGCACACAGTATCTCTGGACATTGGCTCAGTTGATGATAGTGGCTTACAGACAGACACTAGTTGATAATAACAACTACTTTTTGTGGTTTATTATTGTCTTAACATTAAACATTTTACTCACGCTACAGTGAGAAATTTCATTGGTTCAACTCCAGTCCTTCTACCAAAGAAGTTGTCTGAAGCATAGCACTAAGTGGAACAGAAATGCACCAAGTGTAGGCCTGTTTGATCGAAATTTAAAGTCCCCCGAACAGCTTTTATCTATCAGTAGCTAAACATGATTTGTATTAATAATGATAAATTTCACTTTTCAGATTTATACAATCTTCTGCTGTCTTCTTATTTTATTTATAGCACAAGGTATTGAAAATTAAAACTTCTTTGTAATAATGGTATCAACAAAATAATAGTCAATATCAAAATCTGGAGTAAGGTTGAAGGTATTGGGTTACAGTAGAGTATGTTGTGAGGCATAAACAAGATAAAAAGAATGCGTCACCATGAGAGAAAATGTAAAACTGCACTTCCTTTCCTTTTGAAACCATACAAATTATGATAGCTCTACTGAAAATGGAACATTATGGGCAGATGTTAATTACAAGAGAGGTAATTTATAGACTAGTTTGATAATTGTTTTATTGAAATTATGAAATTATTCACATTTAGTGTGCATAATCACAATAAGTATTCATTCTCAGTGTATTTTCTTAAAGTAAAAGGATTTAAAACTGTTTAGAATTATGACATATGAAGGATGTGTTGAAAATAAGTCTTGTATATTTTTTATACATATTGACAATTAACGCCACTCTACATACTGCCTTCCTCTGTTCATTATAAAAATTAAAAAAATTACCTATTCATTCATTAAGTCAAAAAGATCATTAAACTGAAATTGGGTTATGTTTGTGGTTGCTACTGATTATTAAATATCTTTAAATCAATTAAACAACATGTGTTATTATCAACTTTTGTCTGTAATTTGTGAAGTGCATAGTCAAAAATATGAGCGATGGCATGGTTATGAGATGGGACTGAATGTTTAGTAAAGGAAAACAGACCAGTCACAAAGAAGATTGTAGTCAATTATCATAATGAATGGCATGGTATATGGGAATGAAAAAAATTCTATGGATCATGTTTAACAATTTATGCTTTTTCTTTAGGAATTTTTGAAATTTTATAGATTGTGCTATATGAAATTGCCATTGTTTATCTGAATTGTCAGAAAATCTGTTCTTATTGGATGTCCAGATACACAGAGGATTATATTGGATAATCACAGAGGATTGTGAGAACAAAGGTCTTGCAAATGATTTGACATTTCTGACATACTCTAGTGGACAAGAGTGACATGAAATTTTGATCTGTGTTTTGACAGGAAACAATACTTGGGTCCCTCATGAATTGAAACAGCAGTCCTTACGTCTGTGATAAAAAAATTCAAAAAATTATCTCAGCAAGAAAGATCAGTGTGAATCATGTTTTGGGATACATTGCAGTCTTTTGTTGAAATTCTTCTCTGTAAGAGGAGCAGAAGTAAGGTGTGCTGTTTCTTATAAAAGGGTCATTCCATATCAATTCAACCAAAAAAAAATATTGGTATGGAGAACCATACATGACTTCCATATTCTAAGATTTAAATTTAAAATCATTTTCGAAATGAAATATTACCATAGAAACTACTTTCTACTTACTGCTTCAGCCTTAACCACAGTACTGTGGTCACTAACATATACCACCTCACGTTATCGCACTCGATTTTCACTGATGATGGAAGTCGATGGCATTGCCGAAACGTCTGGTTTTGTAGAAAACATTGGACTACGGCCAAATATCCCGGGAAGGAATTTTAACAAAAACTACTTCTTTGTTGCCGATAACGTTGTACACATATATATAAAAAATATGCATAAAATTAATGGCTTGTATAAGTTAATGATTGATCTCCATTAAGTAGTGCTCAAGTTTCCAAAGTTTTAATATTATGATGTCCGTAATTAAAACATCAGAGCAGGTTTAGTGTGAATGAGGGTACACCGTGGACTAAAATTTTCAACATTTCCTATTGAGCGTTGCTTAGAGTAAAGCTGCGAATCTACAGTGTATGTTTCACAGAACAAACACGCGAAAAAGAAGGAGCGCTCCGAAGTCACTCATGGACCCTCAGCATCATGCAGAGGGTTCATTCCCTAAAGACGAAAAGTCTATCTATGAATCGTTCCTCTGTAAACACGTGCAGTTACACTGCCCAGCGATCCACAGGGAGCAAATTGATGTCCATTTTTTCGGCTTGCACGCGTTATGTTGGTGTGGGTTTCGGCACTTTCCATTTAAAAAGCGTGCAAATGTAAGAAAATAAACATGAGTGAGGCCAGAAATAACGCGAATTTTGTGTGTGTGTCTTCCCTGCCTTTTTATTGCTGTAGTCATAATAATAAAATGGAAACGTAAACATTACATAACTGAGATATGCTTACCTGCCACGAACGATATATTATTTTATACATGTACGAGGTGTGTTCAAAAAAAGACCGAACTATTTGTGTAGCACGTCAACTAGCGCATAGAGCGAGCTGCAGAATTAAGTGCTGCTAGCGACAGGTTTTGACGCCTGAATGCCGTTTTCTCTGTTCCGTCACGATCTTCAGTCTTCGAGCTACACGCGCTGTAGTGGGCACGGGCACACACCGTCCGGCGGATTTATAACAAAGTGAGAATGAAGATCTTAACACAACGTGTGTGTATAAAATTTTGCTGCTGACTTTGTAAAATCTTTACAGAGCTATTTCCATTGTCTTCCAAAGTTTTCATTACCATTTGCATTGGTACGCAGTTGTTGACCGATTTCAAAACGGGTCTCTTTCTGATCGTCGTCAACAAACACAGTAAGAATTTTTCAGTGATACGATACATTTAAATTTTTCTATCAAAATTTAATTTTACGATCTTAAATGGATTCTGTCAGAAAGTATCGGCATTTAAACGATGATTTACAGTTACCACATCACGAGCTCTCTTCCAATGATCTTCGATATCGCTTTGATCTGCACTGACCATTGTTTTTCCCTCTTTAAAAATTCTTAAACTAATCGTTCGCCTCACGCAGGCTTCCGCGTATGCTTAATTGAAAACCAGAATGTCTCTGAAAAGTTTTAACCTAGTTTTGCTGCAAAATTTCATACGCACACGTTGTTCTCGCGGTCTTTCTTAATCGCTTTGTCACCAATCCGCCGGCCAGCGTGTGCACGTCCCCACTCAATGTGATATACCTCAAAGACTACTGCCAATAGCGGAACACAATAAGTGGTAGTTTGTTGTCAAAAACTATCGCTAGGTGCGCGCAAAGTCGCGGCGCGTTGTTTGTGCGGATTGATGTGTTACTAAAAAAGTTTGGTCTTTTTATGAACACACCTCGTGTATTAACTCATACATAATTTACATTAAAATGAAAAATTTATAATTTTATTGCCTGGCAACAAAATTATTTTATTTTTAACAATTACCATTGTTTGAAAAAGTTTAAATGCATTTTCAAGTACTTTACTGTTGTTAAAACGTAAAAGGTTGCAGGTAAACTACCCCTTCCCCTTAACCGATCTTCACCAAAATCGAAAATCCTTGAGATCTCTACAATTCAGGGACGTATGCAAAAAATTATTTGATTCTGTTTGAATTTGCGGCTGTTATCGTTTGCCATAGAAAATACGCTTGATAAAAAAACGTTGCAGGTAAACTACCCCTTCCCCTTAACCGATCTTCACCAAAAACAATAGGTCTTGAGTACTCTACAAATCAGGGGTGTATGCAAAAGAATATTTGATTCTGTTTGAATTTGCGGCTGTTATCGTTTGCCATAGAAAATACCCTTGTTAAAACATAAAACGTTGCAGGTAAACTACCCCTTTCCCTTAACCGATCTTCACCAAAAACAATAGATCTTGAGAACTCTACAATTCAGGGCTGTATGCGAAACATTATTTGATTCTGTTTGAATTTGCGGCTGTTATCGTTTGCCAAAAAAAGAAAATTTCCCTTGATAAAAAAAACCGTTGCAGGTAAACTACCCCTTTCCCTCAACCGATCTTCACCAAAAACAATAGGTCGTGAGTATTGTACAAATCAGGGCTGTATGCAAAAAATTATTTGATTCTGTTTGAATTTGCGGCTGTTATCGTTTGCCGTAGAAAAAAAATCTACACATAGACAGACACAGAGACACACACACAGACACTTTTCGAAAAACGACTTTTTTCATGTTTTGAGTGTAGTACAATCAGAATCTGCAATAATCTCGAACACGATTTTTTTTGCCATCACCATACTTCCATTTCCTTAAGGAATATGGAAGTAAAAATCATTTTCTCACCCACCATCTCAGATTTTGATGAAACTTGGCTTATTTGTTCTCCCTACAGAGATACGTAACCACACCAAATTTTAACCCTTTATCTCTCTCCATTTTCATTGTATATGCTTTCAAAGTTTTGAAATTTTGGTGTTTTTAACAATCAGATGTCGCGAAACGAGACTTGCTAACCTTTTGAAAATAATTTGTAACTTTTTTATTTATCATCCAATCTTTGTGAAAGTTTGTGGTTATATACTCTAAAGTATAAGGATTCTAGAAAAAAATACACAACACCTTCAAATAAAACTACTAAGGCTGGAAAAAATTTTTTTATTTGCATCTTTGTAGTTTTTTTGGTAAAAAACATGGTTTAGCATTAAATTGAATATCACAGGAAGGGAAAGGGATAATCATAAAAACTTTTTTTTCAAAATAATCCTCAATACATGGGCTATCATATGAAAAAATTATATTGATGGGGTTTTCATTCCTTTGTTGTGTTTTTTTCTGTTAAAGGTAAGTTTTTAAAATTTTTTTATTCAGTGATTTTACTAAGCCATAGAAATTTAAATCTTGTTCAAGAATTTTTTTTAAAAATGACACAAAAGATCAAATATTTTTTAACATTATGTACATTAATAACAAAGTCTGGAAATTTACCAAAACTGCATTCTAATATTTGTTATTTACAGTATGTACAGTCAAAGAAATTTAATGGAGTAAAATTTTTGTCTTAATTGAACTCGTACACTCCTCTGAGAATCTGTAGGCTCTTCCATTTGATGTGTGAGGAGACTCAACAGTTGCAAGCACATGAGGAATTGGCATCGGGCAAATGTTCTCTCGTTTGGGCAATGAAATGATGGCGATGGTCCTGCAGGATGCAAAAATTGAACAGTCATATCTCCTTCTTCTTTATTTAATTCAGTGATGATTCCAAAGTACCACAGATTGTCATATTTACAAGCTACATAGCGTGATGATGGGTTCAAATTTTCTTCTCTTACAAGTGATGTCTCTTTATTCTTTAAATTATATGTTATAATGTAATCTTATAGATTCAGTGGTATAATCTTTATATATAGTTGTATTGATATGGTGTGGGTTGATGTTTAATCTTCAATCACTTCTGCCCCAAATTGGGTTCGTCAACTTGTTATAGAACAAGTAATACTAGTATATATTTAGTGATGTGTAGTGTGCTTGCAGATACGCTCCGGTATCTGCTATTATGTTGTTTTTATAAAACTGCTCCAATTATAATTATTAGGAGTTATTAGTGTGATTGTATAATCTGTATAAGTGTCTATGAATAATTCACTCTTTTAATTTAAATAGGCTTCGCGCACTTTTGTTGTATGCCTCCCTCACTTACCACAAGTATCCGTTTCAGTCCTGTTCTGTGACGGTTGTTGCTGAAATACATACACTTAAAATGCACACAAATATTCAATTTGAATATTCAAAACAGTTAGTACACACAATATGAATGAATTAGCACATATAGGTAATACTTTAAATTACTCTCTGTTTGAATTCTTCCGCCACCTTTGGTAGAACTGATTTAAAAGAAATAATTTAATTTATATTTGAAATGATACTCTTGTTCATAGGTAAATAAGTGAAGGTTTATTAACAATTTTAAAATGGCAAATTTCAAAAACAATTAACAATCATTTTGGCTAATAATCCTTTACATAATAATTACAATTGATTAATTTTAACATAAAACTCTGTCCAGGCTCAATGCTGGTAGTCCTGTCTTTGGTACAATAATTTGAACTTAATAGGTTATGTTTTCTTGTCAATGTATTATCAGGTTGTTAGGTTCTTTGAGGTGACATGATATCAGTGTCAAGATGTAATATTAATAGAATTAAGAAAATTGAACAATGGTTAATAAATAACAAATAAATATAAAACAATGAAAATTAATACCATATGTATGGTAAGTATGTTATTATCGTATGCGTGGATGCGCACGCACCTTATAAAACTCTATAGCAAGCGTCAAGCTCGTGGCTTGTACAGTTTCAATGTATCGTTTTATTTTCAACAATTAGTTTGATAAATATATATTTTCAAGAGAAAAAATTAATAAAATACAAAAAAAAACTCTTGATATGATTTCTATTTGGTTTGGAAATTATTTGAGAACAGATGCAACAGTTAAATTAACAAGCTACCGCTACCATTTTGAGGTTAGCTATCACAGGTAATGCTGTTATGGTAAATGATTTCTTAACGGTTAACATTTCTTAATTTATATTTTCTGAACACATTATTAATAACATTTTAACAGGTTGCTATTAGAATTGCTTTTATACTTTTGTACGAAAGTTAATGTTATTTATTTCAAAACATCGAAATAATCAAGACAAATAAGTTTAGTCAAAAAAGTGACTAAATGTTAACTCTTGTAATTAATGACAATTACTTCAAACATACTTTTTATAATTATGAAAATTAATTAAAATATTTATCTAATATTTTAATAAGTATAAATTGACATTTCTTGGAATTCTAATAATTCCATTATACGTTTAACCTTTCGCTAGTACTTGACTCGCGTAGTATCCATATATGTCTATTTAAAATTATTATTTTTTTAAATCAAAGTTATTTAAATAAAATATTGTACTCCCTGTTTATTTATCACAACACGCGAGTACGACCGGGATTATACACTATCGTACTTGTATAGTTCGATAATACCGCACATATCACTCGGAAGTATTTTTGTTGTGTTAAGGTTATGTATGTTTATCAACTTATTGTCAATGGACGCGCACAAATTTGAAAATAATACTGTTTCATGGTGTAGAGTTGCGTGACCTGTCCGTCTGAAGGCTGTTCGTAGACTGTTACATTTTGCCGGAGCGTCTCTTTCGAGTCTGACAAAATGCGTTGATTTGATTGGCTGTAATCACTATAGTCTTCACCCCAAAAGCCTTTGTTTTATTAAAATATTTGATGTTTTACCAAATTTTGACTTTGGGTTGGAGTTTATGTGACGTAAGCACTAGTGTAAAAAATAATTGAAAAGTTAATAATTACAATAACTTCCTTATTGAACGTCCTATCGTTACATGAGTTATGTCATTGAATTGTAGACATTTTCTTCTTTAATTTAAGTCTAAACAACATTATTTTATTTACATCGCTTCTCTTAATATAACGTTTTTATTAATTATCTTTGGTGTTTCATATTTTTATAAGTCTTTGTCACCAGATTTAATTATTTTTAATAAAAACACTTTCTAAATAAACACTTGGAGTCCATTTCTCACTTGGTTTGATTTGTTATTTGGAAATAATTATTTCCTTAACAATAGCTCATTATAGCGTCATTAGGCGTCCATCTTTGTTTTTATATAAATGTATTTAAAATGAATTTCCCTTATTTAATACAAGTAATCTTACAATCTAATAATACTAAAACGATTATTTACATGATTTCACACTTAAATATCTTTACATGATTGTATTAAATATAATATACATACTGTCTTATTCCTCTTCTACCTGTCTCATACAATTGTCAACATAATTTTAGTCTTTTCTATGCGAATTATATTATGTATTAAATGTCATTAGTGTACATATATTGTACTTAATGCATTACATATAGTGGTCAGCTTCTAGCTAGTTTAGAACCCTTCAATTCTTCAATAATGGGTTTGTTCCTATGGTGTCTCATCATAGTGGTCATTTATTTTTCATAAAAACAATAATTAAACTGTTATTGTTACATTTTGTTTGTGTTTCTATATTGGTATTAGACATTACTCCTACTTTTGGTAATGTTCTCATTTACTCTTAGACAAATTTATATGTCATATTTTTCCTAAGTAACTTACTTAACATGGTTGGTTTACATCTGATTTCTGTCACTATGGTCAGTTGGTTTCTAATTATTTGCATATATACTGATTGTTTTTATAGTTCTAATCTGTTCTCAAAGTTGTATTGAGGTTCCCTCTAACTACTGGTAATATTGTTAACAATCTGTGTTTAATCTTTAATACACTATTTTCCTTAACTAATGGGCCATACAGTGGTCCATCTTACATCTGATTGTTTGTACATGGTTAGTTAGTTTACAACATTTTGTTTATAATACTGTTGTTATTATGTTAAAGATCTGTTCTCAAAACATTACCAGATATTGGTCTTACTACTGGTAATATTGTTATTCACTTTAGTATTGGTTTTGATATTGCACTTTGCCAAACTGAATTGGCATATTTGTTGTATCTTTGCTATCTCTGTTTGCCATTGCATTTGATTGGTTTTATTTACATGGTTGCATTATAATGCATTGTCCATTAGGATGTACTGTTATTTATAACAATTCCTTAATTGATATCATTGTTGATAATCATTTATTTTCATTGATATGTTTGGTTTTCTGTTTAACCAGGTACCTTCTCTATGGGTTATGTAACAATGTACCATCTGTTTTAATGCAGTATGTCTACTACTTACATGGTATCAGCATGGTATTTCACAATAATATTTTACTTATTTTGTGACACATGTTTATACATTCCTTCTTAAACACTAACACGTATCTTATTGTATTATTTATTATATTTTTCTAGTCAGAGGTTGAATACAATTCAATTCATTTTGTTTGATACAAGGGTTTTTTATTTGTTGTCAGTTCTTTACCAAAAAAAAAACATAATTATATTGTTCTATTTTGTTTTATTTTGGTGGTCTTACGATTATCTGTGTTGATCACAACTTCATTAAATGCGTCACACTCATTGTTCGTGTCTATTTGACTTATTTAACATCTTGTTGTTTTCATCATGGAATTAACATATTTTCATATACTTATAAACTTCATCACTATAATTGTTTGTGTGGTTATTCAGTTGAAATAGTTAATTATTCACATGTTTCACATCTATTAAGTACGCACTGTTATTGTTTGTGTTTCGTTAAATGCTAAACACTGGTTTTCATCCTCACATTTGATAATCATTGTTTCACTTGTCACTTATATAGTCTTTGGTACACGTGGTTTATGTTGATTTCTGGTATGATTTATTCATCTTTTTCTCTCTTCTGAGTCAGCTTTCTTGTCCTTCTTCTTTCTTCTTCCTCGTTATTTTCATCGTAGTCATTATTTCTTAATTGTTCCTCTCGCTGTTTGGAGTTTGTTAATTCTTATTTCGTCGTTTCCCCTCACTTTTGGAGTTTGTTAATTCTTATTTCGTTGTTTCCCCTCACTTTTGTATCCTATTGGGTCTAGTTACTGGTATTTTGTTTTGGCTCATGTCATTTTCTTTTTTATGTTTCGTAGTTGATGTCACTAGGTTGATATTATCTTATTCATAGTTGGATTTTCATATTAACACATTTGTAGATACACACTTTATATACATGGATTTACTTATCTAGATTTACATTCATATTTTTCTCTTACTTGCCGTTCTTTAAGCTCATTTTATGTAACTGCCATATTTGGTTATGTTACATATGCCTTCCTTTAAGAATTGATTAATTCTGAGTTATGATTATACTATATTTTTCTATGAAGAATTTATCAATTATTGTACATTCCATGTTGATTCACATGTTTTTTCCATATATCCTTTCGCTTTCTGCTCTTTGAATCATATTTATTTCTTCTCTATGTAATTACTTCCCTCGTTTATTTAGTTCCCTAACATACATTTAGCTGGGGCAGTTTAGAGCGGCTCACTTTGGCTATTCGACTCTACTGGCCATACTAATTTCAATAAATATGGAGGCAAATCATCTCCTTTAATAATAATAAATGATTGCTGGCATTACTCTTCAGTCAATTCATCTCAAATCATTAATAATAATAATAGTGGTCGTTTTTCCGACAAATAATAAATATTCTTGGGATTAATTCACGCATCTGCGGTTTGTACATTGTGATTCTCTCTTTTCTTGATTCAACTTAACTAATTCTTCACATATCATCGGGATATTTTGTTTTACATTTCCTCACTGGTATACTCTCATGATTTTCTTCGTTAGTATATTCTTTTTTATTCTTCTTCATCATAGATTAATCTCTTCATTCTGTGTTACCTTGAACGTCATTTCGTCATAATCTTCGTTCCAAATTTATTCTTCTAGATACTATGTATTAGTACATTCATTTTTTCTTTCCTTTTCCAGGTTTTAGTTGGTATTTGTACTTCATGTAGTGTTGGCTTTTCTTTATTCAAATACAAATTTGTCGTGTGTGGTTGTTTCTCTACAGTAATAGTGTTCATTTGGTTTATTCCTCCAACTCTTCTTTTTCTTATAGTAGTACGGGTGAGATGTTGTTCTACTGGTTGACGTGGCTCTTGGAATTAATGAGTTTGCTTCATATATGCCTGGGATGTAATGTGTCGGCCTCGTAATGACATCTTTTTTATAGTAGTAGTACGGGTGAGATGTTGTTGTTCTACTGGTTGACGTGGCTCTTGGAAATAATTGGTGCCAAGGATGTTGTGTGTCGGCCTCGTATTGACATCTTTTTTATAGTAGTAGTACGGGTGAGATGTTGTTGTTCTACTGGTTGACGTGGCTCTTGGAATTAATGAGTTTGCTTCATATATGCCTGGGATGTAATGTGTCTGTCTCGTATTGACATCTTTTTTATAGTAGTAGTACGGGTGAGATGTTGTTATTCTACTGGTTGACGTGGCTCTTGGAAATAATTGGTGCCAAGGATGTTGTGTGTCTGTCTTGTATTGACATCTTTTTTTTTTTTTTTATAGTAGTACGTTATTATTGATGAATACAATGTTCTGATTCCTTTACATAAATTCTCTGGGATCATTTTTTCCCACATTATAAAATGACAATATACATTCAATGTTCAATACATAATTACATAGTTACTTTTCATTTAATATAAACATATAATAATTTTCATGATAATAATTCACCCTTTTTCTTCAGTCAACATCTATTTTTTATAATCATATTTTCACTTTTCATTTTGTAAATAACAATAATCTTCATGGCCACATTTCATTTTTCATCTTGATATAGTCAACAGTTATACTCATAATTATCTTTTTATTTTACACAACAAACATTTTCATCCTTTATATAGTATCAATAATAAAATAATCCTTATCGCTCACTTTTCACTTGTAATTTCATACTTCAGTTGTCAATATACTTTTTCATGGAAGTTTGATTATAGGTACCCTTTATCTTTTTTGTAATAGGGTTCTGCAATTCATAGGTGTTGTTTAGATTGTTTTTCGTTACAGTATATGGTCCGGTATATAGTAGTAGTAATTTCTTTGCGATGCCCTCGATAGTACTTGGGAGTTCTCGATTTTTGATTAGCACTTGGTCTCCCACTTCGTATTTTATAATTTTGGGCTGTAATTTTTTGTATTTAATTCTCAGTTTCTGGGCTCTTTCAACTGCATTATTATAGAACTTGGTTTGGTCAAACTTGACCTCTGCACTTATTGGAAAGTTAATTATTTCTGTGATCTCCCGGGGTGGTCTTTTTTCGTGCATTGCCATGTATGGTGTTTCCTCAGTTGACTGATGGTATGCGAGGTTTAAGAAGTCTTCAGCTGGGGATAAATACTCCTCCCACTTCCTCTGCTGGCTGTGACAGTAGGTTCTTAAAATCCTTCCTACTTCTCTCAACACTCTCTCAGCAGGGTTGCTGTTGGGGTGGTACACCGATGTCTTATACGTTTTGATTCCCAGATGGAGCAGTGTTTCCCGCCATTTCCGTCCTCGAAACTGTGTTCCGTGATCTGTAATTATTGATGCTGGTCTGCCCACTTCGGGTATGTATTTGTTTATAACTACTTCTAGTATCTTGCTTGTCGTGGCTCGATTAAGTGGGTACAGCTTAGTATATTTTGTATAGTGGTCCAAGATAATAATGATATATTTATACTGGTGTCTTCCACCACTCCGTGGAAATGGCCCACAAATGTCCAGGAAGATTTTTTCTAATTTTGTCACAGATGTAATCGGTATCATCACTCCTTCTCTCTTTTCGTTACTGCATTTGACTAGCTGGCAAATATGGCAATTCTGTATATATTTTCTTACCTTCCTATTCATGTCAGTGAAATACACATGTTCTTGCAGTGCTTTTACCACCTTCACTGCGCCCATATGACCATATCGTATGTGATAGTCGATGGTCAAATCTTTCTCTAGATCCTTTGGGACAACTATCTTCCAGCGTTCACCATTTTTATTGCTTTTGGTGAACACCAGTTGATGATGAGTACAGTAATACTGTTTAATGTTTACATCGTTGTCTGCTAGTTTTTTAATAATTATCAATATTTTGGGATCTTGTTGTTGCTGTATAGCTATATCTGACAGTATTTTAGTAAGCTCAGATTTATTTTTTAGCAAGTGGTAGACCTTCGCGATGGTTTCCCTCTCTCCTTCAGATGTTTGGGCGTCGATGTTAATCCGAGACAACACGTCTGCAGCTGTGTTGCTTTTTCCCGGTATGTACTCCCACTGTATATTGTACTCTTGGAGTGTGAGAGTCCATCTTGTCAACCTTCCGTGTTTCAATTTACAGTTCTTGAGGAATGAAATGGATTTGTGATCCGTTCTTACTGTCACTTTATATCCCAAAATAAAGGTTCTAAACTTTTCGCAAGCGAATACGATACTCAATAATTCTTTTTCTGTGGTGTGATAGTTGCGTTCGCATTTGTTCAACGTACGACTTGCAAAGCTGATTACTTCATGGTTCTCGTCTTGGTCTTCTTGATATAGTACGGATCCAAGACTCAAATCGCTGGCGTCGCAGTTCATGAAAAATTGTTTTTCAAAGTTAGGGTGATGTAACATAACGGTTTCTAGGAACTTTTCTTTAATTAACTTAAACGTAGATTCTTGTTCTGCTGCCCATTTCCATTTTTCTTTTGATGATAGCTGTGTTGAAAATCGAGCTGTTAATTCGGAATAATTCTCTTGAAATTTCCGATAGTAATTGCAGATCCCGAGGAACGATTGCAGTTGTTTCTTGTTCTGTGGGACGGGGAAACGCTGTATTGCCTCCATCTTTTCCTGGGACGGTGTAATTCCATGTTCAGATAGGTTAAACCCCAAGAATTGGACTTCCTTTGCTATTAATTGAGACTTATCTAACTTCAATGTAATGTGATTATCTTCTAATTTCTGTAAAACCTGTGCCACCCTTTCACAGTGTTCCTCCCAATTGTTGGAGGCGATTAAGAGATCGTCAACATAGACTGTTGTAAACTGCAGTGTATTGTGGCCCAGTATCTCGTCCATACATTTGACGAATATTGCTACCGAGTTTACTAAGCCAAACGGTAGTCTTTTAAAATGGTAATTTCGACCTTCGAAAATAAAGGCAGTGTACTTTCTACTATTCAGATGCAGTTCAACTTGCCAATATCCGCATACCGTATCCCATATACTGTAAAATTTTGTACCATAAAACTTCTTTAAGATCTCATCAATTTCTCCAGGTGATGTCCTGTCGTTAATTATGGTTTTGTTAAGTTCTCGAGCATCTAAACAAATTCGTACCGCACCATTTTTCTTTGGTACGGCGACAATAGGGTTGGTGTATGGTGAATTGCTTACTTCGATGATGTCATTTGCTATCAAACGCTGGATTTCTTCCCTTACTGCTTCCTTCAGCAAAAAGGCGATAGGATAAGATTTTCGTTTAAATTCGGTTTGGTCTTTGAATCTTAACTCGCATTGGAAATTTTTGATTTTTCCGGGCGTATCAGAAAATATGTGACGATACTGGCAATATATGTTTATCAGATGGTCCTTTTGTTCCCATGTCAGCTCTTGGCTATTTTGGTTGGTCTTAAATTCTTGTATCTCATTAATCTTGGTCAACCATAAATCTTCCTCTGGGTTGTTGTGAAGCTTCTCGTTGATGGCGCCTTCCTGATGTTGGTGGCCTTCCCTAATGTAATATATTACATGTTCTACGGGTGCCTTTTGATATTCTGTTAGCTTGGCTGTCCACTCAACTTCTCCTGTCTTCATCCTTACTGTATTTGTGTCCATGTTAATTATCGCAGTGTATTTTCTGAGTATATCACATCCAATGAGCAGGGTAAACGGTAACCCACTGGCTACGAGGAATATCATCTGTATCGTGTTCCCGTTGCTGGATACATCGAGTTGTACTTGTTGTCTAATCGTCTTATTTTGACGTCCGGTAGCTCCAATGAGTACAATGTTGTTAATAGGTAAAGTGGGTATTTTCGCTTTATTTTCAGATTGGATTCTATCTAACTCCACTTTATCAATCAATGATACATTTGCTCCGGTATCTATCATTGCCGTTGCTTTTATATTATTGACCTTTACCGCTATGTATGCAATTTCACTATTACTTGTATCGCTGATAGCATTCTTTTTTTCTTCCATTAAGTCTCTTCTTATATTTTTCAAATAATTATTGGTGTAAGTTTTGCGAAGATTTGGATGGTTTGCCAAAACTCTAGGCCCAATAGTCCGGTTCAGTGAGGGTACTACTTGGTTTTTCACTGCCGGTTGGCGTTTAAAGGCAGGTCACTATTCCCGTGCCTGTCTTGCGATGTCGAAGCTATGGGTTCCTGATTCCCAGGCCCATGTCCATTATTGTAGACTGATGTATTTTGCGTTACTGTTCCTTGACTTCCATTGCTGTCGCTTCCGTTAGATCGGTATCCAGATTCCCGCTCCTCTCTATCGCTGTTGCTGGAGTGACTATGCTGATTAGGGAAACTCCTCCTTCCTTGGTAGTAGTTTCGTCGATTTCCCCCTCGACTGGCTTGAGTATAGTGCACTCTACGAAAGTGATTATTATGTTGGTTGCCATTGCTTTGTCTTGGGTGATGATTGGGAGCTTGATTCTGGTACGGCCGGTAATAATTGTTACCTCTTTGGTAAGCTGGCTCTCGCTGATATCCACCTGAATGCTGATTATTATTATTCCCTCTATTATTCACATTGTTGCCCCCTCCATCTTGACGTGGTATAGGGTGATTTTGGAATCTCGGTGGGTGATTGTGATTTCTTCCTGGGCTATTCCTTTCGTTGGATATGTTGGGGTTATTATTCCCAGGTCCTCCTCGATCATATGTCTGGTTAGGTCCTTGTCGACTACGTTGGTAGTATCGTTCTCTTTCATGGTTCTCCAACAGTTCGCACATTCCTTGGACTGTTTTTATTTGTGCATTTAGTCTTCCTTGTGATATGCCTTGATTGAAGTGGTAGGCTAATTTCGTCACTAGGCATTCTCCTGGGATTGCGGGTTCGAGATTCCTGGCCAGGCAAATCTTTCCCAAGAAATATGTTGTCATTGACTGCTGCCTTCCATGTGTATCGAACCTTCCGTTTGTGATATCATCCCTGACGATGTTCTGGGTGGCTTCGGACCAATATTTTTGTTTAAACGCCACTTTGAAGTTGTCATAATTCCCCACTTCGTTACGGGTTGCCGTCCACCAATTGTCGAACGTGCTTTTGAAGGCTTCATCTAACATTCCTTTAATGGTGGTCCATCTACTCTCTCTGTTTTTACGTATGATTTCTTCCATCCGTTCTAAAAACTCTAGCGGATTCTTATAATAAGTCGTGAATTCAATCTGGTCTCTGTTGTCTAGATGAGTCAATCCGGATAGTAAATTTGGTATCGTTTGTATACGATGCATCTCGTCGCGGAGGTCATCTAACTCTCTTCGTTGACGCTCGGTTAATAGGGTTCTATCATCATGTACCTGCTGCTTAATTGCGTCCACTCTTCCAGATACTTCTTCACACTTGTCGGTTAGTGTTGACTGTGCTGCCTTCATGTTGGTCTGTTCTTGTGTTATCACATTTATTTGTGTACCGTGCGTTCTCTCCATTTCGTTAATGCGTTGATTGATGTCTAACTCTGCTTGTATTAGTCTCAGGCTGGTACCTTCTCCCTCCTTTCGTACTTCATCCATCTCAACGTTAACTTCAGTTGATAGGATGGCCATGCGCTTCTCGATTTCATCAACATTTTCCTTCAATCTTTTTTCTATCATTTCTTCTGTATCCTTTGCGGCTTCCTTCATCTTGTTACTGTTGATACTTATTTGCTGCCACATCCCCTCATGGTCAGATTGTATTGTTTCGACGTCTCTATTGAACTTAGCCGTGATTTCATCCATTTTCTGGTTGGCCTGATCCATTCTGACTCCCAACTCTGCTGATAACTCCTCTTTCATGATGGCCATTTTCTTCTCCAGTAATTCCTCGGTTTTCTTTTGCCCATCTTCCATCCTCCTGTTCGTCTCCTGTATCTGGTTATTGAACTCTTCCTTTAATAATTCCATATGTTTCTGGTTCTCCCTCTGGCCTTCCTCTATTTTCTTGCTTAAATCCTCTTTAGTGGATTGCTGACCCTCCTCTATTCTATTTAAGTCCTCCTTGGTGGATTTCAGGCCTTCCTCTATTCTCTTGTTCACGTCCGCCTTGGTGGAGTTCAGTGATTCTTCCATCCTTTTCTGGCCTTCTTCTATTCTGTTTAATTCCTCTTTAGTGGATCGGTTGCTTTCTTCGATAGCTCTTAGTATTGTTAATAATTGGGCATCCATTATTGTCGTAGGTTTCTCGGGTTGGCTATCCTCCTGTATAATTTCTTGTGGTGTTATTTCCGGCAGAATCTCTGGTTGTGCTATTTCTGGCTCCTCATCTGGCTGTTGAACCCCCTCCGCCGGTTCAATTTGTTTGTCTTTTACTTCCACTACTATCTCCTCCACATCTTCTGTTGACATAGCCTCCTTCTCTTCTTTTCTGGTTTCCTTCTCTGCTTGCGCCGCCCTTTTCCTTGACGTTGACCTTGATTTTGATCTTGATTTCAATCTGTCTGTATACATCTTGATCCTCTGATAATGTTCCTGCTGTCTTCTCACGAATTAGTATACTTAGGTTATTGGTTATTGTATATCTCCCTAACTCGTGCTCGGACGTTGGGCGCCAATCTATAATGTAATCTTATAGATTCAGTGGTATAATCTTTATATATAGTTGTATTGATATGGTGTGGGTTGATGTTTAATCTTCAATCACTTCTGCCCCAAATTGGGTTCGTCAACTTGTTATAGAACAAGTAATACTAGTATATATTTAGTGATGTGTAGTGTGCTTGCAGATACGCTCCGGTATCTGCTATTATGTTGTTTTTATAAAACTGCTCCAATTATAATTATTAGGAGTTATTAGTGTGATTGTATAATCTGTATAAGTGTCTATGAATAATTCACTCTTTTAATTTAAATAGGCTTCGCGCACTTTTGTTGTATGCCTCCCTCACTTACCACAAGTATCCGTTTCAGTCCTGTTCTGTGACGGTTGTTGCTGAAATACATACACTTAAAATGCACACAAATATTCAATTTGAATATTCAAAACAGTTAGTACACACAATATGAATGAATTAGCACATATAGGTAATACTTTAAATTACTCTCTGTTTGAATTCTTCCGCCACCTTTGGTAGAACTGATTTAAAAGAAATAATTTAATTTATATTTGAAATGATACTCTTGTTCATAGGTAAATAAGTGAAGGTTTATTAACAATTTTAAAATGGCAAATTTCAAAAACAATTAACAATCATTTTGGCTAATAATCCTTTACATAATAATTACAATTGATTAATTTTAACATAAAACTCTGTCCAGGCTCAATGCTGGTAGTCCTGTCTTTGGTACAATAATTTGAACTTAATAGGTTATGTTTTCTTGTCAATGTATTATCAGGTTGTTAGGTTCTTTGAGGTGACATGATATCAGTGTCAAGATGTAATATTAATAGAATTAAGAAAATTGAACAATGGTTAATAAATAACAAATAAATATAAAACAATGAAAATTAATACCATATGTATGGTAAGTATGTTATTATCGTACGCGTGGATGCGCACGCACCTTATAAAACTCTATAGCAAGCGTCAAGCTCGTGGCTTGTACAGTTTCAATGTATCGTTTTATTTTCAACAATTAGTTTGATAAATATATATTTTCAAGAGAAAAAATTAATAAAATACAAAAAAAAAACTCTTGATATGATTTCTATTTGGTTTGGAAATTATTTGAGAACAGATGCAACAGTTAAATTAACAAGCTACCGCTACCATTTTGAGGTTAGCTATCACAGGTAATGCTGTTATGGTAAATGATTTCTTAACGGTTAACATTTCTTAATTTATATTTTCTGAACACATTATTAATAACATTTTAACATGTTGCTATTAGAATTGCTTTTATACTTTTGTACGAAAGTTAATGTTATTTATTTCAAAACATCGAAATAATCAAGACAAATAAGTTTAGTCAAAAAAGTGACTAAATGTTAACTCTTGTAATTAATGACAATTACTTCAAACATACTTTTTATAATTATGAAAATTAATTAAAATATTTATCTAATATTTTAATAAGTATAAATTGACATTTCTTGGAATTCTAATAATTCCATTATACGTTTAACCTTTCGCTAGTACTTGACTCGCGTAGTATCCATATATGTCTATTTAAAATTATTATTTTTTTAAATCAAAGTTATTTAAATAAAATATTGTACTCCCTGTTTATTTATCACAACACACGCGAGTACGACCGGGATTATACACTATCGTACTTGTATAGTTCGATAATACCGCACATATCACTCGAAGTATTTTTGTTGTGTTAAGGTTATGTATGTTTATCAACTTATTGTCAATGGACGCGCACAAATTTGAAAATAATACTGTTTCATGGTGTAGAGTTGCGTGACCTGTCCGTCTGAAGGCTGTTCGTAGACTGTTACATTTTGCCGGAGCGTCTCTTTCGAGTCTGACAAAATGCGTTGATTTGATTGGCTGTAATCACTATAGTCTTCACCCCAAAAGCCTTTGTTTTATTAAAATATTTGATGTTTTACCAAATTTTGACTTTGGGTTGGAGTTTATGTGACGTAAGCATTAGTGTAAAAAATAATTGAAAAGTTAATAATTACAATAACTTCCTTATTGAACATCCTATCGTTACATGAGTTATGTCATTGAATTGTAGACATTTTCTTCTTTAATTTAAGTCTAAACAACATTATTTTATTTACATCGCTTCTCTTAATATAACGTTTTTATTAATTATCTTTGGTGTTTCATATTTTTATAAGTCTTTGTCACCAGATTTAATTATTTTTAATAAAAACACTTTCTAAATAAACACTTGGAGTCCATTTCTCACTTGGTTTGATTTGTTATTTGGAAATAATTATTTCCTTAACAATAGCTCATTATAGCGTCATTAGGCGTCCATCTTTGTTTTTATATAAATGTATTTAAAATGAATTTCCCTTATTTAATACAAGTAATCTTACAATCTAATAATACTAAAACGATTATTTACATGATTTCACACTTAAATATCTTTACATGATTGTATTAAATATAATATACATACTGTCTTATTCCTCTTCTACCTGTCTCATACAATTGTCAACATAATTTTAGTCTTTTCTATGCGAATTATATTATGTATTAAATGTCATTAGTGTACATATATTGTACTTAATGCATTACATATAGTGGTCAGCTTCTAGCTAGTTTAGAACCCTTCAATTCTTCAATAATGGGTTTGTTCCTATGGTGTCTCATCATAGTGGTCATTTATTTTTCATAAAAACAATAATTAAACTGTTATTGTTACATTTTGTTTGTGTTTCTATATTGGTATTAGACATTACTCCTACTTTTGGTAATGTTCTCATTTACTCTTAGACAAATTTATATGTCATATTTTTCCTAAGTAACTTACTTAACATGGTTGGTTTACATCTGATTTCTGTCACTATGGTCAGTTGGTTTCTAATTATTTGCATATATACTGATTGTTTTTATAGTTCTAATCTGTTCTCAAAGTTGTATTGAGGTTCCCTCTAACTACTGGTAATATTGTTAACAATCTGTGTTTAATCTTTAATACACTATTTTCCTTAACTAATGGGCCATACAGTGGTCCATCTTACATCTGACTGTTTGTACATGGTTAGTTAGTTTACAACATTTTGTTTATAATACTGTTGTTATTATGTTAAAGATCTGTTCTCAAAACATTACCAGATATTGGTCTTACTACTGGTAATATTGTTATTCACTTTAGTATTGGTTTTGATATTGCACTTTGCCAAACTGAATTGGCATATTTGTTGTATCTTTGCTATCTCTGTTTGCCATTGCATTTGATTGGTTTTATTTACATGGTTGCATTATAATGCATTGTCCATTAGGATGTACTGTTATTTATAACAATTCCTTAATTGATATCATTGTTGATAATCATTTATTTTCATTGATATGTTTGGTTTTCTGTTTAACCAGGTACCTTCTCTATGGGTTATGTAACAATGTACCATCTGTTTTAATGCAGTATGTCTACTACTTACATGGTATCAGCATGGTATTTCACAATAATATTTTACTTATTTTGTGACACATGTTTATACATTCCTTCTTAAACACTAACACGTATCTTATTGTATTATTTATTATATTTTTCTAGTCAGAGGTTGAATACAATTCAATTCATTTTGTTTGATACAAGGGTTTTTTATTTGTTGTCAGTTCTTTACCAAAAAAAAAACATAATTATATTGTTCTATTTTGTTTTATTTTGGTGGTCTTACGATTATCTGTGTTGATCACAACTTCATTAAATGCGTCACACTCATTGTTCGTGTCTATTTGACTTATTTAACATCTTGTTGTTTTCATCATGGAATTAACATATTTTCATATACTTATAAACTTCATCACTATAATTGTTTGTGTGGTTATTCAGTTGAAATAGTTAATTATTCACATGTTTCACATCTATTAAGTACGCACTGTTATTGTTTGTGTTTCGTTAAATGCTAAACACTGGTTTTCATCCTCACATTTGATAATCATTGTTTCACTTGTCACTTATATAGTCTTTGGTACACGTGGTTTATGTTGATTTCTGGTATGATTTATTCATCTTTTTCTCTCTTCTGAGTCAGCTTTCTTGTCCTTCTTCTTTCTTCTTCCTCGTTATTTTCATCGTAGTCATTATTTCTTAATTGTTCCTCTCGCTGTTTGGAGTTTGTTAATTCTTATTTCGTCGTTTCCCCTCACTTTTGGAGTTTGTTAATTCTTATTTCGTTGTTTCCCCTCACTTTTGTATCCTATTGGGTCTAGTTACTGGTATTTTGTTTTGGCTCATGTCATTTTCTTTTTTATGTTTCGTAGTTGATGTCACTAGGTTGATATTATCTTATTCATAGTTGGATTTTCATATTAACACATTTGTAGATACACACTTTATATACATGGATTTACTTATCTAGATTTACATTCATATTTTTCTCTTACTTGCCGTCCTTTAAGCTCATTTTATGTAACTGCCATATTTGGTTATGTTACAATGTAAAGGTGGTTTTCTCATCACTACTGATCCTCCTTGCTTCCAAGTTCCCTAAACAATCTAATGGCTTAAAGTTATGGAAACTTCTGGTTCCTGGAAGTGTTTGTACATCTTCAAAGCGTTCCACAAGGTCAGAACATGTCTGATTTACAGAATCTTTAGAAATAAAATGAAAATTATCTTTGGTGATGTTGACTTTACAAAACTCATACAAATCTGCTAGAAATAGTATTTGATGTCCAAGAGGTCTTTGTAGACTTTCCTTTTGTGCTAGCCTTTTAACAGTGCCTCCTATACCATCACACTCAGTTTTCCCATGGCTAGTTGCAAATAACGACCACTGCGCCCTGATCTTAAAATCTTTTTTGTGCAGACAAGGGTTTATAAAATTAAATTTATTTTTATATTGGCCTGCACAGCCATCACTGAAATAATGGATTTTTGTAACATGTGAATACTTTTCTTTAATGAACTCTGTCACAATTTCTTGAATTTTGTAGACCATACAAATATCATGTTTCATGTCATCACATATCACACAAAGAGACAAAACCAATCTTTTGCCTTCAATACTTTTAAGGTTAATTATAATAGGATGTACAGTGCAAGAGTCAGATGTCCAGTGGTATCCTTGGGCTTCGTCCTGGATAGTAAAAGAGTAATTTTCACTCAAGTCATTTGATACTGTGGCAACGTTTGCATCAGAAGATTCTTTAAGTATCTTGAAACATTTTGATTGAGACTTTGCAACGTAAGAGTGTGGGACAACTTTTTCCAATTTAGATGAAGGTCATCAATAAATTCACCAATTTTTGCAGAACATGTAATCATTTGTGTTCTGTCAGTTGAAATCCATTGATTAAATTCAATGGTGTTGTCTTCATCACAATCTTCAAATTTTGTTTGTAAAACGTTTGTTAGATTTTCTTTGGGTGGGCAAGTTTTTGTGATTATACCTTTCCCTTTCTGTGATATTTGTTTTAATATAGGGCCTGTTTGTTTTATAATCACTTAAAATTTTAGTTTTATTAAAAAAAAAAATACTTAAGACTTTTTTAAATGTCTATGGCTTAGTTAAATCGCTGAATAAAATTTTTTAAAAAACTTACCTTTAACAGAAAAAAAACAACAAAGGAATGAAAACCCCATCAATTTTTTTTTTCATATGATAGCCCATGTATTGAGGATTATTTTGAAAAAAAGGTTTTTATGATTATCCCTTTCCCTTTCTGTGATATTCAATTTAATGCTAAACCATGTTTTTTACCAAAAAAACTACAAAGAATCAAATAAAACATTTTTTCCAGCCTAAGTAGTTTTACTTAAAGGTGTTGTGTATTTTTTTCTAGAATCCTTATACTTTAGAGTACCGTATATAACTACAAAATTTCACAAAGATTGGATGATAAATAAAAAAGTTACAAATTATTTTCAAAAGTGTAGCAAGTCTCGTTTCGCAACATCTGATTGTTAAAAACACTAAAATTTCAAAACTTTGAAAGCCTATACAATGACAACGGATAGAGATAGAGGGTTAAAATTTGGTGTGGTTACTTATCACTGTAGGGAGAACAAATAAGCCAAGTTTCATCAAAATCTGAGATGGTGGGTGAGATGCCCTGGTTGAGTTGACGTGGAATGACCCAAAAACTAATGTCACATTAAAATGAAAAGGCACACAGTGATGACTTTTACCATTCTTTTGTTTCATTATAATGTTCAGGCAAAATTTTGTTATATATTAGGACAAAAATTCAATCATTTTCTATCCCTCTCCAGATAGCCTTAAATTATGTGAGGCATTGACCATGTTCCACCTTCACACCTTAAGACGTTTCTCAATGGTTAGTCTACCTATGACAATGGTGAGTTGCAAAATAAAATTATGAAATGGTTAATGACATGGATTGCTGTTTTCTATGAAAAGGGTGTACAGAGATTACTGCCTTGCTTTGAAAATTAACATTAGCATTCATTAGAAGTAATAAATGATTAATTACTCCATCCCTGTAATTGCATTGTTGACATGTTCCTGAATGTCACTTAAACAAAAGCCTTCAGTGGAATGACTGTGACACAAAGGTCAATTCCATTGAAGGTGATAAGTTCCAGTTGATAAATATTAATTGTGGAAACAATGCATCCATATGGACTGGATGTGACAATGTGACATCATTGGACTAACAGGATAGTCTGATTGGTGCAGAGAGGCAATGCTATAGTTTTAAGGACACATTATGTCAAAGGTTTTCAACTGTTAAGCTTTTAGCCATGGCAGTTGTGCTGTAATAAGTGGCTCAGAAACGGTTGAGGCTATGTTAAAAAATAGCCTAAGGTATGGTTAATCTAGTAAAAATATAAAATTAAAATAACATTGTGCTGTTTTTCTAACAGTTTGATAAAAATTATTTTCCAAACAATCGTACATAAAATTTTTATATAAAGTAGCGTTTTGTTTTTCATTTATAAAAATAGGATCTTTTTCATTATATTATAATAGAATCTTTACTCTCTCTCTGCCCTTACAAACGTAGATCTTGTCCAGCGAGCTGCTGTATGGTCATTCATCTAGTTTTATATTCATATGTTTGATGTTTGACTTTACAAGTGGAGCCATGATGCTATAGCCTAACCACACAACTCACTACTGCAGTAATAGGCCTAAATAGTAAGTTACGGGTTACAGCCAACAAAATGTATTACTTTGTAAATAAAAATGTTTGTATGAATATAGTGATATAACTAGATAATCTAAGGTGTTGATTTGGGGTTTTATTTGCTTTTTCATCATGTGTAGGTTTTTTGTCATGTTTGGTTTATGTTGATTTCTTTTTCTTCATATTCTCCTTCCAATGAAAGTACTAATTTAGTAATTTCTTTCATAGGTGATACAGTATATTGAACAGTTTATAACAAAGTTGTTATATCGTTTTCAAAGCTAAAAAAAATGAGAGAATTGAGTTAACTGTCACTGATAGCAGTTTTGTTCTTTTGTGCACATGTGGAGTGCAGTGAAGGTGCAAGTAGGCCTAAATAAAATTAAACAACTTTACCTAACATACCGGTAATTTACAATAAACAACGCTCGAAAAGTCCCAATTTATTTGAAGTACATTTTCGTCTATTATTCTGTCTGATTTAACCAAATGTTACCATCATAATTTGTTAAAATTTGTGCTGGTGTTATTATAAAAAGAAAAGGCCAAATAAGTTTAATCAAAATAACAGTACTACACCTAAATACAGATCAGCTGGTTGTTTTCCGCTAGTGTAGTACCAGCATAGTGCTTAGTAGTGTAGTGGTATTCTTTAGAGACTTTAAAGTGTTTTAAGCTCAACATTAGATGAGAATGAAAGCTACCAAATGGCTTTTAATGCAATCATGTAATGATGAGCTAAATTGCTTGAAAGTGCGTATAGAGAATCACTGAATGATGGAAAGTAACAAGTTGATTTCTATATAGATTCTACATGCCACTAATACAGGTTTGTTATCTGTAATAATAATAATAATTGTTTGCATTTATAATAGTATACAATAATAATAATACTGGAAGTAGTAGTAGTAATTGTATGCATGAATAATAGTATGTCATGCGACAAGTGTTATAAAATTATGTTAGAAAGAAACTGGTTAATGTAAATGTGAGTGCAAAGAGTCTGCTATATGATTGTGGTGTTAACATTAGTGGTTGTAAAATAATTTTAATAATTATGAAATCTATGTGTATAATGTTGGGAGATAAGTGGGCTATGTACTAACTGTTAAAAGATATTAATGTCACACGCTCAGTAAAATCTGACCAAACGTCTATTATAAGATACATGTATTACTTAAATCAGAAGTATTGTGTTCGTTGTTCATCCCAGACAGTTTTGTCAGTTCATAATAATTGACAGATAAAGTTAATTGCATTTGGCAATATATGCAGTCAAAAAATTTTATTTTGCTTTGTCAGCTTTCCCCTTTCTAGCATAAGGCTTGATTTTTTCCCATCCACCAGATTGCAGCTGCATATCTGGCATTCCCATTTGGTGGTAGTTTCTTATAATGAATTTTTTAGTGAAGGGTTAGTGAGGATCGGTAATAAATAACACAAATTTTAACTTAAAAAAAAAATTCTTTTTGGCCATGTGTGATACAGTATGGCATTGAACATGATGTCTATATCATTGTAGAGTCATAGTTTCAAATGTTATTCCGGGTATGATGTCCGGAATTCAATAGTATGATGTCCGGGTGACGCTCCAGCTCTAAATGATTATAAAAAAAAATCGCCCACTTTTTAAATGCAAAAAATGGGGGGGGGGGGGGGGTTAAAAAATAATTTTTTGATTTGCCCTAGAAAGTACGTGGAAATATAAGTCTTCTAGAAGAGAATAAACGTCGAAATAGCCCAAAATGTTTATAAACAAAAAAGTTATGGTATTAAACATTAAGTGCTCTGGGATAAATAAATTAACGTATCTCAGCAACAAATTGACCGATCCAACTTTACAAAAACTTATTCGATTCAGAATCGTAAGGGCTTCCTATTTAAATTATAAACGTATAAAAAACAGCATTTTTGCAATAACTATCAACATTGCAAAAAACAGGAATTTTTCATGGTTTTTTGAGATTTTTGCAATAACTATTTGACGAAACATATCGTACCACGGCTCAAATTAAAGGTCTTTTCATTGTCTACATTTTATATTTACCACTTTTTCAGCTACAAAGCTTTCCTCGGCCTCCAGAAGCGAAAAACGTGTTTTTACCAACTTTGGATGGCCGCCATTTTGTGCATAGGCAAAATCTCGAGTTCTGTTTGGTATAGGTGTCATGTATTATCTATTTCCTACCACTGGTGGAACTGTCAATCGGTGCTTAATTTGCGCGCGAAATCGGCATTTTTCTGACTAATTTGATTGGCCTAAATGTTCTTCTCTTTTCTTACACGGTCTTTCTAAGTAAGCTTTAGTTATCTTCTCAGTAGACCATTTTCAAGTTATCCTCAATTTTGTAGTAAGGGGCTATGTTTTTACATCATATTTTGTATTGCTATTTTTAAGTAGTGATTTATAAGTCTGTTATTTTGCTTGATGCATCAGATTTTTGCCCCTAAAACATAGTATTTTAATAGTTTCTGCAATACTAATTTACACTTTCATTATTTTCATGTGGTGATTATACAGTGCTGCAGCCTACAGCCTTTCAACACAGTTCTTCCATTAACTAGCATTACTAGAATAGTTATATTGATTTACGGTAGTGTGTTTACTAGTGGTTGTGCAAATCATGAATTGCAATACAAGTTTAGTTCAGTTAAGTCACAATTTGCATATTAAACTAGTTTCAAACTTTAAGGCTTACTACTTGGTTTTTGATGACGTTTCAGTTAATTACACGTGAATGGTAAAAGTTTTGAAAGTAGAAGAGTTTGTTTGCCGGTAAAATTTTCTAAATAGGGATTAGATGCTATCCATAATAAAGTAATTTAGTGAATGCTTGTGTGTTTCTGTGTAACTTGTGATTGGGACTGTTTTTAATTTGCTAATTCACATAAAATGAGATTGAATACTTCTCTTAAGTCTTAATCTGTGAATTCTGTGTCAGATTTTAATGGATGCATTGTTCCAGTTCTCAGCATGTTATGTAAAGGTTAAGCAGATTATCACAAATGGGTCAGATACAAACTCAAAACAGTAATTGCAAAATAGCAGTCATTAGAAAAATAAAATGTTTGTATGTTATGCGTAGTGTCAACAGTAGACTAAATAAAAAAAAAGTAAAAAAAAATTAAAAAAAAAACGCTTTTATTTAAAATTAATAAAATGATCAATGCACTAAAAAGGAGAAAATAATTTATCTTATACCAAATACATTAACAACAAATGAAAATAATGTTTATTAATCAAAAATTTTTGTAACATTAAGTATCACTGATAATAAAAGCGTGGGCACCTAAGGAATGATATTATACCATGTTTAATTCAATCTTCAATAAAAAAGATGTATAACTGGTACTATTTGTTCTACATTTATTTGATTATTGAGGAATTAAAATTTTCAGAGTATGCATATATGTGTAAATTTGTCTTATAAGTACAATCGTGCGCAATTCCAAAATTTACATTTTATAAAGAGAATCATAGTATAACTAAATTTAGAAAAATAGCAGATATTTGAACATTCCTTTCCATTGAATCAAGTTATAACATTATACTTCACATTACAAACTATTATTAAGAGTTGAAATTAGGATTGTCAAGGATAATATTTTTAAATAAAAAATACACAATTCACTAAATATAAACAAATAGTTTTTATAATATTTTTGAGTTACAAAATTCATTTTGATCTTGATTAATTATATCTTCGAATTCATTTTTAAGATCACATTGTCTAAATGAAGGCGCCCACGCTTTTATTATAAGTGATACTAAATGTAGAACAAATAGTATCAGTTATAGATCTTTTTTATTGAAGATTGATTTAAACATGGTATAATATCATTCCTTAGGCCCCCATGGTTTTATTATCAGTGATACTTAATGTTACAAAAATTTTTGATTAATAAACATTATTTTCATTTGTTGTTAATGTATTTGGTATAAGATAAATTATTTTCTCCTATTTAGTACATTGATCATTTTATTAATTTTAAATAAAAACGTTTTAAAAAAAAACTTTTTTTTATTTTTTTTTTATCTCACACTTTTTAGTTAAATTTTATAGATAAATTACATTATGGAAAGAGAATGCTACATAAACAGTAAACAATTATTTATGAAATAGATAAATAGATATATAAATTGCTTTTTATTGTATAAGATATACCGGTACATAATTAAATGAGTTTATTGTAAATTTATTATTTAAATATTTCTTACAGTAGGCAAAACGACATAACTCCCCTTTCATTGGAAAATTTCAAAGTGAAACGTTTTTTACAAAGTAAAATTACTTACCGTTATTTGTAATCACGTAGACAGTTTCACCAAACTGATTTTAATTTTGATTGCTCCACTAAGCCTAAAAGTATCCTGCCCCCTCCTTACAAAAATGTTTGCCGGCCGTTGGTGCAGATGACACAGTAAGTTTGTATTAACGTAGATACAGCAAGTCAAAAACCAACTGCCATTATTCATTTTTCATTTCACATACATATTTCCAACGGCTGATACTGGAGGTTAAAGTCTTTAGTTATACGCATTGTTTACAATTAAGGACTCAGAATCGAATATCAGACGGGTTAGGTGTACAGTGAACCGGAGTTAAATTATAATCGAGTGATAAAACTATATAGTGAATTGTTAAAATAATAATAAATGAATTATATAGTGGAAACAACCAAATTTAAAAATATAAAAGTGTGAATTTAAAAAGGAAAGTATTGTGATATTAATCAAATTTAAAAAATTTTTAACGGTTATTATAAACTAACCTGACACTATATATACTAGCGAACTATTTTTTCACAAACACTGAACTATCACACAATAACACTGTTGTAATTTTTTTTGTTAGTTGTTAATCATTATTTTTGTGTGTTTAATTTTAAGAAGTGTAGGCCTAGTATTAATTTTCGAATCTGAGATCGAAAACTTTCAATAGTGCCGTATACCAAGCCAGGGTAATTCATATTAAGAATTATTTATTTATTTTAATTTTAAAAGAGAAAAATTCAAAGTGAAACGTTTTGTACAAAGTAAAATTACTTTGCACGTGATCGAAAATGGGAACCGGTGTGAGTTTCCATAGATACTACACTACTTTGTTGTCAATAACGTAGTAGGCCTACACATATAAAACTTCGCTTATGAATGCGACTACATTTAACTTATAATCTGTACATTGGTAAATGTATGTATGTATTTTTTTCATAATATTGTATTGTCACGTGATTCAAGTGTGTATGCAAAATTTCAAGTCGCTATCACATCAGGAAGTATGCGAAAATTCGATTTGAATAATCCACTTTAGACCGACGGGAAAAGCAAGTTAAATAAAAGCGTTTCACACACACACACACACACACACACACACACACACACACACACACACACACACACACACACACGCACGCACACACACACACACACACACACACACACACGCACGCACGCACGCACGCACGCACGCACGCACGCACGCACGCACGCACGCACGCACGCACGCACGCACGCACGCACGCAGTATTTCAGTATTTATAGGATGTGATTATGTTACATGATACTACAGTAAAGAGTATGTGTAGTTTAACCTTATTAATTCGTCACCTGCAGGACTAAAGGTGAAGTGGTCAGTAAAAAACCAATTAATGACAATTTAAAGAACTTATTACAACATGAACAGTGGGCTTATTATGCTAGAACAAATGCATTGCTGGAAATGTTTAAACTCAAACAAATAACCACTGTAATTGCAACAAAAGTTGTTTTAATGATTGTGAAAAAAGTTGGTAACTTTCTTCTATTTTTTCTGTCAGCTGTATTTTGTAAGAGGCAAATAATATATCTGGGACAGTGAAATTATTTTAGGCAATTTTTTTCAGCTTGGCATTCATACCACTTGATTGCTGTAGTCAGTGATTAAATGGCCTCCTTATGAGAGTTTGCAGGTTTAATTGGCAGGCCATCTTCTTTGTCAGTAGCGTCTGTAGGTTCTGTGGATACAAATGTTACAATTTTGTCATCATTAAACTTTTTGTAGCCTACATCCAGTAAGTCTATTTACACCAGTTTTTCATGTTGTCTTCATTCAAATTATTAAATGTTGGTAGGGATTGACAGATATCTTAACAGTTTCGATATGGAGTCTAGACATCCTGGTTCTGTGGACACTGATTGTATCACAGACGGCCATAAATTATTCTGTGCATATTTTAGAATGTTTTCTGTAATACTGGGCCAGGCATTGTATATTCCATCCTTTATAGCAAGAAGAAAAATGCAGTCGGTCATTTTGAGAAGTTCCTCTTGAAGAACAACATCCTTCCAAAATTGATAAATGCCCACACCGTTTTCACAAAGGGTCAGAGTTTGTAAAAAACACTTTCTGTACTTCCTGTTAAAACTAATGATGCTGCCTTGGTCCATTGGTTGTACCAGTTTTGTTGTATTAGTAATGAAGAAACATATATTGGATGCTGTCTGAATCAGGTGATCATTCTTCTGAATCATGAGGAAGATGGACAGGAGCATCATCCAAGACTAATAGAACCTTTTCTGTCAGATTTTGTATTCTAAAGTAAGATAGTACCTGATGACGAAATTAGTCTTACAGCCATTGCTGGAAAATTTCTTTGTTCACCCATGAGTTATTTGGGCATAATATTTCATGGACAGTAAACTACAATTGATGCTTTTAAAAGAGCACATGATTTTCTTGCTTTGCTCATGACAGCTCATGATGGCATTTTATGGTTCCACTAGCATTGAACAACAAAGAACTGTAATGTTTTCTTTTCTCATCTTATATCCAGGAGCTGAAGATTCTAAGCCAGATGCCTGATTTTTTTCTAGGAAAGCTTTCCAGTATAATCCTGTCTTATCCCAATTATACAGTTGGTGTGCAGACAAACCAGCTTGTTAATACAAGCACTAAGTTTTCCCGATATTGCAACACTATTTTGCTATATGCACAGCTTCTCCCATTTGATTTGTAGCTGCCTGGTATCATGCCTGTCCATGAACGTATTATGCAGCCAATCTTAACTAGCTTTAAAATTTTAGTTGCCATTAATTTTTTGATTGATTTGAACAGCTTTTCCATAATAATTGTCCACTTAATGGAATTTCTTGAGAGTGCTACTGAACGAACCGTATGAACATGGCTTTCTCAAATTTTTCTAGAGCGACTGTTGTTAATCTTTTTCTTTTCAACACATTCCTTTCTGCAGCTTCGGTTTTGCACATGAACTCTTCAATTCAGTCTCCATTCTTGTTGATGTCATTTGTTGAGGTATGTGGAAGACCATACATTTCTGACAGTTTAGTCACGCTTTCATCTTTCCAAGATGCTGGAAAATTTTATAAAAACACGAATATTCATAAGGCTTTGATGTAATAATGAATTTTGATGTGTAGCACTGGCTTAGTATGTCAGTCAGGTTGCTTAGAAAAGTGATAAAAACACAGTATGTCCACGTGGACTATGCGTTGCCACATCATTTTAGATAATGCTACTTGATTCTAAAGCAGTTATGATCTAAGCACTTTTGTGTCTCTACTTCTGTGTACATTTAAGTGACACAGAGAAACACAGTAAAACCACAACTACAAGGTGGGTTTTATTACTCATTTGAGACTTTAAAGATTTGCTTTGTATGATATTGACAACACTAACACTCTTTGGTCGAAGCAACAATACTTGCTTGTTAATGAAGAAATATACAAGAATAAACTAACTTGAGTAGGTGACGAATTACATAAGGAGAGGAATTAGTGGGTGACAGATTATTGAGTTTCTATTGTATAGAGATTCTTGCTTTGTTGTAAGTAATGTGGCTTAATTTTATATTATTACAGAGCTTACTAATCTAAATACAAGTTACTTACTGGGCTCACAGTATGTCTTGACATATTGATATATACCTTTTGATTGTATCAGATATAGGTAGATCTTTTTGTAGGCACTATGGCTTCTAGGCTTCTACAGTATATCAGTAAAACTGAGTTAGCTGCAAAGGGACTTTTTCAAGATACTGGATATTAGTATTCAGTTGGTTATACCTCATAATTTTATTTAATATTTTCTTACTTTTCATTTGTTTATAAAGACAAACGATTCAAAAACCTTGGGTGTTGCTGACACTGTATCAAAATTATCTGAAGTACTATGATATCTCTGGATACAATATTACAATTTACCTCAGTTTACATGGTTTTAATATGGTTTACTATGACTGTCTGTTAGAAACATTTTTAGTTAAGTAAGCCTGTTTTTGTTTTACTACCATAACTGTAAAATTTGTGGTACACACTTTTGGAATTATTGATATGGACTTTTGTAAATAAAGTAGACCCTAGACAGGTATATGATTTAGACTTGTTTTCTGCACTTTAGAAATGCTTACTATGCTTCTGAACAGTTAGATTGCACATTTATATATTATTCAACTGATATAGCCAGTTATTACAAGGACATGCGGATATACATAAGTGATACACATCAGTTCAATTTTCTGATATCTGAATTCGACAATAGACATGGCAATAAGGAAAAAACAGTAAAATCTAATTTAAACCTTTTGTGTGTGTGTGTGTGTGTGTGTGTGTGTGTGTGTGCGTGCATAGTTGCTGACATGTCACATGATAATCACAACAAAATTTTAATTCTTGTAATTAATTATAATTTTTTGGGAAAGATTGATTTGATTAATATTTTACTTGTTATTAATGTCTTTAGTAACACTAAACTATATTCAGACTTAATGTTTTAAACTTGTATTTAAACTTTTTTGTTTAAACTTACAATTTAAAATGTTTAACCCCTTTTAATATTTTAACAACCATGTGTATTCGGGTATTATTAATGTTAAGTTATAATAAAAGGTTGTTGGTTTAATGAAGAAAACCTTTGCTCTAAGTGCATCAGTGGTTCGGTTGATATTTATGTTGCGTGTTTTGAGTGAAGTGATTTCAGATATAATTTTAATGACTGAATTACTCTTCCTTGTTTATTAATTAGAATTGACTTGTTATATTCTTCAGTTAATTTGTTCTAAATTGAACGTAGCGGTCGAGTTGTTCCAAACAATTCTCAACGTTCACTTTCGATATTTGTCTTAACCCTATTCATTGAGGTTAATCTTGGTGTTGTAGTTTCTAGGGTTCCAACGACTCCTCGACGTCTTCTTAATCTTCGTAAGTGTAGAACAAATACTGATTATATCTTACCTTCAAGAAATAAAACGCATGGATATGATTTTATTAATATTATTGTTTAATCTTTGCAAACTTAATTCAAGTTAATAGAATTTGGCATTCGATATACACGCTAGTAATAATCGATTATGTATCTCAGGGTTGAATAGTAAAAAATGGATTAAACATATAATGTGGGAATTCTTTTGGCTGCTACGAAAGGTTCCATTAATTATTAACAAACAATATATAGTACATTACAAATAATTCTAATGCTTATAATCTAATGTAAGAGTGAAAATAAGTATTAAGGTCAACGAAAATGTCTGGCGATAATTAGTTCGCTGTGTGCAATGCATGATGGTCCTGGAATGACGTCATAATGATGGCCGCCTCGTCATCAGATAATGCGTGAAGTTGTTCCAATGTATTTTTAATAAATGTGTTCACCTTGTACTCACTGATTCTTATATAATGTGTTTTTCACTTTACGAAATGTCCACCAGTGATTAATTGTGGTGTGAGTTATTGATGTTACTAGTGATTGTTCGTGTTGGATTACTAATGTTGTCAGTTATAAAATTGTATTATACGTTACACTTCTGAGTGGTATTTAGCTGTGCATCTTCTTGTTAATCACTTGATTTTTCTTACTGGTGTTTGTTCATATTTGATGATATGATTTTAGTTAATAATTTCTGTATCTTCTGTTGTGGTTATAATTTTTTCTTCCAAATCGGTTCCTGGGTTTTAACATTTTTTTACGTATTAACTCTGCGAGCACTATTCAACTGTATTCACTCGTGGTTAACAATCAAGTGCCATTTCTTCTTTTTGTCATCGAACTGACCAAAATTTCTTAAATTCTGATTGGCCCCTTATGCACAGTTCAAGTGTTACATGACCAATACCCCTTAATTACTTTAGATTTTACAATTTGCCTTTAATTTATTATTTTATCATTATACACTAATGGTTAATACAATGTTTATGTAGTTATTAATTATAAAATTACAAATAATTTGGTACTAAACATGTCTTGGTTTAGTCCTGTAAAATCTTAGAATTTAGTGGATTTTCCAGATATCTGATGAAACAATTTATAATGGTTGATGGTAGTTACTTTTGACCCCTTGAGATTACATTAATTTAAATTAATTAGTTGGTAACATAAAACTCTGATAATATAACACAAAACTCTTAATGATACTACTTATTTTAACAATTATAATTTATGCACACTGTTTAACAATTGTTTGTGTGATAAATCACTCATCACTACTGTTAATGATAATTGAACACTTCTTATTATAAATAATAGTACACTTTTTAACTATAGTTTATGTAACTATTATTATTAGGCCACCTTTCTGTGTTTATGATCACTTATGGCACTGTAAGGGGTTGTGCCCTTTTCCTCACTTAGGTTTATAATTAGAACAATTTTTATTGATATATTGTTTTACACATAGTTAATACAATTTTACATTATGGAATGTTTGTACTCTTTATTGGATGTATTTAGTTTATTCATTGAATGTTGTTTACTAGGGTTCTTTATTTTAATTTTATTTGTTTACTGCCCTATTCTACTGGGTAATGTCTGGCTAGGTGTTGTTAGTATTAATTAGGTCAAAGGTTGATTTTGTTGAGTCATATTTGGTTCCTTACTGATCTTCAAAATTTGATATTTTCTGTTGATTAGTTATTGAGCATTGTTTTGGGTTCCATCCCTGGATAGGGTTTCACTATTATCATTTATAATTATTTTTTCAGCGTTCTGTTTCATTACAAATTGCCCCCCTTGAGAAGTAATTATTTCTGAACACTTCATTAGGTGTGAGGACATAATTACTTATGTTACATTTTCTTTTTCTTCCTCATGATATCTCTTTGTAGATTGTTGATTATAATTGCCTTTGACTTTTTTGAAATGGGGTCGGTTAATTCGTACGTGTTGTTATGGTTTTTTGTTACTGTATAGGGTCCTACGTAGAGTAATAATAATTTCTTTGATATTCCTTCTAGAGTGCTAGGCAATTCCCTGTTCTTTAATAACACTTTCTCTCCTACTTCATATTTAATTATTTTACCCCTGACTTTCTGGTATTTGTTTCTACGTTTTTCCAGATTTTCTATCACTTGGTTATAAAATTTTAACTTGTGAAATTGATAATTTTGAAACTCAGGAAACTTAATTAATTCTTGGATCTCTTTGGGTGTGTTGTTTTTCGTACATGGCTGTGTATGGAGTGCAATTTATTGATGGATGATACGCTAAGTTTAGAAAATCTTCAGTGGCTGATAAGTACTCGGGCCACTTCCTTTGTTGGTGGTGACAGTATGTTCTTAATATTCTACCCACTTCTCTCAGTACTCTTTCCGACGGATTGCTACTGGGGTGGTATACTGATGTCTTGTAACTTTTGATGCTCAGCTTTAACAATGTATTCTTCCATTTTCTGCCTCGGAATTGTGTACCATGGTCTGTAACTACTGAGATGGGTGTTCCTATTTCTGGGATGTATTGAGTAGTTATCACTTGAAGAATTTTCTGTGTAGTTGCCCGACTGATTGGATACAATTTGGTGAATTTGGTGAAGTGGTCCATAATGATTATAATATATTTGTATTGGCTTCTACCTTTGCTACGAGGAAATGGTCCGCATATATTGTAAAGAAATACTAATGAAGAGTCCTTCTTAATTCAGCCCCCTTTGGAGTTGTCAATTTGCAATAGAACTTGTTTTTAAAAGGGTGTAATTAGTTATATGAGACTCCTGTGTATCAAACGCCAAGTAATACGTTGCAGGTGGCAATTCGTAACAATTAAAATGTTGTTACCTGGTTTAATTAATGTGTTATTAATAAATATATCTTTCGGTTGTGACCGATGAAACCTTCAGAAAATAGATTATTAAGCAAACAAAATTATAATTATGTTCCTTGAATTTATAATCATACTACTCTATAGATTTAACTTAGTTTTCAGTGGTTGTGTAATATTAGCGATATGTATGGAGTATTGACTGAATGTAAGGGGTATTTGTGTCAACCCTAGTCACTCGATGTTAGAAAATTCCATTCAAATTTTGTACTAAACACAAGCTAGTTCAGCAATCTCCCGTCTCACCAGCTGCAAACGTTGAGCACTGTTACTTGTAATAAGCGTACTTATAGGTTAGTTATTCATTGAGTTTGAATCAACCTTTTTGTAAATTATTCCAACCACTACATATAGTATTTATTCTGCAATAACTTCAAACGTTATCTCATACAATAAAGATACTTTATTTATTTTCTCTATTAATTCACAGTCCACGTTATCTCGAAAAATAATAATACGATCAAATCGATCACACAGAAATATATCGATTATCAATTACTCAAATTCTATAAACATATACACATGAAAATAATAATAAATAATTCTTATCCCAGGGTTCGTAAAGTTCTTGGAACCATTAGTAAGGCCAGGTAAAATGCATAATTAAGGTTGCTCAATTTACAAAACAAAATTATTTACTCTAAATACAGTGAAATTAAAATAGGTTGTTTTTTTACCAAGCTGACGAAAACTTCGACTGGCTGTGGGCGTCCATAAACAGTTGCCAAGATTCAGATTAATTTGTCTTCATCCAGTAAAAGTGTTCTGCCTTTAATAAAATTGATTGTGGAGAGGAATGGGAAGCTCTCAGGAATTCTTCGGACTTCTGATCTTCTTCTATGATCTCGTTAATTCTCGGTCCCGGTGAAATGAAATTAGGATCCCAGCTTCTTCTGCTGCCAGTGAAGGTTATCTCTGCCACACTAGGTCTTCTGGTATTTTCAATAATTCTGTTAGTTCAGGCTTTAATTCTTTTAACTGATCTTCTGTTTATAGAAGGAATTGGTTGAATACCAAATCCAGCGGAATTATTTGGTGAATGAGGTGAGAGGCTTTCAATTCTTTTTAAATGTATTCCTTTACAATTTGGAAGGTTATTTAATTTTTATTACTCATCAGCATTAAATTACAATGATTTTTCAAAAAGGGTTTTTCAATTTTGATTCATATTTCTTCCAGATTTATTATTCATATTTTTTAAATATATCGGTCCATCTCAACCTAATAGCTTGTAACAATCAGAACGAGTAAATTCATATCAACAACTTCTGTACATTTCAGTTGCCTTAACAACCACGTTTTCTACATATCCTTGAGCCGGCATTATAGAATATTACTACTCCTTTCCAATAAAATACTCCATGCTTGGATTAATATTAAATTACCTAAAATTCTCCCCTAACCTTCCTTCTTAAACAGTAAATGTTTTACCATAGTTTCGTTGGACTGGGTTTCTTAAAAATGTATTAATTTCCTTTCACTAATATGGAATTTAGGCCTATAGATTTTCTTACAACCGTTATAACATTATTTGGTTCTTTAACTTAATTTTCTTTTACCTGACCTACTGTACAATAAATTATTGGTTACATGGTTAATTACATTAATTTTAATTTACTGGTGGTTACTTTATTACATTAATTAACTGGTTCTGGAACCCTTCATGAATTTATAATATAATTGTCAGAACTACTTGTCAAACATGAAACACTGATCACCCTCCTGGCCCAGTTTATAAACATTAATTAAAACAACAGTATTATTCAACTTTATACAATACTTAGAACTTAGTATAATGCCTAACACTAGTAACTATACTTGATTGTCTAAAGACAAATTTAACATAAATACAACCATAATCTTTGATGAAGTATTACTATTAAACAACATCAGTTCATTTCTACACTACTCAAAATATAACATAAATATTCTGTAAACCTCATTAAGTTACAGTATAAAAACAAGCATTTTATTATATTTAGCTATTCATTGGTCTGGTTTTTTATATTTAACATTAGTCATCGCCTCTTTTGACTTGAGGTACTTCTCAGACACATTAACTACTGAACAACCTTAATTCAGGGTATGGTCCTTGACCATGTTTCATTCAATTTTTATGTAACGTTGGGGGACCTCAACTCTGTTACGTTACATAACACCCCCCCTTCGAAATAAGTTTATTTTGTATAAACAAAGTTTAGCAAGAAATAAACGCACAACTTGTATCTGGCCAATTGGTTTCCTATTCATAGTACTTTTATATTTCAGAATTATCCGTTGTATTACTATCATTTCTTCGTTCCTTCTTAAAATCAATTATTTCCCAAGTTTAAATCTTATTTCTATAATCATTCTTGTGACATTCTTTATTATTTATACATTTTGGATCTGGTTTTATTTATTCATCTATATTTATTTGTGAGTTTTCCCTCTAATATTTAATTTTCCTAAACCTCCCTAACATTATAACTGGAATCGAATCGGTGGTGCTCTATCGGCTAACCAATTGCCGTCGTCCGTTACATACTTTCTGGGATCAGAGGAACATCATCTCTGCCCAGTTGAATGATTGCTGGAATATGCTACAGTCAATCTTCATTAATAAACCTCGTAAGGTAGTCATCATGTGACCTTCAATAAAATAATAAATAATAATAATACTCTAGGGATTATTCACTGTACTTTAACTCAGATCATATTATTTCTTCATATTAATTCTTCCTTCTATTATACACTTCTCCTCTCCAATACTTGGCTATTTTATTGACATTTATTAATTGGTTTTTTACGGATAATTCTTAAACATTGTTTTTTTTCTTTTCTTGTGATCCTTTTGACGGTACCATTTTGGCTTATTCGTTCTCTTATCTTCCTTGGCTCATATTCCTTTATTACCAATACGGCTGGTTATGAGATTTTGGTTAGTATTATACATTACATCATGTAATTATATTCTTTTGGCACAATCATTATTATTCCTCTTACATTCTAAATTACATTTCTCACTATTATATTACATCATATAAACTCATTTTGTTTTTTGGTTTTGATGATTTTTATTAGGTTGAATCAGTGTTATTTTTTTTTCTTTTATATTAGTTTAAAGCAATTTCTTCTGAATTATATATAGTAAGGCGTTCTTACTTATTTTTCGAATTTGGTTGTTTTTTTATCTTCAAAATTCTCTTTCTTATATACCTCATAAATTGTTTTCTTAGATACTTGTTTGTAAGTTGAGCTTACTTCATTTTTTGAATTTTGGGGTTTTGTTCTCTTTATTTTAAATTATATTGTTCCGAAATAAATTAAATAAGTTGTCCTTACGTCTTTTGGAATTTTGGGGTTTCTCTTCCGCTATTCAATGGGTTGCTTGGTCTATTTTCAAAATTTCAGTCCGCTTTTCTGGTTTGTTATTATTTAGGTCAACCATGGTCCATTAATTCAGGTACTCCATGTTCTCGGATTACTGCATTGTCCATAATGATTTTTGTCCTTGTTAAATATCTCTCGTGTATCTGGTACTGTAACTCGGCTGATACAAAGTCTTCATTTAAGTCACGGTTTTCGGTCATATTTAGATCCTTCTTAATTAATAGGTATTGTATCTCCTCTATTTTAATGTAATCACTCATTTTTAATATCATTCCATTCCCGTTTTCCTCTGGATTATTTACCAAATTTTTTAATGATATATTCCGTCTTGATGATATGACTGATATCTTCTGATGCACTTCAATCGTCGACATTTTTAACTGATATTTAAATTTATTCAAGTTTTTTGTTATTATTCTATGGTGGTTTACCTTGGATATTTTTGTTGAGTTTTGTCTACAATTTCTAACTTTATTTAACTCCATTTGTTTATTAATGGGATGGTTAATATATTAATTAATCCACCCTTCCTCATCTCCATTTCTTCTTTTGTATTGAATATTTTCTTTCTCCATATTTTCCTTATTTTCTTGATATTCTCTTCCATGGTTTGGATCTTCTCCTTGTCCTTTCTATTCTTATTTTCAGATAGCAATGCATTCTGGTCTTCTCTAATTTCTGTTTTCTTGCTACTCTCTTCTGTGTTTGGACTTACTATAATACTTTCGGAAGTGCTGTCTAATGTTTCATCAAAATTATTTAAAACCTTCATCCATTTGCTTATTTGTCTCCTCCTTGTATGTATCTGCTTTTTGGATAAGTGTATTAACATTTTCAAACTTCTCTCCGAAAGTTTTCCATATTTCCTTATTGATTTTCTCAAGATCTGCTTTCATTCGTTTATTGTTTTCCTCAAGTTTTTCGTTCATTATTTTGTTATCGTCCCGAATCTGTCTCAAACTCTCGTCATTCCTGTCAAACCTTTCATTCATTTGTTTGACTAAATTCTCGCTCAAAATTTCGTTTTGTTTTTTTGAGTCTTCATTAATACTGTCAATTTTATTTTCCAGCTTTTCTGAATTTTCATTTATACTGTCTATCTTTTCATTGATTTGTCTAAAATCGGCCTTCAATTGTTCATTATTTTCATTTATGGTTTGTCTCAAAAGTTCACTAGTACTTTCCTTAATACTGTCTATTTTTTTGTTAGTTCGTCTATTATCTTCTTTGATACTGTCTATTTTATTTTCTAGCTTTTCTGTAGTTTGCTTTGAGTTTTCCTCCTGTTTCTTAAAATTCTCCTTATTTTCCTCATTTGTTTTCCTTGAATTTTCCTTAATTTCCTCTTTCATCTGTCTTATTAAAGTTTCATTGTTTTGCCGGCTTTGTTCTGCCATAAATTTCATTATTTCTTGCCAATCTGGTTCTCTTCTGGCTCCCGCTTTATCTGGTTGGTCCCCTTGGACATCCTCTTCAACTATTTCCTTCTCTGTGATAATTGCTTCAGTTTCTTCTTTATCACCCATTGTTTGTTCCATTTCACTGTCCGTAAATATTTCTATCTCTCGTTCCTGTCCACCTTCTTCCTTCTCCTTCTCTTCTGCCCTCTTCTTCGACCTGCCTCTGGTATTATGCATTCCTGTGCCTCTAATGGTTGCCTGCTCAAGTTAAGTAACAATTAATATGATTTTTTACTTAACTAAAGCCCCACGTTGGACGCCAATTTGTAAAGAAATACTAATGAAGAGTCCTTCTTAATTCAGCTTTGGAGTTGTCAATTTGCAATAGAACTTGTTTTTAAAAGGGTGTAATTAGTTATATGAGACTCCTGTGTATCAAACGCCAAGTAATACGTTGCAGGTGGCAATTCGTAACAATTAAAATGTTGTTACCTGGTTTAATTAATGTGTTATTAATAAATATATCTTTCGGTTGTGACCGATGAAACCTTCAGAAAATAGATTATTAAGCAAACAAAATTATAATTATGTTCCTTGAATTTATAATCATACTACTCTATAGATTTAACTTAGTTTTCAGTGGTTGTGTAATATTAGCGATATGTATGGAGTATTGACTGAATGTAAGGGGTATTTGTGTCAACCCTAGTCACTCGATGTTAGAAAATTCCATTCAAATTTTGTACTAAACACAAGCTAGTTCAGCAATCTCCCGTCCCACCAGCTGCAAACGTTGAGCGCTGTTACTTGTAATAAGCGTACTTATAGGTTAGTTATTCATTGAGTTTGAATCAACCTTTTTGTAAATTATTCCAACCACTACATATAGTATTTATTCTGCAATAACTTCAAACGTTATCTCATACAATAAAGATACTTTATTTATTTTCTCTATTAATTCACAGTCCACGTTATCTCGAAAAATAATAATACGATCAAATCGATCACACAGAAATATATCGATTATCAATTACTCAAATTCTATAAACATATACACATGAAAATAATAATAAATAATTCTTATCCCAGGGTTCGTAAAGTTCTTGGAACCATTAGTAAGGCCAGGTAAAATGCATAATTAAGGTTGCTCAATTTACAAAACAAAATTATTTACTCTAAATACAGTGAAATTAAAATAGCTTGTTTTTTTACCAAGCTGACGAAAACTTCGACTGGCTGTGGGCGTCCGTAAACAGTTGCCAAGATTCAGATTAATTTGTCTTCATCCAGTAAAAGTGTTCTGCCTTTAATAAAATTGATTGTGGAGAGGAATGGGAAGCTCTCAGGAATTCTTCGGACTTCTGATCTCCTTCTATGATCTCGTTAATTCTCGGTCCCGGTGAAATGAATTAGGATCCCAGCTTCTTCTGTTGCCAGTGAAGGTTATCTCTGCCACACTAGGTCTTCTGGTATTTTCGATAATTCTGTTAGTTCAGGCTTTAATTCTTTTAACTGATCTTCTGTTTATAGAAGGAATTGGTTGAATACCAAATCCAGCGGAATTATTTGGTGAATGAGGTGAGAGGCTTTCAATTCTTTTTAAATGTATTCCTTTACAATTTGGAAGGTTATTTAATTTTTATTACTCATCAGCATTAAATTACAATGATTTTTCAAAAAGGGTTTTTCAATTTTGATTCATATTTCTTCCAGATTTATTATTCATATTTTTTAAATATATCGGTCCATCTCAACCTAATAGCTTGTAACAATCAGAACGAATAAATTCATATCAACAACTTCTGTACATTTCAGTTGCCTTAACAACCACGTTTTCTACATATCCTTGAGCCGGCATTATAGAATATTACTACTCCTTTCCAATAAAATACTCCATGCTTGGATTAATATTAAATTACCTAAAATTCTCCCCTAACCTTCCTTCTTAAACAGTAAATGTTTTACCATAGTTTCGTTGGACTGGGTTTCTTAAAAATGTATTAATTTCCTTTCACTAATATGGAATTTAGGCCTATAGATTTTCTTACAACCGTTATAACATTATTTGGTTCTTTAACTTAATTTTCTTTTACCTGACCTACTGTACAATAAATTATTGGTTACATGGTTAATTACATTAATTTTAATTTACTGGTGGTTACTTTATTACATTAATTAACTGGTTCTGGAACCCTTCATGAATTTATAATATAATTGTCAGAACTACTTGTCAAACATGAAACACTGATCACCCTCCTGGCCCAGTTTATAAACATTAATTAAAACAACAGTATTATTCAACTTTATACAATACTTAGAACTTAGTATAATGCCTAACACTAGTAACTATACTTGATTGTCTAAAGACAAATTTAACATAAATACAACCATAATCTTTGATGAAGTATTACTATTAAACAACATCAGTTCATTTCTACACTACTCAAAATATAACATAAATATTCTGTAAACCTCATTAAGTTACAGTATAAAAACAAGCATTTTATTATATTTAGCTATTCATTGGTCTGGTTTTTTATATTTAACATTAGTCATCGCCTCTTTTGACTTGAGGTACTTCTCAGACACATTAACTACTGAACAACCTTAATTCAGGGTATGGTCCTTGACCATGTTTCATTCAATTTTTATGTAACGTTGGGGGACCTCAACTCTGTTACGTTACAATATCAATGAATAATTTTTCTAGTTTTTGTTCCGATGATATTGGTATCATTATACCTTCCTTTCTTTCATTATTAATTTTAACTAACTGGCAAATATGACAGGGTTTTATATAATTTTGTACCTTCCTGTGTATGTTCTTGATGTAACAATTCTCCTCCAATGCTTTCACTACTTTTACTGCACCCATATGTCCGTATCTTATGTGATATTCCAATACTAGTTCTTTTTCCATGATTCTGAGAATGATTACTTTCCAGTCTTCTGGGTTCAATGTATTTTTTTTGAATAAGATACCATCCTGTTCACAATAGAATTGGTTTATTGGAGTGTTTTGTTTCTCCAAGCGTTCCTTGATTTTTATTAATTTTGTGTCTAATAATTGGTTGGCTCTGATATTTTGTAGTAATGCCTCCGGATCGGATCTACTTTTGAGAATGTTGTACACCTTGATAATTTTCTCCTTCTCTCCTTCAAATGTCTGGGTGTCCAGGTTTATTCGTGATAACACGTGTGCTATCACGTTTTGACTCCCTGGAATGTATTCCCATTTGATATTATACTCCTGCAGGGCGAGTATCCACCTTGTAAGCCTTCCGTGACTCAGCTTACAACTTCTCAAAAACAATATGGACTTATGATCTGTTCTAACTGTTACAGGATATCCTAAGATGTACGTCCGGAATTTACCACAAGCAGAGACTATGCTTAATAGTTCCTTTTCAGTTACGTTATATCTTCTTTCACAGTGGTTTAATACCCGACTGGCGAAACTGATGACTAAATGGTTCCCTTCTTCATCTTCTTGGTACAATACAGTCCCAAGACTGACATCACTGGCATTACAGTTTAAGAAGAATGGGTGATTAAAATTTGGGTGATGAAGTATTACTGTTTCTAAGAATTTATCCTTTATTTGCTGTAATATAGCGTCTTGTTCATGTCCCCATATCCATTTGTTCTTGGAAGACAGCTGTTCCTGGAATTTAGATGTTAATTCAGAATAATTGTGTTGGAACTTCCGGTAATAATTACAGAGTCCTAAGAAGGATTGGAGTTGTCTCTTATTCTTCGGCAGTGGGAACTTCTGGATTGCAGTAACCTTTTGTTGTGATGGGGAAATCCCTTGTTCAGTCAAATTGAACCCTAAGAATTGAACTTCCTTCGCTATTAATTTTGATTTTTCAAGTTTTAGAGTTATGTTATTCTCTGCTGATTTACTCAATACATATTCCACTCTGTGACAATGTTCCTCCCAGTTGGATGAGGTAATCAACAGGTTGTCTACATAAACTACGGTGAATTGGAGCACTTCCTGACTCAGTACCTGGTCCATACACCGTACAAAAATTGCTACCGAGTTTACTAATCCAAAGGGCAGTCTCTTAAACTGGTAGTTTCTACCCTCAAAAATAAAAGCCATATATGGTCGACTCTTCGGGTGCAACTCCACCTGCCAGTAACCACAAACTGTGTCCCATGTACTGATGAATCTTGTACTGTGGAATTTTTTTAGAATTTCTTCTATTTCTCCAGGTGACGTGCGATCATTTACTATCATTTTATTTATTTCACGGGCATCCAAGCAAAGTCGAACCTGCCCGCTTTTCTTCTGAATCGCTACTATTGGGCTAGTATATGGTTATTGGCTATGCTCAATTATATCATTTAGTAACATTTTATTAATCTCAGCCCTAACCGCCTCCTTCAGTGAATATGGTATAGGATAGGATTTTCTGTGGAATTCCGCTGTTTCTTTAAATTGTATTCTACACTGGTAGTTTTTCACCTTTCCTGATTCTTCTGAAAATACATGTTTATATTTCTTATATATGGTAATGAGATCTTCTATCTGTCTTGCTGTCAAATTATCTGTTCCTTGGTGTCTACACTCTCTTATCTCCTGTAATTTACTGTTCCACAGGTCGTCATTTCTCACATTATAAATTATCTTTCCGCATTGGGTGTCATTCCTTAAAAAATTTAATTCCCTAACTTGGTGTGGGTACGGTTCAGAGAGGCACCATCGCTTCCTATTAATTCTGCCGTCCACACTGCACCTTCTGACACAAGGACACCTTCTCCTTGCTCAGATCAATAATGGCTGAGTGTTTCCTCAGCATATCACATCCTATTAATATTTCAAATGGTAAGCCGATTGGGACTAGACATATAACATTAATTGTAACACCCTTGCTTTCTAATTCCAATGACACTTGCTTTCGCACTGTTTTATTTTGACGCCCAGTGGCACCTATTAAGATAACATTATTGACAGGTAAGGTGGGTATTGTATGTTTATTTTGTTTCTATATTTTCACCAGTTCAGTGTCGTTAATGAGTGACACATTTGCACCAGTATCAGTCATTACTCGTTTGGGAATTCCTTCAATTTTGGCAGTTATGTATAAAATTTCATTACACTGGTTGGTTTTACTTGTCACCGTTTCCTCCAATAGTTCTTCTTGAGGATTCTTCAAATAGTGGTTGTAGATAATAGTAAGGTTTTGACTATTAGTCCCTAAAATTTGTTTTTTGTTATACCCAGTAGATAGGAGCAGTGAGGGGTCGCGAGGGTTTATCACTGCCTCCCGCCGTTTAAATTAATGCCATCGTGGTTATTGTCCGGGCATGCCTGTTGATTTGCCTGGAATGTTGTGCTGGTTCCTGGTTGTTCATTGTCTCGGTTGTTAACTGTGTTCACTCCTCCTCGATTCTCGGAAGTCCTCCTGGCTTCGACTTCTTGCTCGATTGTCATGGTGATTCATCCCTCTGGTATTTCCTCTTTGATTATAGTTGCTGTCAAAACTGTTCCTCCGTGGTTGTTGATATCTCCGGTAATCCCCTTCTTCAGCACTAATATAATTGATTCGGGGTCGGTATGGACGATTATTATAATAATTACCCTGGTTGTTCCGATTGGCATTAACTTCTGGATTATTTCTAAAATTATTGTAATTTTGATTGGTCCGGTAATTATTATAATTATCGTTTATTCTATTACCAGGATTGTAATTTTGACTTGACCTGTTGTTACTATAAGTATTGACTGGTTTACGATTGAAGTTTACTTGCTGGTTATTATTCGGGGTAATATTTGGGTTGTGATTATGATCGTTGCCATTAAAATTATAATTATTTCGATTATTTATATTATTATTATTATGATTACTCATTCCATGGTTATTATTTCTTGACCCGTACTGATCAGTTCGTTGTCTGCTTCGTTTGTAGTAATCCTCGTGCTCGTAATTTTCCAACAAGTCAGCCATTGTATGTACCGTTTTAATTTGACTTCCCAGACGTGCTCTGGCAATTCCTGCATCATAGTGGTATGCCATTTTAGTTACCAGGGATTCCTCAGGTATTTTTGGCTCCAGGTGTCTAATCAAACACACCTTTCCCCAGAAGTAAGTAGTTGGAGATGTACCTCTATTTACGTCATATCTTCCCTGACAGATGTGGTCCCTGATAATATTTGGTATAGATTCAGACCAATATTTTTCTTTAAATAATTTTTTAAATTGTATGTAGTCAATTATATCATTCTTGGTTGCTGTCCACCAGTTGTCCGTAATCTCCCTAAAATGCTCATCTAACATCTCTCTGATTGAGTTACAGATAGTTATTCTGTGTTTGCTAAAGTGTTCTTCTATTCTGGCTAGGAATTCCATGGGGTTTCTACGATAATTTTTAAAATTAATTCCTTCTCTGTTTTCATTTGTGGAGATATGAGTGATATTATTTGGTCTGGTTCTAATCAATTCAGTTTCTTCTTGGTTTTGGCGGACTTGACCCGTTAAATTATTCACCGTAGTGTTAATATTATCACACCTTTCTCTGGTTTGTTTCTGTAAATTTACTAAGTTTTCTTGTTCCTTCTGTATTCCTTCTATTTGAACACGATTATCTTCTTGGACCCGGTCTACCTTGGCATTTAACACTACTCTATTTTGTGTAATGATTTCGTTAGCTTTTCTCAGTCTCTCATTAGTGTCAGATATTTCTTGTTTCCTTTCCTCATCAATTTTATCCATCTTGTGGGTAATTGTATCATTTACCTGTTCAATCCTACCATTAATTCTTCTTAAATTCTCTTCATTTATTTGTCTGAACTCTTCCTTCATTTGGTTATTATTTTCGCTTTTAGTTTGCTTTAAGGTTTCATTAGTACTTTCCTTAATACTGCCAATTTTTTCATTTATCCATTTATTCTCCTCCTGGATTTGTCTTAAATTCTCATTATTATGCTCGTTTTGTTTCCTAAAATTTTCATTAATTTCTTCTTTGTTTTGGTCAAATCTCTCCTCCATCTGTTTTATTAAATTTTCGTTCAAAATCTCGTTTTGTTTCTGTGAGTTTTCCTTTATTGTTTCCTCCATTTTGTCTATTTTCTCGTTCATTTGTCTATTATTTTCGTTAAGATTGTCAATTTTTTCATTTGTTTGTCTGTTATCTTCCTTGATGCTATCAAATTTTTCCTCTATTTGTTTTAGTAAGTTTTGACTCAAAATTTCATTTTGTTTATTTTAGTTTTCAGTGAATTCTTCCTTCTGCTTCTTAGAGTCTTCTTTAATTAATTCCCATAGTTGTTGTAAATCCAGGCCTCCTTTGGCTTCCTCTCTTACTACCGTTTCCACATCTTCAACCGATGTTACTTCCTTTTCTTCCACTCTGACTTCTTTTTCGGCCTCCTTCGTCCATCTCAGTGATGACGCCCTCTTATGCATCCTTATTATTTTTTAGAACCTATAGCAGTCGCCAGCTAAAAAATAGGAAATTAATTTGCTTATTTTTATTTCTTCACCTATTACTTCCCTAATTTAAGCCTCACTAGTTGGTGCGCCAATTTTTATCAGGACATGTTTTTTCTTGTGTTATTTAGCCACACGTTGGATGCGACAATTTTTTAACACGACTCGTGTATTCGGGTATTATTAATGTTAAGTTGTAATAAAAGGTTGTTGGTTTAATGAAGAAAACCTTTGCTCTAAGTGCATCAGTGGTTCGGTTGATATTTATGTTGCGTGTTTTGAGTGAAGTGATTTCAGATATAATTTTAATGACTGAATTACTCTTCCTTGTTTATTAATTAGAATTGACTTGTTATATTCTTCAGTTAATTTGTTCTAAATTGAACATAGCGGTTGAGTTGTTCCAAACAATTCTCAACGTTCACTTTCGATATTTGTCTTAACCCTATTCATTGAGGTTAATCTTGTTGTTGTAGTTTCTAGGGTTCCAACGACTCCTCGACGTCTTCTTAATCTTCGTTAAGTGTAGAACAAATACTGATTATATCTTACCTTCAAGAAATAAAACTCATGGATATGATTTTATTAATATTATTGTTTAATCTTTGCAAACTTAATTCAAGTTAATAGAATTTGGCATTCGATATACACGCTAGTAATAATCGATTATGTATCTCAGGGTTGAATAGTAAAAAAATGGATTAAACATATAATGTGGGAATTCTTTTGGCTGCTACGAAAGGTTCCATTAATTATTAACAAACAATATATAGTACATTACAAATAATTCTAATGCTTATAATCTAATGTAAGAGTGAAAATAAGTATTAAGGTCAACGAAAATGTCTGGCGATAATTAGTTCGCTGTGTGCAATGCATGATGGTCCTGGAATGATGTCATAATGATGGCCGCCTCGTCATCAGATAATGCGTGAAGTTGTTCCAATGTATTTTTAATAAATGTGTTCACCTTGTACTCACTGATTCTTATATAATGTGTTTTTCACTTTATGAAATGTCCACCAGTGATTAATTGTGGTGTGAGTTATTGATGTTACTAGTGACTGTTCGTGTTGGATTACTAATGTTGTCAGTTATAAAATTGTATTATACGTTACACTTCTGAGTGGTATTTAGCTGTGCATCTTCTTGTTAATCACTTGATTTTTCTTACTGGTGTTTGTTCATATTTGATGATATGATTTTAGTTAATAATTTCTGTATCTTCTGTTGTGGTTATAATTTTTTCTTCCAAATCGGTTCCTGGGTTTTAAAATTTTTTTACGTATTAACTCTGCGAGCACTATTCAACTGTATTCACTCGTGGTTAACAATCAAGTGCCATTTCTTCTTTTTGTCATCGAACTGACCAAAATTTCTTAAATTCTGATTGGCCCCTTATGCACAGTTCAAGTGTTACATGACCAATACCCCTTAATTACTTTAGATTTTACAATTTGCCTTTAATTTATTATTTTATCATTATACACTAATGGTTAATACAATGTTTATGTAGTTATTAATTATAAAATTACAAATAATTTGGTACTAAACATGTCTTGGTTTAGTCCTGTAAAATCTTAGTATTTAGTGGATTTTCCAGATATCTGATGAAACAATTTATAATGGTTGATGGTAGTTACTTTTGACCCCTTGAGATTACATTAATTTAAATTAATTAGTTGGTAACATAAAACTCTGATAATATAACACAAAACTCTTAATGATACTACTTATTTTAACAATTATAATTTATGCACACTGTTTAACAATTGTTTGTGTGATAAATCACTCATCACTACTGTTAATGATAATTGAACACTTCTTATTATAAATAATAGTACACTTTTTAACTATAGTTTATGTAACTATTATTATTAGGCCACCTTTCTGTGTTTATGATCACTTATGGCACTGTAAGGGGTTGTGCCCTTTTCCTCACTTTGGTTTATAATTAGAACAATTTTTATTGATCTATTGTTTTACACATAGTTAATACAATTTTACATTATGGAATGTTTGTACTCTTTATTGGATGTATTTAGTTTATTCATTGAATGTTGTTTACTAGGGTTCTTTATTTTAATTTTATTTGTTTACTGCCCTATTCTACTGGGTAATGTCTGGCTAGGTCTTGTTAGTATTAATTAGGTCAAAGGTTGATTTTGTTGAGTCATATTTGGTTCCTTACTGATCTTCAAAATTTGATATTTTCTGTTGATTAGTTATTGAGCATTGTTTTGGGTTCCATCCCTGGATAGGGTTTCACTATTATCATTTATAATTATTTTTTCAGCGTTCTGTTTCGTTACAATATGTAATATTGTTTTGGAAATAATTTATCATACCAGGTGTAATTTTGTTTTGAAAGTAATAGAACAGTAATTATTCGTAATGATGAGAGGGAAATTATAATACACAATAATAATAGAAACAAATATTGTATGCAAAGTATTTTTTGTATTTGTTTTATTTAGCTTTGAGGATTATGTTGTGTTTGTAGGTGGTCCTCCTTCAATTTGTCGATAAAAAGCCTGAGTTGCTTTATAGGGCTATGTTGGTTAATATACAATTTATATTTCGGGTACAATATAATACTGAAACAGTAGAACATATTTATTGAAACTTGGTAGGGTACGTCTAGTGTTATATTTTATTGCTTGGTTAGAAATACCTCACTTTGTTTCTGAGTTTAAGTTTCATAGTCGTTGATGGTTAACTTGGAATAGTCTTTTCCAAACCTTTATTCTTAATTTGTTTTCAGTATTTATGTGTTTCTGAATACATGTTGTGATGTTCTTTAATTATTTTGTACATAAGCCGTAATATGAGATCAGTAAAAAAATAAAAATAAAATTTAATCTGATCATTTTGGACTTGTGCAAAATGTGGTAACATGTATATATTGAGTGTCGATATTATTAATAATACATTTTTCAAATGTTTTCTATTATGATGCCTGTGGTAGATACACTGTACAAACCAGCCAAACCAAATAATAAGTCGAAAGGTAAATGTACATTTAAATTATAGTTAATATTACCTCGTGTATCCGGGTACACTGGTGCTCCTCCTTACAACTTCATTGATTTTAACAACTACGCGTTTCGGGACTCATGGTCCCATCATCAGGTTGATAAAAACGAAAATCACTCACATGGAGTACGTCAAATTAATAAAATACAAATAAAAACTTACACTCGCACATTAGTCCAGCACATAAAGTTACAGTACCGCGTGTATACAATTACACCACTACACGATGTGCATCGTATCGGAGCTCACGAGCGACTAACCAATACGCGTCACACTATATCTACCTTTATCTATGTGTTGTTCCAACACGTGTATGGCCATGTCATACAGTCCGTTGGACTTATAAGAAAGCTTGTCGTTCAAGAGCTGATTACCTTGGGTTTTTGAGGCCTTATACATTTCAAATTCTTCCAGCGCATCCATAAGCCTGCCCTTTTTACAGAAATGTAACGGCCTGAAGCTACTTTGAAAACTCGAGTAATTATGGTTTTGGTTGACTATATGCAAGGCAAAGTTTGATTTTATCTTCTGGATATCACCTCTAGGGAGATGTTCTCTGTACCTATCCAGAAATTTCCTGCCCGTTTGTCCAACATAAAAATTGTTGCAGTCCTGGCATTCGATTTTATAAATACCAGAACAGTTTTCTACTAGTCTGTTGGTCACTGGTCTCAAGGGGCTCAAAATACAATTACTCGTTTTGAAAGAAACTTGAAACCGTGTTTTTTAAAAACGTTCTTAATAGTATTAAGCAAAAGATTTGTAAATTCCGTTGGTATGTATTTAGTGTCACCGTTGTGTGTTTTGTCTATGCTTCTATTTTTATATATGTTCCTCTTCTGCCTCGCTACTATTTTGTCTATAACTGTACTACTGTAACCGTTGGCCACCGCGATATACTTTATCATATTAAGCTCATCGATGTAGTCTTCTGCCTCTAACGGAATTTTTAGTAATCTGTTAACCAACGAGTTGAATGATGCCATTTTTTGTGCAATTGGATGAAATGAAGAAGCGTGAATAGATTGAAATGAAGAATGTAAATTATATTAACATTATAATTAAAATTATAATAGCGTGAAGAGGTAATCAGCTCTTGAACGACAAGCTTTCTTTTAAGTCCAACGGACTGTATGACACGGCCATACACGTGTTGGAACAACACATAGATAGAGGTAGATATAGTGCAACGCGTATTGGCTAGTCGCTCGCGAGCTCCGATACGATGCGCATCGTGTAGTGGTGTAATTGTATACACGCGGTACTGTGACTTTATGTGCTGGACTGATGTGCGAGTGTAAGTTTTTATTTGTATTTTATTAATTTGACGTACTCCATGTGAGTGATTTTCATTTTTATCAACCTGATGATGGGACCATGAGTCCCGAAATTCGTAGTTGTTAAAAATCAATGAAATTGTAAGGAGGAGCACTAGTGTACCCGGATACACGAGGTAATATTAACTATAATTAGTTATATGCAACTTGCAGACCACAACACAATATGTATGTACATTTAATTGCTAACTTACAAAATATGTGTTTTGGTGGTTTTATACCACCTTCTGCAGCATTCGCTTCAAAGACGTATCATTGACTGTTGGCTGTTAGTAACAAATAAAGGAAAAGTTCGACACTGTCTGGGTTTTTTGTACAATTTTTTAGTGATAATAATTGATACAATTTTGTATTTTGAATATTATTATAATACTAGCAAAATACCCGTGCTTCGCTACGGAGTTTCACGTTGTACGTAATTGTACAATTATTGCTCGCTTAATAGTATAGGATTAGATAGATTGTACAAATTCTCAACTCTTAGTTTGTCTATTTACATTCATAGCAACAGCTATTTATTATTTATTTCGAGAAAATCGTTAGAGCCGTTTCCGAGAAAAAAAGGACATACATTTATTAATTGAACTTTGAAATTTTCTCGACTATAAGAACCTGCAAACAACGAAGTTTTTTCAATTTAAAACAATGATTAAAAACTCAGGACTAAATGTATTCGGGGTTTCCAGTAAACTGAGATGTCAACCACTTCATTTACCAAGTATGCAATTCCCGCTATAAATTTCAGTATTTGGTTTTTTGCCCCTTAGGAGTGAACGTTTTTAAAACCGTTTCTTAGTGAGCACCTAAGACCTATGATGAAGCTATGTTCAAAGTTTCATTGATATCCATTCAGTGGTTTCAGAGATATCGTGATCGGTGAGTCAGTCAGTGGTATTTGGCTTATATAGATATCTATATCTAGCCGATTTACCCAGCGTTGCTCGGGTTCATAATTTATTCATAGGCTCATAGGCACCTATTCTTGTTCTAACGTTATATTACTTGTATACTGTATAATCTTCCTTATATTGTTACGTTCGCATTCTCACTGGAGGAATACTCTGTAGCGCACCTGTTTAAGAACATGTCATAAACTGTATTCTTATATCTGGAGAAGAATTCTGTTGCGCGTGATGCTCCTGCTCGATTTCTAACTCTGGGAGAGGGCGAACAGCTAAATTAGTTTTCAATAAAATGTCTACAGTACTTGCACGCGCTGCATATTTAACTGTCGTTTTATAATTCATTGTGTTAATGTTGAAATAAGGTATTTGTTAAATTAGTGTCTCCTAAACTTATTCTAACAATACAATACCTCTATAGATTTCAGCTTATCCACTTTTAAATTCAAACTGAAACAACTCTGAATTCACACACTATTAAGACGTTTCTTAAGATGCATACACCACCTTTGATATCATAACCTATATCTTTATTTATAAGAACCGTGGACTCTGGCCCCGCCGTCTTTCGCGGGATCCGACCTAAGACTCCCCGGGTTCCGTGGATGAACTCCGGGGAAGGCCCGTCGGACGACTCCCGCGGTATTTCCTATGCGGGAGACTTCCACCGATGCTATGGTAACAAGAATCTATTCTATTGGGTTGCCATAGTAACCAGATCTAATAGTTGTTTAAGACCCAAAGGACCCCCCAGAGGATCGTATCGAAAAAGAAAACACCTGTCCTATGTTGGTTCTCCCGTTGCGTAAAATATTTGTGCCAAGTTTGGTTGAAATCGGTCCACTGGTTTAGGAGGAGATGTGGAAGACCCCAAAGGACCCCCCAAAGGATCGTATCGAAAAAAACACTTGTCCTATGTTGGTTCTCCCGTTGCGTAAAATATTTGAGCCAAGTTTGGTTGAAATAGGTCCAGTGGTTTAGGAGGAGATGTGGAAGACCCCAAAGAACCCCCAAAGGACCCCATCGAAGAAAACACATCCTATGTTGGTTCTACCGCTGCGTAAAATATTTGTCCCAAGTTTGGTTGAAATCGGTCCAGTGGTTTAGGAGGAGATGTTAAAGACCCCAAAGAACCCCCCAAAGGACCCCATCGAAAAAAACACCTATCCTATGTTGGTTGTCCCGTCGCGTAAAATATTTGTGCCAAGTTTGGTTGAAATCGGTCCAGTGGTTTAGGAGGAGATGTGGAACATACATACATAGATACAATGGGGGGGGGGGTTTGCCCCTTAGGAGTGAAAGTTTTTAAAACCGTTTCTTAGTGAGCACCTAAGACCTATGATGAAGCTATGTTCAAAGTTTCATTGATATCCATTCAGTAGTTTTTGCTCTACGTTGATTCTATGTCAGTCAGTCAGGCAAACTTTCCCCCCCCCTTTTCCCCCTTTAAAGGTCGAATTTCCAAAAATCCCTTCTTAGCGGATACCTACATCACATAAGGAACCTACATGCCAAATTTCAAGTTTCTAGGTGTTATAGTTTCGGAGATTTCGTGATGAGTCAGTGAGCGAGTCAGTGGTATTTCTCTTTTATATATATAGATTCATATCCTGTTATTATGTTATTCTAATGCTTATGCTACATTAATTATATTTTAATTAATTATATTTTATGACCATTAGTATGTAGTTGAATAAGTCACCTGAAAAAATGTAACTTTTAAACACCTGCTATAACACGGTTTTTGTTCACAAAAGTTTAACTAAATATGCATATGCATGCATAATCATGTTACTAGCTAACAGTAATGTTTTCTGAGTAACATAAACGTACTCAGATAATTATTTCTGCAAACTTGAAGCAATGGAAATTCCTGTCTGTAGCCTGTGATCTACTATTTTGGAATAATTGATATCATTAAATGAATAATCTGTACATTACATTGCATTAACATGTTCTTCGCCAGTTAACCACAGTACTGTGGCAAAAGAATGGCAAAGGTTCACAAAGAGTATCAGTTATAGAATCATTTTCATACTGAAGATGGCCTCCAGAAGTGAGGCCAAAACGTTTGTTCGTAACAGCAGAAGTGAACCACGGCCTAATGGGCGGGAGATAAGTCAGTTTGATTCATTAAGTGAATGTTTATTTGTTAAGAGCTTTTAAAAAGTCAACATGTTTCAAGTAACTTTTGTTATCTTCTGTTTATATTAATAACATTGAATTAAATTTTCTACAGTTGTCTTTATAGGTGTTTGGGGTAAATAAGTTTCAAAATACATTTAATTACGAAAACATAATGAAATAATTGTTTTAATGAAAACATCTTGTTGACTAGTTAATGTGAAATGGAGTTAGTTTATGTTGTGGGAATTGGTTGCCCTCCAAGTATGAGGAAATGCTGTTTTGGGAATGTAAACCCAAAATTTAGGATTTTTGGTAGCAAGTGTATTTTTTAGTTTATGTTGTGGGAATTGGTTGCCCTCCAAGTATGAGGAAATGCTGTTTTGGGAATGTAGACCCAAAATTTAGGATTTTTGGTAGTAAGTGTATTAATATAGTAGTGGCTTTTAAAGCATGAGCTGCAACCAACAACAAAAATATTTTTTCTTGTCTTATATAATGATAAGGTATTTACATCGTACATATATTTATAACAAAATGTTCATCTCAAATTTTTAATGAAAGTATCAGTTTACCTGTAATATCCATACGATTAAGTGGTAAATGTGATCACACACTAATAATGTAACAGTAAGGTACTGACTTCAAAACGAGAATTTTAAAAGAGACCAAAGATATTAACTTCGAGTTGATGTAACCACCTTTATATTTGCAATGTCTCAATTTTATTTAGTGCATGCTTTGTGTAGTAATAATCATATGTAATGAACAGGAAAATGATACATTCACACAGAAGTATGGAAGGGACTATGCAGAGTAATAAGTGCATGTCAAACCAACCAGTGACTCAACTTGACCATTTTTAAATTTGATGAAACTTGCAGGATTTATTCTCTCTATAAATGCAAGTACAAAAATATTTTTTTTTAAATTTTTATGTGACCCCATTTTTTAGTTTAAAATTTTTTAAATTAAAAAAAAATTCGTTTTTTTGGCTTGCGGAACAAGCTTTAATGCATCATAATTTTTGTTCTATAGGTCCTACAGACTTGTTCTGGGCTCATTTTTTAGCTCTTTTTAGTGGCTTTAATTTGATATATAACTGGACACATTTTATAAAAAACGTTTTTTTGAAAAAAGTAAAACTTTTTTGTTTTTTTTTTTTAAATATGAAAGTGTTCTTTAAAAATTAAAAAAAAATATATGTTATTCTACTGTTTGTTATCTACATTTCCTGAAAATTTTAAAGTGGGATCACTATGGGATCACAAGTTATGGACAAATATGTAAGATACTTAACTGTACCTTTCGTAACTAAATAGCGTTTAGGTAAAAAAAACTAGTTTTGTTTAATTAAACCAAATGTATTATATAAACTAATGAAAACATACATGACTGAGCTCTTTTAAAGTGGCTATGGTTTTAAAACTGTCCGACTTGAGTAAGCCAATTAGTTTTTATTTCTTCTTTGAGCAAGAATTTTGCTGGCTTTTTCCATTTCATGAGTTGTAAGTTTATAAACTCTTCCAGTTTGTGTTATGGGATCAACTTTAGTTAGGACATCTGATCTACTCACACCCAATATGTCTGGAAACTGGGGGTAGGCCTACTTGAATGAAGGGGAAGGGCTATGTGGTTCCAAAAAGCTTATATTTACGAACTCATTTTCGATCCCGAGTACACAACCTAACCACCACTGATTTGAATAGTTACAAGTCACAAACCCAACTATTTCACTAAGTTCTAACTGCTCATTTTTTTCCTCAAGAGACACAATTTCTTCTTTTGTTTCAGTTGAAAAACTGTATTCCTTAACATTAAGTTTTGTAGTACTTCCGACAGGTATAAAAGAATGAAGCTCTTTGATGGTTTTAGCATTCACCAGTCGTTGTTCCAAAAAGGTGTTCTCAGTTTCATGGTCTTCTTGTGTTGTATAGAGGAAGTTAACAGATGGAATATTCTCCTTTGCCCAATCATAAAGTTGCCGAGGAGTCATTATTTGATCATTGTAGACCATTTGCAAACTAGCTTGGGCAGTGAGGCGCTTAACCGTTCCCCCTACCCCATCACAAACATTTTTCCCATGTGATGAAGCGAAGAAATTCCATTCTGCTTCTACATCAAAGTCTACCTTATGAAAACAAAGGTTGAGGAAGTTATACTTATTTTTGTATTGGGGTGCTGCTCCATCTGAGAAATAATGAATTATTTGCGGCTGTGATGGAAGTTTCTGCTTTAAAAAGTCAATCATCATGCGTTGAAACAAGTGCACAGTTACTGTATTGTGAGACATACAACCACTAATGATAACTAGGTTTATGTGTTCAAGCTTTTCTTTATCTTCACCTCTATAGTATATGATAATTGGATGAATGGTTGCTTGTGCGTTGTTCCAGTGAAATCCTTGTACAGCATCTTGTAGGACAAAAGAATAATTTTCAGCAAAATCGCATATCACTATGTACTCATCTGGCAGGATATTATCCTTAAGCTGCTTCAAATAAGCTGATTGTTGTTTGGCAATGAAAGAGTGGCGTAGCAGTTTTGGCAAACTTTCAAATAATCTGTCCACAAAATCATTAACTGGCATTGTTACTGTTTCTAAAGTTGTTTTGTTGTCAATTTGCATCCATTGCTTGAATGTCACGTTTTCAATACACTCCACCTCAAAACAATTTTGAAAATGTTCTTTTAGCTTTTCACTACCTGGGCACTTTTCACATTTGACGAAGTGGCATCTAGGTATTGAATCTTTGCAAACAATGCTGGAAGTCAAATCTTTATAGGTCTTTATTGAGGGCTCTCCAGAACTTAGTTGGGGTATTTTGCACTGGTCCATTCATCAGCTTGGCATTTTGGTGAGTCATACACACGCATACTGAATGTGTTCCACTTGATCCAGCTAGGACACATTGTTTTGGCCTAAGTTTGCAGAACTTTGTGAATCCAGTTTTTCTTTCCAGATATCTTTCCTTGAACAGTACATAAAGTTCTCTTAGAGTACAAAGAAGTAAAAACTTTTGAACATGAGTGCACTTTCCATCTATTTTGACTGATACAAAGTCTTTCAGTCCGGGCATTTGACGGCTAACTTCATCATTTTCATAAAACTCTTTTACTAACTCTACGGTTGCTAGATCTAGAGTTTTTCCTGGGCGTGGATTTGGTGATGACATTATACCCTTTTCCTTTACAAGTTTTTTTAATTTTCTTGCAATAACGTTTGACACACCAAATTCAGTTTCAATCTGGATCGAGGTCCAACTTTGAGGTAAAGTAGTCAGAATTTGCATTTTTAAGCTTTTATCAGAAGTACTGTGAAATTTTTCTTTAAGCTGATTTATCATTTCTCTACCTATATCAGGTTTTTCTTCAATCTGACTGCATGGACTAAGGCTCATAAGTTTGGTTCTGAAAGCTTCAGATACTTTTTTTAGTTTTTCCTCAGGGTACTTCTTCTCTGTTAAACGCTTTTTTTTTATTGGAGTTTCATCAATTGCAACTAAACTTATGTTTACTGCATCAATAGCTTCTTCCTTCTGTGGAGTTGATATTTCTATTGTTTCAACATTGTTATCATTGTCTTCATATTCTGAGCTGTCAGACTGCAATTCTTCTACCTCATCCAGTTTAGGCAACTTAAGTATTGCCTTGCGACAACTGTCACATATTCTATCCCCAAGCTTTATAGTATTAGAACGGCTGACAGTATTTTCATTATCAGGTCTTAAACTCTTTTTAAAATAATCATGGTTTGATTTTTCGAGTGGATTGCAACAATATACTTGAAAACTACCTTTAGATGTGGTTGCTTTAGCCGCTTCCATGTTTTCTTCTAAGTTTGAATTTAGTTACAGTAACTAATATACCTAATAGCTAGACCTATAAAATTTTAATGCTTGAAAATGTTCAGAGGGTTTTAAAAAAGTTTTACCTTATTAATTCCAATGACAAAAACCACTAACAAAATTCTACAACAATTTTAAAAATACTTTTTAAAAATATAGAAACACTAAAAAAATGATAGTCACCTGAATGTATAAAACTAAAAACACTAAGATTGGCTACTTCACTAAAACTGTATCACTACGATTGGAAAGCAACTGAAGTGAACTGAGCATTCAGGCAGACTGACTTGGCTGACCTGTGTACCTAGGCTTACATGTACTGACAGGAACCAAGCCTGTTGAGACTTGCGCATCTAAATAGCTGCTGTCTAGTTGCTGTGAAACTCAATTCATTTGGGAATTGGAAAATTATTCCATCTAGGCCTATTAGTTTTACACAGTTTATTTATGATTAAAGTTTATTTATTTAAAATTTTAATTTAGTTAATTAAAATTTTAAAAATATATATTAGTTTAAATGTATTTATGTCTTTTAGAAAAACAAATTCTTATTTAAGTGTATTGTTTAGTTTTTTTAATTAAAAAAAAATTATATGATTGAAAACTTACTAAAAATTCTCTGAAGTACATTAAACACACAAATATAAAAAAACCAAATTAATTTGGTATTGATTTGTTAAAAAAAAATTCTTATTCAAAGAGGAAATAAAAACTAATTGGCTTACTCAAGTCGGACAGTTTTAAAACCATAGCCACTTTAAAAGAGCTCAGTCATGTATGTTTTCATTAGTTTATATAATACATTTGGTTTAATTAAACAAAACTAGTTTTTTTTTACCTAAACGCTATTTAGTTACGAAAGGTACAGTTAAGTATCTTACATATTTGTCCATAACTTGTGATCCCACTTTAAAATTTTCAGGAAATGTAGATAATAAACAGTAGAATAACGTATATTTTTTTTAATTTTTAAAGAACACTTTCATATTAAAAAAAAAAAAAGTTTTACTTTTTCAAAAAAACTTTTTTTTTATAAAATGTGTCCAGTTATATATCAAATAAAAAACCACTAAAAAGAGCTAAAAAATGAGCCCAAGAACAAGTCTGTAGGACCTATAGAACAAAAGTTATGATGCATTAAAGCTTGTTCTGGAAGCCAAAAAAACGAACTTTTTTAAAATTTAAAAAATTAAAAACTAAAAATGGGGTCACATAAAAATTAAAAAAAAAAATTTTGTACCTACATTTATAGAGAGAATAAATCCTGCAAGTTTCATCAAATTTAAAAATGGTCAGGTTGAAAATAATTATTTTTTGGTTGGTTTGACATGTGACCCATAAGGTGAATCAGGAAAATAACTAAATGAATAACCAAGGAAAATAGAGTAGATAATATTATTCACTAAAATAAGAAAATTAAATGGAACGGAGCAGGAGGACATTTGGCTAGATGAGAAGATGACAGCTGTTCATGGAAGTAACTAGATTGTCCTTCTGGATGTGTTAGTGATAATGGTTATGGCTTTGTTGTGCTTGAATCCATGATTTTGTTAGAGATTTTGATATTTGGTGTCCTGAACATGTTACTAGTATTTCTGTGTGTATTGTCTGTATTCACTATGGTCATATATTGTGTTTCCTGAGTAGTTTGCTGATTCTGTCTATTGTACTCTGGTGTGTAGCAGTTTGATTCTGTTAGTTATAGTGTCTGTCCATGACTGAGTACTGCAGTGATTTGTCTGGTAGTGTTCCATTCTGCTAAGTCTTTCTTGGGTGTAATGTGCTCTTTATTGATGTTGTCTGAGTCATTGAGGAGGATGGATCTGTGTAGGCTAAGGAATTATTTGAAACGGATCTTAGTAGGCCAAGTTGTGGTATGGAGGATACATGAAGATAACAGTTGGTATGGGTAGGTTTACAGTAATGGTATGGTGGAAATTACCTGTGTTGTTTTTCAAGTTGGGTATGTTAGGAAATGAATTTTCCTACTATGTTCTTTTTCAATTCTATGTAGATTTTTATATTGTAGTGTATGTTGTTGATTTGATTGTGGAACTCAAGAATTACATGTAAATTGGAACATATAGGAAACATACCACATTGTAGAAAATGAAACATGGATTCTGATAGTATTCATTTCATATTTTTATTGTCATTATTACTGCTATCTACAGCTGACAGTGATAATTTGCCAGTCTGACTCACTTCATTACCAGCTACAAATAATTCTAATAGACTAGATAAGCAGCCTGACACCATTTCAGTAAAAAGGGATTTTGAGTGAATAAGTAGATAGATAAATATTTGTTAGTCTGATTAGTAGTCACATAATATCAGAAGAACTCCAAAAATGAGGTTTTTTAGTACTAATATAATTTTAAATTGAAAAAAGATGGTCACTCGTACATATTCAAGAATATAAAATCAAGTAACTACCATTCTAAAATTTGAAACAGGGTTATAATTATTTTGTCATTATCATATTATATATTGCAGCAGTACAAATGTATAGGGTACTGTGCATTGCACAAAGTAATTAAAATAATTAATTATAATAAATAAATAATTCATATTATTAGCAATAATAATTCAGCTTGCAATCTGAACTGTAAAAGGAATGCCTAACTTTCATGTTGGGACAGGCTGATCACGCCAGCTGCTCTGTCTGTGTGTACACACGTATGTTACATGTGTGTGTGCGACCTGTCAATTCCTGAAAAGCGTCAACCTTAAGGAACGCAATAAATTATATGAATTTATTAATTTTGTAAAGATTGTGTGCATAATAGCACAAAACCAAATACACCAAAATATGTATAAAAATATGACGCAAATATGTAGGCTATAAAAAATAGTGTAAAAAGGATAAAAAGTGTAATTACAGGAACATAAAAATAAATAGAACTTATGTTAATTAAGATAAAGAAAAACGGTTTGTACATGGTGAACACATAAAAATTACGGACAGAATGAATATCGGGTAATGTGCAAAAGACTTCGCAAATCGCAAAGACGAGCGAATTAAGTGTGACAAGAATCATGCGGGGGAAGTGATGCCTTCGACAGACTCTGACATGAAAAATATTGTTGAAACATGATTTTAGCGCCCTGGGTATAAATACAGGAGACGCGCTAACATCATTCTCTTTCTCAATCAACCATAGTCGCAGCCGGAGCTCTGCTCGGCAACTATAACTCTTCCACGTTCAACCATAGTCGCAGCCGGAGGCTCTGCTCGGCAACTACAACTCTTCCTCATTCAACCATCATAGCGGCCGGAGGCTCTGCTCGGCAAGTACAACTCTTTCTTGATCGACTACTGTGGCAGCCAGAGGCTCTGCTTAGAGACAACAACGTTTGTATCTCAACCACAGCAGCAGACAGGCCATGACGGGAGACGAGGGAGCAGCCAAGTACATGCAGTAGAATCCAGCGTACGAGAATCCGACGGACGAAGGACGAGGATCAAGGACTCCAGGACGACAAAGGAGCATCAAGTATCAAGGATCTAGGACCGAAGAGGACATACTGCCAATTTACCACAACAATAAGGTGACAAACAACCATATACTTGTAAACCGAGACTCACTCAAAGACAATAATTAACGATGTAAAAAGAGAGACAATCTAATTCAAATATGAATTAATAATTTTCACAAATGTAAATATTCTTTGTATAATAATTAGTGTAATGTTAAAGAAGGTTTAACTATAATTTTGAATCAATAACTTTGAAGCTATAATTTTGAATCTATAATTTGATATTTAAATGGATAAAAGTAATTAGTAAATTTTATTAGAAAGCAAAGCAATGCATATGCAGTAGAATTAAAAGAGATTAGATCATTAGAAAATAATTAGGTAATCTAATCATTATCATACTAATGAGCAAGCCGAGAGCAATATTAGATAATTATAAAGATGTATTAGAGTATAAGATTGTATAATATGTCTAGGTGTAATACGAGAGTATCAATTATATATAATAATTAGATGTGTGTGAAGACTACACACACAAGCAAATAATAATGATTTCAATTCGCAACCAAAATAAGAATTTTTGTTTAATAAATACTTAGATGATTTTAAACCAAATTACAGTGTTATTATTATTACGATTACACCCATCATCATATACAACACAAAGTATTTAATGTGTTGTAGTGTCGTAATATAGTAGAATGAGTGTAAGTAATTTTATTTAAAAATGTCCAACTCTTGTAATGGTATTAATAGTTTAGAACTTAAAAGTTTATACAAACCACCAGAATTTGTAGATGCGACTTTATAGGAGAAAAAGAAACAGTTAAATTTTTTACCTGTTTTCAAAACAAATAATGTGGTATTTATAATATAATAATAATTTATAATAATAATGTTATTTTACCATTAAACATGCCTTCGTTAATGTTTTCATTTCGTTTTGTTCCTTGCTATCCTCTTCATTTTCTGATCTTTCACCATCCTGCAGGTGTGATACCTACTTTCTACTTGTGTGTCTTGTTTTTTCTTTTTCTTCCCACGAGACTCCCAATGATATTGATAGCAAACCCTTTTCTGATAACAGTTTTGTAGCACTCTCCCATGCAAGTCTTATTCATCACCTTATCAGTCCATTTTACTGGCTTCATTTTCTTTGTCTCTTTGTGAATCCATGTTTCCAAATCATAAATTTATATCCCAAATAGAATATGAGACAGGACGTTTTCTGAGGATCAAATCCAGTAAAATGAAGTAAAATCCAATAATACTCTTTCTTAGAGTATGCGTGAATGCAGGCAGGTCATCAGATTCCTATAACTGGCACCAACAAGCATAAGTTGATGGCATAGGTAGGGCTGTATATTATTATAGATTATAGGCATTGAAACAGTACAGGTTCAGTCACAGTCATGGAGTTAACCAGTGAAGAAGCTGTGTTTACTCATTGCTTCAGTAAGAGTTAGCTTAAAACTGGATAAGAGAGAAGTAGTGTCCATGAAATTAATCTATCAACTTACCTGCAACATCCATTTCCTTTTATATATCTCACCAGTAGGCATCTACAATGACCCGGTTGGAAAATTCCTTGAGTCTTATTGTCCCAAAATTTAGGTTTGATCAGAGGCGTAGCTAGAGGGAGCCAAGGGGGCAGCCGCCCCGGGTGGCAAAGTGAGCGTAGACTTGAAAAAATTGTTTTCAGTTTATAAAAATACAAACAACTTGTTTCTTTGAAATGACTGTTCCTTTCATAAAAGAAGCATAACCAGCCAGCTTGCTGTTGTCATACCTTGCGTAATAAACAGTATTAATTACAAATTACTCTGTAATAGAGGCTCTTTGTCCCTCTCTGTGCAGTACAGTATTTCATTCTCCTTGTTCATTATGCTGTAGTTGGCGACTGATGTTTAGTCTATGCGGTCTCTTATCTTGGTGTTTCTAAACAGTGCATGGTGTTTTAAATGAGTTTTGTTATGCGTACGAGTGATGAGTAGATATTAAGTCAGTACAGTTTTTTATCAGTGTTCATGCCCTTTGTATTCACTTGCTGTCTCCAATATTTTTTGCGTCTTTGTAGTGAGTTGTTGTGCCGCAAAGGAAAACTGATAATCACACAGTATTAGCTTTGTGTAGATATTCTTCATTGTTATTCGTATACAGACGAATGTATTATTTGTAAACATATAAAAAACTGTTACATGGGCTACATATGTGCAGTTCTCGCAGTTCGACGCAGCGAACATGTTGATTATCAGTTGTTTATGAGTATCTTGAGTGTGCGATTTGTTTTCGGTTTGTGCGTCTTGTGGCTATATCTATAATACTTCACGTGTATGTCATCATACCAATACAATTATTGAAAATCAATTTTTTTGAATTTTATTTGAAGAACAAGTGGCGCCCTGTTTCGGAAGAGGAGGCAAGAAAGATTAAGAGCTACAACAAGTTCCAAAGAGTTTATGAAGTCTTTTATTCAAGGAAAATCGAACCATGAGTGTCAGCATATTACAATTAACAAGGAATCAACTTCCAATCATAAAATGGATGTTGTTAGCGATGAGGCTGTTGATAAATACAGTAAAGTTAAGGACGTGAATACTTCAAACTGTGAAAGTGTCAAAGCACAGTTACAAGATTCAGTTGGTTCTAGTACCATGGTTGATGTTGCATCGTGCAGACTTGAAATTACAGGCGATGATGGACCGACCATTACTGGCAACAATGTAGACCGTGTTCTCAGTGCTGCTCTACAAGATATGGGAGTTTAGCCAAGCGAGATATCTCAATCCTTCCGAGATATAATGGTGAATAGAGGAACATGTCAGTTGCAGAACATGGGCAGCCATTTTCCTGAAGATGATGATGGACGATCCTTAAACAAATACTGGTTTGATAAAACCTTGCAAAATGATGAAAAGATAAATCGCACTTGGATGTGTTTTTCTGTAACTAAAAAGTCTCTATTTTGTTTTTGTTTCACTTTATTTCCATAAAAAAACTACCAAAGAAGCCAGTTCAATAGTGAAAATGGATTTTCGTCGTGGCGAAAGTTAAATCCTCGTATTCAGGATCATGAAAATAGTCCTGCTCATCCGTCTGCATTTTTGGAATGGAAGGAATTGGAACGTTCTTTAAACAGAGGGGGACTAATTGATGATCTACTTCAGGAACAAATGAGTAAATCAGCTAAGACTAGGAAAGAAATCCTCCAACGGGTCATTTCCACAGTAAAACTCTTGCACAAGAAAATCTGGCACTGAGAGGACATCGAGAGTCAATTACTAACAATATAAATCCTGGAAACTTTCTGGCTTTGTTAAAATACTTGGCTAAATTTGACCCTGCCATGAGATCTCATTTGGATTCAGTCTCTCATAAATCTGGGTGTATATCGTATCTTTCGCCAACTATTCAAAATTAAATAAGAAGCCTGTTAGGAGAAAGAGTGCGCAAATATATTATTACTGCATGTAAGAAGGCGGAGTACTTTAGTATTATATTTGACACAACATCAGATGCTGCACATGTAGAACAAATGTCTCAGATTATTAGATTTGTTGAAATTAAATGCAATTCTTTTGATATCAAGAAAGCCTTTATAGATTTTATTCCTTTAGAAGTAAAAACAGCGGAGGGGATCACAGAAGCTATTACAAGTAAACTTGAGAGAGATGGATTGAATCTTAGCGATTGCAGAGGTCAGTCGTATGACAATCAAGCAACAATGGCTGGTATCCATTCAAGAGTTAGAAGAGAATATTAGATTTGAATCCACTAGCTGTGTTTGCTCCCTGTGACAACCATTCACTTAACTTGGTTGGAGTTCATGCAGCTCATGTGAATGTTTAGGCAGTGACATTTTTTGGGACAGTAGAACGTCTATTCACCTTCTTTTCCTGTTCCACTCATAGATATGTATCTGGATGTCTTACTGTAATTAAAAGTACAGTAAGAGTTATCATATGTCTTAAAAGTAAACTGTTTTGTCTTGAAAAGCCGTATTAAATGACCTTGAGCATGAATGTGTTGTAAGTTGTTTGTATGTGAATCATTGTTTCGTGTTTATCAACTTGTAGAAGTCACGTGGTCAGAGTTTGGCAACGTTGTTTCCCTTTCAGTACAAACGTCAGTACCAAAGAAGTTTTAATAATAGTATAGGTTGCAAATACAAATTTATTTGTGTTTGAGGAGTCCCACGTTCTTGGGATGTCAAAATTTTATAACACTACATATTGATATTTATTTAATGTAATTTAAATGTGTGTGTTATATAACATAACAAATTCAATTTAATTTATTGAATTGATTTCATGGGTGTAATCGTAATAAGAAGATGATACTTTATTTAAGTTTAAAATTGTTCCATAATTTATTTATTAAACAAAATCTTTCATATCGCATATTAAACATTGACTCATTATTATATCGTTTGTACGAAGTTTTCGTACATAACTTATTGCTAACAAATTATATACACAAGTTATACACAAATCTTATTATCTAATTTTAATTACTTTAAAATATTTATTTTGCTCTCGGCTTACTCATTGTGTGCTCATCTTTTTGCAATTGCTGATTCATTAGCTTCAAAACTGAGTTTACTCTATTCAAATTTTTTTTATATTACTTTATTTTAACTTTCTACAGCATATGCATTCTCCTTTATCATCAAAGACTTTACTAATTTCGTTAATTCAGAATTTAAATATTTCTCGTATCATTTACGTTACTAATTACTAAATTTGATACAAGAAATATTATTCTAATTTTTATTCTGCATTTACATTTATGTATAATTTATTTGTTTTAATATTGGTTGAATGTCTTTCATTCTAACTTTAATTAGTGTCTTTCAAATGTTTATAATTACAATGGTTTTTTATCACCTCGTTTGACATGGTTATTCATCTGTACGTCCTCCTTCTGGTCCTCTGGTCGTATTACACTGCATGTGCTGATTAATAGTCGTCTCGTCTCATGTCATATGCTGCTGGTGTGTCCATAGACCTCATCGTATGTATTCTGCGGCTCTGGTTGGACATCTAGTTTGTCCTGTGACTCACTATAGATGTGAATTTGCGTCATCGACTGACATAGCCTCCTGCGGCAATGGTTGAATCGAGAAGAAGAAACTTTATTAGCGCGACCTGGTATTTATAGTCAGGTCATGCAAAAGCTCAGGTCTGAATAATTTTTAAATTGTCAGATTTTTGTCGAAGCGTCTTTTCCCCCACTCTGGTTTAAGTCACAATTTTCGCCTATCTTCGCGAATTACGAAGTTCGTTTCACATCACTCGATGCTCAATCGATCACTAATTTTTATGCGATTACTGTACGTAAATTGCACTTCTTTATGGTACTCACAAAAAGAGTTAGGTCCTATTCATTTTTTACGTATAGTAATTGCACTTTCCGTCACATCTGTACGGTTTTTTAACACTTTATTCACCTATAATTTCTATACACTTTGGTGTCTTTTGTTTTATCCTATCATACATATTTTTCTTATAATTAAAATAAACGCAACTATTTTACTTGAAAAGGGTTGGTTACATTTCAGGAACGGGCAGGTTTCACACACACACACACACACACACACACACACACACACCAACAAAATACGTGCGTACACAATGCTAGCGACAGGTGTGTCGAAAATGCATGTCCATGCATGAATTCTGCGCTCCCTATTTTTACTACGATCCAGCTTATGCAATCTGAATCATGTTTATTAATTTATATTTATTTATTTTTATTATTTATTTCATTTATTTTGGGGTAATTCCATGTCAAACCAACAAGGCACTCAAATTGACTATCTCAGATTTCTTTGAAACTTTGGTTAACTATACTCTTTAACATCCTGAATTCAAATATAATTTTTAAAAAATTCTATCTCGTACAGTTTTTGAGTTATAACTTTTTGAAAATTGTAAAATATCGCTTTTTTTTACATGTGCTCAGCGCTAAAAAATGTTCTAATTCCAGTTCTATAAGTCCTAGAGAGTTGTGTAATAGCTCATTTTAAAGAGGATTTAACGGGCTTTAATTTGATATTAAACTTCAACACTTTTTGGTAAAAAAATGTTTTTTGAAAAACTCCAAAAAATGTTTTTGAAATTTTTTTTGAGATAGTGTTTTTTAAAAATTTTGAAGATAATATATATTTTTTATGGTGACTTAGTGAATACATCATAAAAATTTCAAAGTGGGACCGTGATGGGGTCAGCAGTTATGACGAAAATGCATCACAATAGTTCAGTATTTTAATGCGTTATTAATGCATATTAACAATACAAAATATTAAATAAATAAATACAATTTCATTGCATACAGTCTAATTTTAATAAAAACATTGATAAATAAAGTGCATTATTTAAAATTATTGTACCTAAGGTAGGATACAGAACATAAAGAAAACAAAATAACTAATTTTTATTTAAACAATACCAAAATGATACTTTTATGAACAGAGCCTAGTGTTTGAAAAAAGTCTTAGAAATAAACAGTTTTCTGTAGATTTAACCTTGCCTCGCCTCGTACAGCTATTTATTTCTTCCTTTTGATCTGGAATGGAGCTTTTTACTTGCTTTTATACTTTCAAACTCTGTCAGATGATAAACTCTTCCAGTTTGTGTTGTAGGGTCAACTTTAGTTAGTACCTCAGTTTTATTCACAATTAAGATATCTGGTGACCTATGATACTTAAAGGATGGAGAAGGTCCATGAGGTTCTAGAAAACTTATTTTCACTTCCTCATCTGCAATTCCTAAAACACATCCTAACCACCATTCGTTATTATACTCACATGTCACAAAACCAACTATGTCACTTAACTCCAAATCACCGTCAACATCATTTTCTGAAACTAGTACCTCTTTTTTTACATCATTTGAAAAGGAATTAGTTTTAACCAAAACTCTGGTTTCATTTTTTGGTCTGTAGCTGTGAAACTATTGAGTTCCTTTCACTGTTTTGGCTTCTTCAGATCTTGTTTTCAAAAATGTATTTTCCTGTTCATATTCTTCTTGTGTTGAATAAATGAAATCAATACTTTTAATATTGTCTTTAGCCCAGTCATACAGTTGGCGAGGAGTCATAATCTGTTCGTTGTATACCATACGAAGACTTGCTTGCGCGGCTAAACGCTTAACCGAACCTCCTACAGCGTCACATGCATTTTTCCCATGTGAAGATGCAAAAAAGTTCCATTCTGCTTCAATGGAAAAGTCTGCAGTATGATGACAGAGGTTAAGGAAATTTGATTTATTTTTATATTGGTATGCTGCTCCATCTGAAAAATAATGAATCTTTTCTAGTTTTTGCGGTAGTTTCTGCTCCAAGAAAGTTATCATGAGCCGTTGGAACAAATGTACAGCAACTGTATCATGAGCCATGCAATCAGAAATGATAACTAAGCTCAACTGCTGTAACTTGTTATCTTCCATGTAGTAAATTACAAAAGGATGTATCGTTGCTTGAACATTGTTCCAGTGAAATCCTTGAGCAGCGTCTTGGAGGACAAAAGAATAATTTTCAGCAAAATCACACAAAACAATGCATTGATTTAGAGGTAGATTCTCTTTCATATGTCTTAGATAAGACGATTGTTTGGTAGCAATAAAAGAATGTTTCAGTAGTTTGGGCAAACTATCAAACAAACAGTCCAAGAAATCTTCAGTGGGTTTGGTTATGGTTTCAAGGACAGACTTATTATCAATCCGCATCCACTGTTTGTATGTCACATTATCGATGCTGTTTTGTTCAAACGAATCTTCAAATAGAGACTTCAAATTACTAACACCTGGACAGTTTATACATTGATTGAAATAACACTTGTCTGTAGGAATTTCACAAACCATTTTACTAGTTAAGTCTTTATAAGTTTTGATTGGTATTTCTCCATTTAGCAACTCTGGTAGTTTACATTGAGCCATCATTAACTTTGCATTTTGGTGTATAGTGCATACGCAAACTGAATGCATCCCAGCAGATCCAACAAGAACACAATGCTTTGGGCGAAGTTCACAGAATTTAGAAAAGCCTATTTTCTGTCAAGGATAACGTTCTTTGAAGAGTACAAAAGATTCTCTTAATGTATTTAAAATTAGAAATTTTTGAACATGGACTCGTTTGTCATTTACTCTAACAGAAACAAAGTCTTTCTTACCTGGCATCTGCCGATTCACCTCGTCAGACTCATAAAACCTTTGAACTAAATCTACTGTCTCCGAGCTTAACGTCTTGCCAGGTTTTGGATTGGGAGAAGACATTATACCTTTTTCTTTTACAAGATTTTTAGCTTTTCAAGCAATAAAATTTGTCACTCCAAATTCAGTTTCTATTTCTTTCAAGGTCCAGCTTTTTTGGAAGTGTAGTTAAAATTTGAATTTGTAAACTTTTGTTTGTCATACTATTGAATTTTGCTTTTAGTTGGTTAACTATTTCACTATCATTTTTATTGGGCTCAACTGGATTTTCCGGGCTCAAACCAAGTATTTTGGCCGTAAAAGCGTCTGTGACATTTTTTAATTTTTTCTCTGGATATTTCTTTTCACTTAGACGATATTTTTTAACGGGAGTTTCATCAATCAGACTGAGACTTTTATTTAAAGTTTCCATGGCGTCAGCCTTTTCTGGGGTTGAAAGTTGAATTCCGTCTTCTCTTTCGTGAACATCATCTAAACAGTCTTCTGCTTCTAGGCTAAGTACACGTAACTTAAGAACAGATTTACGGCAACCATCACATAATTTATCACCATCAAATATTTGTTTATGACGTTTTAAAATATTATTGTTTACAGTTCTTAAATTTTTTTGTGATAGTCATGTCCTGGTTGTTTAAATGGATTGCAGCAGTATACAGACATTATATTAATTTTTTAAGTACTGGCCTCTGCCATTTTAGGTCTTAAAACTTAGTTGACACATTTTTTTTTTAAATTACCATAAAAGGGTCACTTTAAAAATATGTAACATTTTAAAATATGTTTAATAAGAAATACTACACTTTTCCTTAGTTTTCTTTGTAGACAACTTAGATTAATGAAATGATTGTTTTAACACACTTTAAATGCACTGAAAATACCAAAACACACTTTTCACTAAGTTGAAAAATATTATAAACAAAAAGGAAAATGTCAAAAATTACAACATCAACACAAAATCAAATACTAATGTTATACTTGTTCACTCTCTGAAAGCAACATGAAGACTGTAAGCAACCTGTGGAGTCATGAGCCACAGCCAGCTAGTCCTGTTGGGACATTAAAGCTACAGGTCTGCACAAGCATCATATATGTAGACTGTTGCTACATAGTTGTCTTGATTATTCATCTCTTCTTTCACAGCACTAACACTTAACTAAAAATGAACTTTTTCATGTGAAAACTTACTGATTTTATTGGACGCGTTTCGGCTTACGTATCTGCCTTCTTCAGCTTTGGTAACAGACTGCCAGCATTTTGTAACGGTTGTGTGGAAGGTGAAGTGGGGGTGATGTGTGGAGGAAGGGGATTGGCGCGGGGATTCAACTTACTGTTTGTTTTCTGTATAATTGTGTCAAAAAGTGTATGTGATTTATATTGTAATTGATCGTTGAGTATGTTGTTTGGTTGTGTTGTGTGGTGTTTATATATTTCGTATTGTTCAGTTGTGTTGAGTTTTCGACCTTTGGGTATGTAATGTAAAATTTCAAGATTAGTGTCTATGTTGGTGTAACTGTGGTTTTCTGTGTGTATGTGTGTGGCAAATGCGGAGTGTATATTGTTGTTGGTTAAAGCTTTTAAGTGTTCAGAATAACGGGATGAATCAGATCTTCCCGTCTGGCCTATGTTACCAAAGCTGAAGAAGGCGGATACGTAAGCCGAAACGCGTCCAATAAAATCAGTAAGTTTTCACATGAAAAAGTTCATTTTTAGTTAAGTGTTGCTACATTGTGATCTGCTGTTCTGAGTACTGTTATTACAGTATACCATTGAGTTAGACTATAATGTATGGTATTTACAGTATATTAATAAATAATTTTAAATAATGCATTTTATTTATCAATGTTTTTATTAAAATTAGAATGTATGCAATGCAATTGTATTTATTTATTTAATATTTTGTATTGTTAATATGCATCAGCCAAATACTAAAAAAATATATTAACTTACTAAAAAAATAGATACAAAAAGGCTAGTTATTTAAATACTAGGCCTACTAAGTTAACACAAGTTTTGGTCATTTAAATCCCAATCTTTCCTGGGACAAGCCCATATGCCAAAACGCATTAAAATACTGAACTATTGTGATGCATTTTCGTGGTCCCACTTTGAAATTTTTATGATGCATTCACTAAGTCACCATAAAAAATATATTATTTTCAAAATTTTTAAAAAACACTATCTCAAAAAAAATTTCAAAAACATGTTTGGAGTTTTTCAAAAAACATTTTTTTACCAAAAAGTGTTGAAGTTTAATATCAAATTAAAGCCCGTTAAATCCTCTTTAAAATGAGCTATTACACACTCTCTAGGACTTATAGAACTGGAATTAGAACAATTTTTAGCGCTGAGCACATGTAAAAAAGCGATATTTTACAAATTTCAAAAAATTATAACTCAAAAACTGTAAGAGATAGAATTTTTTAAAAATTATATTTGAATTCAGGATGTTAAAGAGTATAGTTAACCAAAGTTTCAACAAAATCTGAGATAGTCAATTTGAAAACTATTTTTTTTTGGTTGATTTGATATGGAATGACCCTTTGGCAATGCACAGTACCATTAATGTTTGTACTGTTGCAATATATAGTCATTGTTTTTGCCCAGTTTGGTATGTTAAGAACTGACAGAAACGTCCATCTATAATTTCCTTTCTTCACACACACTATCACTTTCTTGGTACATTATAAATAATATAAATATATTAATATATGTTTTGGAACTTATTACAAGTTATCAGGTATTGGTGAAACAGTCTTATAAAGTCTGTTTATATAGGCTGTGCGATGTGCGAAGGTTTTAAATTGTAATTGAAGTCTGCTCTTGTATAAAAGTATGTGTACATTTTTTAATATTTGAGTCTTCATAGGGATCTGTGTGTGGGTGTATAGAACTATAATTACAGCCACACACATACTTGCAGTTACATATCAAAGGCTAGAAAAGTTTCCAAGTTTAGTTTGATGTTCACATTTCTGGAGTGTAATTAAGAGGGAATGACTCATGTTTCTGAGAATCTGATAATATTAGTATAACTTGTAGATTTCAATGCTGAATAGATTTTTTGTGTGACAAAAAAATTATGTATGATTACATCGTAACAGAAGCATCTAATTGAGCTTGAGTATTTTAGAAAAGACAGAGTAAGTCAGAAAAATTTGTACTGTGCCCAATTTAAGCTTACAACTGTGCCTTTATAACTGAATTAAACATATTTGTTTATATGACAGGTTGTAAATCTTATACCTTCACTGTAATATAATACCTCACGTAATGTATCTTCTTCATATTAATTTGTTCTTTTTTGTATTAAACAGTGGCACAAGAATGGAACTATTATACTAGAAAGAAGAAAGATTCTCATTAGAGAGACAACAAAATTAGTCAGTAATACAAAAGATATAGTGCCTAGTAAAGCAACAGAAATAAAAAAAAATCAGAAGAAAAGTGTGCTAGATATATCTTGACACATATTCATTAGAAGTAGGGGGTGTGTCTAATATGCAACAGAGATAAGCTGTGTGTGTGTGCGTGTGCGTGCGCACGCGCGCTATGTTGCATGCTAATTCCATGTTAGAGAGTAAGAAAACTTAACATATACGTTTCTGATTTGTGCTTACTTGGAATGTTTGTATTAATTAAAAAATATTTATAACAGTAAATTCTTTTCTATTTTTTTACTTACTATGATATCTGCAGTAGGATGTCACTGTATTGTATTTGGTAAGCATTGAGCTTTGTGAGCTGACATTTGTAATGGAAATTTGGCTGCTCAAAACTCATATAGTTGTAAAGTCAAAGCTATAGTCACAACTGTTTACTGCCTTAAACTTTTGAATTCCGGTAACCATGATTGGTACTGAAAGTGAGCACTTTAAGGTGATATAACATTAAATGTCTTATTGTTGTGTGTCATAGATTTCATTGTTATGCTGGTAATGAAAAGGTAAGAAGTCCTTCACTATTATGAAAATAATCTCATTTGCTGTGTAACAAGTGAAACAGTATCTTCATGTATACTGTTTGCTTCATTTAAAAGTTCTGAGATTATCATTTTGACATTTCAAATTTGGAAATTGTACTAAATGGGGAGTTACATGAAATGCTGTGTTGAGCATTCCAAACAGTTTTGTGTATGTGTGTATGAGCACAACTGCAAAATGTACATAAAGTATATAATTTACCTGCAGACAGAATTTATCATTGTGCTAATACAGTATACTTTTAAATAGTGTGAGGAACTTTTAAGTAGTACAGGTTACTATAAAGAACACACACACAAATGTGAAAAAGTACTTTTTGAAACTTGTGCTATCACATTTGGTCAGTATCAGAATTTAAAATTTTATCAGGTATCGGTCATGCAGTCTTATTAATATGCAGTTAAATAGAAGTAACTCAGAAAACTAAAAATGAAATTTTCTTTACTGTAAAGTTTTGAATACATTCAGTGTTTATTACTGCATCAAATTGGTTATTTTTGTGGAATATTGAGGAGTCCAACTTTTATTGCAGATTATTTAGTGTTATATAAGTGAATCCTTTTTAAAACAAATAATCCATGTTCTTAAGATTTGAGTATATGAGTATGTAATGATATCATTGTTAACTTTTCTTGATTGTGTCACTTGAGTACATACAAGAATACTGATCACCTTATCAGTTGGAGAAATTAAAGCCACTCAAGGCAAAGTGTGTTCTTTGTATTGTGGTTTACATCAGTTGTAGTTAGCCTCATTTCTTTGATTACCCCCTGGCATATTATTTCCTTTGGGTATGACATGAAGTACAGGCAAAGGATAAATAATGTTTAATGTTCTTGGTCGTAATTTGAACTGGGGATGGAAAATTTATAAAATAAAGTTGTATAAATAAAATATTTTTTGTGTGTTTCTATATACGTTGATATATCCTGTAAATCAGCATCTCCTAAGAGCTGCTCCTGGGAGGAAGGGGATCAGATTAACTTGAAGGTTGGACTCCCATTTTCCTCAGAACAAATAAGAAGTGCTGGATTGCCTCCCACGTACTTTTTATGACTGTTTTATAAAATTTACATACGGTTGCAAGTATGTGTTATTTACCAATTGTTGAGTGATTGCCATTTTTATGATAATTTTAACTTAATTTTATTAAATTATAAATATTGTAATTTATTTTATTCCTACAGTTATGTATAAGCCTTATTTTAACACATGCAACTGGCTTAGAAATGGATCTACATTAAGTGATATGGAATTTTGGTGAAATTTTTAATAGCTCTGGGTGGGGATTGATCCCCCTCCTGCAGTTACACACTGCTGTAAGTACATAGTAACAAAGAAAATTTTGAAAACAACGTGTTTGACATCTATAAATAGAAATGAAACATAATAGAAAAATTTAATGTTAAAGAAGTTATGTTCTCTGGAAAATAACTCATAAAATATCATCAAAACGTCATGAAGTATATGATCCCTTGCAACTTGCTATTAATTTGAGGAGTGGAAATATAAAAATTGCTATATCATAGGAAATTTATATGAATATTTGCTTTTTTTATCAAATACACCCAATGGTTCTTTTGCATAGTGTGTGGGGAATATCAGTGCTTCATGTGATCTGTGTAAATCCCATGAAACGTGTATCATGAATTTCAGATTTAAAAACTAATTTATATATGTTTTTTGTTTCAGTCGGAGGTAGAGCTTTATGTGAATCGACTGAACACAGAAGAGTCTGTCATCCCATATGAATATCATCAGTAAGTAAAAAAATAAAAATAAATAAACAAATGTTTTTTACTTCTATTGTATTTGGTTTGTATTTTATAGCTTCTTAATCTCTCCATATGGGGTACTATACTTGAGACCTCGAGTATTTACAAAGTTGATACTTCTGCTCAGAAACATACAAGCTTTATTTATCGTTTAACAACCTAGTTAGTGATGGACCATTATGCTTCTTATAGTTCACTACAGATTTAGTATAATGTAATAAAATTGGGAATTGAAGTTTAAAGAATTGGTGCTTAGTGCTCCAGTGAGTATGGTACTTCGTTACCATCATGGAGGTTCAGGTGAATCATAAAATCAGAATTCATTTTCCAGCCTCCAGGTTGACTCAGTCAGTGGAAATGAGTAGTACATAGAATAATAATAGGTGATTGAAGTACATGTATCATTTTCCTTGTATACCATACGGCTCATATAGACAGCTTACCTGATTCTCCTAAATAATTTTGATGGTATAAAAAGAAGTCTTATTATTATTATTATTATTATTTTATTTTTTGTATGAGTCACTGTGGACTGTGTTTGGTTCAACTGGTTCTCTCCTTCCTCTCATCTCTCTTCCTCCCCTCCTATAACTCCTTCATTCTTGATCGATGTCTCTCCCTCATTTTGTCAGTCCAGATGGCACCTGTCCTCTTCTTCGGTTTTTCCTGAAAACCTTGGACATTTTAAAATTTCTTTTTGAGTGATAAGCATTCTTCAGTGTTTTCTTGAGTAGTCTGGAGTTCTTCTGCATCTTTTTCTGTGTCTTTTTCTGTTTCTTTTAACCATGTATTGGGCATCATCATCATCATCACCACACCAACACCATCACCATCACCATCACCACCACCACCAACACCATCATCACCACCACCACCATCACCATTATTATTATTATAAGTGTAATGAAAACTGAATCGTCCTTGTACCAGAACCTCATTTTCTTTTATGACTCAAGGGTATTGTATATCTGTTAGAAATCTTGGATAAATATGGTGCATGTAATAAAATTGACAGTCTGAAGTTTCAACCTGAAAACAACGCTAACTTTATTGGTCACTTTCAAGAAAATACCTGACTTTAATCTAAAACATTGTTAACATTAATTCTGAAGCAAGCCATCTGTAGCTTGAAACTTTAAGTTCTCAGTTGTTTTTATGTAGTGTGCACTTGTAGTTAATTATAATTACACGTTTCAGAATCTGAGAATTTAAGTGTTATGACTTAGTTGAACCTCTGTATAATGATATTAGTAACACTGTAAGGCTACTGTTTTTTATTGTAATTGAACTGTGTAGAAGTGAGCTAGAGAATTGAAGCCCAAAGTGGTTTGAAGTTTGGTCAGGAACATTTTGTAGATATGTGATACCGGTGTGTGTCAACCACAATTTGTTACTTGCCAAAATGTAAATGAGTAAAATCTTGTCAAAATGAGATGAGGTGAAATAAGCAAGGAAAACATAATCTGAAATAAATTAACATATAAAAAAAGAAGGTATACACATTAGAAAACAGTATGATATTTATGTTTTTGAAGTCTTCTTCCGGTATGGACCACTTCAAAAATGTCTTGTATGATAACGTTTCACTCATATTACAGCGAGTATCCTCAGGTCTAAGTAACAAAAACGCCAGCAAGCAAACTCAGTTATATAGTGTAGAAGTGGTGGTGGGTGGTCCGGTTAGTGGACCCTGTCCTGTAGGCATTACGCTGTGTGCATTATTTGTGCGGTCAGTCAACCCGCGTGCAGTCAAACCAGAAAGTAAAGAGTACCAAGTCGTACTAAGCGTGGCGGTTTCTGTATTGACATTATCCTTGTGTTTATTAATTTCTATTGCTTCTAGGATCAGTCTGTCAATACCAATTACATGACCTTACTACAAATGCATCTTTGAAGTTTACCATGTGATTAGTTGAGGCTGAATGCTCAGCAATTGCAGACTTTTAAACTGCTGAGTTCTTTGTATGTCTGACATGTTCTTGGAGTCTTGAAATCAGGCAGCCCATCTTGCCAATGTAAACCTTTCAGCAACTGCATGGAATTTTGTAGGTACCTTCAGTATTGAACGGGACTCTGTCTTTGATTGGTTTTAAAAATTGTGCCAGCTTCTTATGTGGTTGAATCACTTGAAGCATTTAAGAAAACCGGAAAACCTTCAGAAACACTTACAGCAGACGATAATAACCACAGAACATTCTTACCGTACGTAAAAGGTACCACAGACAAAATTAGCTGTATGTTGAGGAAATATGGCATTAAAACAGTGTTTCAGGAACACAGGAATCTATTAAAACATCAAAACAGGAATCTAAAAAATAGTAGAAAACCTTAAAGTTCTGGAAGAGAGCAATGAAGTAAGTAATGAATCTAGCCTAGAAAAGCAAGAGTATTCTTCTAATGAACCTAATATAGTGTAAAAAATACTTTAGAAGTGGTGGAAAATATGAATAAGTCTTAAGAGCTGTGTGCTTTGAAAAAATAACATTTATTTTTAAAAGAGCAAAATGAGAACTTGGTACAGGAATGAATTTCTTTGAGGAAGAAATCACTTTCTTGAAAGACAAATTGAACACATTTGAATCTCTGTTTCCGAACTGCCAACATAAAATTATTACCAAAGGATTCAAACTAGTTGTCAGAGGTCATATTTAAAGTGGTTGTCAAAAAGGAAGTGTATGAGGAACTTTTCAGCTCATAATGAGGGGACCTGAAATTTACTCATAAGGTTACTCCTAACCATCTCCTTGAAACAGGCACAGAAAGACAAAATGTCCCTAAAGCTGTAACTGTGGCTGCAACTGTAGGATACCTCCTCCTAGGATACGGTCAAGTAGTAGAATTTGTACAGACTGTTAATGCTGTATTCGATGTGTTAAATTTGAGAATGCCATATCATCCTACTAATAAGATGAAAAACGCATATGGATTCTGTTTAGAGGAGTAGGATGAAGCTTTAAATCAACTTCATGATTTTAGTTTGTCAATGAGAGTGGTAGGAAAGTCTCATTTACTCCCTTTTCAATTAGGCCTTCTTATATTTATCTGTAGCCTTCAAGGCCTTTACAATGAACTGCAATTCAAAGGATATGGATATGTGATGTCTGCTAGGTGCAACCAAGATGTTCTAGAATCTTATTTTTCTCAAATTAGAGGCCTGGGAGGTTCTTATAATTATCCATTGCCAACAGCATTAAGTCAAAGAACTAAATCTCTTCTTCTGAGCAGAAATGCCACTTTTATAATACCAACTGGAACTGCTCACCTGACAACTTCATTATACTGAGTGGCGACATAATTTATGGATGCAATATTGACAAAACAGTTAATTCTGCTTCAGTCAAAAATTATGAGACCAACAGCGACAAGCCATAACAGGAAGAATGTGCATCCGCCACTGACACACAGTTGATTATTGAAACTGTGAGGACTGAATGTAGCAATGGAGCACAGTCAATTGTAAAGGAAAAAACCAGTTTATTAAAAAAAAATTATCACAAGTTTTTTATATGGCCATCTGAGTAAGTACCCCAGTAAACAACAAGAGGAGTTCAGTTTGCACTCCAGTTTCAACTATATCAAGAGGGGCCCTTATTAACCCAACTGATTAATGGTTAACAACTGTGTTTAAAATGGAAGAAGCTTTCATAGAATTTCATGGCACCTATGGCTTGAACAAGCCAAGTAGTATAATGAAAACTTTAGTGAAGGTACTTAAATTGAAATACAATAGTATACATGAGTTTGTGATTTCTTGTCATGTCAAAATGCAAACATTTATCAGGATGAAGTCAATAAATAAGAAGAGATCTTTAAAAAGGTACGGCGACAAGGCAACTGATTTTGGAAGCAAAAAAGATCAAGAAATTAAGTAAACTTCAGTAAAATTTTCAGGTACATAAAATAATAAATAATTAATTAAATATAAATAAAAACGAATAATTTGTGATTTATGTAGTATACAAATTTAAAATTTTTCAATATTTACATTAAATGTATGCACACCAGTTTTGCTGCCGAGACGCCTGAGGGTCTACTGAATGATAGTGCGTGCTTGTGTTGGTGGGGTATTACTGGTTCTGAAAACATTGTTCATACATTCAGAAGACATATTGTATTTAGTTGTAATTTTGTGTGCGTATTAGATTGAACGTTCGTACATTATATGTAAGTGTAATTTATTGAATATTTTGTTAACGTGTGTTTTTTTATTCGCTACAAGAAAAACCTTGTGAGAGACAGTCAAGTCACACCGAAACTGTGTTAAACGTATTTTAAATTTGTAGTATTACAGTGATGCGTGCAGTGGAATGGCATATGTCACCACATTCCTTGTTCGGTAGCAAAGGTGAACTGCTGATAGTGCAACATTAGTGCACCAGCTACACGTGACAGAGTGAGAGTGGTGGGGGAATGTGGGTGTGATACCCACCATGTACTTCTAAATACTGTGGTATCCGCTTTCCAAGAGAAGGCAGGAAAATCCCAGTTTATTAGTGTTACACAGTGAAGGTTATATAGTATGTGTCAGGTTGCACTCACAACTTGCTAGTTATTAGCAGATTATAGATTATTGAATCATCTATTGTTTACAGAAGGTGGGCCGATATACCTGTAACAGGTATTTTGAAATGATATTTTTGTGGAACGGATGTAACAGTGACTGAAAAGTTGAAATACCTGTTATTCGCGGCGACGCTGTTCCGAGTCGAGACACGCCCCCCTCACTGTTCCGAGTCGAGGCACGCCCCCTATGCTACTACTACTACTACACACACACACACACACACACACACACACACACACACACACACACACACACACACACACACACACACACACACACACACACACACACACACACACACACACACACACACACACACACACACACACACACACACACACACACACACACACACACACACACACACACACAAAGTACACAAGTAACAAGTAAATGAATACGCTAAGGCCAAATACTAGGCGTACAAAAATATCGCTGGTACGCAAGGAACAACCAGTACACGAGTATTTCAAATACTAGGGGTATCACCGATACACAAAATACTAAGCGTATCAGAGGAACGGTAGTATTTTAGGAACACCTAGTATTTTAGGAACAGGTAGTATCAAGCGTATTTCGAGTACGAACTAGTACGAAGCCACTTTTTCGTCCTGAATACTTCATTCTGCGCAAATAGACAGAGCTGTTTTTAATAAAGGAAAAAATTCATCCTGATGTTACATTTATTCTCGTGTGATATGCAGATATATAATACTGATTATATGCTAATAAATTATATATTATACTAGTCACCATCTTGTAACTAAAACCGGTTCAGGTTGTAAGGTAACACTGTATGTTTTTACTCATAAAAAACTTTGTGTTCCGAGTCGTTAGTGAAATAGTTATATTTAATTATATTGTGTTATAACCTGTAGAGTGGCTGATGTTGAAAGGCTATATTATACTTTTTATTAATGGGATTATAACTTCACGGGATTTTAACTTAATGGGATTTCGTTCCTTAAATATCTGAACGAAGAACACGAACACGATTATCATCAAGGAAAGTGCAACAGCTGATATTTTTTAATGTGAATTTAGAATAGTGTTTGAATAACTGAAATCCTGGTATTTTAAAAACAATTCAATTGTTTAATTTTATTTATAATGTGTTAAGTGAAGCAGATTGTAATGTAAATAGGTGTGACATTTCATGACTTGTATATTCTGTGTACATTAGTGAATGAATCTGAAGATTATCCAGGTATGTAATGCATTTAATTTAATTTTGTTGTTGCTTATTATTTATAAGTTTTTATTTATTTATTTATATTTATTTTATTACAGTTGTTTTTATTATTTTTATTTGAAAAATTTTGTTTATTCTCATTCACTCTTGTGGCTTACTGTTATGTTTTTTTTTTATATGTTTCTGATGTTTTTATCACATTATTTGTTGTGGTATTACGTGTACTCTAAATTATTTCATTGCCCCGAGTTTCGCAACTGATTTGTCTAAAGTCTAACCAATGTTAGTTTTACTCCTAGTGAAAACTTAAATTGGTATTCCCAAAGGGAAATAGGCCTATAAATTCTCTTGTTTCTTATTTTCTTTTAAACAGTAATAGTTTAATAAAGTCACAACAGTGTAAAGTAACACTGTTAATACTTTTAGTTTCAATTTATTTCTTATAACAAATTATATAGTATAGGTTATATAATATCTTCAAATAAATACACAGCAAGTAGGTTTATTAATATATTAGTAGGTTTATCTAGGTGAAAATAAACCTACTTGCAGTGTATTTATTTGAAGATATTACATAGGAGACCTGCAGGCAACTCAAAACGAGTTACTTACAAAGGATAATATAGGTTATGTATAATTAGTATGTAATAACAGGTATTTGTATGGTCTGTTATTTTTTTGGAACGGTGTTTTCATACCTATTATTTAAAAATAACAGTTTAGCCCACCTCTATTATAGATAGTGTTCCTTGTTTTGTACAAATTTTGTATGGGAAAAGTATCTGCATAGTGTATAAATGCTTTTTCCATCTACAGTACACCAGAACATTTTGACACCATTTGAGGTATAAAATTTGTTTAATTCCTATAGTGTTGAAAAATTTGTATTGAAAAATATTAAACAAAGTTGTTTTGAAATGAAACTCTTCGAAATTTCATGCCGATAGAGAGAGTTTACTTTGTCCAATCTTTGTATACAGTATATGTTTTTGTACAAACATATTACAACTCGCATATTAAAGCATGAAAATTATTCAAAAATTTAACTATTAGTAAAGCTTTTTTTCAAATCAAAGCAGCATATCAGTTGCTAAATCTCTTATGAACAATCGAAGCGAGTCCTCCGTTTTAGTTTAACTATTTGGCATTTGCCTGCAGCTTGGTTGTCTGTCTGTTTTGGATATGTCACAGTTTTGAATGTGTTAACTGATTTTTGTAAAAATTGCTATGTGTTTCCATACATTTACCATGGATAACTCTGGTATTTTTTTCAGATTGATTTGTGAAAAAATAGGGAAGGGGAGGCAAAAATGTGAGGGTTCAATTGTGAATAATAAAAAAACCCATGCGGGCTTTCAAATCAAAGAGAATTTTAACCAGAGTCTTAATATAGTGTACATTTTTGGAAATTCAATAATTTTAGGACACCAGGGCCTAAAAAAAGGATTACAAATGCAAAAAAAACTTGTAAAAATCGAGCTAGATGTTCAGACTAAAGGTAATCCTAATCAAATCCGAATATAGCATTTACAATAAATGTTTTTAAAGGGGTACAGCAGGCCAAAAATGGACTCAGAATTGTAATAAAATTGTTGTTACGAGGAATTTTATTCAAAAATAGAAACTTGGTATCTTTAATAATTTCATAGAATTCATGTCTCTCAAGGCTCCTTGCAAAGTTTGCATTACTCAAAACGTTTGTAATCTGTGTTTACAAAAAAAAAATTAAATATCAGTTATGATTGTGAAAACTGTTAGATATAGGCCTATATATGTCTGTGGAAACATACATACATTTAAAAGCTAGGACTAAATTATATGTTATTTAGGCGTTGTAGTTATAAGTTCAACTACAAAAAACCACTGCAGTAGTGTGGAATGTTTAGTGTTTATTGTATGGCTGGCAATTGTAATTAACTCAATTGTTATTTTGCTAAAAAATAATTTGAGCTTTTGTAGTTTCTCTGATAATTGAAAAATTCTGTTATATTGGAATTTCCTTTTAATAAGTGTATTTCATTCCACATCAGATGTTCTACCATATATGATACTAATGAAGGTAGTATATACTGAATAACCACGTCAATCTGACTGACACACAGGTATCCTCAGAGAAAGAAAAAACTTTTGTTATATAGAAACTATTAGTGAGGTAGACGTTAAGCAGGTGAGTGTGTGAGCGAGACAGTAAACAGAGATTAGGTGGAAATGAGCTTCCCTGCAGCTCAGGAAGCTTACTAGTTTATTGCTGAAATTAGAGAGGCAGATCCTCATAAACTTTTACCAATTTAATAAATTTCCACCTTTTGCATCAAATGTAATGGAACGGAACCTGTAGGTGTAACTCGATACAAAAGCAATAACTATAATGGTGTTTAATAAGGCAGGTGAAATTAGATTCATGCAATTGAATAAAAGCTTGGTTTATTAAAGAACATGTTACACGTTTATGCTTGTTACAAACGAAATGTTTAATTTGTTTACAATGTTTAAGAATTCGTTTAACTGTTAAAGAAAAGGTGTTTAACTGTTTATAATCCGTCTTCACTTATAAAAATTACTATATAAAAACTTACAATTATTTATTTTGTTACTATCGAAACGAAAACACATTAACTTTATATAATGTAACACATTATTAAAATATATGGTGTTTTACAAAGAGATCGTGATGCGTACGAATTCGGATCGCGGGCGCGCGTCACAGGACACAGAGCGAGTGGCAGCAACACACTCCGATCACCGGGACTCCCCAGCACACACTTCTGGAACGCTTAACAAATGCCATGTCAATTTTTTTACCAAACAAACTTCTGTATAAACATTTTAAGGCCTCATAACAAAGATTTTGGGAGCCAGAAGATACGTTGCAGTAAGAAAACTTGAAAGAACAGTTCCTGGTTGTAATGACAAGACCAGGATGACAACTGGATGAAAAGAAGAATCAAAGTAGTGAACAGTCAAATCAGATGGGTGTACTGTACAATAAAAATTAATTTTTTACAAATAAGGGAATAATGTCACAGTCGTTTAAGGTATTTCTTGCTTCTCAAGTGGCAGATATTTACAGTTTAGTCGCTAGTAATAGATTGGCTTGTAAAAATAAAAAAGCATACATGAAAGTAGAGATTAACCATACATAAAAGTAGAGATATAAGTGCTTATAAATATGGTATTAAAAGAAATGGGAAGTGAATAAATGGAGTGGATATTGAGAGGGATAAGTGAGAAGGGAAGCCAGTATTTGGACAGGCACCTTGTATTAACTGTGATATTATTAACAAGTATATGTCAAAACTAGTTATAATTAGTGTTCAGATGAGAAGGCCAGTAGTAGATGTGTTGAGAAATGTTTCTGCATAATATTTAGGAATAAAAGTATACTTTGTAGTGTCACTTAAATTAGTGTATGCAGTGAAAATTAGTTTTAGAATGAAAGCAAGTGGTTACTGTGTAATTACTGTATTATCACTGTAATCATTGTAGCTAAAGTTGACACAAAGTGTTTTACTAATACTACTGAAATATTGGACTTATAATATTGTTATTATAATGGGCATTTTCTCTCTTAATCAGCTTTCATCCACAAGATAAAATAAGACAGAAACAGAAGAAAGATAAAAGAGATAGATACAAAATTGTTTAACAAAATCAATATAAAATACTAATGACAAAATAATTAATTGAGGAATGTAAAAAATTTTACTTTATTCAAGATCAAAAATTGATGATTTGACATTGCAAATGCTTCCATCATTTATCTAAATGACATTTAGATAAAGTCTCGAGAATCAAGTACGATTCATTGCACTAATACAGTATAGTTAGTATTGTACCGTGTACGTTTGGAATTTGAAAATGTGTAGTGCTTATGCCACTGATATATGTCATAGCAACATTAAACAAAAGAAAATAGCCCATTTTCTGACAAGCAAGCAATAACCCATTTTCTCCCATTTTATAGCAAGCAGTTATAAAAATGTTCAAATACATTGTGTGTGTGAAGGGGGGGTGCACATTCATGCACTCATAACTGTAATATAAACTGTTTAACTGTAATATAAAATGTGTTTGTGATAAAACTGTTTAATTATTCAAGTCAGAAAATCTTTTTATTGTAATTTGCACCTATTGATTAGGACAGCAGAAAGAGTATTGTTTCATAATTCAAAAAAGTTATTTGTGTAACTTTCTTTTTTTAATTTAGGTATATTTATTTTGTAAAGTATATAGATCTTAATTGTATATAGTTATACATTTTATTCACCATTTATCCAATTTTATAAAAATCTAAACTTAAGATATTAAAAAAAATTGGGTTTATAATATATTCTTTGTTTTCAATGCAGCAGCAACCAATCCATTAACTGCATTTTGATTGTCTGATGCAACACAGTTCCATTTATAATTGGTCAACAAATAGCATACAACACATGGTTACAGAGGCCCAAAGTTATTACAGAAGTCACCACCTGACATATGCTCTGCAGGTATGGTAGAGTAGTCGACATCTGCACATGCATTCTGTGCCCAGTTGAGAGCAGAATTTTCTGGAGAGAGTATCCAAGAGTTTGAAGCAAGTATCAACAGACTGATTAGACTGTCTTACTCTGAAGCACCAGAGGATATCTGAATGTGGTTTGCCCTGCAAAATTTACAGTCAGGTCAGAGACACTCAACTAGAGCAATATGCAAGAATAATCCAGGTGCCCTTGTATATGCACTACAGTTTGGGCATTGCAGTCAGAATGTGGCTGGGCCAATTACAAAGTGTGCACAATACAAGAACATGACGACATACATGATGAAGAATAAATAAAGGAAGCAGAGACTTAATAATAGGCACCACAATTCAACGGAAGAAAGAATGGAAGACTGAAGTGTTATAAATGGGAAAAGCATGGAGATCTACAAAGGCATGTGCTGTTCAACTGGAGAAATGAATCGTGTAAACATGTAATTCTACGCTTCAAAGAATCAGCAGGAGTTTAGTACTCAACAGATTAGTTCAAGAAGGACAGACCACAGTTACAGTTGTCACAAGTACCACATTATCCATTGTGTACCCTGATGTGACGAATAAGCTCAGACCTATTTGGTGTTCTTGCACCTTACAAACTGCTACTTGATGGCCAGTGAAAGTGTTTGGGAAAATGGAAATTCCTGAGTTGACACGTGTTTGATCACCAAGTCTTACTGCAGACATTGTGAATAAAACAATCTGTGGCATATGCATGCAATGGGTTTGTAGGTGACTTTAAAAACACTGTCCTAAGAATCGAACAAGAAGAGATCACGCTGTTTACAACAATTACGTCAGAAAAATCAGTGGATGTGAAAAATCAATTTGTTGTGACTATTTTCCCAAACTCTTGAAAAATCATCATAATTCAAAATGCTAGGGGAACCAGTGCTCTATATTCAAACACTAGACATCACCACACTGGGCATACTAATAACTAGAACTTTAGTAAAACCAGATACAACTGGAAATGCACATTATGTGTTGTTTGTATTTGTTGTCTTCTATGATCCTTTACAGCCTAGGCGAATAGCCTGTTCCAGTCTCAATGAAATGTGTGGCTTATTCTATTGAGATGTATAGTAAGTAAGGTTTGACTTAGTTGTTAGTGTAAGCCACTTAACATTTAAATTTGACGTTATCAGGTTGTGAGCCAATTGTACAACCTCCAACCTGGAGGACCAGGTAATTTGTAGTCAGGTTTTTTGTTTAACCTGTGGTGATCAAACACCTAAAAGCAAGGCAGCAACTTTGCCATATCCTGGGAGGGGCTCTATACCAACCCTAAGAGCTGCTTTGGCACCTCCATCGGATCTACTATACCAAAGCTCCTCTTCTCTGTCTTCATCACCATTGTGATCTTCATCCATAACCTTGGATAAGGAGATAGCATTACGTCCCGCTATACTGAGTCCTCAGCAGAACTCACCCATCATCTGCTTGAGTGGGACCCCACTCTCCCACGTCGTGGATGAGGCTGCTGAGAATTACCCAACTGAGTTCAGAGAAGATGTCTGTAGTTCTCCTTAAACTGGGTTAATGCTCATCTATGATGCCATAAACAAAGGGTTTGTATTTGTATAACTGTTACTCATGCCTAATAATATTTAATTTAACAAATAAGAAGTAGCTTCATTTTTAATAGTCAGCCCTTTTCTTCTACATGTGTCTTTTTGAGGATTCTTTGTACCAGTAAATTATAAATTAAATGGGATTCTGGAATTTCGATAAAATGTGTGTCAGTTACAAACATTCATAAACAAATTGATCACATACTCTTTGTTATGTGGATTGAGGCAAAAGAATGAGGAAAGTTAATATTTGTGTAGAGATAAATATCTGCACACAAGGTATACTAATTTTAAACACTTTTGATATTCATTAATGTGATAAAAATTATATGGCTAATTTGTTTGTATTATAGTTTTGACTTCTGTTTGACTGATGAGAGTAAGTCACCTGCAGAAAACCTTGGCCAGGTTGTGTTTGGTGAGCGTATCAGGCCGTCGCCTTACAAAGTAAGCAGAATTCATGTGAACACTATATAATTTGAGAATATTGATTACATGTGTTATAAACAGCAATGTCAAGGTGTTTTATATGAACTAAGCAATGTTTGCAGTTGATGTAGAAATACTGTGTGCCTTACGTGGTAAAGTAAATATTATAAATTAAGTTATTCTAGTAGCATCTGTTTTGCTTTTTTTTTCATATAGTTTGTGACATTTGTAAATGTCAGCCCAAGTGGCTGATTTTTATTAATTTTTAAAATAAATGTTTGTTTAATTTCCTAGTTCTGAGGAAGTTAAATTTTTATAATTTAATTCAAGAATCTCATTAAAGAGGATATAACTTACTGTAGTAAGCTGTGAAAACTATGATGAATTATAATATTCATTATTGTTGATTTTTTTATAGTGAAAGCCAGAAATTTAATTTGTTTAGAAATAATATTTTTTCTGTGCGTCTTAATTTTTAAGACTAGAGTACACAAGTTTAGTCATATGGGTGTGTCACTCACATACTCATACACACACAGTATTTTGACATTAAAAGTGAAACATCATAAAAATATAAGATGAGACACAGTCTCAAATAATAAAATAAATAATGTTAATGAATCAATTTTTAACATTGAATAGAAATAATAAATATAATTACATTTATCTACCATACAAGATACATTATTATTATTTGGCATTGCTATCCAAAATTTGTATTTAATGAACTGTGACCAGAGAACTTTTAATTTTCCATATTAACCACATACTTGCCAATTTAAGTTTGATTTATTAGATTGTACATATCAGTCTGGTCATATGTGTGTTAAATACTCTGTTATCCTGCCCAAACATGTTAATTTTCAGATATTATATGCATATTGTAACGTTACAAGTATTATAAAATGAATACACTTCTGTTCACATACCCAATGCAACTGTATAGTGTTATTCACCAGCTAGATTGTAGGATCTTTATGTGTTCGTTGCGTAAAGTTATGTGGTTGCACAATAAACGTATTTTTAAATAGAGAAGTGATATGTTGTTGACATGAAATAATTAATAAAAACTGAAAGAAAATGAATTGATTATTAAAAATTGAAAACTAAAAATTCAGAATATTTTCTTTTGTAAGGTTACATTCTGAAAACATAACATATCTTTGATATTTGACACACGTTTATAACATATAGTTATAAAATATTATCATATATGACAAACAAATTATAAAATTCTTTTAAACTGCTTGGGTGACTGGCTTTGAGCCATTATTAAAATTTGAACTCATAGCAGATTATCTACAAAAATAATATTAAATTTATCAAATCAAATTTGAATGTTTACTATTAATATTTAATAAAAAATATTTACTTTAATTCTTATTTGTAACGATACAACCATTTTTAAATGAAACAGAATAAAATTATTTTCAACACCAACTTACAATTACATATTTGTAGTACTTTGTTAGCTCATGTTACTGATATTTATGAGTTCTTTCTTTTTTAACACAAAATATATTTGTTCATTTGTCACCTGCGTATTGTTGGAGTTACCATTGCAAAGCTGTTATTCTGTGTGTGTGCGCGCGGCGTATCCTGAATGTTGACAATGACGATGATGATGATTCCTCTGTGGATCGTTAGCTGCCAGTGTTCTATAGCCGGATGTTGATGGTGGTCGTGCGCTTCTCCATCAATCATTGTGTGTTGCAGATGATGGTGATGATGATGAGTTTATGTTGCTGATCAAACTGACATAGTGTCCCCGTGATAAAGTTCCTAGCATCTTTGCTATGTCGATTAGCAAATGGACATAGTGCCCCAGTGTGTAACTTTTTAGCCTCTGTCCCTTGTCCAAAATTGCTGGAGGTATTTATAGTAGACAGCAATTCTGTCATGTCAGATGCTGTTTCTGACTTGTTCAGTTTTGTCAGTTCCTACATAACGTCCTTTATAACTAATCACTTTTTTGCCTGTTTTCGCGATAACAGTAAACTTGATTTTAGGTGAGTGGTTGCATTGTCTTTGTCATTTTTCACTCGTCATTTATATATAACACAATCGTGAATTACTTGTTAATTGTGGTAGTAATTAACTTTAATTTGTATAGTGTTTTTATTATTGCAATAATTTTGCATCACCATATGCTTTTAAATGTACTTATTCTAATGGTGATTTAGAATTGTGATGTCTTTTGTAATAGGTAAAAAAAAAAACATTTTATTTATTTTCATTAATCATGTCAGTACCTGACTTAATAATACAAACCAAAAATTTATATGTACACAAAGACATCTCTCCCTCCCCGTATCGTAGTATAATGCAGGTGTGTGCATATAGTCTCTCTCTCTCCCCCCTCCCCCTCCCCCTCCCCCCTCCTCCTCCTCCTCCTCCTCCTCCTCCTCCTCCTCCTCCTCCTCCTCCTCCTCCTCCTCCTCCTCCTCCTCCTCCCCCCTTTTTAATACTATTTATTTATCATACTCTCTATACTAATTGTTTACAAAACACTGTCCTGGGTAAATATGCAATATATGTATTGTTGCAATATATTAATCGTAGTATTATTATATATTCATTCATCACCTATATTCATTTAAAAAGGTAAGGAAATTTTGATATTTTGATAGCACCCTTAATACATTGTTTTCTTCTTATAAGAATAAATACAATGAATATAATCAGTAAAGTTCAAATATATGTCATAGCATGTATTTGGGATGTTGCAGATACAATTCCTTAAAAATGAACCTTGTGTGTCACTTTGTACAAAAACATACAAATATGGTGACAGAAATGTTGAATCACGATTGGCACTACTTAAGAGAGGAATGAGTCTGAACTATCAGCACCATTGGATTGTGGGTAAGAAGTGTTTTGTTATAGTAGTTACTTTTTTGTGAAATTAATAAATATTGTGTTACAATATTAAAAGAAAAAGAGAGCACACAACCTTGCGTGACTCCTCAATAGATTTCCACATGATATGTTGTACCCTCATGTACTTCCACATTTCTGGGTGGAGTTGAGTCTTGAAATATAAAACAGGCCACAGTTAAATGGGTGGAAGATCTGTAAATATGGCTGCATAGAAGAATGCTGAAAATCTCGTGGGCTGGGCCCAGTATGTCACCAATGAAAAAGTAGTGAGAAGAGCAAATAGTGAAGGGGAACTAATGGCATCCATTAAATGCATGAAGGCTGTTTAATTGTGGCTTATGGTGAGAAATACAAGATCTTACTACTTATTCTGAAGGATGAAATTCATAGGGTGATGGGAGAAGACGAATGTGCTGTAGCAGTAGTGATCACCAATATGTAGGTGATTGGCAAGGCGCATTGGAGAAGAAGAAAAAAAGAAGAACTAAAAGACATGTTTCATGTAAATGAGAAAAGAAAGTCATCATCATCAGTAGCAGCAAGGATTAAACCAAAAATGGTTTGTTCCGGTCCAAACAGATAGATTAGTGCTGGTCACTTCAGCGCTTCTTCAGATGCCCCACACCTCTTCGTCCTTTTGGTTTCAATAGTTGTTTGGGGGTCATCCATTTGGTTAAGCTGTTCCAACCATTTTAGTCAATATTAGGCAATTCTATCAGGTATACTTATAATATCCAGTTCCTGTCATACATTGAGATTTCCTTTGCAGTCTTGAAGAGTATATGCCTGAGAAATCTCATTTTAGCTGCTTGAATATGACTGGCCTGGAATTTTGTTGAAATCCAATTCTTAGATGCATAGAGAAGTATGGGTAGGGCCATCACCTTGTAGAACCTCAGGCATGTTACTTTACTCGTTGATTTTAAAGTTCTCCTGATGGTGTCACACATATGGTTGAACTTGTTCAGCTTCAACAGAAAAGAAAGTATTTCAGTTTTTCAACTAGTCTTTGCTGAGAATATTATTCACTTTAAACTGAATAAAAGAACATCAGTTATGTGGATTTTAAGAGAAAGGTTTGTTTGAATTATTGAATTTATTTGAAGAAAAAATTTGATTTTCAGTTTTTAAAAGTGTTTTTTTTTTAACTTTTCCGGCAATGTGTCAGGAAATAGTTATGTACTTTGTAGGACATTTGATTAAGGATTTTGATTATTATTCGATTGAAGTTTTCAAATTTGAACACATTTGACTGGAAATTTTTATAGAATTTTTAAAAACAGCCAAATATATTTGTAAATATATAGCTATATTACCAATTTGTTATTATATTTTCAGCTTAACAGTAGTATCTGAAACAATATTAAGTAAAATATTTTAATCCCATGAATTGTACGAAGTTTGAACTATTAGTGCATTTCTTTCCTGATTATCGTGATTACTACTACTTGGCCTAAGTCGAGGCTTCCACTTTACCATACCAATGTCGCTAACGTTATTTTCCAGTGTGCAACACTTGACTCTGACTCCGTAAATCAGATTCTTTAGTACCCGCCATTGGTTTTCTATAATCATATCACACATCCAATCCACACTGTCCTTGTGGGCTTGAGATTGTTGATTTCTTTTACAAGAGTCCAGATATGTAGACAGCTGTATCCACCAGTCACAGTTTAATTAAGACTTTAAGAACTGTTAGAATTGAGTTCAAATTTTTCTTTTGTTAAGACATGTTAAACAGTGTTATATATTAAACACTTAGAATCATGTTACCAGAAAATGTTGTCAGATACTAGTTCTCCATCTAAATCTATACTGAAATACAGAAATTCAGTAATGTTGGGGTATTAATAAATGTAGTAAGTAGCATATGTTAATTATATAAAATAAAAGAATGTGTGAGAAACGTAAGAGATTAATAATAAAGGAAGTGCAGAATGGCAGTGTTATATATAAGCTATAATGTTATTTGACTGATAACCTTGTTTAATGGACTCTTTGACACTTCAGTAATTACGCATTAGTCTGAGCTGTAAAAATATTCCCATAGTTGTATATAAAGAAGTTCATATTTTTAGTGTAAGTTGTCTTCATATGTCAGCCTGAAGCCCAGAGTGTCATCTACAAGAAGCTGTAACTGCCATCTTCAGTAAGAAAATGTCTCGGTTTATTACCACTGCCTTTTATTGAAATGTAATGATTTGTGTAATGACCAATGCAAGTACAAGTCAGTCTGCATTGGTTTGCCAAGCATTATATAAACACTGTAAAAGGACAGACATTCCAAATTAGTTAGCAACAGTAATACCAAATTAAATTTTGACTCAGAGAAAAGCATACATACATTAAGTAGCTTATTTGTTAAACCAAGACAATTAAATTATTATGTGAAATTTCACAAACCGCAGAGATTTATCTTTTTCAAGATAATAGAATGGAATAATAATTTTGAAGATAATAGTAAAAGGTAACATTATAGAAGGTATTTGTAGTGCAGTGTTGTGACCCTATAGGTAATTGTAGTATATCAGAAGGCCTTTTTTCAATTAAATTTTTAAGGTAATGAAGTAAAACTATTTTAATTATCGTATTATTCAACCATGGGTAATATTTAATGTATGAGAGACAGACTGCTTTTTTCAAAATTTGCCTCCCCCACATACTGTGCGCGCACGTGCATGTGTTTGCGTGTTTTATCCATTTAATGAATTTTTTCCATTAAATAAACCATTTACTGTAGTTTTTCAGACAATAATAAATATATTAAACATCACCAAGTATTTGTGTAGTGTTTTCTATATTGTTGTAGTCAATAAGTACTACAGATTTGTACTGATAAACTAGCATAAACATTTCTACAGTCGTGTTACTATAAAGCTGATAAGGTGCAGTGCAAACACCGACTCGGTACGTATGATATTGTCACACACAGTTGCTTGTATAGAAAGAACAAAGTACATGTAATCCAGCCATATGTGTGCTAAGATTGTGCCTTCATTGTCGACGGTACGATTACAAGTTCTCTCGTTATCTTTGTAAATTACATTCCATTATACCTAATAGTAATTTACATTAATTCAGTAAGAAAAGTATGTTTTTCAGCTACTCAAATTAGTGAATGCATGAATTTGATTCCTAATGTAGACAATTCTGTGAGAGTAATGGCAGGTCATTCAGTGAAATTGATCAAAATCTCTAAGCTGTTATGTTGTTGTTAATTTAAATGAATCTTCTGTTGTAAAGGTACTCGCCTTTTACCCTTTTAATTAAATATTACACTCATCATAAAATAATACTCACCGCTGCCAGAATTTCACTTACCGTCATGGTCCCCGTTTAACTTACCTTTTGAAACTGCCCAGGTCGCCAACATGTTTTTTAGATACACATGTAAACTTTAAACACTCTTGCCCTTATAAAAATCCCGCTATCTGACTGTAATTTAAATTTCAGAAAACCCCCGATTACGTTAGACGAGCTGTCAGCACAGAAAACTAGGAAATGGTTATGGCGTAATAACTAGACTAACACATTTTATATAAGGACATAACTAGATTTACTGTTCAACTTTCTGCCATTTACACACAATAGAGAAAACCAAATTTTTACATCAAAACAACTTAGAAGAAATACAATCAGTCATTGCTGTGAATTGATAATATTCAGATTTATTTATAAAGGCCGCCCAGTATTTACGTACACACACTGCATTCGCACATTTAAATTATATCCTGAATAAAGAGCGCTCTTTTATATTGAGATAATTATAATAAAACGGTTCGCCGCCTACTTAACTTGCACCTCGTGCCACACTTTGCACATTACCGAAGATTCTGTCTACTCGTCACTTTTCCAATTACCTTCCATCACTCCACTTTTTTCACTCTGGGATATTGTTTCACTAGTTTTTGATGGTATTTTATTGATGTTAAAACTTTTTATATATGAAATAGTTATTTGGGGCCACTGAGTCGAAGCGAGCGTCCGGCCATGGCCGCGACGGTATCTCGACTAAGTTCTACATGCGGGCGGACATTACTGCCATGCCGGCGAACAAATTTCTTCGTCGTTCACAGCCGTCGTTGTCAAAGTTTTAGTGGCTGCACATATGACACACAGGATTTTGTAGTGTTGCACGTCGACGATATTGAGTGTTCACTGGTCGACGTCACAAATGTGGGCTGGACTTAAACTTACATCCGCCAGCTCAGACCACGTGGCGAATAAAATATTGTCTCCAAGCCATGTTGCTTTACTAACTTGGCGTCGGTCTGCGCTCCTGCTGGAGTTAGCGCGTTTGTGCGTGTGTATCACACAGCCGCAAAGTTCCAAGAATCGTACTACAGTCGACAACACGACATTCCTTTGTATTGTTTCATCACCCAGCTACAGCGTACCGTTTCTTTGTTTGAACAAACTTTTATAAGATGTGGCTGTCCCCACAGATGAAAGTGAATTGTGAATAATATTTTAATAAAATAACACCCAAATTTGATAAAAATAAAAAACCCTCTTTTGCCCCGTTACAATACCCCCCCCCCAATGAGATATCTTCTGTCGAAACAGAAGAAATCTCATTGCTAAACCCCTAAGAGGACCGGAGAGGATATGGTGCCAACAACACCCCTTTTGTTCTTGTACATCATGGGTAAACAACCCCCCTGGCTCGACGACTATGGCCGCATCCGAACGAGATCACTGGACTTCTCTATACGAGATCCCAACACCATAAAATCGAACAGACACGCACCACAGCGCACCTAACCTTCTATCATGCCACCCAAAAAATCCAAACCCCTGGCCTTATACCATGCCAGATCCTTGACCGATATGTTCCCCCTTTTCATGCACACTGGGCTGCCTTCAGCAGTTACTGGGCTTGTACACACTCACATAATATCTTATAAACAACCTCATCATTTAAAAGTCACAAAATATTTATCTTTAAATTCACAATTCTTTTAAGTTCAAAATCAGATTATTATATTATTATTATTTTCATAAAAACCAAAAAATCTTTTATCTACATTTATCAATTTTCTTCATTACTATTAATACTCAGAAAAACAAACAAATTGAACATCCACTTAAGACATGAATTCATTTATCCTAACATGTGATTATACATACCTACTACACAATATAATTCAATAACATCATTGAGACACATAAACAAGAATATAATCAAAACTCAAAAAACATCAATTAGATGGCAGGCACAAAAATCAAAAATTAAGATTTTTTTTTTCAAAAAAATTTTTTTAAATTTATTAAAATATACTTTTCTCAATATTCAAAAAAAAATTTAAATTATTTAAATCAATTAAATAGCAAAATTGGCATTACTTCATTGCCAAAACGGGTCTAGTATATAACATCACCCATCAGCTGATCAAACTGGGTCAAGTCCATAACCTTGACCTACATAGGTTATACATAGGCTACATCAGAAAATACATTAAACATCCTTAAAATTTTTTACCTTCAAACATAATAAAACATAATAAAATAAGACATTTAAAATTACCCTAGTTATTATTACAATTAACAATAAAATTGACATTTAAATTACTCAAAATTACACATTTTACAACTTTACTTTATTCTCAAATTTTATTAAAATTGTTACTTGTTTCAATTAATTTTATATTGTTACTATAACTCTCTTTCTTTAACCTTATCAATTTCCATTAGTTTGGGTGATTTGATTATTCATAATAACTTGATTGTATCAACATGGCATTTATACATTTATAATCCCCTTCTGACTCAAATATCACTAACAGCTTTAACTAACATGACACCCATCTCTATCAAAACATTTATCAAACAATCTCTAAACCCACTTAATAATCAACTCAATTCACATCACTCTACTCTTATATAAAAAAAAATACTCTCTACCCCTTTGTACTCCGGATGTGTGTTTCCTCCCAAAAGCTCATTCCCTTATTTGGCCCCTGGATTCTACCTAGGCAACCCTTTCCGCCGCTAAAAGGTTCCTTCCCGTCCCAACCCTTTTGTTGCGGACTCCTACCACACCACTCCCTCTTACAAAATTCCCATCAACTCTAATTACTCTCCCAATACAATACTTCAATTACAACAAAATATATCCACTTATTTATTACATCAATATCAATCAATACTCTACATATATTCCCCATAGCTACTGTGTCACTATCACATCTCAAATTTGACATTACATTAATTCACAACAATATTACTCTCTCTGTTATCACTTGAAACTCAAAATGGACTGATCTACCTGTCCCAACAAAATATTAATCACCCAAAATCTACCTTTTACTATCTTTTACACATCATTTAAAAATTCTATATCAAATTACTTCCAACATTTAAATCAAAATCTTTTAACACATTAAAATCACTATTCAAAGATTAGTTACCTTGGAAATTAGCAAACAATTCATAAGTGACATTCTACAGCGGATCAGCTGATTTTCTTAGCAAGGTGAATAACCTTACTACGGATGCATTCTACAATTTTATGAAATACATATTTTTACAATCCTTATATCTAACATACTACACATAATTAGTACATATCTACATCGCTTCATTGTTTCCCCCTTTTCTGACTCTGGTACAATTAGGTAAACCACCTGCCGGTCGGTCTAGGTATTTACTTTGTTATCACCACATTTCAAAATTATTTAAATTACATATTTCATCAATCCCTATCTCTAACACAATAAAATAATACATTTATAAGACAGAATAAACACAGTATAATAAACATACGAACACCTATTTATCAAATCATAATACAATTATTTAATTAGTGTAAGAGCGAGTTATCATCTTTAGGTTACAAAATTGTAATTCGTTGCTCCCCTGAGCAACCACCCAGCCACACACACTATTGTTTTTTTTCTGTTGGACTGTGGCGCCCATGTGCTTCCACAAGGACGGCATATGTGGAGGAATTTTTTTATCTCCGTGTCCTTGCTTCAGCGTTACATTTGAAATTATTTGGATATCATCATATCCCTGTTATATAATTACACACCCTTAATGCGGGTCTACCACCTGGCCTTGCTGTTCCTACTCGAACAGAGTGGCAGCCGCTGTTCCATAGTTTCCGGGATTTCCCCTAGTGTCACCCCCCATCAATTTCTAATATAAACCAATTTCAAGCCAGCTATGGTCAAGGTTCTTAATTTATGGCCATAGCTGACTGCTAGCCAAAACCACGATTAGTGCTGGTAAGGCAGTAATCGCCCGAAAAGTCTAGGAAATCAACTCTACTTTCAGGCATGTTATCATCATTATTTAACTGCACGGCACGGCAATTTATCAGTATACAATATAAAATTGTAAAACAGGGTGTGCCGTGCATTTTACGCCATTTTGGCCTCCGATGGAGGTAACACTCTATTACCCCCAACACTTTCCGCTATCTACTGTGGCACATGCCACCACAGCGATAGCACACTAATAACTAAACTAAATCTTTCTACAATAGCAGTCCCTACATTCCATTATTATATCACTTCTATAAACACCACTCTACCCCCCAAAACTACCCACACATCTTGTATAATACATTACATAACATAATAAACAACTAGACATTTACCTTGATCGTTAGCATACATTAAACAAACAATTCTCTTTTAAATAATTTGTATAGAATCTTGTAAACATTATTACTTGAAATTTTTCATTAACTCTTTTATATATCATCATTTCATTATTTATCCCTGTCTGGAATTAGATTCCTCAAAATTTCAAATTCATTATTAACAATTATTTTACATCACCTTTCAGTTATTATTATTTTTTAATTATAGTTTCTATTTAGTACAATTATCTAAAATTAGTTTCATCATTGAATTTAAAATTATTTCAACACCTGAAAACATGTTATTTTATTTAACTTGTATTATAAAATTTTATACTTACAGTACATTATTCACCTACTGACATAAACACAAAATATACACACCACACACACCAATACCTCCACGTAACCTCTGAAACATTTAACAACAGTGTTATTTCATACCAAACAATTTAACATTTATCTATTGATTACTTATTGTCAAATTCACATCTCATAAAATAGTTTAGACTCATAAAAAAAAAATTCAATTATATTACATTTAAATCAATCAAAAATATTTAAACATCTAAAATAATATTGTAATTAAATCAATTATTAAAAACAACATTTTAATTACTTTCACCAATTCTAATAATTACAATTCATTTGTTATCCTCTTCCAAATTATTCTTGTTATTTATTTAAACTGTAAAATATTATTATTATTATCACAACAATTTCTACTACATACACACATTGTTTACCTACCATTTTACAATACACACAATTAATTTCACTTATCAATTATTTACAAACTTTTGTCATTAATTATTCAATTTATAACACTTCATTGTCAAAAATCAGCAAGGTCAGAACCGTAAATTATAATACTTAAAATGTTCATACCCCGATTTCTTAATTCAGCCTCCATCATCATATATATACCTAACATATTTATAACATAAATCATTTTTATTTACATCCAATTTATTATTGTTATTATAATAAACCATTACCTCTATATCATTCATTATCCCTTTTATGATTTCATAACCCTGGTCACTATTATCTATTTTTGTCCAGTCTCCGTAAGTATTTTTACTCAACATCAAGTCAGTTATTTTATCATTTATAACAGTTTCATGCAAATATTCATCTCTCTCTATTTCATAATGCAATTCACTTTTTTCCTCTCTCTCAATATCTAACCTCTGCACTAACCTTTCATAACCTCTATTTATTTCAAAAATCTCTATCTCTCTCTTTCTCTCATCAAAACACCATATCACCTTTTCTCTCTCACTCCATGCAAAGGGCACCATTAAATATTTATTACCTCTACTGGCTTTACCAGTTAAATCACAAAAAATACAGGGACCATCTGAAGACACCTTGTCTTCCACATAACTTCTGGAGGAAACTCTGTCCTCAAAAATCACTACTAGCGGAGTCCTTACTCCACTTACATCACGGGGAAAATTTGCCCTTTGCCACCCTAACCTTTCATCACACTCTCTCTCAATTTCATCAACGCTAATTACTACTCCTATTACTCTCTCACTCTCACTCACTATCTCTATCTCATCATTATTCAATACTTTATTCTCAACTGTATCATTATTATTATTTAACATTATTTCATCATTATAATTACTTGTATTACTCCCACTTACCTTGTCTCCTATTTCTTCGTTATTTTTTGTTATATTACTACCACCACAAACACTTACCTGTTTTGATTCAGCTTCTGTATTCTCTTTTAATTTATCTGTCTCTAATCTCCACTCCTCGTTTTGTTTTTTCATATCATTATTGAATCCCTTGACATCACTAATCATGTCATCTAACATTGCGTTTTGTTTATCCATTTTGTCAAAAAGTTTATCCCACTTTTTGTCCATCTCGTCAAACCGTTTATTTATCAATTCCCCCCTTTCTTCTACTAGTTTCTTAATTATTCGCAACATATTCATCTTATAATCAGATTCACTCATATCATCATTATTTACCGTATTCTCTGCCACCTGATCGACTTCACTTTTAAATTTGTTAAATTGATTTGTCTCTTCACCGTTTTCTACTCCCCTTACACTATCATCCTTAACATTAGGCCTATTCACTGTCTTATTTTCTACCACTGTTACTTCAACTATCTTACCTTTATCATTGGTCATCTCACTATGTTTCTTAATTTCTGCGAATAATCCCTCTTCTTGTTCTTCCATCCGCGTTAAATTGTTATCTAAATTACCCCACTCCTCGTCTGTCATTTCACCTACAACCCCTCTAAATTCGCTTTCCCACTCATCCCACGCGAAACCAATATCATTCTCTCGTACTTCGGTCATATTCAAAATTTATTTACCCTTTTACCCTTTTAATTAAATATTACACTCATCATAAAATAATACTCACCGCTGCCAGAATTTCACTTACCATCATGGTCCCCGTTTAACTTACCTTTTGAAACTGCCCAGGTCGCCAACATATTTTTTAGATACACATGTAAACTTTAAACACTCTTGCCCTTATAAAAATCCCGCTATCTGACTGTAATTTAAATTTCAGAAAACCCCCCGATTACGTTAGACGAGCTGTCAGCACAGAAAACTAGGAAATGGTTATGGCGTAATAACTAGACTAACACATTTTATATAAGGACATAACTAGATTTACTGTTCAACTTTCTGCCATTTACACACAATAGAGAAAACCAAATTTTTACATCAAAACAACTTAGAAGAAATTCAATCAGTCATTGCTGTGAATTGATAATATTCAGATTTATTTATAAAGGTCGCCCAGTATTTACGTACACACACTGCATTCGCACATTTAAATTATATCCTGAATAAAGAGCGCTCTTTTATATTGAGATAATTATAATAAAACGGTTCGCCGCCTACTTAACTTGCACCTCGTGCCGCACTTTGCACATTACCAAAGATTCTGTCTACTCGTCACTTTTCCAATTACCTTCCATCACTCCACTTTTTTCACTCTGGGATATTGTTTCACTAGTTTTTGATGGTATTTTATTGATGTTAAAACTTTTTATATATGAAATAGTTATTTGGGGCCACTGAGTCGAAGCGAGCGTCCGGCCATGGCTGCGAGGGTATCTCGACTAAGTTCTACATGCGGGCGGACATTACTGCCATGCCGGCGAACAAATTTCTTCGTCGTTCACAGCCTTCGTTGTCAAAGTTTTAGTGGCTGTACACATGACACACAGGATTTTTTAGTGTTGGACATCGACGATATTGAGTGTTCACTGGTTGACGTCACAAATGTGGGCTGGACTTAAACTTACATCCGCCAGCTCAGACCACGTGGCGAAAAAAATATTGTCTCCAAGCCATGTTGCTTTACTAACTTGGCGTCGGTCTGCGCTCCTGCTGGAGTTAGCGCGTTTGTGCGTGTGTATCACACAGCCGCAAAGTTCCAAGAATCGTACTACAGTCGACGAACATGACATTCCTTTGTATTGTTTCATCACCCAGCTACAGCGTACCGTTTCTTTGTTTGAACAAACTTTTATAAGATGTGGCTGTCCCCACAGATGAAAATGAATTGTGAATAATATTTTAATAAAATAACACCCAAATTTGATAAAAATAAAAAACCCTCTTTTGCCCCGTTACACTGTGACCCTAAAGTCAGATCTGGCAGATGTTTTGAGTTATCATGTTTCACACAGTGACATATCAACTGTTTGTCCAACAGTGTAAGTTATCGCATGTGTATTGATATCTAAGCTTGGGTGTTTTTGTGGTTGATAATTTGCTTGGTTGAGGTGGATACCAGTTGGAAAGTTGCCCGAATGTAAACGTGACATAAATGTAGCACTTTGTAATCAGGATTGACAGGTACTATAAGTTGGGTTGTCATACCACTGAAGATGACTACTGTAGCTGTTACAAAACAGCGACCAGTAAACATGATTTGGTACCAGCCTGCTGCGTGATTCCTGAAACAGAGATTGAGTTCCATTACATTGTTTTATTTTGTGTTCATTATTAATCAGACAGATTATTAGAGTATTAGAAGACGGTAGTAGCAGAATCTAGTCACACAGGACTGTGACGAAAAATTGTCTTAAATGTAATGGGCATTTTTATAGTTTTGTTGTTGTTGATTTCTATAAAAATAATGAAAAAATTTTGTCCTAACAAGTTTTCTTACAAGTAATATATCTAATTTTGATGTATTTGATAAATTAGAAAGTACAGTATTGACTATTTATATAAACATTTTGTGTGTGTGTGTGTGTGTGTGTGTGTGTGTTAACTATATTAAATAGTTATTTGGTATATATATAAATACGTAGTAAGGGAGTACAAATCTAAATTTGAAACTTCTGTCACAAAATGTGTTAAAGCAGATTGAACAGAATAGTAAAACTAGTTGAAACCACTTTAAACATCGCTAGCCTGTTGACATTTGTCTGCTGAGACCTGATGAAGTAATTTTCATGTTACTCAGTCAACAGAATGGATACACCAAATTCCCATGTTTTCTGTGTTAATGGGATAGCCGCGATAGGAAACAACATTATATAAAGAAAGACGGGCCAGTTAGGAAATAATTAGAGCCTGGAATCGAGAACATTGAGAGGGAAAGTTTGGTTGATCCAAGAAGGTTTTACTTCCACCACTTCATATAACATCAGGCCTGATGAAACAATTTATTAAAGCATTACGAGGGTGGTCTGAAAAGTTTTTGGCCTCGATCATAGACATCAACTCTATAAGCAAGATTTTTATTTCTTAGGTTGGTATGCCTGTCACAACAATTCATGTGAAATTGCTAGTCAATCTATCACGTAGTTTTTTGTATACAGCTATTTGAAGTAGCATAATTGTGTATATTTTGTACAATGGATAACATTGAAATTCGTGCAGTGATAAAATTTATTGTTAAAGAAGGTTTGATGCCGAATGAAATTCATTTGAAATTCACAAAAGTTTATGGGGAATCTTCTCCTTCATTTTCGACAATTAAGAAATGGGCTGCCGAGTTTAAACGTGGCCATACCAGCCTTGAAGATGATCCATGTGAGGGACGCCCAAAAAGTGCAACATCAGAAATCATCGAACAAATACACGATTTAGTATTGGATGACCGACGGATTCAAGTGCGTAAAGTTGCTGAGGCTGTGGGCATTTCAAAAGAACGTGTAGGGTATGTTTTGCATGAAGAATTGGATATGAAAAAGCTTTGTGCAAGATGGGTTTTTGTGCATGCTCACAGCAGATCAAAAACGCATTCGCATGAAAATCTGTGAACAGTGCTTGGAGCGTTTTTACAAAAATAAAACTGATTTTGTGCGTTGGTTTATTACTATGGATGAAACGTGGATTCACCATTACACACCAGAATCTAAACAGCAGTCAAAAGAGTGGACACAAGCTGGCTGTTCAGCCCCAAAGAAAGCAAAGTCAGTCCCTTCAGCTGGAAAGGTCATGGCATCGGTGTTTTGGGATGCTAAAGGCATTTTGTTAATCGATTACCTCGAAAAGGGTAGAACAATAACCGGAGAATAGTATTCTAATCTTTTAATTAAACTAGACAAAACAGTTAGTGAGAAAAGACCCGGTTTGGAGAAGGAAAAAAATCATCTTTCATTACGACAATGCACCTGCCCACAAAAGTGTTTTGGCAATGGGAAAATTGAGAGATCTGCACTATGAATTGCTGGAGCATCCACCCTATTCTCCAGATCTGGTTCCCTCTGACTTTCATCTCTTTCCGAAACTCAAGCACTTCCTCGCAGGAAAGCGATTTTCTTCTAATGAAGAGGTGGTTGCAGCTGTACAGGGGTATTTTACGGACCTTCCAGAGAATCACTACAGAGATGGGTAATGGCATTAGAGCATTGCTGGAACAAGTGTATTAGTCTTAAGGGAGATTATGTTGAAAAATAGAAACTATTTTGAAATTATAAATTTGTTTTCTCATTGTTAGGCCGAGAACTTTTCAGACCACCCTCGTACCAAAAGAACCATCTCGAACAGAGACCTATGGGAGGCTACAAGTCAGGGTCCCATTCAATTACAGATAAAGAGAAGAAAATGGAGGTGGATCGGGCACACCTTGAGAATACCACCAGAAAATTTTGCTAGACAGGCACTGAAATGGAATCCGCAAGGTAGCCGCAGACGTCAAAGACTGAGGAACACCTGGAACAGGACTGTGGAAAGCGAGATGGCTGGTGTCAACAAGACATGGAGGGAGGTGAAGGCCCTGGCAATGGACAGAACACACTGGAGAAATTTCGTCGAGGCCCTATGTTACACCTAGGAATTTAAGGACTTAAACTAATTACCAAAAGAAGGGGATGCTTTAAATATCTTTGTGACCAGTTCCCTGGTTTATCTGAAGCAAAGTTGAAGGAGTGTATTTTTGTTGGGCTGATATCAAAAAAAATTATGAAGGATGAAATTTTTGAGGAATATTAAAAACAAGCCTGGAAAGCTTTCAGACTTCTAGTAGCCTGCTTTTTGGTAGACAAAGAGGACCCACAGAACAAACATATTGTAGAAGATATGTTGGAAAACTACTATATGTTAGATGTAAAATGAGCCTAAAAGTCAATTTTGTATATTCACATCTTGGATACTTTCCCACAAATCTTGGTGCAGTTCACAAGAGGAAAAAGAACTTTTGAAGGAAAAAAGGAAGCAGTATTATAAGGACTTGTAATTGGCCACTTTATTGATGATTTGAGCTGTGATATTTGTGTGATTTTTGTATTTGTTAAGTGGTAAAATTAAAACACAAATATGATAAAATTGTGGTTTGTATCAATTTTTTTCAAAACCAATAACCTTTTTGTGAAAAAGACTTATGTGATAGAAAAAAATGGAATCCATTTTTGGAATTAGCACTAAATATTACATAAAAATCAGTTTACAAAGCTAAAACAATTTTTTAAAAGCATTTTTTTGCAGGGCTGTGTCATTAGTGTTTAACCACCTTTGGAAATACAGCCATCACAATGAAAGTGCAACTCAGCATAAGACAAAGTACAATTTTGTACAGGTGAAACAGAACATCGGACCGCATGGAATTGTGTATAACTTGGGCTTGGGAAAGTGTGCAATTTCTAATGTGTCTGTGGGTGTGGGTGTGTGTGTGTGGGGGGGGCAAAATGTGAGGGTAAAATGTACAGTTGTGTGCTCTACAACTGTTACATTACTAAAGAAATAGTATAGTAATAAAGATTTTTGTAATTTTTTAAGTTTACAGATTATGTGAAAACAGGTTTAAACCCTGAAAAGGAACCTGTTTATATGCAATAAGACTAATACAGATAGCAATACTGATTTATGATGCAGAATATTATATACTAATGCTTGTGAGAATCTAGTGTAATGTACCATATGAAGTACCAATTGTTTGTTTTGTGCGTTTTACAGATAACATGCCAGTAACATGGTGTTACAGCCTGGAAGATGGAAGACAGTACTGTAGTACAGGTTTCCCCATGGGTTGCCATGTCAGAGAAAAGAGGAATCCTGAAGACATCTGTATGATCAGTGTATGTCTTAAATTTATGTATTAGTGTTTTTACTCATTTATATTTTCCTGTATTCACCATTTAAAACATTAAAAAATCGGTATGGAGAACCATACATTACTTCCATGTTCTAAGATTTATATTTAAAATCATTTTCAAAATGAAATATTTCCATAGATATTACTTCTTTCTTCAGGCCTAACCACAGTACTCTAGTCACTATGTAGCGGGGCATTTTTGGGCATACCTGGGGTAATGACATAATTTGTATTTTTTCATAAATAATAATTAACTAATTGAGGGATAGAAAAATTTTATGACCGAGAGGTAAATTTGTTATGTGGAAGCGATCGCAACGTGGCTGCACTGCTGTTGACTGTATGAATTGTTTAATAATTGTGTGGACCGTTTTAATAACTGCAAATGTACCAAAGTCAGTTCAAGGACAATGACGAACACGAAAAACGTAAACACGTTATGTAACTAAATCTGTAAACCAATTATGCAACCAGTCATCAGGCGATGTGTTGCGTCAGCAACTTATATAACGAGGTGTGTCACGCCAGCAACATTGTGACACAACAGAACAAAGTCAGTTGGAAATCAACATCTACTAGAGACAGACGCAAAAAACAACTGTCGCGTCTGCCCGGCTCTAGCCGGTTTTCGGGCGAAGTTATCGTGTGTTTGCCGACGCGCCCGCAAAACCATAAAATGTGAATACTATATTTTAAAACATGAACTAAAATCAAAATTTCGTATTAAAAGTGTAATTAACAGTTTCATTATAATCTAACAGTTCGATAATCATGAAGTGAAGTAAAGTGCGCACGTAAAACCATGTGACGGCTTCAGGAATAATAATCGGCTTCAAATTCAGCTAAGTAGCCATGTATCAATGAGATTTTAATAAGGGTTTTTCAAAATTGCTGGCGGAATGGGGAAATCAATTTTGATTTCATAATCATAAAGTATAAAATATTTAAAATGAGATCTCTAAAGTAGCTTTGTGTGTGTGTTGTGTGTGTGTGTGTGTGAGAATATAGTTTTACTATAGTTTATAGTAATAAGAAGGCTGGTTTGTGTTCCCATTATAATTCTTAATAAATGTATTTCAAGAATCTGTTATTGTAATGCGAGTAAGTAAATTAAAAGAGATTCAAGGTAATTAACAACTATTATTCACGTTTTGTCAATTATTAATTCAAATTTTGTCTGTATGATTTTATTAACATGAAATATGAATAATAATAAAGTAATAATAACGTTTAATTATTGATGAACATAAATGATTGTTATTATTTCAGCAACCACATTCTGTTCTCCTAGTTCGCTGATTCGAACCTTGGTAAATTATTTTCTTACAGTTGGTAAGATGGCGCCCGAGAAATATACAATGTTTGTTAGTTAATGTTATGTGATACAAAAAGGTAAGTAGCTTCACATTTGGCTGCCGGCGAACAGGGACAATTTATATAATTATATTATATAAATATAAGCCTACGGGGAGAACAGAATGGTTGTTTGGAATGTGTATTTACGTATGTACGTAAATTAGACATAAGAGGTTATGTTCAAGATGGGTGAGTAGAATATTCTTCAATAAGTATATGTTACATATAATAGGATTTTAATAAAGAAATATATATTAAAAAATTTTTTTAAGAAAAATGGCAGATAATAATGATATTAGTTTATCTGATAGTCAGATAGCAAATCAAATAAGTAGCGACTCCGGAATTCAAACAACTGACAGTAGTCTTGAGGAGTCAAAAATAATACAGACAGTTGAGATTCATTCAACCCCTATTTTAGGAAATCAAAATAAGAAATCTGATAATGATACTATGTTAGCAAGATTGTATGATATGATGTACAATAGTGTAGAAAAACAAGACAGCAATTTTAGAGAATTGAATGACAAATTTGATAGACAAAGTAGGGATATTAATGAGTTGAAACATGAGATACAAGAAATGAATAAACATTTAGAAAGCACTAACGAAACAATAAGAAACAGTTTAAATAAGTTAGAACAGAAGTTCGAGAAATTAGGTGTCAATGTTTTAAGTAAGACAAAATGTAAAAATGACGAAATAGTAGACAATTTTGAGAGTATAGTGGGGGTGAAGAATAATGTAGAAGCAAATGATGAAAATATAATAACAAAGAGTACTGATGAAGTTTTAGAATGCGATAATGAAATGTTAATGAGTGTTTATGAAGTAGAGAGAGAGTGGAAGAATAATGTAGTAATTAAATGGGGACAGAGGGCAAATTTTCCCCTTATTGTTTATAATGATGATGATGATTTAATGTTGTTTTTTCAGGGTATGAGACCCTTATTGTTAAATGAAGTAATGTTGTATAATGTTGTACCCTCTGTCCGTAATAATTGTGAGAGTGTGATGTGGTGCTATGAAGAAAGAGAGTTATATATTGAGAGTGAAATAGAACTATATAAGTTAGAAAGAAAGTATAATGAATTGAGAAAAATACTAGAGGGGGTGATGATGAATCATGTGAAATACGTACCTGTTGAAAGAGAGACAGAGAATAATTTTGATAATATCTTACCTGACTATAATGATTTACCTGACGTAATAGTTGAGGAATACAAAAACGAGAAAACGATTTACCTGACGTTAACAAATAACACTGATATAGACGGGGCAATCCTAACTGATGTTGACATGATGTATAATGGTATAATGGATGAAATAGAATGGATGGATTATTATGATAGTAATGATAACAAATTGTGTGTTGATAAAAATGATGAATGTTACAAATATGTTAGATATATATATGACGATGGAGGATGAGCTAAAAGATCAGTGTTGGGACATTTTTAAATATTGTAAATTTTTGGTAATGACCTTGCTGATTTGGACATCTGAAGTGAGACACACTTGAACAGTTTTGACGCATATTTTGTAAATAATATTGAATTCATGTGTGTATTGTGAAATGTTAGATAAGTAATGTGTATATGTTTTGGAAAATGTTGTGTTAATAATGATAATATTATTAATATTTTAGCACTCTAATTAAATAACACAATAATTATGAAGACAATAATTATGAAGACAATAATTAATGATTGGTAGAATGTTGATAATAATGGAAATATGTTATTTTAATAGTTAATTAAAGTAAATAAGTTGAGATGTTTAGATATTGTGATTGAATGTTATGTGTTTGAATTTTATAAGGAATTTAAATTGTGTGATGAGATTTTAATTTAATAATCATGAATAAATAAATAAATGTTAAATGGTTTATTTTGTGGAATTTTGTGGAACATAATGATTAAAAATATGTGTTAATAATAAATTTAGAATTTTTGAAAATCTGATGCAACACAGGATAAATTCATAATGATGATAAATAAAAACAGTTAATGAAAAATTTTAAATAATAATGTTTACAAATTTTTTAGATAAATGATGTAAAAGAGAATTGTTTGTTTGATGTATGCTAATAATCCAGGTTGATTGCTATTTGTGTATTGTATTATGTGATGTATTATAACAGTGTAGTGTGGAACTGCTATGGGGGGAGGTTGTAAATTTTGTATTTAATATTTTATGTTAATAATGGTTAAGCTTCCATATAAAGTGGGTTAAAACCCCATCTAAATTAATATTGTCATTTAAATATAAATTCTTAAATTTAATATTACGAAAGATATTTTACTTGTGATTCCCCAACTTTTCGGGCGGTCACGGCCTCACCGAACCTTGACCGTGGAATTGGTTTAGCTTTAACAGCTATGGTTGGGGCACATTACGATTACGCGCTGACCATAACTGGCCATAGCTGTTATCGTTGTAAAGGTGTATTTTGAAATTGATGGGGGGTAATAAAAGGGGAATCACCAAACTATGGAACAGCGGCTGCCACTCTGTTCGAGGAGGAACAGCAGAGCCAGGTGGTAGATCCGTCTTAAGGGTGTGTGATTATTTAACAAGAACATGTTGATGTTCACCAATTTTAAACTTAATAGCGGAAGCAGAGACACGGAGAGGTAAAACCCTGCTCCAAAATTATACAGTCTCTGTGGAAGCGAAAGGGCGAGACAGTCCTCCATAATTGGAAATAGTGTGTGTGGCTGGGAGGTTATCCAAGGGGATAACATATTAATAATTTGCTATATTTTAATTAATAATGATGATTTGCTACTCAATAATTTTGTTTGAATTTAAAAAAAAAATAGATGCACTAAATACTTCCTATATTGTGTTTATTATGTCTTATTGTGTTGATTGCATTTAGTATGTTAGGAATAAGAATTATAAAAATAGGATGATATGTTTTCAATGTGTTTATAGATTTTAAAATAAAATGAAAAATAGTTGTGATAGGTAAAATTTTCAATGGGTTGTAAAAGATAGAAATGGGTGATAGTAATTGTTTGAATAAAATGTTTGAATCAGTTCAAATTGAATTTTGTGGGACATAGATCTGTCCAAATCGAAGTAAGAGTTAAAGTAATAGTGGAAATGAAAATAATGCAATGTTGTTTTGAGTTAACGTATGCTATAGAATTTTGAGAAGTATAAGTGGAGACACAGTAGAATTGGAGAATTTATGTAGAGTTTTGAGTGATATATTGTTGTTTATTGTGTTGATGTTATTTTGATGTAGTTGTAGTGAGGTTATGAGATTGAGATTTTTTGGGGATGGCAATTTTGTAGTAGTGGTAGTGTAATGTGGGAGTCCGCAACATAAGGGTTGGGACGGGATTTGGTATAGTTTTAGTGGGAAGGGGCCGCCTTAGGTAAAAATCCAGGGGCCAGAGAACGGGAATTGAGCTTTTTTGGGAGGGGGAAACACGTATCCTATGTACAAAGGGTTAGAGAGTATTTTTTTTATATAAGAGTAGAAGGTGGCGATTGGAGTTAAAGTAGTAAGTAGTTAGAGGTAGAGAAGGGTTAGTAAAATTTTGATAGTGGGGTGTCATACTAGTTAAAGATTTTGTAAGGGAGCATTAGAGTAATAAAAGGGGTAAGATTATGAGTAAATGCCAAGTTGATAAAGTAAATTATAAGGAATAACGTAGAATCACCCAAAGTAATGAAATAGAATAATGATGGCCATAATTGAAAAAATAAAAAAAAAAAAAATTTTTGTAATTTTGAGAAACGAATGAATAAGAGTAAATCAAGTTTAAAAGTAATTTTTTGATTTTATATGCCAATTTAATGATATAAAGTGTGTAACATTTTAATTGTAAGTTGTTTATTTTAAAATGAATTACTAATGTGCTGTGTTTTCTTATGTTAGGTTATGTTAGGTATTCTGATATATACATGTTAGCGATAAATGAAAAACAAAACCAGTGCTTCTTAGCGCAAACCAGCACCGCTAGGGGGGAACAGATCAGTTGGGGATATGGTGTTGTATAAGGCCACTATTTGATATTTTGATTTGTTGTTTCAGTGTTTGGTGGTGCTGTGGCGGCGGACCTGAGCTGGCCTGCGCGTCAGGGCAGGGGCGTTGAGTATCTGTCTGACTCTACGGTGTTGGGATCTCGAGAGAGAAGTCCAGTATTGTCATGCAGATGCGGTCACAGTCACCGGACCAAGGGTGAGTTGATTATTCTTTTTTGTAAACCATACAGGGGGTTGTGGCGACATATCCTGGCTGATCCCTCTAGCAAGTATGAATGTGTCAATGAGATTTTTTATGCTTCGACATAAAATATCTCATTGAGGGGGTATTGTAGCGGGGCATTTTTGGGCATACCTGGGGTAATGACATAATTTGTATTTTTTCATAAATAATAATTAACTAATTGAGGGATAGAAAAATTTTATGACCGAGAGGTAAATTTGTTATGTGGAAGCGATCGCAACGTGGCTGCACTGCTGTTGACTGTATGAATTGTTTAATAATTGTGTGGACCGTTTTAATAACTGCAAATGTACCAAAGTCAGTTCAAGGACAATGACGAACACGAAAAACGTAAACACGTTATGTAACTAAATCTGTAAACCAATTATGCAACCAGTCATCAGGCGATGTGTTGCGTCAGCAACTTATATAACGAGGTGTGTCACGCCAGCAACATTGTGACACAACAGAACAAAGTCAGTCGGAAATCAACATCTACTAGAGACAGACGCAAAAAACAACTGTCGCGTCTGCCCGGCTCTAGCCGGTTTTCGGGCGAAGTTATCGTGTGTTTGCCGACGCGCCCGCAAAACCATAAAATGTGAATACTATATTTTAAAACATGAACTAAAATCAAAATTTCGTATTAAAAGTGTAATTAACAGTTTCATTATAATCTAACAGTTCGATAATCATGAAGTGAAGTAAAGTGCGCACGTAAAACCATGTGACGGCTTCAGGAATAATAATCGGCTTCAAATTCAGCTAAGTAGCCATGTATCAATGAGATTTTAATAAGGGTTTTTCAAAATTACTGGCGGAATGGGGAAATCAATTTTGATTTCATAATCATAAAGTATGAAATATTTAAAATGAGATCTCTAAAGTAGCTTTGTGTGTGTGTTGTGTGTGTGTGTGTGAGAATATAGTTTTACTATAGTTTATAGTAATAAGAAGGCTGGTTTGCGTTCCCATTATAATTCTTAATAAATGTATTTCAAGAATCTGTTATTGTAATGCGAGTAAGTAAATTAAAAGAGATTCAAGGTAATTAACAACTATTATTCACGTTTTGTCAATTATTAATTCAAATTTTGTCTGTATGATTTTATTAACATGAAATATGAATAATAATAAAGTAATAATAACGTTTAATTATTGATGAACATAAATGATTGTTATTATTTCAGCAACCACATTCTGTTCTCCTAGTTCGCTGATTCGAACCTTGGTAAATTATTTTCTTACAGTTGGTAAGATGGCGCCCGAGAAATATACAATGTTTGTTAGTTAATTTTATGTGATACAAAAAGGTATGTAGCTTCACAACTAACGTATACCACCTCACTTTATCGCACTCGATTTTCACTGATGATGGCAGTCGATGGCATTGACGAAACGTCTGGTTTTGCAGAAAACATTGGACTACGGCCAAACAGGCCGGGAAGGAATTTTAACAACAAATTACTTCTTTGTTGCCGATAGCGTAGTACACATGACATAAATAAAAATTATCTCCTCCCCCTTCTACTATCATTTTCATTTATAGAAAATTATCCCCACCCCGTTCAACTTGCCTTTTCATTTATAGATATTTCATCTACATTTCTACATTGGATTATTAAGATCTTCTTATCAGGATACTTCATTTATCAAAATGAAGTACTTTACTCTTGTTACAACAAAAAATGTTTCAGGTAAACTACCCTTTCCCCATAACTGATCTTCACCAAAATCAATAGACCTTGAATCCTCTACAACTCAGCCACATATGTTAAAAATTATTTGATTCTGTTTGAATTTACGGCAGTTATCGTTCATCATGAAAAAATTTCTCTTGTTACAACATAAAATGTTGCAGGTAAACTACCCCTTTCCGTTAACCGATCTTCACCAAAATCAACAGGCCTTGAGTTCTCTACAATTTAGGGATGTATGAAAAAACATATTTGATTATGTTTGAATTTACGGCAGTTATCGTTCGTCATAGAAAAAATTAACCTTGTTATCACATAAAATGTTGCAGGTAAACTACCCCTTTCTCTTAACTGATCTTCACTAAAATCAATAGGTAGTTAGTCTTCTACAATTCAGGGACGCATGCAAAATATTGTTTGATTCTGTTTGAATTTGCGGCTGTTATCATTTGCCATAGAAAATACCTTTGTTAAAATATAAAAGGTTTCAGGTAAACTACCCCTTTCCCTTAACCGATCTTCACCAAAACCAACAGGCCTTCAGTCTTTTACAATTGAGGAACGTATGCAAAAAAATATTTGATTCTATTTGAATGTGCGGCTGTCATCATTTGCCATAGAAAATACCCTTGTTAAAACATAAAACGTTACAGGTAAACTACCCCTTTCCCTTAAGCGATCTTCACCAAAATCAATAAGTCTTGAGAACTCTACAATTCAGGGCTGTATGCAAATAATTATTTGATTCTGTTTGAATTTGCGGCTGTAATCGTTTGCCATATAAAATACCCTTGTTAAAAAATAAAACATTGCAGGTAAACTACCCCTTTCCCTTAAGCGATCTTCACCAAAATCAATAGGTCTTGAGAACTCTACAATTCAGGGCTGGTTGCAAAAAATTATTTGATTTTGTTTGAATGTGCGACTGTTATCGTTTGCCATCGAAAATAATTACCCTTGATTAAAAAAAAAAGTTGCTGGTAAACTACCCCTTTCCCTTAACCGACCTTCACCAAAAACAATAGGTCTTGAGTACTCTACAAATCAGGGCTGCATGGAAAAAATTATTTGATTTTGTTTGAATTTGCGGCTGCTATCGTTTGCCATAGAAAAAAAAAATTTACAGACACACAGACACTTTTTGAAAAATGACTTTTTTCATGTTTTGAATGTACTACAATCAGAGTCTGCAATAATCTCGAACACGATTTTTTTTGCCATCACCATACTTCCATTTCCTTAAGGAACATGGAAGTAAAAATTACCCTTGTTAAAACATAAAACGTTGCAGGTAAACTACCCCTTTCCGTTAACCGATCTTCACCAAAAACAATAGGCCTTGAGAACTCTACAATTCAGGGCTGTATGCGAAACATTATTTGATTGTGTTTGAATTTTCGGCTGTTATCGTTTGCCATAGAAAAAAATCGGTATGGAGAACCATACATGACTTCCATGTTCTAAGATTTATATTTAAAATCATTTACGAAATGAAATGTTTCCATAGAAACTACTTCTTTCCACTTATTGCTTCAGCTTTAACCACAGTACTGTGATCACTAACGTATACCACCCCACACGTTATCGAACTGGATTTTCACTGATGGTGGCAGTTGACGGCACTGCCAAAACGTCTGGTTTTGCAGAAAACATTGGACTACGGCCAGGGGCGGATCCAGAAATTTGCTCAGGGGGGGGCACATTCTGGCAGTTTTGGGCCCCTCCGCTCCAGGGGGGGGGTGTTGTTAGAAAAAAATCTTATTATCAAAGTGTCTGTTGAATCAAACGATATAAAAATTAATATAAATAAATAAATAATTAAATATATTAATATAAATACAAAAACATTAGTTTTTTAACATAATTTATTTATTATTGTATTATTATTATTATTTGAAAAATAATAAAACAACCGATTTTGATTTTATAAAGTATAATGTATTTGTACAATTTTGAAATAATATAAACTAACTTATAACAGGAATTTTTTATTTAATCTATTTAAACTTTCGTTAAAAATTTGACTTTCATTTCACTTATAAAACTAATCTAATTTTTACACCATTACTTACTCTCGATATAATAAGAATAAGTGTTATCAATAAGGAAAGTAAAACATCTAAACAAAAATAAGCACAAATACTAATATAGAATTACAATTTACAAAAATACACATATTCATTATCAATACTCTGATCTAGAAATATTAGGTGTGAACATATTTTATATAATAAAAAAATTATAAAATTATAAATTAAAAATAAAATTGCGATAAAAAATAAAATATAATAATTGTTGTAAAAAATTCGGGTTTTAAAGGGTTAACTAACTGAAAATATCATAATTGCACTAGCTACATAATTCATTTTATCCAGTGTATTTTCGAACCGTCTGGGGGGGGCACGTGCCCCCGTGCCCCCCCTTGGATCCGCCTATGACTACGGCCAAACAGCCCGGGAAGGTATTTTAACAACAAACTACTACTTTGTTGCCGATAACGTAGTACACATATAATAAATATTATCCCCTCCCCCTTCAACTATAATTTTCATTTATAGAAAATTACCCCCACCCCATTCAACGAGCCTCTTCATTTGTAGATATTTCATCTACGTTTCTACAGTGGATTATTAAGATCTTCTTATCAGGATACTATATTTATCAAAATTAAGTACTTTACTCTTGTTACAACAAAAAATGTTTCAGTTAAACTGCCCTTTCCCCGTAACCGATCTTCACCAAAATCAATAGGCCTTGAGTCTTTTACAACTCAGGCAGATATGTAAATAGCGGTATGGAGAACCATACATGACTTCCATGTTGTAAGATTTACGTTTAAAATCATTTTCGAAATGAAATATTTCCATAGAAACTACTTCTTTCTACTTACTGCTTCAGCCTGAACCACAGTACTGTGGTCACTAACGTATACCACCTCACGTTATCGCACTCGATTTTCACTGATGATGGAAGTCGATGGCACTGCCGAAACGTCTGGTATTGCAGAAAACATTGGTTTCTGGACAAACAGCCCGGGAAGGAATTTTAACAACAAACTACTTCTTTGTTGCCGATAACGTAGCACGTATATTGTAAGTAAACATCGTTTGGGGTTCTGGGGTGCTAACTTCCCGTTTATTTTTGTTTAGAATTATTAATAACTTTTGCTTAATGTTGTATTATTATTGACTTATCTGGTTCAATTCAACCTAGCGTTGAATCCAACTTGAATAAGTCTGGTTGATGCAGAAGAAATTATGTATTGAAGTAATTTTTACTTCGGTTAGTTTATTTACACGGATGTTCTTCCGCTGACGCGTTGAAACGGTGGTATATGTTCCGTGCTGAAAACACAAATATTTTGCACTAATAAACACTTACTTGGTGAGTCTTGTCGAACTTGCAGGGTCGCTATCTCAATCCAATGTATACGGACTTACGTGTTTGTATTCGCCGCTGCTTGTTGAGTTGACCAATGAAATTCATTCACCTGTTTTCAACTAGTCTACTGAAATAAACTGACTGACTCTGTTTTCTTATGTCAACAAATATTTTATTCAAATAAAGTGCTCTTTCTGAATGAGCAGAAGTATTATTTATAATTGAATTCAGAATAAATAGCATGAGACCTTTAGTTTTATAAAATTTGCCTCAGGGTGGCAGAACTGTTTACAAAGTTAATCTGTCTAACTGTTTTTTGGTTAACATTAGTTTAATACCTTCGTGAATTCTTTGAGCTGACAGAATACCAAATCATTGAATAGAACTATCATTCAGTTGTTATTAAATAGTTTGATATTGACTACAATTCAGTCATTACTTATAATTAACAGACAAAAATAATAACCATGTGTCTATTCTGGACATTACAGGTTAGTAGAATTATTAAATTCAATTGATCATAAATGGTTGTAATAAAGTTAATTAAAGTCAAAATAATTCTTGATAAGACAATTAAAAATGAACAATGATATTATATATTGAAGCAATGTCATTTAGTAAAAACATCTGATTCACTGTTTAGTGTTACATAAATACAGTTGCATGGCTGTAAGTAACCATATATCTTAACAACCTTGGTTATTATTCACAACAAGAAAAAACATTTAAATGGTTATAACAGTAGGTTCCTTTCCTAAATCATAAAACATAAATAACATGGAAATATTATATTAACTTTCGTTAATAAATCAATCAGTTGACAAACCTCGGTCATTGGTAATTATTGGTTAATTCAATTGATATGTAATAGTTGACAACTGTCATTACGTGTGGTTAATTCACACAGAGTATTCATACATAGATATTAATTGAAAGTTAATAAATTCATAAAAATAGAATAATCAAATCTCTGAGGATTGTCATTATTGTTGATTAGGTACTGTTATAAATACATCTTGATCTAGTATCATTGTTTGTAAATGTTTCGACTATATCGTTTTTCATTTTTTAACTAAAAAATGTAATAATTACTTGTACCTTTTATTTTATAACTTAAATCCCGGAATTGCTCTGGATTATACACTGAGCAATCCTTGTTACGCACTGTTACACTTCACACTCTGATACTAAAGTTTTTTTCGCTATTACAATTTTGAGGTTAGGTCACACTGTTTACATCGGTGACACGCAGAAATCATATGATCAGCTGACTTTTTGCTCTCGACTGTCGTCGTCTACTCGCTCCCAATGTTGATTAAAAAGTCACGAAATTACAGGCTTCGCCCTGCCGTTCCGTTTTGCAAACGTCCAAAATTTTGTTAAATCCTTGGATTTGATTGGTTGACGATCTTTAATTTGATGCACATACCCCTTCGGCGTTTTATTTCAATTGTTGAAGTTGGTGTGGGGTCTTTGGTGACAAGAGTATAAATGTTTTCTCAATTTGACATGAATTCCTTATAATTGTAATAACTTTGTTAATATGGCTTAGATTTTAAATCTGAGCATATCACTGGATTGGTAACACTCGGCTCTTTATTTTGAGTCTACTCATGGTGTGCTTTGGTCCATAATCAAGGAAGTTAATGTTTGTAATTATCACCATTCACTATACACTAAATTATTTTATATTTATTTTTGATTAACTCTATATAATGGCACTCATACCCACTTGAGGGCATGCCTTCCAAGTTCTCTTACACTCCTTAGTTGCTATTTACTTAAATCTATTGACAAAACACATTTCTTAAACTATCATGGTCTTAGCCTAGGTTCTTATATTTGTGTATACATATTTTACATATTAGAAAGTGTCTGTTTACTTTCTGTCTGGCTCCAGTTGATAATAACAAATGGTTACAACTACTGATAACCTTTGTTAGCTGGGAATTTAGGTATTTCTTGTCATTTCTGGTTAATTAAATGGTCTCTATTTTTCATTATGAGATGCATACTTATGTTACTCTTATTTGGTAATTTTAGTTCTTTTGTTATCATTATTTAGGTACAATAGTTGAATAATAACATTGTCTATGTAGTGGGCTTGGTGTGTTTAGTACACTAGTCTTTTCCATATTGTATTTGATTAAATAATATTACTTACACCTGGTGTCACATGACAGGTGCACTTAATTTCAGTTGTAATATATTATATTCTTTCTTATAATCTTTATACACTAGTACAGTAGTGGTATTACACTCTACTTGTGGTATTGACATTAACCTTTTGTTTCTATTGGGTTTTATAATATGGTATTATTTAGGTTTTACATAGTGAATTCCATTTTGATTGGTTTTGGTTCACTGTATTTGTTTATATTCTTATCTAAAACTTATCTTGGGTATCTTATATTGGTACCTATAGAAAGATTATCATTTCTACTTGATTTTACATATAAAATGTTCTGGTTTGGGTAGGTTTTTCCTACTGCTAGTTGTGAATTTAGAGGAATATTACCTACATCTTAGGTTATGTGATTTTGTCATTTGTGCCAACAATGTGTATGTTGGGTTGACACAAATTGGTATTCTTTTAACCTTATTTTTACATAATAATAAGTGATTACCTGTATGCGGTCCGCCGTGTGACTTCTCAAACTTGGTTACGTTACGCGTTTCAAGGCGTATGCCTCATCATCAGACGTTTAAAAACCAAAAACACACATATTACACAAAACTGCGTTTGTCAAAAAATAAAATTGCAGAAACAAGCATATTATGTGCACGTGATGTTGGGTGCGCACCCGTTCAAGTGTTGTCTGCTACTGATTGGAATTCGTTGAGCAGTCTCAAAGCAGTATCATACAGGCGGGTAGATACAAAGTTCAATTGTTCATTCAGAACACAATCACGACTGCTATCATTATTATATGCATTATAAATTTCCAGCTCCTCCAAGGCATTCATAAAACGGCCCTTGTTGCATATATGCAAAGGCATTAGATTGGACTTAAAATCTGTATAATTGTGATTGTGTTGGGTCAGATGACGAGTGTAATTAGATTTTATATCATTATAATTATGTGTCTTGTCATGCTGAAATGTATATATTTCTTGGAGTTTCTCTCTCCACAATTGGTCATCATCACTTTGATAAAATACATCGTTACTCGGCAGATGCCATCTATGGTTTCTTATTTCTTGTACATTGTAAACTGTCTGGTCTGAAAGGGCATTCTCGCTTTCAATTAGCTTCGCCGTCCAGTTTATACAATTTGAATCTAGAGTTACTTTGGCCCTGCTCATGTCTATGATTGCCGAATATTTTCTCAGCATATCGCAGCGAATTAACATAGTGAAGGGTAGTCCATGTGCTACCAAAAATTCCATAGTTATGGTCTTGCCGTTACTGTTTAATTCTAGCATGACTTGTTTGCGGATGGTCTTGTTTTGACGCCCCTGTTGCTCCGATCAACACTATATTATTGACAGGTAATGTAGGTATTGTTTTGTCACCCATTTCCTGTATTCTACTTAGTTCGATGTTATCGATTAATGACACGTTTGCACCGGTGTCTATCATCACCTTGACGTGCACTCCATTAATTTCGGTGCTTACGCAGGCAATCTCGGTGTTATGGTGTTCTGTTCCGTGACTGTTTTCTTCCAATAATTCTTCACGTATGTTTTTGAGAAAGTTTGTCGTAATGATTGTAATGGTATTCGTTGTTGTCCTTTGATTTACCATTTGATTGTACCCAATTGTTCGGTTTAGTGAAGGTCCATCTTGTGTTCTCACCACCGCTTCTAGTTTAAAGGTGTTTCGGCTTCTACCTGCCGTTGGTCTTGCGAACTTCTTCGTTCGTCGTCTTGGGGTCTATTCCCGGGTTGAGGGTGGTCCTCTTCATAGCTGGGTCGCCGATAGTCCTCTTGACTACGACTCCTCCTGGTGTCGTTTCTGGGGATAAGTCTGTCGTCGTACCTGTGACTTCTTTGTGGGCTACTGTATCGGTTGGAATATCTCACGTATGGACGTCTTCCCCCTCCGTAATTTCCAGCATGTACATAGTTAACTCTCCTGTACGGTCTATTTTGCTGATTGAAATCATTATTTGGGTTACGATTATTGTTGTAACCTGAATTACTCGCTCTGTTCGGCGGATAGTTCGGACCATTTGACTGGCCGTTAAAATTATTGTTGCCGCTTGGTCGGTTGTTATTATTATTGGTGTTGTTGTTGTTATTCTGGTTTGGGTTTGGCCGAAAGAACTGTCTCTGTTATCGTGGTTATTGTTCCGATCAACAAAGTTAGGGCGGTAATTTCCACGACTGTTGTTGCCATTAGCCTGGTTTGCTGGGTCACTGTACCGGTCGTTCCCTTGTCGACTCTTGCGGTAGTACCCCTCGTGTTCGTACCCTTCCAGTAAAGCTGCCATCGCTTGTATGGTTTTCACTTGTCCGGTAAGTCTGGCCCTGGTGATTCCTCCTTCATAGTGAAACGCTAACTTGGTGACTTAGACTTTCTTCGGGGATCCACGGGGTTCCAAATTTCTCGCCAGGCAAACTTTTCCTAGGAAGTAGGCCGTCAGTGTCGATCCTCTGCCTGTTTCGTACCTGCCATAGCAAATATTGTCCCATACGATATTTTGGGTACTCTCGGACCAATATTTGGCTTTGAACAGCTCCTTCAATTCGGCGTAACTCTGGATATCGTGCCGTGTCGCCGTCCACCAATTGTCATTAATTTCTTTGAAGTACTCGTCGATTTGACCTCTTATAATTGGCCACCTGGTCTCTCGGGGTCTACTCAATGTTTCGTCGATTCGGGCGAGGAATTCCATGGGGTTTCGCTTGTATGCCCTAAAGTTCATGGCTTCCCTGTTGTCAGCGTGTTGGAATGTTGGCACTACTGCTGGCCGGTTTCTGATATTTTCGATCTCTTTCCGTATTCTTGGATTTCCCGTCGCTGCATGTCCTCAATTCTCTCGTGATTACTGTCGACCCGTGTTTGTATATTAGTCACAGTCGTCTCGATCCCCGCGCATCGCTCTTCAGTTTTTTGTTGCACGGCCGTGATCTGGATTTGATGAGCTTCCTCCAAGCTGTTCAGTCGAACATTAACATCTTCTTTAGTTCGTTGCATTTCGACATTGGTCTGCTTCCACTTCTCATTTATTTCAGATATTTCTTTTGTGACTGCTGTCATCTCCTCCTCGATTTTTTGTTCAGAGTTTCCATGTTTCTTTGGCTGTCTCGTTTCAGCTCGTCTATTTTTCCGCTCAATTCCTCCTTTAACGATTCATTATTTTTCTGACTGTCTGTTTTTAATTCCTCCTTCAATGACTCCAAATTCTTTTGGTTATCTGCTTTTAATTCCTCCTTTAACGATTCATTATTTTTCTGACTATCGACTTTTAATTCCTCTTTCAATTCCTTATTATTCTTCTTTAATGTTTCTTCCATCATATTCCTCATCATTTCTACTAGATTCATGCCCTCTGGTTGGATCGGTTGCCCCGGTTGGTCCCCTCGTTGTGCTGGTTTCTCAGGTTCCATGGGAGGTAATCTCACTTTGACGTCTTCTACCGGCGTCGCCTCCTTTTCGTCCATGTTGATTTTTGGATCCGCGTCCGCTGTGCGTTTCTTAGACGTCGACCTCTTCTGATACATGTTCTATTCTTTCTGGTACTGCAGCTGCTTGCTAGAAATTAGGTAAACTTGATTTGATTGTTTTTTATTTATTATTAATTGTCCTAATTTGAAGCCTCTTACGTTGAGAGCCAATCTGCAAGTAAACTTCGTTGTGGCAGTTGTTACGCCTCACGTAAGCGTCAATCTGTTATATAATCGTAGTTTGGGGTTCTGGGGAGCTAACTTCCCGTTTATTTTTGTTTAGAATTTTTAATAACTTTTGCTTAATGTTGTATTATTATTGACTTATCCGGTTCAATTCAACCTAGCGTTGAATCCAACTTGAATAAGTCCGGTTGATGCACAAGAAATTATTTATTGAAGTAATTTTTACTTCGGTTAGTTTCTTTACACGGATGTTCTTCCGCTGACTCGTTGAAACGGTGGTATATGTTCCGTGCTGAAAACACAAATATTTTGCACTAATAAACACTTGCTTGGTGAGTCTTGTCGAACTTGCAGGGTCGCTATCTCAATCCAATGTATACGGACTTACCGTGTTTGTATTCGCCGCTGCTTGTTGAGTTGACCAATGAAATTCATTCACCTGTTTTCAACTAGTCTACTGAAATAAACTGACTGACTCTGTTTTCTTATGTCAACAAATATTTTATTCAAATAAAGTGCTCTTTCTGAATGAGCGGAAGTATTATTTATAATTGAATTCAGAATAAATAGCATGAAACCTTTAGTTTTATAAAATTTGCCTCAGGGTGGCAGAACTGTTTACAAAGTTAATCTGTCTAACTGTTTTTTGGTTAACATTAGTTTAATACCTTCGTGAATTCTTTGAGCTGACAGAATACCAAATCATTGAAGAGAACTTGTTACGGTCTATTTCCTTACCCCCCCCTTATTAACTTTTACTTACCTTTTACGCATTCGCCCTGACTTACCAAAAACAGAAGATTCCCAAACTTATAGGTCGCCACCAATATTTTGAAACAAAAGGACAAATATGGAAACCTTTATACATTTCCCTACTATTTACTTTGAATTACTTACCAGGTTCGTTTAGGCGAGATTTTCCATACAGGACAGGTTATGTTAAACGGGCGTAATAACTTACTCTAACACATGTTTAAGTAAAATCAAATATGATTTTATTGATTCAAGAATTATGGTCTCTGTCTCGTTATTTCTTTTTGTATTCTTTTTAATGTTACTTCTCTACTCTTACTAAACTCTATTGTATAAAAATGTTCCTATGCTAATCAACCAGTACTCTCGTTAACAACCAGGTCTATTTCTCCCCATTCTACTTCCCACACTCTCTCATTATTTTTACACTTTTTATTCACCACCTTTTGTCGAGCTCTCTTAACAATTATTATTCACTGATACACTTATGGCCAACATAACAGATCGTTTACATTAACTACGTCGTGATACCTAGCGATGCTAGGTTCCTGGTGTTGCACACTATATTGTTTAACTGCTTTTTTCGTAAATATTCGAACCCCACAAACTGTTTGTTGTTACATTATTAAACTCCACTCTTTGGTAGACCTACTTGGACATTTCAGTCTACTAAAACTTTCCCAAGGCGGACGTTACGTTTACTCTGGTGTTAGTTAATGACTGTTCTGTGCTACTGTCTGATGCAAAAACTGGTGATAGACTGCTTACTGTGTTTCACACACACAGGCTGCTGCTGGGGCTATTACGTAATACGTCTGGCTTGGCTATCTCCAAACATCAACAATTTACACTAACAATGTATGTGTTGCTGGTTACAAAGGGGCACCTCACAGGTCGATACTGACAATTAAAAATTAAAACTGGATTGAAATTGAAACTATTGTAGCCCACAATTCTGTGCCGTTACAATACCCCCCCCCCAATGAGAGGTTGGATGCCGAAGCATACAAACTCTCATTGCCTAAAACCTAAGAGGATCAGTGAGGATATGGCGCCGCAACCCCCCTGAACGCTCTACTGAAATCATGGGTACTTACCCCCTAGTCTGGCGACTGTGGCAGCACCCATCCGATCTTACTGGACTTCTCTACTCGAGATCCCAACACCATAAACTCGGACAGATACCCGCCACAGTAACGCCTGACTCTATAATATTCGATTAAAAAATTAACAAACAGGCCTTCCATTATACCATATCCCACAATGATTCGTTTCCTCTTAGCCGTACTGACTCATTAACAAAGTACTGGTTGGCTTTCCTCAAAGTACTGGTTGCTTATTTACAAAATACTGGCTTAGTTTTTAATTTTGATAATATAAACTTACTGTCTACTTACAGTTCAATCATATAAATTTCATACAAATTAAATAATGTTCCCCGTACAATATTACCCCTCCAACATAACACATTGATTATACAAACATTTTTTATTATTGTTACCCAAAAATTTCCTTCATTTTCCATTTAAATAAAGTACACATTTTACATCATTATTTTTTCATCAGTTATTTATTTTACAATTATGGTCAAAATCCAAATTAAAATAGTTTAAATTCATTATTAAACTTCACCTTTTTCAATAAATTAAATACCAATTTAATTTAATTTAATTCCTCAAATCCTAATTAAATTAATCTTATTTGTTCAAAACAATTTCATTTGCTTTAATTATATTTTTTCAGAATGATTCTGCATTAACAGGAAAAAATTACCTTCATTTCATCACATCCTACATTCCTTTGGTTTCATAATAAGATTTTACTCATGGCATTGATTCATCAAAATACAACATTCTTGTTGTTGTCAACTACAACACATGACTGTAAACATTGGTCACACAGCACACAACATACCTGTTTACATTAACAGTTGTCTGCCAGACTGTTATAAACACTAACTCAGTCTCAACATTCTGATTACAACACTAGTGACACATGTACTTACTTCAATTTTTCAATTTCTATACCTTTTAGTGTTGCCATATTAATAAAACTCACATTTTTGAATTGCCTTCATTTCAACCCAACACATTTTAAATAAATACATTATTTAAAACACTTTTAATTTAAACACACAAAACAAAACAAAATTCCTTCGTACCTCTTGTTCATTATTTTAGTAAAATAAAATATTATTTATTATTATACCTTTCCTTCTTATTACAAACATATGGTACACACACATAAGCTATACTATACATTATAACAAAATAATATTGACACAATACATTTAACACTAACACATTTATTTACAAATTTTCATCATGGTTTTTATTATTTACCACACTTCATTACATAAATCAGCCAAGTAATTTTACCATGGACTCAAATAATTAAATGTTCATTCAGTATTTCTCAACCTCCATCATCGAAAATTAGTCTTCCTATCACATAACACATTTCAATTTTATTTATACACATCATATGGCTATCGTTTATATAATACCCATAAAAATTTGTTTTTTCCATTGTGCCATTTGATGCGCATACCCCCTCGGCGTTTTATTTCAATTGTTGATGTTGGTGTGGGGTCTTTGGTGTCAAGAGTATAAATGTTTTCTCAATTTGACATGAATTCCTTATAATTGTAATAACTTTGTTAATATGGCTTAGATTTTAAATCTGAGTGTATCACTGGATTGGTAACACTTGGCTCTTTATTTTGAGTCCACTCATGGTGTGCTTTGGTCCATTATCAAGGAAGTTAATGTTTGTAATTATCACCATTCACTATACACTATTATTTTATATTTATTTTTGATTAACTCTATATAATGGCACTCATACCCACTTGAGGGCATGCCTTCCAAGTTCTCTTACACTCCTTAGTTGCTATTTACTTAAATCTATGGACAAAACACATTTCTTAAACTATCATGGTCTTAGTCTAGGTTCTTATATTTGTATATACATATTTTACATATTAGAAAGTGTCTGTTTACTTTCTGTCTGGCTCCAGTTGATAATAACAAATGGTTACAACTACTGATAACCTTTGTTAGCTGGGAATTTAGGTATTTCTTGTCATTTCTGGTTAATTAAGTGGTCTCTATTTTTCATTATGAGATGCATATTTAATGTTACTCTTATTTGGTAATTTTAGTTCTTTTGTTATCATTATTTAGGTACAATAGTTGAATAATAACATTGTCTATGTAGTGGGCTTGGTGTGTTTAGTACACTAGTCTTTTCCATATTGTATTTGATTAAATAATATTACTTACACCTGGTGTCACATGACAGGTGCACTTAATTTCAATTGTAATATATTATATTCTTTCTTATAATCTTTATACACTAGTACAGTAGTGGTATTACACTCTACTTGTGGTATTGACATTAACCTTTTGTTTCTATTGGGTTTTATAATATGGTATTATTTAGGTTTTACATAGTGAATTCCATTTTGATTGGTTTTGGTTCACTGTATTTGTTTATATTCTTATCTAAAACTTATCTTGGGTATCTTATATTGCTACCTATAGAAAGATTATCATTTCTACTTGATTTTATATATAAAACATTCTGGTTTGGGTAGGTTTTTCCTACTGCTAGTTGTGAATTTAGAGGAATATTACCTACATCTTAGGTTATGTGATTTTGTCATTTGTGCCAAATGTATGTTGGGTTGACACAAATTGGTATTCTTTTAACCTTATTTTTACATGTTTGGTTTTAATTATGATAACTAATAACCTTTTTAGTTATTCCCTTTCTTATTATACATGATTGTCAGACTATTTGACTAATATTTGCTAATATTTTGAGACAAATTAATACTTCTTTTGTTACATTTGTGCTGTGCATAACTTGTTACTATGCTTTTATCTACAGCTTCTATTCAATAAACATTATTGTTATTTTCATTCTTTGCATAACATATCTTGTCCTATTCATTTATAACATTATTTATTGTATATTGGTCATCTCAGTTAGTCAGTTTTTGTCCATCTCTTCAATCTGTAGGTTGATTAGTTATTGTATATACGGGTAGATGTTGATTTATAGTTGACTGGCTCTTGGAATATATACTTTATGCCATAGTTGTTAGGTGTCCTTCTCGTAGTAGGTTTCTTCACCGTCTTCCTTGGTTCTTCACTTCTTCTTCACTGATTCTTCTTTCTTGTCTCTTCTCTGATTCTTCCTTCTTGTCTCTTCTTTCTTGTATTGTTTGGTTCTTCACTGACCGAAAACTATTGGGTTGTTGCTCCCTGTGGTACAATCATTGTGTAGTTCATCTTCTTTTCATTATAAAGTCATTTCATTTAAATTTACCATCAGTTTATGAACTCTTATTGCTGTGAGTTCATCTTTGGTGATAGGCAGCTCATGTAGCTTTGAGCTTGGCATTTTAGACAAATTACTTGGCTTGTCTCTTTGATTCAATTATTGACATGTGTAAGTATTTTATGTTACTGAAATCTTAGGGCTCATATGTCATGTTACAATATAAAAAAATTATCCTTTTCCCCTTCAACTATCATATTCGTTTATAGAAAATTACCCCCACCCCGTTCAACTAGCCTCTTCATTTATAGATATTTCATCTACGTTTCTACAGTGGATTATTAAAATCTTCTTATCAGGATACTTTATTTATCAAAATTAAGTACTTAACTCTTGTTACAACAAAAAATGTTTCAGGTAAACTACCCTTTCCCCGAAACCGATCTTCACCAAACTCAATGGGCCTTGAGTGTTCTACAACTCAGGCACATATGTAAAACATTATTTGATTCTGTTTGAATTTACGGCAGTTATCGTTCGTCATGAAAATTTCTCTTGTTACAACATAAAATGTTGCTGGTAAACTACCCCTTTCCCTTAAACGATCTTCACCAAAATCAACAGGCCTTGAGTTCTCTACAATTTAGGGATGTATGCAAACAATTATTTGATTATGTTTGAATTTATGGCAGTTATCATTCGCCATAGGAAAAATTACCCTTGTTAAAACAAAATGTTGCAGGTAAACTACCCCTTGTCCTTAACCGATCTTCACCAAAATGAACAGACCTTGAGTACTTAAAACTTCAGGAATGGATGCAAAAAATTATTTGATTCTCTTTGAATATGCGGCAGTTATCATTCGTCGTAAAAGTAAAATTACCCTTTTAAAACATACAACGTTGCTGGTAAACTACCCTTTTCTCTTAACCGATCTTCACCAAAATCAGCAGACCTTGAGTACTCTATAATTCAGGAAGGTGTGCAAAAACGTATTTGATTCTGTTTCAATTTACAGCAGTTATCGTTCGTAAAAAAAAATTACCCTTGTTAAAACAAAATGTTTGAGGTAAACTACCCCTTTCCCTTAACCGATCTTCACCAAAAACAATAGGTCTTGAGAACTCTACAATTCAGGGCTGTATGCGAAACATTATTTGATTCTGTTTGAATTTGCGGCTGTTATCGTTTGCCATAGGAAAAAATCTACAGATAGACAGAGAGACACAGACAGACAGATAGACACACAGACACTTTTCGAAAAATGACTTTTTCATGTTTTGAGGGTAGTACAATCAGAATCTACAATTATCTCGAACACGATTTTTTTTGCCATCACCATTCTTCCATTTCCTTATGGAACATGGAAGTAGTAAACACTAAACATTTTAAATATTTTATTTTGATTACAAAATTGAAATACAGTTTTATCATTAAAAAAATATCGGTATGGAGAACCATACATGACTTCCATGTTCTAAGATTTATATTTAAAATCATATTCGAAATGAAATATTTCCATAGAAACTATGTCTTTCTACTTATTGCTTCAGCCTTAACCACAGTACTATGGTCACTAACGTATACCACCTCACGTTTTTGCACTAGATTTTCACTGATGATGGCAGTCGATGGCACTGCCGAAAAGTCTGGTTTTCCCGAAAACATTGGAGTACGGCTAAACAGCACGGGAAGGAGTGTTAACAAAGAACTACTTCTTTGTTGCCGATAACGTAGTACACATATAAAACATTCTCCCCTCCCCCTTCAACTATAATTTTCATTAATAGAAAATTACCCCCCACCTCGTTCACCTAACCTCTTCATTTATAGATATTTCATCTACGTTTCTACAGTGGATTGTTATGAGCTTTTTATCAAGATACTTTATTTATCAAAATTAAGTACTTTACTCTTGTTAAAACATAAAACGTTGCAGGTAAACTACCCCTTTCTCTGAACCAATCTTCACCAAAATCAACAGACCTTGAGATCTCTACAATTCAGGAAAGTGTGCAAAAAAGTATTTGATTCTCTTTGAATTTTCGGCAGTTATCGTTCGTCATAAAAAATTACCCTTTTTAAAACATAAAACGTTGCTGATAAACTACCCCTTTCCCTCAACCGATCTTCAACAAAATCAACAGACCTTGAGTTCTCTTTAGTTCAAAAAGGTATGCAAAAACGTAGTTGATTATGTTTGAATTTACCGCAGTTATCGTTCGTTATATAAAAAATTACCTTTGTTAAAACATAAAATGTTGCTGGTAAACTACCCCTTTACCCTTAACCGATCTTCACCAACACCAAAAGGTATTGAGAACTCTACAATACAGGGCTGTATGCAAAACATTCGATTCTGTATGAATTTGCGGCTGATATCGTTTGCCATAGAAAAAATTACCCTTGTTAAAACAAAATGTTGCAGGTAAACTACCCCTTGTCCTTAACCGATCTTCACCAAAATCAACAGACCTTGAGTACTTAAAACTTCAGGAATGCATGCAAAAAATTATTTAATTCTCCTTGAATTTGCGGCTGTTATCGTTTGCCATAGAAAATACCCTTGTTAAAACAAAAAAACGTGGCAGGTAAACTACCCCTTTCCCTTAACCGATCTTCATCAAACAATAGGTCTTGAGTACTCTACAAATCAGGGCGGTATGCAAATAATTATTTAATTCTGTTTGAATTTGCGGCCGTTATCGTTTGCCATAGAAAATACCCTTGTTAAAACATAAAACGTGGCAGGTAAAAACTACCCCTTTCCCTTAACCGATCTTCACCAAAAACAGTAGGTCTTGAGTACTCTATAATCCAGAGCTGTATGCGAAACATTATTTGATTCTGTTTGAATTTGCTGCTGTTATCCTTTGTCATAGACAAAAATTACCCTTGATAAAAAAACGTTGCAGGTAACCTACTCCTTTCCCTTAACCGATCTTCACCAAAAACAATAGGTCTTGAGTACTCTACAAATCAGGGGTGTATGCGAATAATTATTTGATTCTGTTTGAATTTGCGGCTGTTATCGTTTGCTATAGAAAATACCCTTGTTAAAACAAAAAACGTGGCAGGTAAACTACCCCTTTCCCTTAACCGATCTTCACCAAAAACAATAGGTCCTGAGAACTCTACAATTCAGGGCTGCATGCGAAACATTATTTGATTCTGTTTGAATTTGCGGCTGTTATCGTTTGCCATAAACAAAAATTACCCTTTATAAAAAAAAGTTGCAGGTAAACTACCCCTTTCCCTGAACCGATCTTCACCAAAAACTATAGGTCTTGAGAACTCTACAATTCACGGCTGCATGCAAAAAATTATTTGATTCTGTTTGAATTTGTGGCTGGTATCGTTTGCCATAGGAAATACCCTTGTTAAAACATAAAACGTTACAGGTAAACTACCCCTTTCCCTTAACCGATCTTCACCAAAAACAATAGGTCTTGAGTACTCTACAAATAAGAGCTGTATGCAAAAAAAATTATTGATTCTGTTTGAATTTGCGTCTGTTATAGTTTGCCATAGAAAAAAAATCTAAGACAGACATAGACAGACAGACACACAGACTGTCACACACACAGATACTTTTCGAAAAATGACTTTTTTTCATGTTTTGAGTGTGGTACAATCAGAATCTGCAATAATCTCGAACACGATTTTTTTTGCCATCACCATACTTCCATTTCCTTAAGGAACATGGAAGTAAAAATTACCCTTGATAAAAAAATGTTGCAGGTAAACTACCCCTTTCCCTTAACCGATCTTCACAAAAAACAATAGGTCTTGAGTACTCTACAAATCACGGCTGTATGCAAAAAATTATTTGATTCTGTTTGAATTTGCGGCTGTTATCGTATGCCATAGAAAAAAATCTATAGACACAGACAGACACACACACACACAGACACTTTTCGATAAATTACTTTTTTTCATGTTTTGAGGGTAGTACAATCAGACTCTGCAATAATCTCGACCACGATTTTTTTTGCCATCACCATACTTCCATTTCCTTACTGAACATGGAAGTAAAATATCGGTATGGAGAAGCATACATGACTTCCATGTTCTAAGATTTATATTTAAAATCATTTTCAAAATGAAATATTACCATAGAAACTACTTCTTTCTACTTACTGCTTCAGCCTTAGCCACAGTACTGTGGTCACTAACTTATACCACCTCACGTTATCGCACTCTATTTTCACTGATGATGGAAGTCGATGGCTTTGCCGAAACGTCTGGTTTTGTAGAAAACATTGGACTACGGCCAGACATCCGGGAAAGGAATTTTTTTTTTTTACGGCCAGACATCCCGGGAAGGAAAACTACTTCTTTGTTGCCGATAACGTTGTACATATTGTGAAGCTACTTTCCAACTGCAAGAAAATAATTTATGAGGGTTCTTTTTAGGCGAACAGGAGCTCAGAATGGTTTATTTGTAATAATTAATTTAATTCATATTGGCAATGAACCTAAGGTTTATTTATTCTTTAATACACACAACAACAAAAAATAAAACTTCTTTTCCTACACTTACATACTATTGCCAACTTAACTATGAACTCGTGAAATGAATGTCATTAAAATTATTTTTCTTACATCTTTTTCATTATTAATTTGGTCTTATTTATTAATTATATTTCTTTGATTATATTTCACCAATAATTACATTTAATGATTATATATCTTCACAAACCAGCACTTCTTTTAAATTTCTATATTCGCTCTCTCTCTCTCTCTCTCTACATTTCTATTCCCCTCCCATGTTTAATTGATTCATTAATTTAATTTTATTTTTTAGGCTGCCAGTTCTTTGTTAAACATTCTCAAAATTTGCTTTCAAAAGGTTTTAGATTTAACCAATGTTGGTTACTTATCTGCCAAAGATCTTGATGAGTCCGTCTCTACCACGTATTTCGTTTCGATTCCGCACATTTTCTTAATTTATTCACTCTCCGGAACTGTAACTCTATAAAACTGTTTATTTTTTATTGAAAGTTCACATTTTGAAACCAATTGTTATATACGGGCGCCCGATTTGCGTTCCGGAACTTATATCTGTGACCGGCCGGTTCACTGACTAATTTTATACTGGGCCTTAGCCACTGGCGCTATTTTATGAAGTCGCCGTTGTTCTTTCAATTCTGATTGGTTTATATTTTGTATTCGTTCGCCAGTGGACTGTTTTTGGCCTGTTGACAAAACTGGTGACACACATCGTTATATAATTTGCTGACGCAACACATCGCCTGATGTCTGGTTGTGTAACGTGTTTACTGTTACATAACGTGTTCGTCATTGTCCTTGAACTGAGTTTGGTACAGTTGCCGGTTATTAAAACTGTTTATATGAATATTGTTGAATCATATGGTCTTCACCGTCTCAAACAATGCTGCCATCGTCTCGATCGCTCCAAATAAGAAATTTACCGTTCGGTCATAACATTTTTCTATCACTCGACAAGTTATTTATTATTTAAAAAATACAAATCCTGTTATTACCCCAGGTATGCCCAAAAATGCCCCGCTACAATACCCCCTCAATGAGATATTTTATGCCGAAGCATAAAAAATCTCATTGACACATTCATACTTGCTAAAGGGATCAGCCAGGATATGTCGCCACAACCCCCTGTATGGTTTACAAAAAAGAATAATCAACTCACCCTTGGTCCGGTGACTGTGACCGCATCTGCATGACAATACTGGACTTCTCTCTCGAGATCCCAACACCGTAGAGTCAGACAGATACTCCACGCCCCTGCTCTGACGCGCAGGCCAGCTCAGGTCCGCCGCCACAGCATCACCAAACACTGAAACAACAAATCACAATATTAAATAGTGGCCTTATACAACACCATATCCCCAACTGATCTGTTCCCCCCTAGCGGTGCTGGTTTGCGCTAAGAAGCACTGGTTTTGTTTTTCATTTATCGCTACCATGTATATATCATAACATATTTACCAGCTATATATATATATATACCCCTCTTAAAATTCCATCTACTTACCCTTATCAACTTTACCCCAAAATTCAAAATCATTGCCCTGATTCCCATCAGAATTTAAGCAAACAGACGACTAACTTATTAACATTTCCCATTACCATATTATATTTCCCTCATCCCCAATTTAAAAATGCATTTAAAATAGTTAACTTCATAAAGTTCTCTTAAACTAACAAACACAATATAACATAAGAAAATATAATACACTTCTAATTCACATTAAAATAAACAATTGGTATTTAAAATGTTACACACATTAAGTTGGCATATGAAATCAGAAAATTACTTTTAAACTTGATTTACTCTTATTAATGCGTTTCTCAAAATTACAAAATTTTTTATTTTATTTATTTTTTTTCAATTCTGGCCATCATTATTCCATTTCATTACTTTGGGTGATTCTACGTTATTCATTATTTCATTATAATTTACTTCATCCATTTGGCATTTACTCATAATCTTACCCCTTTTATTACTCTAATGCTCCCTTACAAAATCTTTAACTAGTATGACACCCCACTATCAAAATTTTACTAACCCTTCTCTACCTCTAACTACTTACTACTTACTACTTTAACTCCAATCGCCACCCTCTACACTTATAAAAAAAAATACTCTCTAACCCTTTGTACATAGGATACGTGTTTCCTTCCCAAAACTCATTCCCTTATGTTGGTCCCTGGACTCACCCTAGGTAACCCTTTCCGGCGCCAATCGGTCCCTATCCCGTCCCAACCCTTATGTTGCGGACTCCCCAAATACACTACCACTACTACAAAATTGCCATCCCCAAAAAATCTCAATCTCATAACCTCACTACAATTACAACAAATTAACATCAACAAATAAACAATATATCGCTCCAAACTCTACATAAAATCTCCATTTCTACTGTGTCTCCACTTATTTCTCAAAATTCTATAACATACATTAACTCAAAACAACATTGCATTATTTTCATTTCCACTATTACTTTAACTTTTACTTCGATTTGGACAAATCTATGTCCCACAAAATTCAACTTGAATTGACTCAAACATTTTATTCAAACAATTACTATCACCCACTTCTATCTTTTACAACCTATTGAAAATTTTACTTATTACAACTATTTTTCATTTTATTTTAAAATCTGTAAACACATTGAAAACATATTCTTATATTTTTATAATACTTATTCCTAACATACTAAATGCAAACAACACAATAAGACACAATAACACAATATAAGAAGTATTTAGTGCATCCAATTTTTAAATTCAAACAAAATTATTGAGTAGCAAATCATCATTATTAATTAAAATATATCAAATTTTTAATACGTTATCCCCTTGGATAACCTCCCAGCCACACACACTATTATAATACATCACATAACACAATACACAAATAGCAATACACCTGGATTATTAGCATACATCAAACAAACAATTCTCTTTTAAATAATTTATATAAAATTTATAAACATTAATAATTAAAATTTTTCATTAACTGTTTTTATTTATCATCATTATTTATTTATCCTGTGTTGCAATCAGATTTTCAAAATTGCTTAAAATTTATTATTAACACATATTTTTAATCATTAAGTTATTCCACAAAATAGACCATTTAACATTCATTTACTTATTAAATATTATTAAATCAAAATCTCACCAAACAATTTACTTACCTTATAAAATTCAAACACATAATATTCCATCACACTATCTAAACATCTCAACTTATTTAATTCAATTGATTATTAAAATTAAATATTCATTTGATTATTAAAATAACATATCTCAATTATTATCAACATTCTATAAATCATTAACTATTGTCTTCATAATTATTTTTATTTTTATTTTTTTTTTATTTGGAATGCTAAAATATTAATAATATTATTATTATTAACACAACATTTTCCAAAACATATACACATTACTTATCTAACATTTCACAATACACACAAATGAATTCAATATTATTTACAAAATATGCGTCCAAAACTGTTCAAGTGTATCTCACTTCAGATGTCCAAATCAGCAAGGTCATTACCAAAAATTTACAATATTTAAAAATGTCCCAACACTGATCTTTTAGCTCACCCACCATCGTCATATATATATCTAACATATTTGTAACATTCATCATTTTTATCAACATACAAATTATTATAATTGTTACTATCATAATAACTCATCAATTCTGTTTCATCCATTGTACCACTATAAATCTTGTTACCATAGGTTAGGATTGTCCAGTCTATATCAGTGTTATTTGTTAATGTCAGGTAAATTTTCTCATCTTTGTATTCCTCAACTACTACGTCAGGTAAGTCATTATAATCAGGTAAGATATTATCAAAATTATTTTCTGTCTCTCTTTCAACAGGTACGTATTTCACATGATTCATCATCACCCCTTCTAGTAATTTTCTCAATTCATCATACTTTCTTTCTAACTTATATATTTCTATTTCATTCTCAACATATAACTCTCTTTCTTCATAGCACCACATCACACTCTCACAATTATTACGGACAGAGGGTACAACATTATACAACATTACTTCATTTAACAATAAGGGTCTCTTGCCCTGAAAAAACAACATTAAATCATCATCATCATTATAAACAATAAGGGGAAAATTTGCCCTCTGTCCCCATTCAATTACTACATTATTCTTCCACTCTCTCTCTATTTCATAAACACTCATTAACATTTCATTATCGCATTCTAAAACTTCATCAGTACTCTTTGTTATTATATTTTCATCATTTAATTCTACATTATTCTTCACCCCCACTATACTCTCAGATTTGTCTACTCTTTCGTCATTTTTACATTTTGTCTTACTTAAAACATTGTTACCTAATTTCTCGAACTTCTGTTCTAACTTATTTAAACTGTTTCTTATTGTTTCGTTAGTGCTTTCTAAATGTTTCTTCATTTCTTGTATCTCATGTTTCAATTCTTTATTCTGATTTTTTAATAACTCTTGAATATCGTTTTTCTGTTCATTAAAAAGCAATTTCATCATCTTAATCATATCATTTTCTTGTATCTCAGCCATTTTAAAAGATTTTATCATAATACTCTTTATACTATTTAATAATTATCATACATACCAATTATTATGTATATTACCTCATAATACTCCTTATATAATTCGACAAATAATTCACTACATACATAACCCTATCAAAACATAACCCCATACTTGCGTCTATTTTACGTATGAAAAAAAAAATTTATTTTACCTTAAACAACCATTCTGCTTTCCCAGTGGGCCTATATTTATATAATATTATTATATAAATCGTCCCTACGTTCGGAAGCCAAATGTGAAGCTACTTTCCAACTGCAAGAAAATAATTTATGAGGGTTCTTTTTAGGCGAACAGGAGCTCAGAATGGTTTATTTGTAATAATTAATTTAATTCATATTGGCAATGAACCTAAGGTTTATTTATTCTTTAATACACACAACAACAAAAAATAAAACTTCTTTTCCTACACTTACATACTATTGCCAACTTAACTATGAACTCGTGAAATGAATGTCATTAAAATTATTTTTCTTACATCTTTTTCATTATTAATTTGGTCTTATTTATTAATTATATTTCTTTGATTATATTTCACCAATAATTACATTTAATGATTATATATCTTCACAAACCAGCACTTCTTTTAAATTTCTATATTCGCTCTCTCTCTCTCTCTCTCTACATTTCTATTCCCCTCCCATGTTTAATTGATTCATTAATTTAATTTTATTTTTTAGGCTGCCAGTTCTTTGTTAAACATTCTCAAAATTTGCTTTCAAAAGGTTTTAGATTTAACCAATGTTGGTTACTTATCTGCCAAAGATCTTGATGAGTCCGTCTCTACCACGTATTTCGTTTCGATTCCGCACATTTTCTTAATTTATTCACTCTCCGGAACTGTAACTCTATAAAACTGTTTATTTTTTATTGAAAGTTCACATTTTGAAACCAATTGTTATATACGGGCGCCCGATTTGCGTTCCGGAACTTATATCTGTGACCGGCCGGTTCACTGACTAATTTTATACTGGGCCTTAGCCACTGGCGCTATTTTATGAAGTCGCCGTTGTTCTTTCAATTCTGATTGGTTTATATTTTGTATTCGTTCGCCAGTGGACTGTTTTTGGCCTGTTGACAAAACTGGTGACACACATCGTTATATAATTTGCTGACGCAACACATCGCCTGATGTCTGGTTGTGTAACGTGTTTACTGTTACATAACGTGTTCGTCATTGTCCTTGAACTGAGTTTGGTACAGTTGCCGGTTATTAAAACTGTTTATATGAATATTGTTGAATCATATGGTCTTCACCGTCTCAAACAATGCTGCCATCGTCTCGATCGCTCCAAATAAGAAATTTACCGTTCGGTCATAACATTTTTCTATCACTCGACAAGTTATTTATTATTTAAAAAATACAAATCCTGTTATTACCCCAGGTATGCCCAAAAATGCCCCGCTACAATATATATATAAAAAATTTGCGTAAAGTTAACGGCTTGTATAAGTTAATGTTTGATCTGCATTAAGTAGTGCTCAAGTTTCCAAAGTTTTAATATTATGATGTCCGTAATTAAAACATCAGAGCAGGTTTAGTGTGTATGAGGGTACACTGTGGACAAAATTTTGCAACATTTCCTATTGAGCATTGCTTAGAGTAAAGCTGCGAATCTATAGTGTACGTTTCACAGAACAAACACGCGGAAAAGAAGGAGCGCTCCGAAGTCACTCATGGACCCTCAGCATCTTGCAGAGGGTTCATTCCCTAAAGACGAAAAGTCTGTCTATGAATCGTTCCTCTGTAAACACGTGCAGTTACACTGCCCAGCGATCCACAGGAAGCAACTCGCTATCCACGCTGGACACTTTTTCGGCTTGCAGGCGTTATGTTGTGGGTTTCGGCACTTTCCATTTAAAAAGCGTGCAAATGTAAAAAAATAAACATGAGTGAGGCCAGAAATAATGCGAATTGTGTGTGTGTGTGTGTGTGCGTGTGTGTGTGTGTGTGTGTGTGTGTGTGTGTGTGTGTGTGTCTCTCTTCCCTGCCTTTTTATTACAGCAATCCTAATATAAAATGGAAATGTAAACATTACATAATTGAGATATGCATGCCTGCCACAAACGATATATTTTCTCTCGTACATGATTTACATTAAAATGAAAAAATTATAATTTTATTGCCTGGCAACAAAATTATTTTATTTTTAACAATTACCATTGTTTGAAAACGTTTAAATGAATTTTCAAGTACTTTACTGTTGTTAAAACGAAAAAGGTTGCAGGTAAACTACCCCTTCCCCTTAACCGATCTTCACCAAAATCAAAAGGCCTTGAGATCTCTACAATTCATGGATGTATGCAAAAAATTATTTTGCGGATCAGAGGGCTGTGTCGAGACGAAGGGCATGCCCGTCGCCCGCTCGTGTACTGCCTTCTGAGCTTCAGAAAGAGCTCCTGTTCCTGTCTATATGAGATAGTCTGGATTTGGGTGTGGCCTGCTACCGGCCGTGGGTTTTCAATTAATTGTTAGTTAATTGAGGGTGAGTGTTCGCCAAGGCTGGGTCCAAGATTCTCCTGGCACAGGTTGGTAGCGACCGAGGGCGCTAATGAGATGATTGTCCTGGAATCGGGCGGAGTGACGATAGAATTTGCGGGACAGTGTCCGTATAGTGGCGTCCAGGGAACGGACATGCAGGGAGTCTCGGATCGTTTTGTTTGAAGTCAGGTAATGGGCTTTGCATGCCCAGCGCAATCCTTGGTCAAGGAGAGACTGAAGGTTTCGCTTATGGGTCTTGGCCAAGTAGCCCCAAACGGGTATGGGTACGGAGATGATAAGCTTCCCTAGGCGGCGGGTCACGGCGTTGCTGCATAATATGGATCTGAGTTGATAGAGACGATGGGCGGATTTCGGGCTACACTTGCGCAGAGTGTGTCCGCCAGGTGAGACGTCGATCGAGGTGAACCCCGAGGTACTTGACCTCTAGAGCAGGGCAACAGTGTATCGCCTACGTAAAGTCTGTCAGGGAGCCTATAGCGTCTGGAAAGACTACTGCTGTGCTCTTGGCCGTGTTGATGGCAAGTCTCCATTTCTCTGCCCACTCAACGTATTCGTTCAATTGTTCCTGGAGCCAGATAACGGCCGTCTCAGTGCGACGATCGACGGCATACACCGCCGTGTTGTCGGCGAACATGGCCAACCTGGTGCCAGGCAACTTGGGCACGTCGTTGACATACACAGAGAAAAGCAGGGCACTCAAGACGCTTCCCTGAGGTACACCAGCAGTAATAGCCCTTTCTGAAGAAAGGGTGTTATCTACTCTCACGCGAAAGGTTCTGTTCTGAAGAAAGCTAGCAATGAGATGAAGGTAGCAATCCGGAAGCAGAATCTCCGTGAGTTTGTAAAGAAGGCCTGGATGCCAAACACGATCAACAGCCTTCTCGACATCAAGGAAAACGGTGATGGTCTGCTCTCGCGAGCAACCGGACTTGGTCACGGTCTCCACGAAGCGCATAAGTTGATGCGTCTAGGAGTGCCCAGCACGAAAACCGAATTGCTCAGGGACCTGAATGTCGAACCGTTGAAGGTGATCCAATAGCCACCGCTGGACAAGTCGTTTGAAGACTTTCGAAGTGGACAACAGCAGGCTGATAGGCCGGAGGTTCTCGGCGAACTTGTAATCTTTCCGCGGCTTCGTGACCGTAGCCGAACGCCATTTCTTAGGAAAGTAGGCGAATCGGAAGCAGGCATTGAACAAATCGACCAGGAAGCGACCTCCCGGGTCCGGAAGTCTCTGTAGGGCGGTGTTAGTAACACTGCCCGGTCCAGGGCTCTTCCGGGGCCGAAGCGCTAAAAGCCTGTTGTCTGTTACCTCTACCACTGAAGTGGGTTCAGGTTCAGATGTAATCGGGCTGCAGAGATAAGCCTCAACTTCAGCTTCTATCTCCTCATCGGAGTCTGGGTCCCTGGACGGGTTAGGAGCAAATTGAAGCTCCAGGTGCCGGCCAGGAACTCCGATTTCTCGTCTGGCTTGGCAAGGGGATGTCCCCCAGGTCCGTTGATGGCCGGGAGTGGAGGATGGCGCCTCCTCCCGGTCATCGCAGTAGGAATCCTGTAAACGGAGGAGCTTCCCTCTGGTACATCGTCTGCCATTTTGGCGACCGCAAATTCCCAGCAGCTTCGTTGGAAGGCCTGCAAGTCACGACGTAACTTGCCGGCCGCCCGATGGAAGCTGGCCTTGTCGTCCGTATCTCGCGTCCGCTGCCACCGTCTCCGAAGTCTGTTCTTCTCTAAAGCGAGAAGACGGACTTCTTCTGGGATCCGGTGATAATCGGCCGTGAGATTAGGCTTCATCCGTGAGCACACGCCGACGGAAGAGACCACGGCATCATCGAACAAGGCGACCGCTTCGTCGATGTGCTGAGTGGTATCAAGTGGAACTTCCTCAGGAAGTCTGCGACAAAAGGCAGGCCCGAATCGGTCCCACTTGCCACTCGTCGTGCTGCTCTCCCAATCGTGTGACGGGTAGGTACGTGCACCTCGATGGGACAATGGTCAGAGGACAGTTCCGTTAACACGGATACCTCAATCTGGTTGACAACGCCCTTGACAACAGCAATGTCTAGTATGTAAGGTCGGGCTCCAGGTCGGTGGGGATAATGCTTCGGTAGTCCGGGGCCATAGGCTCGAAGGTGGTGGTCGTGAAGGTACCTGCTAAGCGCCCTCCCGGATGGTGTAGTCAGATGACTACCCCAGTCGGGGTGTTTGCAGTTCAGGTCACCTGCAAGAATAACCTTCCTATGCGCCCTGAAAATAGCTGACAGGTCGGCATCTAGGACTGGTTTGGTCGGCGGATTGTAAGCCGAAACCAGGACACCTCCGAGAACTCCGGAGAGTTCATCGGTGGTGGCCTCGATATTTTGACGAGGAGGCAAGACCACGCGGTGATGTGCAATGCAACGTTTCACCACTATGGCCGTGCCACCCCCCGCGTTCCGCCCAGGTCTATCGTCCCTGTAGAGCGCATAGTTGGGCAATCTCACGTTGTCTTGGGCCCTAAGCCAGGTCTCAGAGAGGAGAAGCACGTTGGGCTTGCGACGGGCTAGGAACCCTCTAAGTTCCTCGAGTTTGGGTCGAAGGCTGTCGGCGTTCCACGTTATGATGGATAGGTCGCGCTGGATGAAGGTTATTCTGTTAGTGTGGAGCATTACAGAAGTCCTATGGCGGCTGCAGCTTCCGCGAGCATCAGGAACTTTTGTCGGTGTCGCCGTGCGAAGACGCCCCCAGATGGAACGATATAGACGGGCCACTTCTTCAGGGTTGTATTCCTCAAGGAAAGACTTTACCTCAGCTAGAGCTAAGGGGGATGTGGACGACGAGGCAGATGTGGGTGCAGGGTCGCTGCGGGCGGTATTTACCTGAGATGTAGGGACGTTAGTCGGGCGCTCGGTCCGTGTGGCTGCAGGACGGGACTCCTTTTGGACCTGCCGAACAACCCCAGCGCCAGGGCGCTGCAATTTCTTGGTCTGGGTTACTTTGGGAGGGGCAACGGGAGCAGCGGTTTTCTTATTCCTCTGCCTCTTTTTCCTACTCTTGCGGATGTAGCGAGCCGTGGGGTGAGGGGATTCTGACCTCTCTGGGACTGGCTCGTCTACCTCGGGGACGGGTTCCTCATCTATGGGAACGGGCTGAGTATCCCGGGGCGATGGCTCTGTAGCATGCTCCTCTGTGGGAGCAGAGGTGGTCGATGCACGTGGCTTCGCACGTGGGCGAGGTCAGGCGGGAGGGTCTTGTTGGTTTGCGGAGCTTACCTTCTCTCCGGCAGACAAGGAAAGGCGGCACGTTCCGGCACGACCTGACGCTGCTGGCGGGCAGGAGGAGAATTCCTGGCCGCGCCCTTCTTCAGCTGGTCCTGGAACACCCAGCATCCGCGATAGTTTGCCGAGTGTGGTTCCCCGCAATTAATACAATAGCGGGTACCCAGAGCCGGCAACTGGCAACTTTTTGTTGGATGTGGGTTCCCGCACCTGACGCAGGCCACTTCGTTGTGGCAGCTATCAGAGCCGTGGCCGAAGCGTTGGCACCTGTGGCACTGTGGGACATGGACAGCTTCACGGCTTCTTTCTACCTTTATTCTTAAGCCGCAAAGGCTGGTCAAGCCCTGCAGTCTGTCCGCCAACTCCCCCTTTATGATTATCACCTAGAGGAAGGGTAGTTTGCGCCTGAGTCCATATGAGGTATACAACCTAATACATTCTTTTATCGGGTAACCGAGTTGGCGGAGCTCGTCCGCCACCTCGTCGGGGTCAGTTGCCTCGTCCAGGCCGCGAATTATCAGCCGGACGTGAGCCGCCTTCTCGTTTGTGAACGTGTGAAATTGTAGGCCATTACATTGCAAAAAGAGGTAGACGGCCCTGTATTCGTCGTCCATTGCACAGCTGACGCGCAGACTGTCTCTCCCACGAAGAGACGTCTGTGCATCCGCCGAGAGACGAACTCTGAGCCGGAGGCGTCTGGAGAAGTCAGCGACGTTTTTGACGCCATTGACGAACAAGGGCGGAGGGCGGCTTCGACGGGAAGGAGCATCCAGAAGCTCCGGTTCGTCAGGGAGCAAAGTTTCCTCAGCTTTTTCTTTTTAGATGATGAGACTACGGTAAATTCGGACCCAGGCGTGGGCTGGGACACAGTACACGACAGGCTGGGAACATTCCCATAATCAGAGATTGACTCGGTCGACATCGCTCGTCGGCCCTGAGAAGGACCTTCGCGCAATTCAACCGAGTCAGGGACAGGGTTGAGGCCTACTGATGGGGCATTGGACTGGTGGCCCTTAGCAGGAACAGTCCGCCGCCCGGCCTCAACGCGAGGGTCTCCCATTGCGTTTTGGCCCAAGTATTCGGGCCGAAGCCCTCCTACGGGGATCAGGAGCCAGCTCAGCGCCGGTATTGGGGGTCGCACCATGACTAGGCGGAATGACCAGCCGCTACCGGGAGGGACCTAACTAACTTAACCTACGGTTGAGCGGGCGATGCCACCAAAAACCGTGGAAAGACAGTAAGAAGGCTTACCTCGAGTGATCCCTCGTAGTAATCCCAAATACAGGTCCACTGGTCCGGAGCTTCGCGAAAGCCACAAACACCACACAGCACTAACACTGGTCCACTGCACTTGGCTGCCTTTTGGCTTCGGGAGGCGCACTACACTTGGCACACACCAGCCGACACCAGACCGCGAACGGCTACTGCCATCAAGAGACTCGCACACGCGCACACGAACACTACCGCGTACACAAACCGACGCAACCGATTCACCCGGAATAGTGTTGTCTGCTGCTACGCGGCCCTAACAAGGAACGTTGAAGGCGGTCGCACGACCCACTAGTACGTGGCCGCAGCTAGCTTGGCTTCACTCTTCAGCTGTTACTGGACCGACACTGCACGTGATCCTAGGGTTTTCAACACCTTCAGCCAATGAAGACCTTACTGCCGGTGCAAGCTAGGGCGGGAGTTCCATTTTCATAAATAAAGTATCCTGATAAGAAGCTCATAATAATCCACTGTAGAAACGTAGATGAAATATCTATAAATGAAGAGGTTAGGTGAACGAGGTGGGGGTAATTTTCTATTAATGAAAATTATAGTTGAACGGGGAGGGGAGAATTTTTTATATGTGTACTACGTTATCGGCTACAAAGAAGTAGTTCTTTGTTAAAATTCCTTCCCGGGCTGTTTAGCCGTAGTCCAATGTTTTCTGCAAATACAGACTTTTCGGCAGTGCCATCGACTGCCATCATCAGTGAAAATCGAGTGCGAAAACGTGAGGTGGTATACGTTAGTGACCACAGTACTGTGGTTAAGGCTGAAGCAATAAGTAGAAAGAAGTAGTTTCTATGGAAATATTTCATTTCGAATATGATTTTAAATATAAATCTTAGAACTTGGAAGTCATGTATGGTTCTCCATACCGATATTTTACTTTTCCTATGGTAAACGATAATAGCCGCAAATTCAAACAGAATCAAATAATGTTTTGCATACAGCCCTGAATAGTAGAGTTCTCAAGACCTGTTGGTTTTGGTGAAGATCAGTTAAGGGAATAGGGTAGTTTACCTGCAACATTTTATGTGTTAAGAAGGGTAATTTTTTTTATGACGAACGATAACTGCCGTATATTAAAACAGAATCAACTACTCTTCTGCATAACTTTATGAATTATACAGAACTCAAGGTCTGTTGATTTTGTTGAAGATCGGTAAAGGGAAAGGGGTAGTTTACCTGCAACGTTTTATGTTTTAACAATTGTATTTTCTATGGCAAACGATAACAGCCGCAAAATTAAACAGAAACAAATGGTTATTTGCAAACAGCCCTAAATTGTAGAGTTCTCAAGACCTATTGTTTTTGGTGAAGATCGGTTAAGGGAAAGGGGTAGTTTACCTGTAACGTTTTATGTTTTAACAAGGGTATTTTCTATGGCAAACGATAACAGCCGCAAATTCAAACAGAATCAAATGATTATGTGCATACAGGCCTGTATTGTAGAGTTCTCAATACCTATTGTTTTTGGTGAAGATCGGTTAAGGGAAAGGGGTAGTTTACCTACAACATTTTATGTTTTAACAAGGGTAATTTTTTATATGACGAACGATAACTGCCGTAAATTCAAACAGAATCAACTACGTTTTTGCATACCTTTTTGAACTAAAGAGAACTGAAGGTCTATTGATTTTGGACAAGATCGGTTAAGTGAAAGGGGTAGTTTACCTGAAACATTTTATGATTTAACAAGAGTAAAGTACTTAATTTTTATAAATGAAGTATCCTGATAAGAAGCTCATAATAATCCATTGTTGAAAAAATGTAGATGAAATATCTATAAATGAAGAGGTTAGGTGAACGGGGTGGGGGTAATTTTCTGTTATTAAAAATTATAGTTGAAGTTGGAGGGGAGAAATTTTTTATATGTGTACTACGTTATCGGCAACAAAGAAGTAGTTTTTTGTTAAAATTGCTTCCCGGGCTATTTAGCCGTAGTCCAATGTTTTCTGCAAATCCAGACTTTTCGGCAGTGCCATCGACTGCCATCATCAGTGAAAATCGAGTGCAAAAACGTGAGGTGGTATACGTTAGTGACCATAGTTCTGTGGTTAATGCTGAAGCAATAAGTAGAAAGACGTAGTTTCTATGGAAATATTTCATTTCGAGTATGATTTAAAAATATAAATCTTAGAACATGGAAGTCATGTATGGTTCCCCATACCGATATTACTTCCATATTCCTTAAGGAATGGAAGTATGGTGATGGCAAAAAAAATCGTGTTCGAGATTATTGCAGATTCTGATTGTACTACACTCAAAACATGAAAAAAAGTTGTTTTGCAAAAAGTGTCTGTGTGTGTCTGTCTGTCTGTGTGTCTGTCTGTGTGTAGATTTTTTTTTCTATGGCAAACGATAACTGCCGCAAATTCAAACAGAATCAAATAATTTTTTGCATACAGCCCTGATTTGTAGAGTACTCACGACCTATTGTTTTTGGTGAAGATCGGTTGAGGGAAAGGGGTAGTTTACCTGCAACGTTTTTTTGTCAAGCGTATTTTCTATGGCAAACGATAAGAGCCGCAAATTCAAACAGAATCAAATAATGTTTTGCATACGTCCCTGAATTGTAGAGGTCTCAAGGACTTTCGATGTTGGTGAAGATCGGTTAAGGGAAAGGGGTAGTTTACCTGCAACCTTTTACGTTTTAACAAGAGTAAAATACTTGAAAATTTATTTAAACTTTTTGAAACAATGGTAATTGTTAAAAATAAAATAATTTTGTTGCCAGGCAATAAAATTATAATTTTTTCATTTTAATGTAATATAATATTTTTCATTTAATACAGCAATAAAAAGGCAGGTAAGACACACACACACACACACACACACACACACACACACACACACACACACACACACACACACACACACACACACACACACACACACACACACACACACACACACAATTCACGTTATTTCTGGCCTCACTCATGTTTATTTTCTTACATTTGCACGCTTTTTAAATGGAAAGTGCCGAAACCCACACCAACATAACGCGTGCAAGCCGAAAAAATGGACATCAATTTGCTTACTGGTGAAGCTAGTAGTTAATGAATGGGTAGGCAAAAATCTTATCTTAATTTTTTTTTTAAGGAATCACTAAAAGGACGGTGGTTCAAATCGGATGCTGAGGTAGAGTTTGCTGTAACCGAATGGTTCCACAAACAGCCGTAAGAATTTTACTAGCAGGGAATCTACAGGTTAGCGCAACAGTGGAACTCACGTCTTAATGTTATTGGAGACTTCTTTTAAAATCGTTGAATAAAAAATGCTTTACAGCTCTATACGTGTTTCTATTGAACAATCCTTGTATTAGTCATACACAATAATACAACTGATTGAACTTCAAATTTTTAAACTTGATTAGTTTCTATATATATGTTTAATGTTACAAATAATTCAAATAACAATCTTGATCATCTGTTAGTTCAGCGGAATAACAGTGACACTTTTAATAACCGCATAAAATAAACACTTAGAAACAACACAGGCACTTTAACTTAACTGTTTGGACCACAGAAGTGAGGCATGCCTCAACGCTCTATGTGTACAGCGCGGGACAATCCCCCGTCCCTACACTTCCCTATCACACCACTACATTGCTTACATACGATGTATACAAAAAACGCTGAGGCAAGTTCAGGTTGCCTCATTCGCTTTAAACGAACTATGCCGAATCTCACCTGTCACCATCTAGCGGTCGCTCAATAAAGCACGTTTCGGTTTAATAAATTTGACAGTCGCAGTAACAATGTATAATCTTTACGTTATGTAGTTCATACGTATTTATAATTTTTATTCTACAGAATTTTTTAGGGTAGGCATTGCCTCAATTGCCTCCATGTAACTTCGCCACTGATATATATGTGTACAACGTTATCGGCAACAAAGAAGTAGTTTTTTGTTAAAATTGCTTCCCGGGCTATTTAGCCGTAGTCCAATGTTTTCTGCAAATCCAGACTTTTCGGCAGTGCCATCGACTGCCATCATCAGTGAAAATCGAGTGCAAAAACGTGAGGTGGTATACGTTAGTGACCATAGTTCTGTGGTTAATGCTGAAGCAATAAGTAGAAAGACGTAGTTTCTATGGAAATATTTCATTTCGAGTATGATTTAAAAATATAAATCTTAGAACATGGAAGTCATGTATGGTTCCCCATACCGATATTACTTCCATATTCCTTAAGGAATGGAAGTATGGTGATGGCAAAAAAAATCGTGTTCGAGATTATTGCAGATTCTGATTGTACTACACTCAAAACATGAAAAAAAGTTGTTTTGCAAAAAGTGTCTGTGTGTGTCTGTCTGTCTGTGTGTCTGTCTGTGTGTAGATTTTTTTTTCTATGGCAAACGATAACTGCCGCAAATTCAAACAGAATCAAATAATTTTTTGCATACAGCCCTGATTTGTAGAGTACTCACGACCTATTGTTTTTGGTGAAGATCGGTTGAGGGAAAGGGGTAGTTTACCTGCAACGTTTTTTTGTCGAGCGTATTTTCTATGGCAAACGATAAGAGCCGCAAATTCAAACAGAATCAAATAATGTTTTGCATACGTCCCTGAATTGTAGAGGTCTCAAGGACTTTCGATGTTGGTGAAGATCGGTTAAGGGAAAGGGGTAGTTTACCTGCAACCTTTTACGTTTTAACAAGAGTAAAATACTTGAAAATTTATTTAAACTTTTTGAAACAATGGTAATTGTTAAAAATAAAATAATTTTGTTGCCAGGCAATAAAATTATAATTTTTTCATTTTAATGTAATATAATATTTTTCATTTAATACAGCAATAAAAAGGCAGGTAAGACACACACACACACACACACACACACACACACACACACACACACACACACACACACACACACACACACACACACACACACACACACACACACACACACACACACACACACAATTCACGTTATTTCTGGCCTCACTCATGTTTATTTTCTTACATTTGCACGCTTTTTAAATGGAAAGTGCCGAAACCCACACCAACATAACGCGTGCAAGCCGAAAAAATGGACATCAATTTGCTTACTGGTGAAGCTAGTAGTTAATGAATGGGTAGGCAAAAATCTTATCTTAATTTTTTTTTTAAGGAATCACTAAAAGGACGGTGGTTCAAATCGGATGCTGAGGTAGAGTTTGCTGTAACCGAATGGTTCCACAAACAGCCGTAAGAATTTTACTAGCAGGGAATCTACAGGTTAGCGCAACAGTGGAACTCACGTCTTAATGTTATTGGAGACTTCTTTTAAAATCGTTGAATAAAAAATGCTTTACAGCTCTATACGTGTTTCTATTGAACAATCCTTGTATTAGTCATACACAATAATACAACTGATTGAACTTCAAATTTTTAAACTTGATTAGTTTCTATATATATGTTTAATGTTACAAATAATTCAAATAACAATCTTGATCATCTGTTAGTTCAGCGGAATAACAGTGACACTTTTAATAACCGCATAAAATAAACACTTAGAAACAACACAGGCACTTTAACTTAACTGTTTGGACCACAGAAGTGAGGCATGCCTCAACGCTCTATGTGTACAGCGCGGGACAATCCCCCGTCCCTACACTTCCCTATCACACCACTACATTGCTTACATACGATGTATACAAAAAACGCTGAGGCAAGTTCAGGTTGCCTCATTCGCTTTAAACGAACTATGCCGAATCTCACCTGTCACCATCTAGCGGTCGCTCAATAAAGCACGTTTCGGTTTAATAAATTTGACAGTCGCAGTAACAATGTATAATCTTTACGTTATGTAGTTCATACGTATTTATAATTTTTATTCTACAGAATTTTTTAGGGTAGGCATTGCCTCAATTGCCTCCATGTAACTTCGCCACTGATATATATGTGTACAACGTTATCGGCAACAAAGAAGTAGTTTTTGTTAAAATTCCTTCCCGGGATATTTGGCCGTAGTCCAATGTTTTCTACAAAACCAGACATTTCAGCAATGCCATCGACTTCCATCATCAGTGAAAATCGAGTGCGATAACGTGAGGTGGTATACGTTAGTGACCACAGTACTGTGGTTAAGGCTGAAGCAGTAAGTAGAAAGAAGTAGTTTCTATAGTAATATTTCATTTCGAAAATGATTTTAAATGTAAATCTTAGAACATGGAAGTCATGTATGGTTCTCCATACCGATTTTTTTCTATGGCAAACAATAACAGCTGCAAATTCAAACAGAATCAAATAATTTTTTACATACAGCCCTGATTTGTACAGTACTCAAGACCTATTGTTTTTGGTGAAGATCGGTTAAGGGAAAGGGGTAGTTTACCTGCAACGTCTTTTTTTTTACTCAAGGGCAATTTTTACTTCCATATTCCTTAAGGAATGGAAGTATGGTGATGGCAAAAAAAATCGTGTTCGAGATTATTGCAGATTCTTATTCTACTACACTCAAAACATGAAAAAAAGTCGTTTTCCGAAAAGTGTCTGTGTGTCTGTCTGTCTGTGTGTCTGTCTGTCTGTCTGTAGATTTTTTTTCTATGGCAAACGATAACTGCCGCAAATTCAAACAGAATCAAATAATTTTTTGCATACAGCCCGGTTTTGCAGAGTTCTCGCGACCTATTGTTTTTGGTGAAGATCGGTTGAGGGAAAGGGGTAGTTTACCTGCAACGGTTTTTTTTTAGCAAGGGTAATTTTGTTTGTTTGGCAAACGATAACAGCCGCAAATTCAAACAGAATCAAATAATGTTTCGCATACAGCCCTGAATTGTAGAGTTCTCAAGACCTATTGTTTTTGGTGAAGATCGGTTAAGGGAAAGGGGTAGTTTACCTGTAACGTTTTATGTTTTAACAAGGGTATTTCCTATGGCAAACGATAACAGCCGCAAATTCAAACAGAATGAAAAGATTATTTGCATACAGCCCTAAATTGTAGAGTTCTCAATACCTTTTGTTTTTGGTGAAGATCGGTTAAGGGAAAGGGGTAGTTTACCTACAACGTTTTTTTAACAAGGGTATTTTCTATGGCAAACGATAACAGCCGCAAATTCAAACAGAATCAAATAATTTTCTGCATACAGCCCTGATTTGTAGAGTACTCAAGACCTATTGTTTTTGGTGAAGATCGGTTGAGGGGAAGGGGTAGTTTACCAGCAACGTTTTTTATCATGCGTATTTTCTATGGCAAACGACAACTGCCGCAAATTCAAACAGAATCAAATAATTTTTTGCATACAGCCCTGGTTTGTAGAGTACTCGCGACCTATTGTTTTTGGTGAATATCGGTTGAGGGGAAGGGGTAGTTTACCTGCTACAGTTTTTTTTATCAAGGGAAATTTTTTTTTTTTGGCAAACGATAGCCGCAAATTCAAACAGAATCAAATAATGTTTCGCATACAGCCCTGAATTGTAGATTTCTCAAGACCTATTGTTTTTGGTGAAGATCGGTTGAGGGAAAGGGGTAGTTTACCTGCAACGTTTTTTTAACAAGGGTATTTTCTATGGCAAACGATAACAGCCGCAAATTCAAACAGAATCAAATAATGTTTTGCATACAGTCCTGATTTGTAGAGTACTCAAGACCTATTGTTTTTGGTGAAGATCGGTTAAGGGGAAGGGGTAGTTTACCTGCAACGTTTTTTTATCAAGCGTATTTTCTATGCCAAACGATAACAGCCGCAAATTCAAACAGAATCAAATAATTTTTTGCATACGTCCCTGAATTGTAGAGGTCTCAATGACTTTCGATTTTGGTGAAGATCGGTTAAGGGGAAGGGGTAGTTTACCTGCAACCTTATACGTTTTAACAAGAGTAAAGTACTTGAAAATTTATTTAAACTTGTTGAAACAATGGTAATTGTTAAAAATAAAATAATTTTGTTGCCAGGCAATAAAATTATAATTTTTTCATTTTAATGTAATATAATATTTTTCATTTAATACAGCAATAAAAAGGCAGGTAAGACACAGCCTGGCTGTTTGGCTGAAAATGATTTTAAATATAAATCTTAGAATATGGAAGTCATGTATGGTTCTCCATACCGATATTTACTTCCATGTTCCTTAAGGAAATGGAAGTATGGTGATGGTAAAAAAATTTGTGTTCGAGATTATTGCAGATTATGATTGTACTACACTCAAAACATGAAAAAAAGTCGTTTTTTGAAAAGTGTCTGTGTGTGTGTCTGTCTGCCTGTCTGTCTGTCTGTCTGTAGATTTTTTCTATGGCAAACGATAACAGCCGCAAATTCAAACAGAATCAAATAATTTTGTGGTTACAGCTCTGATTTGTAGAGTACCCACGACCTATTGTTTTTGGTGAAGGTCGGTTGAGGGAAAGGGGTAGTTTACCTGCAACGGTTTTTTTTATCAAGGGTAATTGTTTTTTTGGCAAACGATAACAGCCGCAACTTCAAACAGAATTAAATAATGTTTCGCATACAGCCCTGAATTGTAGAGTTCTCAAGACCTATTGATTTTGGTGAAGATCGGTTAAGGGAAAGGGGTAGTTTACCTTCAACGTTTTATGTTTTAACAAGGGTATTTTCTATGGCAAACGATAACAGCCGCAAATTCAAACAGAATCAAACGATTATTTGCATACAGCCCTAAATTGTAGAGTTTTCAAGACCTATTGTTTTTGGTGAAGATCGGTTAAGGGAAAGGGGTAGTTTACGGGCAACGTTTTTTTAACAAGGGTATTTTCTATGGCAAACGATAACAGCCGCAAATTCAAACAGCATCAAATAATTTTTTTCCATACCGTCCTGATTTGTAGAGTACTCAAGACCTATTGTTTTTGGTGAAGATCGGTTAAGGGGAAGGGGTAGTTTACCTGCAACGTTTTTTTGTCAAGGGTAATTTTCTATGGCAAACGATAACAGCCGCAAATTCAAACAGAATCAAATAATTTTTTGCATACGTCCCTGAATTGTAGAGATCTCAAGGACTTTCGATTTTGGTGAAGATCGGTTAATGGGAAGGGGTAGTTTACCTGCAACCTTTTACGTTTTAACAACTGTAAAGTACTTGAAAATTCATTTAAACTTTTTGAAACAATGGTAATTGTTAAAAATAAAATAATTTTATTGCCAGGCAATAAAATTATAATTTTTTCATTTTAATGTAAATTATGTATGAGTTAATATACATGTATAAAATAATATATCGTTCGTGGCAGGCAAGCATATCTCAGTTATGTAATGTTTACGTTTCCATTTTATTATTATGACTACCGCTATAAAAAGGCATTGAACACACACACACACACACACACACACACACACACACACACACACACACACACACACACACACACACACACACACACACACACACACACACACACACACACACACACACACACACACACACACACACACACACACACACACACACAATTCGCGTTATTTATGCTCTCACTCATGTTTATTTTCTTACATTTGCACGCTTTTTAAATGGTAAGTGCCGAAACCCATACCAACATAACGCGTGCAAGCCGAAAAAGTGTCCAGCGTGGATAGCGATTTGCTTCCTGTGGATCACTGGGCAGTGTAACTGCACGTGTTTACAGAGGAACGATTCATAGACAGACTTTTCGTCTTTAGGGAATGAACTCTGTGCAAGATGCTGAGGGTCCATGAGTGACTTCGGAGCGCTCCTTCTTTTTCGCGTGTTTTGTGACGATTTTAAATGTATAAAAAATCGCACAGATTAAAATTTTTTAATTTTAATAAGTAAGAGTATCATACACCCTTACCTATACCCAGATTCCTGAATCAACTTGAAACCTTCCAGTACCAACACGCCAAGAAACGTATTAAGTAGTAAATAATAATAATAATTACTTAAATAATTAAAAAATGCGACTAGAGAAATAAAGAAATCCCTAAGTCATAATAAAATAAACATAAAGTATTTATCTTCTAATTAATGAATAAATAATAATAGGAAAAGTACGAACTATTTTCTTACTGCGTAAATACGCCCTAGCTTACTGAGCCCTCTCCCCTAAACCGTACGCGCATTCGGCCGTAGAACGTCGCAATGAGTAGACGTGAGTTTTGGTGTTGTACACATATACGTATGTGTATGTTCTCTAGAAGCATATCCAGCGTGAAATCTTGTTATTGTGAATAATGTAGTGTCTAGAGTTTGTGAGAAAACATATAAATAAAATAGAAAAAGGTAGCCAACACATCTCTTAAAAACAAAATCAAATGTAAGTGTAACATAGTTAACTACTAGACTGTAGTACTGCAAAGTGAGAACTATAACTGTAATTAAAATAAAGAAAATGTGAACTACAAGAATCTGCACTAAGAAAAGTGAAATTACAACATGTGGAACTTCAAGTAAACAACCTATCTTCGAGAGCTTCAAGTTAAAAAAAATCAACCCGATGTAGATACACCACGAACAACGTACTCAACCCGTAGAAGACAACTGGAGATGTCCCAAGAATACAACAACAACCTCAGGTGATATCAAACCACAACTTTTGTAAATTTCCCCTTAATAAGAAGTAACAAAGAACTTTAAAGAACTTTCGCAATGTAATGAACAAATTATCAGATTTGTATATTTTGTAATTTTGTAAGAAGTAATAGTAACCGTAATGTATATATTGATAAATTAATAATTTTGAGAAAATTGAGACCCGGATCCGTGGTATTAAAAGCAACAGTTATATGAATAAATTTTGATATAACAAGAATAATATAATTAAGATCTTTGAAGCAGTAAAAGCGCTATTTACTAAAATAACTTTCTTTAAAATCAGTAATAATGTTTGATTAATACTTCAATAGCAATAAAGAGATGTTTTAGCTAATACCTAGTGAGTGAATAAGTTTATGCAAACCTTGTCAGTTTCCTATATCATACTTGTTTTGTAATTTGTTAGTAAGCGTTTTACTAACAACGGCAGCTGGTTTAGTTTACTGGTAAAGAATTAAACTAGTTCCCGATTTTTTTTGTCTTGCCAAGGGGCGGCACAAAATTGCGCCACTCTGCTGAATTTAAAATTGTGTAATTTACTTGGTAAAAAAAAAAATATATTGTTTACAGAGTGTCACGTACAGAAAATTGCAACATAATTATGTAATTGTTGTTGTGTAAGTTTATAAGTCGTTAACGATAAAAAGGACAAACATAAATTTATTCACTCAGAAAAAAAAATAAATAAATAAATAAATGAGTAAAATTTTAATTATATAATAATAATATTAGTATCGCGAGTTTGCCGTGTTAAGCAAGTAATAGCTGGTAGGGAAACAATTCCAAACAAGTCAATTCCAAGCCAGTTGGTTCATGTTAAATATGTGTTGAATGTAAACTCTCCCCTTTGTAAGAACCCATCTCATTCATAACCCCTCCTCCCTAAAGCAAACAAAGCCACGTTAGACAAGCTCTTTCCTTTTTTTGTATTGTTCTGAATTACTACCCTATGCAACTAGACGACACCCCAAAACAGCTGATTCTTTGTGCTGTTTGTTAAATCAATGAACTTTCCGTATATGAAATTTCTCTCTACTAAAATAGTATTATCGTTTTGTTTTGATTAATTATATATGTCAATACTGAGAATTTAATTGTTGTGAAATAAGTTATGTTGATTAATTAAGATAAGATTACATCCCAAAGCTGAATATGAAATAAGATATATGTGTATGTGTTTAAATGAATTAATGTTATCTATTTTTAAACATTGAGATAACGAAGTAAGGTAAGTGACATAAGATTTGTCGTTCGTAATACGTCGTGTGTTTAAAGTGGTTATTATCAAAAATGACTCAATTTAACCCCGATTTCTTGTTGAAAGACGAATTAACCTATGAAGCATTATGGCGTGGTCTCCCCTACTCTAATGTAACTGTCGCGCAACTTCGCAAGACGTTACGCGAAAATAAACCGGACAAACCTTCATTATTAAGTCGTTTGAGTGTTTTAGATTTCAATAGCGAAAAAGAAACGTGTTATCGCAAGTATACAGAACTAACTTCGTACGCACAAACCCTGCGTGATGAAAAATCCCCCGCAGTAATATTACGCACCACCCAAAGAATTGAGCATCTATACCGTCGTATCACCAATTTGTTGACCTGGCCTGGTGATAAAGATATCCCTCCTGATGTAAAAAAATTCGCCGAGGAAGCATTAAAACAATTACCTGAGATAATACGCGAATTACGTAGACGATCCGAATTGTTTAGATTAGACGAAATCGAAGAAGCAATGACGAAATTAAATATTTCACCTACCCAATCGCCGACTCAAGAACAACCAAACGGTACTGCAAACATTCAGATTCTGCAGGAATCCAATATAGATCCATTCAAGGAACGGTTAAGTGGTAGTCAAGTAAATATTCAACCAGTAAACGTTACGTCACTCCCTAATGAACTAGAAAATATGACCCATACCTACGAATTACCTTCTCATTCGCGGACTAATCAACCTGCGGAAAATCCTAGAATGATGAGCCAAATAAATTTAACTCCCGAGCTCTATGGAAAAATAACCCACCCTGTAGAAAGTATTTTGTCCAATATACAAATCACTGATGGGCTGAATATTACAAAGCTCCTTAATTTTATCAAACATATCTTAGAATTAAAGGAACTGCAACAACTAAGAGATAACCAGATTTTGCAAGTTATTTTACCTAAGTGTAGATCTCCATTAAAAGATAGAGTGTTAGAATCCCTAAGGTATAATCAATCGGTAGAAGAACTTCATACCACACTAATAAGACATTTCATTCCCACCGGTATCTACGAAGAATTGAAGCGAAACTTAGTACTTCGTGCACAAGGTACATACGAGAGACTAGCTCATTATATTTCTGAAGTAAGAGAATCTGCTTTATTGTTACAAGTTAAATGGAGCGAACAACAGTTAGTAGACACTATCATAGTAAGACTATCCCCCGAGGAGCGATCTCGACTAGCACTCGTCAAGCCACCTACAACTTTTACGGAACTAGAACTATGTTGTATACATTCGTCCGACGTCTGGTATTCTGACCAGAATAGAAGTGTTTCTATGTCCCAGAATCAACAAAGAAATTCATTGCAAACTAGACCTATTGGAAATGATACCTGAAACTACCGCGATAAGCGATTCGTAAGTACACATAAAACCCAAAACTATCCCCATGTTTCATACTCTAAACCAAAATCCCGACAACCTACGAGCGAAGTAAGTGAGGAAAGAAGATGTTATAACTGTGGAAAGGCCGGACATATTAGCAAGTTATGTAAACAAAAGCGCTATAAACAGAAAACCGACCAATCAAAAAAATGTGTGAAGCTGGAAGAACGAAAATCCTACGTCTTCCGAAGCACCAGAAGGAAAGGTAACAACAATACTAAGCGTCAAATAAAGATGAGTAAAAATAAACGCAGAGACCCTTATTTAACAAAATTTATCGAGAAGTGCAACTCTATTGGTGCATGTAAAACAAGTATATGCCAACTACCCAATACAAGATCTGGAGAAGACAATATTGAAACCACTATCGTTAATACACTAATTACTAACTTTCCCCTTGCATTTAAGGATATAGCATATCACCAACAACAAGATCCGAAATTGTGTAAAATAATCGAACAAATAGAAAAAGGAAATAAATCTGACAAATATATCTTGAGTAAAAGAGTACTTTGTTTTAAGAAGGCAAACGGAAAATTACTAAGAATAATCGCCCCGGAAATAATCAAACCCATGTTAATGGAGTACTATCATTCATCTACAATTGGAGCTCATATGGGAATTAGGAAAACGATACATCGTATTCGCAAGGAATACCACTGGGAAAACATGAATAGTGAAATAAAAAAGTTCGTGAAAGAATGCGAAATTTGTGCGCTGAGCAAACCAGCAAGAACCAGTCAAGTCGGAAAACTAATCTCCGAAATACCTACTACTCCCTTCTCGAAAATATACATCGACTATTCTGGACCTTATCCCCGCTCTAAATCCGGAAATACTATGCTGTTAATTTGTGTAGACTCATTCACTAAATTCGTGTGGATGTATCCTATGCGTCGTGCATTAGCATCTACGACAATTAAAATTCTACAAGAACAACTATTTAAAGACTATGGCACTCCTTTAAGCTTAATATCTGACAATGGACCCCAGTTTAAATCGAAAGAATTTAATGACATGTGTTTTAAATTAGGTATAAATCATATTACCGTGACCGAGTACAGACCGCAAGGAAATATAGCAGAAAGATACTTGCGTAACTTAAAATCAGCATTAATATCTTATCATGCTAAAGACCAGACAACCTGGGATCAAAATATTTCATGGATACAATTTGCATTCAATTCAGCGTATCACGAAGGTCATAAATCAACACCATTTGATTTACTGTACAAGTACAAACCCAACCATCCTTTAACCACAAAGTGGAAAATCAATGAGTTATTACCCCACGACGTGAATGGGAATAACATACGAAAAATATGGAACGAAGCTCGTGCAAATCTGAGAGCTAATTTACAGAAATCAAGGAAGTATCATGAGAATAATAATAAGCTAATAAAGTATAAAATAGGTGATTTAGTCATGTATAAAACTCATCCTATGAGTAAAGCAGTTGATAAGATCACTTCGAAACTATCTTATCGATGGTGTGGCCCCTACCAAATTCGTAAGTTCATCACCCCCGTTACTGTAGCTCTGTATGAACCCAATACAGAAAATTACGTTCGCAGAAGTCATTTGTCTCAAATAAAAAAATGTTTTTCGTGTCAAGATACAGAAGGAAGACTACGAGAAAGATAGAAAACCTAGAATACTATCTAAGTATTAAGAATAAAATATGTTGTATAGACTTATACCGAAATAGGATAAGATTGTGTAACATCCTATACTATAGGTAACTATAAACTCAAAACCCCCTCGTACGAATACAAGCGAGGCCTGATCAACCTTAGCTAATGTCCTGCGAGAATGGTATTATACATGAGAAATCTGATGACAAGTATAATGAAGATGAAGAGAAAGAAAGAAAGAAAAATAATCTTTAGCGCTGTAAACTAAAAGTAATTCTATTGTTCTTACAATACGGTATTATTATTAGTAAAATACTCATGAGTATAACTCCGTAAACGAGTGAGCAATTCAAGAAAAAACCGGTAGTAGATATAAGAATTAAAATAAGGTAGATTTACGTTTTGTGTATTTTGTATAGTAGATGTAGTAGAATTTAGATGTGACATAAGTATAAGATAATCGATTGATGAATAGAAATAAGCTGAGAGAGAGAAATTTCAGTATGAAATATAATTGTTTATGAGAATTATATTATTACACCCCCCGTTTTTCATAGTTAAGTGCAGGAGGATGTGACGATTTTAAATGTATAAAAAATCGCACAGATTAAAATTTTTTAATTTTAATAAGTAAGAGTATCATACACCCTTACCTATACCCAGATTCCTGAATCAACTTGAAACCTTCCAGTACCAACACGCCAAGAAACGTATTAAGTAGTAAATAATAATAATAATTACTTAAATAATTAAAAAATGCGACTAGAGAAATAAAGAAATCCCTAAGTCATAATAAAATAAACATAAAGTATTTATCTTCTAATTAATGAATAAATAATAATAGGAAAAGTACGAACTATTTTCTTACTGCGTAAATACGCCCTAGCTTACTGAGCCCTCTCCCCTAAACCGTACGCGCATTCGGCCGTAGAACGTCGCAATGAGTAGACGTGAGTTTTGGTGTTGTACACATATACGTATGTGTATGTTCTCTAGAAGCATATCCAGCGTGAAATCTTGTTATTGTGAATAATGTAGTGTCTAGAGTTTGTGAGAAAACATATAAATAAAATAGAAAAAGGTAGCCAACACATCTCTTAAAAACAAAATCAAATGTAAGTGTAACATAGTTAACTACTAGACTGTAGTACTGCAAAGTGAGAACTATAACTGTAATTAAAATAAAGAAAATGTGAACTACAAGAATCTGCACTAAGAAAAGTGAAATTACAACATGTGGAACTTCAAGTAAACAACCTATCTTCGAGAGCTTCAAGTTAAAAAAAAAAATCAACCCGATGTAGATACACCACGAACAACGTACTCAACCCGTAGAAGACAACTGGAGATGTCCCAAGAATACAACAACAACCTCAGGTGATATCAAACCACAACTTTTGTAAATTTCCCCCTAATAAGAAGTAACAAAGAACTTTAAAGAACTTTCGCAATGTAATGAACAAATTATCAGATTTGTATATTTTGTAATTTTGTAAGAAGTAATAGTAACCGTAATGTATATATTGATAAATTAATAATTTTGAGAAAATTGAGACCCGGATCCGTGGTATTAAAAGCAACAGTTATATGAATAAATTTTGATATAACAAGAATAATATAATTAAGATCTTTGAAGCAGTAAAAGCGCTATTTACTAAAATAACTTTCTTTAAAATCAGTAATAATGTTTGATTAATACTTCAATAGCAATAAAGAGATGTTTTAGCTAATACCTAGTGAGTGAATAAGTTTATGCAAACCTTGTCAGTTTCCTATATCATACTTGTTTTGTAATTTGTTAGTAAGCGTTTTACTAACAACGGCAGCTGGTTTAGTTTACTGGTAAAGAATTAAACTAGTTCCCGATTTTTGTGTTGTCTTGCCAAGGGGCGGCACAGTTTGTTCTGTGAAACATACACTGTAGATACGCAGCTTTACTCTAAGCAACGCTTAATAGGAAATGTTGAAAATTTTTGTCCACGGTGTACCCTCATACACACTAAACCTGCTCTGATGTTTTAATTACGGACATCATAATATTAAAACTTTGGAAACTTGAGCACTACTTAATGGAGATCAAACATTAACTTATACAAGCCATTAATTTTATGCAATTTATATATATATATATATATATATATAATTTTCTATATAAGTAACTCGAAGTTTCTTGCAGTAATTATATAATTTGTGATGTTTTCAATTTGTTTCTTCTGCAAGTAGATAATATTGTATATTCTTTTATTTAAAAAAATATATATATTGTATAAAAAGAATATACAATATTATCTACTTGCAGAAGAAACAAATTGAAAACATCACAAAAAAAAAAATATATATATATATATTGTACAACGTTATCGGCAACAAAGAAGTAGTTTTTGTTAAAATTCCTTCCCGGGATGTTTGGCCGTAGTCCAATGTTTTCTACAAAACCAGACTTTTCGGCAATGCCATCAACTTCCATCATCAGTGAAAATCGAGTGCGATAACGTGAGGTGGAATACGTTAGTGACCACAGTACTGTGGTTAAGGCTGAAGCAGTAAGTAGAAAGAAGTAGTTTCTATAGTAATATTTCATTTCGAAAATGATTTTAAATGTAAATCTTAGAACATGGAAGTCATGTATGGTTCTCCATACCGATTTTTTTCTATGGCAAACAATAACAGCCACAAATTCAAACAGAATCAAATAATTGTTTGAATGCAGCCCTGAATTGTAGAGTTCTCAGGACCTATTGTTTTTGGTGAAGATCGGTTAACGGGAAGGGGTAGTTTACCTGCAACGTTTTTCTTATCAAGGGTAATTTTTTTCTATGGCAAACGATAACAGCCGCAAATTCAAACAGAATCAAATAATGTTTTGCATACAGGCCTGAATTGTAGAGTTCTCAGGACCTATTGTTTTTGGTGAAGATCGGTTAACGGGAAGGGGTAGTTTACGTGCAACGTTTTTCTTATCAAGGGTAATTTTTTTCTATGGCAAACGATAACAGCCGCAAATTCAAACAGAATCAAATAATGTTTTGCATACAGGCCTGAATTGTAGAGTTCGCAAGACCTGCTGGTTTTGGTGTAGATTGGTTAAGGGAATAGGGTAGTTTACCTGCAACATTTTGTGTTTTAACAAGGGTAATTTTTTTCTATGACGAATGATAACTGCCGTGAATTCAAACCGAATCAACTACTCTTTTGCATACCTTTTTGAGTTATACAGAAGTCAAGGTCTGTTGATTTTGTTTAAGATCGGTTAAGGGAAAGGGGTAGTTTACCTGCAACGTTTTATATTTTAACAAGGGTATTTACTATGGCAAACGATAAGAGCCGCAAATTCAAACAGTATCAAATAATGTTTTGCATACAGTCCTGAATTGTAGAGGACTGAATGTCTATTGATTTTGGTGAAGATTGGTTTAGAGAAAGGGGTAGTTTACCTGCAACTTTTTATGCTTTGACAAGGGTAATTTTTTCTATGACGAACGATAACTGACGTACATTCAAAGAAAATCAAATAATTTTTTGCATACGTTCCTAAATTGTAGAGAACTCAAGGCCTGTTGATTTTGGTGAAGATTGGTAAAGGGAGAGGGGTAGTTTACCTGAAACATGTTATGTTGTAACAAGAGAAATGTTTTCATGACGAACTTTAACTGCCGCAAATTGAAACAGAATCAAATATTTTTTTGCATGCATCCCTGCATTGTTGAGGACTGAAGGTCTATTGATTTTGGTGAAGATCGGTTTAGAGAAAGGGGTAGTTTACCTGCAACGTTTTATGTTTTAACAAGAGTAAAGTACTTAATTTTGATAAATAAAGTATCTTGATAAGAAGCTCATAATAATCCACTGTAGAAACGTAGATGAAATATCTATAAATGAAGAAGTTAGGTAAACGGGGTGGGGGTAATTTTCTATAAAGGAAAATTATAGTTGAAGGGGGATGGGAGAATTTTTTATGTGTACTACGTTATCGGCAATAAAGAAGTAGTTCTTTGTTAAAATTCCTTCCCGGGCTGTTTAGCCGTAGTCCAATGTTTTCTGCAAAACCAGACTTTTCGGCAGTGCAATCGACTTCCATCTCGGTGAAAATTGTGTGATATTCTATTCACATACAAATATACAAATTTTATTTTATTTTCCACCTACCTGTTTCACCTTCCGCCAGGGTCCGCAACACGAACGTTAAAAATGCAAATATGATTATAGGTTATCGTAAAAACTTACACGCAACGCATTTTTAAAGAGAAATTAATTAAAATTTTATTTTTTACTTTAAAATATCCTTCAAGTATTAAATTGGTTATTTATTTGGGTTATTTGGCCTCTTGGCTCAAATTATTGAAAATGCATAAACCCTTACTGATAGTCACATGATGGTATTACACTTATACTTACAGAATTACAATAAACACCTTACCTTAATTAGACAGCC